>CM051630.1:4165458-4765458 GCA_028020825.1 Podargus strigoides
CAATAAGCACTGGTACAGCTAAATATACAGGAGGGCTTGTCCTCAGGGAGCCAGATGCTACTTAGCATCAAAAAGATAAATAAGGTACAAACTAAAACATAAATATTTTGCAGCGAGACAAAGATGCGGGTTGTGTAGGGGAAACATGCACAGAACGGGTCTGCACTAACCCCGGGGTTTAGACAACTTCCACCATATGGGTTTTGGTAATTATTTCTGAATTGCATCTGCATAAGTGATATTTCACAAGGCCCTCCCGCACTTGGGGCTCACCTCTGGAAAAAACACAAGTGTTTGTATTCCGAACCCACAGCCTGCAGTTACCGCACAGAAAGGCCTAATTATGTAACAAACTAAAAGCAGCCTAACTAAGCAATTATTTCTCTTAAGCACCCTTGTCCTTCAGATCTTACTAAAGAAAGCGATCATAATTTCTCTCATTTCATGGGCCCAGTAACAATTATGTGGATGACCATAATGCTGCAGCAGGAATTTACCAAAATCCATTATTGACATGAAAAGGCAGTGGTTCTGACAAGCCTTTAAACGGAAGGGCAGCAAATACTTGCTCCTCCTCAAAGCCCAACTGGTTTCTTTCGCCAATATAACTTTTGCCTGGGAAAATTACACACCAATAATATTCTTTTACAATTGGGAACGCAATTCCAACCGACCAAAAACAAAAATAAAAAAATAAAAATCTAAAATGTCATGAAAGTGGCTGGAGCTACTAACAAAAGGAAATAATCCCACAGCCTCCTGCCTGCTTCCTACCAGTAATTAGTTACTTGTTGAATATAATTTACGCTGCACGTAATTTCTGCTATTAATCTGAGAGCTGTTCTGGTTAATCCAATACAAACTTTATCACACATGCACAGGATTTTACAAGGGTAAACTCACTTAGCCATTGATTGCACCAAAAATACATTTTCAGCGAAAGTCCTCCTGGTAAAAGTAAACTGTGTGAGCTTTGAACTTTTCAAAAGGAGAGCAGTAAAAAAAAAAATAAAATAAATAGATACATGCTGTTGCAGCCAGAGGAACTTTTTTTCCTATCGATCTTTAGACATGAAACTGTAGCAAAAAGTTTTAACAAACCAGGATTCAAATCAGATGCAAGAAATCTTCACGAGGCCACTTTGCTCCTTCACCCAAACCCTGCCCAGCAGTGCCTCACTCACTGCAAGTGGCATGAGGACGAGCGATGCTGCGCCGCCCGCACCCCCAGCAAGCTGCAGAGGGATTAGCGAACCTGAACTCACGGTGTGAGAGGAGAGGAAAGGAGCGCTTGGAATTTTCAGGGGTTTGTTTTGCAATTGCAAGGCATATAATGCAAACTCGTCCTGGCCGCAGCTCACCCAACCCTGTGAAGCTGCTGCCAGGGCTGGGGACCCCGGAGAGGCGGAGGGTGGCTCTGTGCTAATATTACTGCAGCATTCTCCATCCCGAAGCACCATCACAAAACACACCCTCTAGGCAACTTACTCAGAACTTATCGTCTGACCATGTCACCCAGCCCCAACCTAAAGCCATCGCTGGAGAACGGTGGGGGGAGGCTCCTACAGATTTTACAGCAGAGCACACTGGTTTTCCTAGAAAACTGGCCGGTATTTTTTAAAAAATAATAAACTTTGATATTTACTTATTTAACTGACGATAGCCACGCAAACTAAACAGCAGCTTCACTCCCATGCCATCATTTCAGGCAAAACCCAACTTAGTTCAAGCACATCCTTTAGCAACAGGCAGGCAAGCTGCTCAGTTAACATTCCTTTCTCACACTCCCACTGTCTTTCATTTGAAAACGACGTGCAAAATCAGATTAAAAGACTGAAAAACAGAAGAAAACGGCTACTTTTCAAAAATATATTTGGAGGTGTTCTGATCCGTTTCCTCTAATAAAAATAAAAATTTAAAAAAAAAGACAGTGAACGTCAAAAGATGCAGCCGTATGAAGATGTGAAAAATCCCTCTCTGCTCACCCAGCAAGAGAATTTCCATTTCAGCTTTCCCTTTCTCTGCTCACTTTCAGAAGTTCCAAATTCTTTCATAGGAGGCCGACGAAAGCCGAATAAAAACCTAACGCTTCCCCAACTCCTGCTCCAAACTTCCAGCCAAAGCAGAAAATAACATCGGCAGGGAAATAAATACTTTTGGTGCCATGAGAGAGGGGATTAGCGGAGCAAATGGCACAACTCGCGTGCAGTCGGAGCGCAAAAAATTCGGCTCAAAACCCGGGGTCGCCTCCCGGGAACCCAAAGACTTTTAAGAAACATTTTTTTTGCGGAGCGAGCGGCTGTGTATTTGTCGGTTGGCGGGGAGGGCGTCCCCGGGACGCCGGGTGAGTGCTCACAGAGGCGGGACAACACCCCGCAAACTTTCCGACTCGGTGTACCGAGCCCAGCACCCCGTCCCCGCACAGCCGCGGGCACCGCACGGGCAGCGCCGCGCCCGGGGCCGCTCCGCACCGAGCCGGGGCAGCCAGGCGCTACCGGAGCGGCCGCGGGAAGGAGCCGGGGGAAACCCGAGGTGCTCCCAAGCGCTGAAGGGGCACCGCCGCGCCCCGGCCCTCCCTTACCTGCCCGCTTGAAGCGCTTCTGCCCCGCGGTGCCCTCCGCCCGCAGGTCCCCGCCGCTCGCCCTCCTCATGGCTGCGGGGGGGCCCGGCTGACCCCGGGCCCGGCACCCCCCGCCTTCCCGGCCGCGGCTCTCGCCGGCCACTTGTCGCCCCGCGTCCCGGTACAGGTACGACGGGGGGATAGGAGCCCTCTGCCGCCCTTCGGGCTCCTGTGAAATGCCCCTTCGCCCGGAGGGGGTGGGAAACGGGAGGGCGTGGGGGGGAGGGGAGGGGGGGGAGGCGGAAAAAAAAAAGACATTAAAAAAAAAAAAGATATTTCACACGCTGCCTCTGCAAATCCCGGCGGACACAAAGCCGCGTATATTCCTCCCTCCCCGAGCCGGAGGGGCGGGGGGGAGTGGAGAAAAAAAGTAAAAATAATAAAAAAACCACCTTAGGGAGAGAAAACGATCCCCAGGCGCTGCCCGCGGCTTCCCCGCTCCCACCGCGGAGCCCCCCGGCAGCTCGGAGCCCGGGGCGGCGGCGGCAGCTCCCGGGACGGGCGATCCCCCCCTCCGGCACGGCACGGCACGGCCCGGCGGCAACTTTTCCGCCTCCGGGAAGCTTTGGGTGCCGCCGGAGCCAGGGCAGCGTCCCCTGCTCGGCGGGGCTGCGGGAGCGCTGGGGACCGCGGGGGTGCTGCGGAGGAAGGAGGGGGGGGCACACACACACACACACACGACAAGAAAGTGGGTGCCCGGAGGGATTTTCCGCCCCTTTCGGGGGGACAGCGTGTGTGGCACCCGTCCCGCGGGGCCCCGGCATCAGCCGCCCCGCAGCAGCCCCACTTTGTTCCCCCGCTCCGCGGGGCGCGGAGGAAAGCGCGGGGGGCGCGGATCCATCTCCCGCGGGCTCAGGATGCCAGACCGCCCCGCGGGGGGAGGGCGGAGGGAAAACATCAAAAAAACGGGAAGAGTTTGGAGTTTCGTTAAGAAACAGGCGAAACACAACGCCGAGTTAAAAAATAAAATAAAATAAAATAAAAGCCACGAACTTGGACCAAACCCCCCCCCCCCACGCACGTAACTCCGGGAGAGCCGCAGCCCCGCACCGCCGCGGTAAGTCCGTCTATTTTTGTGCGTTTGCGTTAAAATGTGTGCGAGGGAGAGGAGCGGCACTCACCATCGCGCCGGGGCAGCAGGGCCGGGTCGGGGTCGGACTGGAAATGCTGAGGCTTCGCCTGCTTCCTCCGCGACATGCTGGCTCAAACATCAGCTGGGGCAGAATAAAAAATTACTAAAAAAAAATCTTCTCAAAATTACGGAAATCGAGCCTCCCCCCCCCCAGCCTCCCCGGTCCTCCGCGCACCGCGCATGTGTCCTGCTATAATTATGATTATCAATAATGCATTGCGATTAATCATAGAGGGGCTCTTTGAAAGGCGATTGGCACATGGCCAGCTCTATTCAAACCCGCTCTCCTTAATCGATGAGGCGCTGATTTGCTGCGAGCCCCTGTCCCTCCGCCGCTGCCGCCCAATGAGCCGGCCCCCGGGCCGGGGGAAGGGGCCGGATTTCCCCGCCGCTCTCGGGAGACACTTTAACCCTCTTAGCAACCGGCGGGGGCTGCGCCGCGCCATCCCCGTTACTATAGGAATGCGTGTGTGTGCGTGTGCGTCCCTCCATCGCCCCGTCCTGCACCCCCGACGGGCTCCCCCCCCGTTTTTGCGTGCGTTTCACTTTTTTTTTTTAAATTTTTAATTTTTGGTGTTTAAAAAGATCTTTTTTCCCCCCATCCCTCCCCACAGCCCCGTCCCGCGGAGGGAGGGCAGGACCGGCAGTCACGGATGGCGGGGAGGACACACGGCTGGGGGGGACCCGCACCCCGGGGGCACCCGGCAAGTGTCTGCGGGGGGACAGCCCCGCTCCGACCCGCTGCTGCACAAAAAGTTTCGGGTTGTTGTTTTGGGGGTTTTTTTTTAATTTTTTTTTTCCCTCCCCCTCGTTGGGTTTTTTTTTTCCTTCTTCGCGTTTGCAATTAAAGCTCCGTTTTCGCCCTCCCCCAGCTCCCCCCCCGCCCCTTTCTTTTTCCATATATCACGGGCCCGAGGGGTGCTGAAAATAGGAAGGGTTTGTTTTTTACCTCACACATTCCCAGGACAATTAGGGCGCCGCTGGGAGCGGCGGGCGGGCCGGGGGGGTGTGGGGGAAGAACCGCTCCGCCCCCGCTCCGCCCCCGCGCCCCGCACCGGTTGGCCGCCCCTGCCGTCAATCCGCCCGGGGGAGGCCGGGGCAAGCGGCGGGGCCGGGGCTGGGGGGCGCACCCCCATCCCCCGCTCCGCTCCCGTGTGCCGCCTCCCCCCCCCAACTCGGCGCCCCCGTCCCCCCGCGGGATCGCTCCGGACTTTTGTTCCCCTCTGGGCCGCGGGAGCTGCTGCCGGAGGCGGCCGCGCAGAACCCGGCGGGGGACGGTTGTGAGCGGCGGAGCCGTTCCGCGAGTGCGGCCGAACCGCGCTAACGGCTGCGCCGGGCGGATCCAACCCCCCGTCCTGTGTGCGCTGCCCGGGGGCGCTGTTCGTGCCCGGCCCGGGGCGGTCACGGTGACCCCGCCACGCGGTGCAGCATCACGCACCAAACTTTTACGGCCGAGCGTGACTCGCAGAGGAGTGAACCCCTGCACAAACAAATGTCACCACCTCGAAAGAGCGCGGTGGCGGCGAGGCTGCTTCTCGCGTGTCCCGCGGCACGCTGTGGGTAAGGGGCGGGCGTGCCCCCCGCTCCGCTCCCGCACCCTCCGCGTGTCGCTGGGTCCGTGTCCCGCAGCCCCCCCGGGAGGGAGCGAGCGCAGGAGATGTCTCCCCTCCACCCCGGCCCACGCCGTGCTCTCCTCCCACTCCCCCGCCGGATTATTTACTCTTCTGTAGGAGCTACTCCTGTTTCCCGTATTAATATTAACAAACTCCGCGCCGGAGCAGAGGCCGATGAGACACAACTCATTTCCATTGCAGATGAGCCGGCAGAGCCCGGAGAGCGGCGCAGGGGGAGCGGGAGGAATCTCCCCACTCCAGGCACCCCTCACTCGCCTTTCCCTTCTCGTTATTAAACGAAAGAGACTGTAAAACGTTTAGCGAGAAGGGTGGGGAAAAAAAAACCAACCCAAGAGCCGCAAAAACCAACCAACCAACCGCATACGAACCGAAAAAGCCTCCCAGGTGCCACTCCGGTGTTTACTCCGCGTTGCGAAGCGCTCACTGACGCTCCGCTCCATTCCTGCGCTGGGCGAGCCCCCCCCGCCCCGCCGCTCGGCACGGGAGGTTCGGAGGAAAAGACAAACGAAGCTATCAGCGGGGATGATGTTGAAGAATGAAGATAATAATGTTGCTATAGGTGGTACTTCACATGACATTATTTTTCTGTGAATATTTAAAGAGCTGTTTCGGCAGAGATGGATACACCCAGCGCAGGCTGTCACCCTCCTCACCCTGCGACAGCGGGAGAGAAACCCAACCTGAACGTATGGAAACCCGCCCGTTACTCAGAGCTAACCACACGTAGCTGCACACAAAATACCCCCACGGATCTATTTACACGTCGGTGCCCGTATTTCGAGCGGTACCAATCACTCCGTTACCTTCCCACGGTTCCTCATCTAGTCGCTCTCCCAAAATTATTCCCGTTTACACTTTCATTACACGTTCGTCGATTAAGTTTAAGATAAATTTCCCCAGATGCCCAGTACCTTTGCTTCGTGGCTGGAAAAAGGCGGCCGGGGGCTGGTAATTAAAAAGCAACAACAGCATCAACAAGAAGAAAAACAGCGGTTTAAAGAAAAATAAATTAATCTGGAGAAATTGAGTTTTATAACTTTTTGTTTTCGTTTTTCTCTCCTCCCTCGCTATAGTGCATAAAGCGGCGCCTGGTATTTCATCTCGGACCGCTTGATTATTTATTGTTTGTTTTCCTCTCCTTCGCTGGGGGCCGGGAGGGGTGGGGAAAGGGTGGGGGCAGAGCAGCTTTGCCAGGGCTAGAGAAAAATCGGTCTTTATTGTTGTTGATAGCAATACATCAATTAAACGTCATTGTCTCCAACAGAAGTTGTGAGAGTTCACAAGCGTAAATACTCCGGTCTTGGGTTTTCCCTCTCGAAGTGACAGTGACAGATATTTTTCCCTCCCCGACACACCTGGGAGATTTATTTTTTTTAATATTATTATATCCCTCCCCGGATTATTCTTTTTACTTGGAGTGGGGGGTGGGCTTTCTAATGTGCTTCAATGCAAATCCGCCCGGCTGGGAGACACCCGTGGTGGGGATCGATCTCCAGTTCATTGAGATGAGCACTGAAGGGAGATGGTAAACAGGGGATAATTTGCAGTTCATTCTGCTGAGAGACGATTTCAATGAGATGCAACACGCCGGGCTGGATTATTTGTTATTAAGGTTTGCGCTCAGACACAACACCCCTCGCGCGCAGGGGTTAAAAGCTCCACAATCCCCACGCAGTTATAATACATCGTTAATAACGATCCGGGAGGAAAAATCCAATTGATTTCATATTTGCTGCAAATTGTCACCTCCGGAGGAGCTGGGAGGGCGGCCGGTGCGCGGAGGGAAGCCCCGGAGGGTCCCCGGAGGGTCCCCGGAGGGTCAGCCCGCACCGCCGCTCCGCGCTGCCCCGCGCAGCACCGGCAAGGAACCGCTTTCTCCGTCTAACCGAGCGTTTTCACGCTGCAAAAACACCCGCTCTCCAGCTAGCAGAGCAGTTCTTCTCCCCCCCCACCCCCTCCATCCTTCCTCTTCTGTGTTCTCTTTTTTTTTTCCCCCCTTCTTTTAAAGTAAAAAAAAAAAAAAAAAAAAAAAAAGACAAACCGCACAGGAGTTTCAAACGCCGCCACAGCTGACCCCTCAAGGAAGCCGTTTTCCAGCGAGCACAGGTTACATATATTTTAGAAACGTATGTAATTAGGGGCTTCCAGATGCGGCAGTCAGCTGGGCACTTGGCTTTGTGCTCCGGTCTATAATAAACTTTTGAGACAGTCCTGGGGCGCCGCTACCCCGGGGCGGGCAGCACCGCCGCTCCGCAGTCGCTCTGCTGTCAATAGCCTGCATCACGCCATCCAGTGCGCACACTGCAAGTCCTCTTTAGGTATGACTACTTTGGGGGACATGCTGCCAGTTCCCCCCAACCTCCCCTTCCTTGCTCTCTTTTTTTTTTTTTTTTTTTTAAATAAATTTCTGATGATAATTCCACAGGGAAAAAAAAAAAAAAAAGGCGGGGAGCACCAGAATCGCATCCTTCTCCATTATTACTGACAACTAATAATTGATCATTTCTCACAAACACAGGCTTTTAACCGCATAACTGAATCGTGAGCGATACGGGTTGAGCCAAAGGGAAAAAAAAAAAATAGAGAGAGGGAAAGAGCCTCCCCCTCTCTCCCCCAAATCCCAGAGAATCGCAGTGATGGGGAACTCCCCCGCCCCCGAGATAAAAACGAACATGACTAATGCCATAACCGGCCAAGGTGGGGTCATTTAATTCAATTCTTTCTTTACACATTTCCTGCCTTTTGTTTGACCCGATGGCTGGCAAATTTTTACACCTAGCTGTCCCTTTTGAGTTTATTGATGAAGGTACTTCTGAAATGATTATCAAGAGATTTACAGCCATCACTACCCACCTACGGGAAAAGTAGTAAAATCAATCCCTCAATCAATCAGACCCCTCTGTGCATATCTTTTTAATCTGCTCTTTTAGCTGTTTTATTACGACGCGAGCATTAAATATGTTTGTTTCAAATTTAACACGAATGCCTCCGAAGGACTCTTGTCAATTTAGACATAAATCATGGAGTAAACAAGCTGGATGGAAAATCCTCTTTCTCGGGCAAGAGAGTTAAAAACCGAGGAATAAAAAAATACCAGCAACATCCCGCATCAGAGGGTAGGCAACAATTCTGTATGTACAGCCCACAAGGCAGGAAAAAAGCACACAGAAAGATAAATACGCAGCACTGCAGAAGACTTTCATGCACTTTTACGTGACTACACTGAGAACCTAGAAAGTGCCAGTAATTACAAATGCTCTCACATCCTAAAGCCTATCATTAGTTCCTCTATTTGATCTTTTTTAATAGCAGAATGTCTTATTTCCCTCGTTAAAAAAAAAAAGTTTTTTATATTAAATACTATACACTTGAGCAAATGTCTTGATTTCAATATTATTATTGATCCTAAGGTATCACTGTATCCTCTATGTACCTTTTTTTTTTTAGGTTAATGAAATAAATTAGCTGGTATTTCAGGTAGGCTGCTTAGGTCAAAAATCTATCCCACCGATTTGTTACACAGTGGTCATCATGTATGGGCAGAATGAGTCTATTAGTTCTGTAGAGAACCAAGAATTTTATTTGATGCCACAGGGGAAGTTTTCTCTGCAAGTCACATGCCTTTACATCCCAGTTTAATATTTGTTTGTTGTTGTTTATATCCTAGTGTATTACAGCCACAAAAAGCCACCATGTGCCAGAAACCCAGAAGTTTAGAAACGAAGAAATGAAGTGACAGAGATTTATCCAGCCTTAGATGAAAAATTTTATAAAACATTCTGGGCTGGAAAGACATCTTCCAAAGAGATATTGTGATGTCTCTCATTACAGAAATAACTCTGAGTAGAATAAGGGAAAAAACAAAGACACTGAAATATGTACATGTCAAAAGAAGAGTAATGAAAAAATATGTCTGATATCAGATGATGAGATATAACTAGCTATCAGTCAAGATTTCCTCCAAACATCTTGCTTTAAGAAAAGGACCTTTATGCAGTAGGAAAACTTCACAGCCACAATTTATGTGCACCTGGGCATCTATTCACCAGAGTCTTAGTGTCGACTTAAAAAAAAATATCGTAGCTATCATTTCTTTATCAAAGCACTATTTAAAATAGTATAAAATATGGAGGTGGGAGCCATTTAAAGGCAAACTCAGGAGTAGGACTGAAAGATGTATTTTCCAGGATATTTAAAGGAAAAAAAAGTGTCCTTAAAAAAGTGTTTCCTTCAGATTTACTTAGCTTTGAAACAAAATTACAGAAACATTCTGTAGTCTGTCAAAATGCAAAAACAAGGCCAAAATTTCACATGGCAATTGTCGGTGAAATAGAACGTGCAGATGATTTTCTACAAGGCAATTGTCTAACAATGCAAGATCCCTCCTTGTCACAAAAAGATTTTTGCTGTCAAATCAGATTTGCAGAGTGTGCATTTTTATTTACATGTTAAGGTTTCATTTATAATCTGGAGAATATGCAGCGATTATGGGATAAATATGTCTCAAACCTCAGGGGAAATGTTGCCTGTAGAGTCCTAAATTTCTTGACTGATGAAACGAACCTGACAACTCCTCTTGTTTTCGTGACATATTTTTGATTCAAATACAGTGGAAGTATTTGTAAGTACGTACATTTTGTTTGCATAATATTGAGGTGCCCTGATTAATGCACGGTGTTTACAACGTGAAAATTGTCATACTCGCTGCATCCACGCAAGAAGGTGGCTTGGCAGCTGCTAGTTGCAATAAAGTAAATGCCTCATGAATAATGTTCTGCTTTCCATGCCTGAGCTAAGCAGAGTCCTCACGATCCAGCGTGTTAATAGAGTTGGTCTGCAAGGGCAGCGTGCAAAACTTACCCACCTGAGTGTGAATATGTTTGCTCACAGACTTGTACGTTCATTGCCTGCATCTCGTGGGGAGCCCATTTCCTCGTGGAGCAATCTGATCCCCCAGCTGCATTTCTGCAGTTTTGTTTTCTTCCCATTAGTGATCTATGTTCAGATGGCAACAGCAGCCGTCACCTACCCTGAAAGGTAATTCCAGGAGTTTCTGATTCCTTAGAATAATTCTGTTTCAGGAAAGAGGGGGGAAGAGTTGGGCACAGAGCTGCCAGCCAGCTCTTACATCAGTGACCCAGAGGCAGCATTGAAAACCACTGCTCCATAAACCCAAGATCATACAGTTGCCACCTAGAAGATGAAACTCACAATTTCCTTTCCTTCATTAAAAAAATCACAAGAGCAGTCCTCACAAAGAGACTTAAAATTGATCCTTCCTCTTTTGAGGTCCCTTCCAATCCCTAACATTCTATGATTCTGTGATTCTGTGAATCCAGAAACAGGTTTAGAAAAACTGTTTCCAAACTTTACATGCTTTATATGATAAGCTTGGACTTTCAGCATGGCTGCACAAACTATTTCTTGAATCTCACTCTGAGTTACATATTCTGCATTACAGTCCTTCACACTATTTCCAATCCCATCTCACATGGAGTGCCCAGGATTGCAGAAGATGTTTATTTGCATGTTGTATGCAGCTTTCTGCAGTCTAGCTGGCTCTCCCCAGGACTGTACACAATCATTAAGCTCACCTGAGCTCACTCCTAGCCACTGACACCCTAGAAGCCCTGCCCAAATAAGAATTTAAAGCTTGAGTAAGTTTTAGATCATACTAAAGGCACTTGGTGCAAAATCATACACGCAAAGACAGTTGTAGCCCCAGCCTGTGCTGGTTCAGCAGTTCACCCATCATTACATCACGTACATACAGCGACAGGCAGGGCAAAAGGGGGGAATCATACCTGAATGTAAGACAACACAGTACGTTTAGGAAGAACTTACACCACACACCAGTGCTTATTCTACATCCCTTTGTAAAGCTGCAGGATACATCATATACTCACTCCTGAGACCACAAAAAAGTCACTTTTCTCGTCCTCAGAAGTTTGCAATGCAAGTGCCCACTCCTAAACACATCATGAGTGCAATTCATCCTCGTGCAGGAAGCGGCGCATTGACAGGGGAGCACAGGCAGTGCCTCAGTCTAGAACTGCACACATTTCCCACAGGGGCTAACTGTGATGATTAAATACGTTGTTCCTGGCCACTGCCTGTCACTGCCCCGTGCCTGGCAGACACTGTCCCACCAGCTGAGCTGGGGCAGGCAGCGGGTGGGCTCTCCCAGTCTGTGTTGCAGTAGCATTAGCAAAAAATGTTCGCACGACATCCTCCGCCAGCACGGGATGGAAATCTCCTCGTGGGGCAACAGTGCGTGGTACGGTGACTTTTTAAGCTGTTCCAGCTGTTTGCAAATAAAATATGCGTCTGAGCCCCCAGTCTATACAAACTGGTTTCTGAGAGGAGCTGTATTTGTGTGAGTGTGCCAGATCAGGCCCATTAGTAACTTCAGACCAGAGTAAACAACTGTTACATAGAAAAAAGATGGAGAGAAGGCACCAGTGATAATGATTAGCATGTAAATAACATACCTCTTAGTAAGATGCCTTTTGTTAACATGTTCAGTTGACAGCTGCATACCTTTGCACTCCCATACATTTTAGGGCTTGAAGTCACTTGCTCTGTTCTCTAAAGTTTACTCAACCTGGCTTCTTCTGCACTTGAAGCAGCTTCAATTTCTACGCTGCATGAAAGCACAAGCGAAGCTATAATATGTCAGAATAACAATTTCATGAAAACATAGAGCCAGCTGCATTATAAACGTAGTGAATTAAGTGGAATTAAACAAAAGATAAATATGGTTCACTCCCTCCTCCCCTTTCAGTACTGTCCTCTCCGACACTGTACATGTAATCTCACAGCGCAATAACACTGCTGCACTCGCTCTGTTCAAGCAGTATCATTCACTTACTCTTTGTTTCACTCCTAGATCTTTCCAATAGCAAAATCCAATTTCAGCCAGCACTGCTCTCCAAGGGCTGCCAGACCTGCTGCTCCTTTGCCCCACTGGTAATGGATTGCTCTGAAGTAGGACAAGACCTGCCCGTGTTCAGTGATGGGAGTCACACTGAGCAGAAGCAATTAGGTAAACTCATTGCAAAGGTAAAAAGTGAGAAGGACTTGAGCCTAATGGGGGAGAGACAGGTAACTCTACATTCAGGGCCAGCACTGCCACCACCAGCCATGCAGAGCGTGCAGCTGCCTAGGGCTGCAAAATGTTTAGTAACACTTTCTTGTGCTAGTGACTGTGCCTTGTGAGGGGCCTACGTTTAATGGTTTGCCTAGAGCAACAGAATCCTGTAACGGGTGCTGGCTGCCATATTCAGGGATGCCTGCAGGAATTTCTTGCTGGTGACTGGGAAAGCACTCACTGCTTCCCTAAGCAAAGCTGCTGTGGCATTTCAGGAGTGCAGCTCTTTAAACCACCTGTGCAAATCTGTTAACCACAGGTAATCCTGGCTCTTCAAGGGGCTCACTTAAAGACAATATAAATACTAAACAACCAAAGACAAAAACTGTTACTGGTAATTTGCATCTTTTTTTTTTTTTTTGTGATTGCACACAATTATTTTTGCAATAATTGTCACCAGTGGCATGCTACAGAAAGTTGTCGTGGGACTGACTCTCCTTTCAGAAATGAACTGTAGAATATGCCTTGCATTTCTTATTATTCTGCTTCCTTATTGTCATTCTCGTAAAATCAATCAAAGTGATAACTGGAACATCTTGAAACAGCCAGAATTTAATCTGGAAGAATTATACACAAGTATATCAGCACTGTAAGTGTATCTGCTTAAAGGAGCTATGTATCACTACAGAGAATGCAATGTTCCATGCTTGAAGCATTGGCATATATCTACAAGATTATACTAATTTCCATGTAAAAAAATGGCATTATGGGATACTGCTTGGAAACATGCACGTTATAAAACTAAAAATAAAGATATGCTACAAAATTTGAAATTAATTGAAAATACTTTCCCTTTGGCTCAAACAGGAGAGGATACAGGTGAGATACTGCTTTCTATAGCATATCAGTCTCCTTCTACACTAAAGACACCCCTTTGACTGCCAGTCCTGATCCCCATTTTGGTAGCTAAGTCCTCACTGGTGGAGCCACATGGCCAAGGACCAGGGCCAAAACTGTCTTGGAAGCACTCAGCCTCAGTGCTCCAGTGGTTTGCCTGTGGATCCTATGATTTCAGGATGTCCAGGAGGTTTGTGTGAAAAACTTGTCATCGTCTTAGAAGAACACAAAGGAAATTTCATAAAATTTCCCTTAAAGCATTTTTTCAAACCACATGGATGTTACTGGATAGTCTATCCTAATAAAACCAGGTGTACTTTTCAATAGATAGCACACAAATTTATCAAGTGGCTCAACTGCAGTGTATTCTAGGCTCCTTGAAAAGTAAAGGTTGGACCAGATGATCTTTCGAGGTCTCTTCCAACCTGAGCTATTCTATGGTTCTATGACAGGACAACATAGTTTTACACTGGACTATATTATTTGCATATTTACTGCTTTATTATATCTTTCCAAATCAAATAATATCATTTGGAATTTACTGTGGAAAGAATGAAACTGCTTGACTGACATATGATGGTGTACTAACTGCATTAGAAGCTCTGGCTCTTTTATTTCTCTTTCACTCAGAAAAGGGCAAAAAAAAATATCTGGATTTGTTCTGTAAAAAAACTGCAATACTGCAGGCTAAAAGTTTCCTTCTCAATCTAAAAACTTTCCTTCTCAATTTAAATTCATTTTAAATTGTTATGCTTTACAAACTTCCAAATGGGATTCTAATTGTTGACAGACATTTTACATTACATGTGTCTATCACTTTGATTTAATATGCATTTTCAATGAAATTTAAAAAAGGCCTCTAAGGTGGCAATTTAACAGCAAGACATGCTGTGAATTTTAGATATAAAAAAATATCTAGTTTTCAAGGTTTTTTTTGTACATGTGAAAATGGCCCTCCAGGAAAAAAAAAATAATAAAAAAAAAAAAAATCAGAGAACGTCTGTATGTCTGAATTATCAGAAGCTAAATATCTCCAAGAACATTACCTACTGTTTTAGTCAATCACAGTCATCAGAGGCAAAACAGGTTTTACATTTATGCAGCTTTTCAGTAGCGCACTTCAAAAAGTATTAACCATGAAAGAAATAAAATGTATTTGGAAATTCTATGTCTGGTTTATTACATCTCATGACCTGATTTAATTTTCTTCTACAGAAAACCCACATTGAAATGTCTGTAAGTAATAGGTACTTCTTGTCAACTTTGATAAGAGACATTTGAAAGGAATACCAAATGTATTCTGAAAGATAAGAGCAAAGCTAGCTCGTCCGTGTCCCTAAAAGAGTGGAAACCAGACCTAGGAGAGCATGCAAGCTACAGAAGAGACCTGTTCTATATCAAGTCTACTTTGGAAATCATCAGAATTGTAGTTAATGTATAGGCTCTAAACAATAGACATTGATAGAACAGTGGCAACAACTTTGACTTTGAAATTGTCAAACAAAATATTAGCTACTTTTAAATACTTACATTTTCTTCGTAACTTTAACACAAACATCTTGGCTTTGGCTTATTCTATATAAATAGCTTTAGATCATCTTGTTTTAGTGGTCCTGCAGGGTGTCCCAAAACCTACACTTGATGGCAAGCACGAACGTTCATTAAACTTCAAAGGCTGCCAAAAAGTCTAGTTATTTTGATTTAGGGGAATAATTTAAATTAATCCCTATGGTTATGTAGAAAATATGTAATGTAATCCATTTCTCTGTCTCCAGCTCCAAGTCACTTACCATTAGGAAAAAAAAAAAATAATTGCTTTACTAATGTTTCCTGTCTTGAAAAACATGGGGGAAAAAATGAAGATTTCAAATATTTTTAAAGAATTCTGGCTTAGTGACACTGAGAAACAAATATTATAATACACAATTGTGTGCTTATATCTATGCACAACTGCTGTTAAAACTAACATACACAATAGAGTGTTTCAATGGGAGCAGTAAACCCAGATTTTATGCATATCTGTGTGTATATATATATAAATCTTTTTTTACCAAAAGGCCCAGGTACCTTTTTTGAGCAGCTTTCTGCCTTAGCATCCCAAGTCAGCTAAGTACTGTTGTGCTCCAGAAAACTCATGGTCACCTTTGTAACATACCTTCCTTTTTGCTGAGCCCCTCTTAAACCTGGGCAGAAACTTTAAATAGGGTGAAGAGCTGAGGTTTTAATTTAATTTTTACTTTAAAATTAATCCACTCCTCAGCTGAAAGAAGCATATGGAGCACACTCTGTCAGAGGCACTGAGGAAAAAAATAAAAGGGAACAGAACCTCAGCTACTGTAAATCACTGTAATGCCACTGAAGCAAATAGGACTACGCCACTTTAGACTAGCTGAGGTTGTGGGCTAATATTTGTGCTGAAATGCTGAGGTTATAGCTGTATCCCTGAGCTGTATAAATATTTGTTGAAAGCTGACTGTTGGGGTGCAGGGGGTGGATTGCTTATCAGCAAATAGCTAGGACCCCTGTCTTTCCCCCTTTCTTAAGGAAACCCTTCCATTTTATGGGGGGTGGGAATTTTGCCTGGGTAAAGGGTACAGATATGATTCCTCTCACTTTGTATAGGGATTACACTGTGTACAGTGAAACAGTACTGTTTCACTGGACTTTTGAACTTGCACCCGTCTGACTGTCCTGCACTGATTCATGCAATGGACTGTACATGAATGACCAGTAATGTTTACAAAATGAATTAGTTTGACTCCAGCTCTCTAGCCAGAAAGTAATCAAAGTGAAGAGCCAAGCTATCTCTGAAATTCCAGCTTCCCTAGCTGGAAACTGCATGCTCTGTCTCACTAATCAGTGTATTAATGTAAAATGTTCTATACTGGAGGACAATTAATAACAGCAGTGACTCTGAGCAGCACACACACATTAACTATTCCACCCCCATACTGCTCTTGTATGGTGGGCCAGTTTGACTGCAGGACATGGCACAGGGACAAAAAAAAAGTGAAAATGTCTATCAGTAAATGATTAATCCACAAGTTGCTTTGGTTTTATCCCTCCCCTGAATTAAGTTCCAGTTAACTATTTTATTTCACTTCTTTCAAAGCCAAAGTTGATAGGCATTTATTCAGGAGGCTTCCTATGCAAGTGTTTTTAGTAGGGTTATTCATAACTGGTATCCCTAAAGTCTTAAGAAGCTCTGGTTTATTTCCTCATCAACCATCTTAATTAACCATCAAAACCACCAGAACTCAGCAATATTAGAACTGTCTTCAGAATAATCTTATCCTATAAAATCCATCAGCCTTTGTTAGATTTAACATGAAAATTACTACGAAAGGAAACAATGTTATGTAAGCATTTTGTTTGGGATAGTCTGAAACACAAAATGGATCACTGGAATTTCCCTCAGAGAGCCAGTCTCCTAAATCTGAAAAACACCACTTCATATAAAGCTGGAGATGCCTCAGAGCCAAATTGTTTGCTCCTGTAAACGGTTAGAGCTCCACAGAGGGAGGATATGAAGTAAGGCTCTGCTGATTTTCCAGCAGAGCACCTGAACCACTTCCCTCACCCCAGTCACTTAAAGCAAAATTAAAAGAAAAATAAACCCTGATTAGTATGTGAACTCTTCATTTGGGGCACATTAGCATGACTCTACTGGATACCTGACTTGGGCAGAGTTGTAATGGGACTCACCACCAAGATCTGGGCCAGGGTATTTTAACGGTGATCTCATGGGGGTGGGCGAGAACCTGATTCTTCATCCTTATTCAGGCTGAAAACAAGGAAAGCACTAAAGAGCTATAGATAAGTTGAGAAATTGTGGGTTTTTTTTTTTTGCAGGGAGGGAGGCTAAAGAGGCTCTTTCTTCCAAAATTAGCAAATTAGTGTGGCATATAGCTCAGGTCTAATGACAGTGACCATGATGCTGCCCAACACCTCCCCATCTATATCATAGCTGCATCCAGTCCCTGTTAGCTTTTATTTCCAGGCCAAACTTGCAAATCCAGAGCAGTGGTAAAAATTAATAAAATAGCTTGGCAGGATATCTTTAACATTACCTAAAAATCAGAGGTTAATAAATAGTTAAATTTAGCTGTAGCATCTCTTAAGTGGTTTAAACATAAGTCAATATTTTTGTCTTTTGTTGTCTCAGGGTTTCTACAGGAGCACAGAGAATTTCATCAATGATCTTTCCACACTTTATAGCATTATGCCTTTGTACTATTATCCATCTGTACCCTTATCTAATGTGTTATCAGCTGTATGAAAATAACTGCCAGTCCCTTCACCCCAGAGCAAGTATCAATAGGAAGAATGACAGTGGCTAGTTTGCACACTTGAAATGGTTTATTTGTTGCAATCCTGTGCACAAGATGTTTATCAGTAAGCACCAGACAGCCATGCAGAAGAAGGAGCCTTAATTCTGTCTGAGACAGCCTCTTATTGCTATTGATAGTTAGCATCAGTGTCCAGTCTGAGAAATGGAAGTGCTGCAGGCAACTTCAGTCAAGACACCCTATTGATCTACTGCTTCCTTTGCCTCCCTGAAGCTAGAGAAGAAAAATAAAAAGGGGAGGAAAAGCTTGCTGTCCAAGGGGCAATGCAGCAGTCTATGACTTACCATCATTCAAAAGGGGTGTGTATGTGCATGGATATTTCTGATATTCAGTACCTCAGACAACTGTAAATCACACGCACAGCCATGATAAATATAAATGTCAATGTGTTGGAAATATTCTTTATATAAGAGGTGTCACTAGAACTACATTTTTAGCATGAAACATTTTTGCTGCTTTTTATTTTTCATTGACTTATTGTGCTTCTGTTATATCCTGTCTAACACAATCAATCTAAAGCATAATATCTGAGAGTCCTATTCATAAATAATACATATTTGGGTCATTTTCATTTGTATTCTACAATGAAGATTTACAAGCCAGAAACAAAACAAGAAACAATGTGTGGAATGCTCTTATTCAGTGGATAAGAATATATTACTGTGATCAATTAATCTGCTTTTCTCTGCATTAGGTGGACATCTTTATGGTACATCCATAAGGGTTTATAACTTAGGAGAGACAGAATCAGCTCTAAGGCTCTGACATAAAATGCCTGCACTCAGAAAAGAGAAACTTTTCCAAAGTTGTTTTTTTTTTCCAATGGGAAATGTGTTAATTTTGGCAAATGCAGCCACAGCAATACCCCATCTATCAACATAGTGTGTCACTCTGCCCTACACACTAACTTTCATGTCAAATTAAACAAAAAACTGACTACATTATACCACAGCTAAAAGCCAAAATAATAATTCTGGGGATTTCTATAATGCCATTCACCTGAAGATAACCACATCCTACTACAAACCATACAAATTCATTTTGCAGGAGGGCAAACTGACACACAGAAATGTCCCAGCTCAAATTTTTTTTCAGCCAAAAATTAGTGGGCAAAATTAAGTAAAATAAAATGTGTGTGCTTATAAATTGCAGGAGCAAATCATAACAAGAAAGGTGAAAGAAAGACTTCAATTGGTACTAGTATACCAATATTTCATATAAGAAACTGCAGTCACCTGTGCAGCCACCAGGAGAGCTGGTATTCTGATTATGGGCTGTGTCAGAGGAACAGTGGTAATGACCCAGATATTTATAAATTATGCCTGCACAGAAGGAGCAAAACCTAGAGCTTGGTGAGTGAAAATCAATCAGTGCTACTTTAGGAAGGAAAGTCAGAATATTCGAGGACTTTGCAGGCAATATAAACTGATGAGAAAAAGCTGGGGAGAATGGTGGGAGTGAGGACAAGGTGGTGGTGCCCCTCTTTGCCTCAAGCACTGAGACACAGGCTGTGCTGTGCTCTGCCCTCTGCACTCTGGGCCTCCAAGTGGGATATTCCATTAGTTTTTCAACTCTGGAAATTTGCTACAAGCGCATCTCAGATAAAAAGTGAAATGAGTTTTGCAACTATGGCAAAAAAAGCAATTTTACATTTCATAGGCCTTTTAAAACCCTTTTCAATAGAAAATAAAAATAACAGTAAGGGGAAAAAAAAGGCTACATTTCATTTCCCATTTTTATAGTCTGACGTTGCAGATGTTTCTGGGCCAGAGGTGAACATGTCTTTAGGTGTCAAAAGATGCAATAACCTGAGTCAAAAATGGCCCAGTCCCCAGAACCTGTGGACTGTGTGCCAGAATATCCCACCTCAGAAGCTTGCTGGCAGCAATGTGCTCCAGGTGTCTTAAACTCCACAGACCTGGTAGTCATTTTAATAATTTCCATGCTTGTGTAAATGGACTTGATGTGTGTTCATCAAACGTGGGAAAATCCCGCAGAATTGCGTGCCATCTGCTTACAGGTAAAAGGTCTGCTTTGCTGACAATTTAGTGCAAAATCAGAGAACAGAATGAAAGCAAGCAAGCTTTTGTTCTGTTTTGGTTTTATAAACCTGAGGCGTAACGTCATATCGAAAACCTAACAAAGTTCAAAGGTTCACTCTGTTTGGGTTGCGTTGTCCTTTTCAGATGTACGAATATTACCTGAGCCCCATGGAGCTCTTCCATCTGCACCACGTGGCTACAACCTGCAACCTAGTGAAACCCTGAGCACACACAGGATTCAGCAGGACAGGATGAGGGTGCAAGGGCCACATCTTGGCCAGCTGGATGCCTGCACTGATGCCCTTGGCCAGAAGCCCCTGTGAAATACTAGCTGACAGCATTTCAACACTTCTGGTTGGCCTCAAGTGAGAAACTCAAGCTGAGGCAAAACCTAAAAGGCTCATTCAGGAAAAGCTTCACCTGATTTTATTCAGCCCTCAATACCGCATTTGCTTTTTTGTTAGAATTAAAGCCAAGTTTAATTCATTTAACATGGTAGATGTCAATTAAAGTGTCAATCTTTATTATTTTGGTCTGTTTTAAACAAGGCTGTCAGACAAAAGGCAGTTATGTCTGAGGTCCTGGAAGCAGCTATGATATTAAAATGAAGAGTGTGGTCACAATGATTTTCAGCATCAGTTGATAGACATCAACCAGTCATCAGAAGAGGAATTTGAGACCTTTCTTGTCCTTGCATTCTACATGGAACATGCACTTATACATTCCTACAGAGAAATGATAACCAGAAAATTTATACCTGAATACGGGTCAGACGTTGTCAGAAGATGATGTCAAAGTCTGTTTCAAAAGCATATTTTCACTATATCCCATCAGGGAGTGAGATCTTGTCTCAGGTGAAAGAAGAGTTAAGGCAACTGGCAGAGAAGAAAAACATCAGAAGAAAACAAATTGACAAAGCTAATCAAATCCAGACATATGCAATCTAAAATCTCAAATGGGACTCAAGGTAAGCTAAAAGGACACTACAGCATCAAATGTTGTTAAAGCATCCAATACAACCTGAAGAGAGAACAAAATCCCTGCATGGGCATGCACCAGATGCTCTGCAAGGTAAGCCAGAGTATCTCCATAGAGATAGGCACTACTGCTTTACACAGGCTTAACTCTGCTCCTAATGGCATTAAATAGATATTTTAACCTTGCCACCACCATTGTACTAGGGTATAAAAGCTGAGAAAGAGTTTGAAAGTGCCTGTGTTTGGTTAATTGGGAAAACAACCAGGTCCCCACAGTATAATCTACCCTATTTGCCAAAAGAGACAAGTTTTATATGTTTCAAACAGAAAGTGCAACTCCTCCAGTAATATGGCTGAGACATTTACTTTGAAAATGAGTAATCTTATTTCCAAGGTCAATCTGAGGTTTCCTGGGTTCAGACTAAAATACTTTGCGGGGCCAAAGAAGTATTTACTGGGTTCTAGGGAGCAGGGAGTGGATGTGTAGTTTGAACATATTTCAAGTCAGCCTGGGAGGTCTTTTTGTTTTTATATATTTGTGTCTCCTCAGACAACCTTTTTTTTTTTTTTTTTTTCCCTTGAGAAATTGGAAGTGAAGAAAATGATGACATTTTTTGCCAGTACATTTCAGTTGTGTCATTTCCTGCACTGAACCAGAGAACCTGCATTATTGTCACCCTTTTCAGAATGTGTTTCTTTCCAGGGCATCATCTGAATTTATATAGTCAAATTTTGCCCAAGGACTGCCATTCCTTCTGTGTTAAACTAGAATGAGTTTCTGTATAAGGTAAGGGTTTGCTTTATGTGACCTTTGACAGTGGGAGTGTTGGGAGAATGACATTATATGTTGTAGGGCTAATGCAAGGTGGAGCTTCATAGGCAGCCGTAAATTAAACGGCAGCGTTTTACAAATGAGCTCCATAATGAGTAGGTGATTGGAAGGTGTGCTACTGCACACTGGAGATTAACATTCAAATACAGAAACTATCACCTAGTCCAGGAATGGCAGCAAAAGGTTAAAAAAAATATTCAATATTATCAATCATATTAAAAAAAAAGAGAGAACTTCTTACAGCTGCCAAAGGAGCTTGGGAGAATTAATGTGTTTGTGTCAAAAAGACTGAGAACAAGTGAAAAAGGACTACAGTGATTGCCAGAATCTTACTTGCCTGGAGAGATAACATTGGACATCCAGTTTAACTAGGCAGGTGCCAAGAATCCTCTCGTGGAGGCTATGGAGTGGCTTTCAAATATACGAACGTACAACGACCCCCATCCTCTGGTCCTTTCTGTGGTTTCTGAGTTGCTCATTAAACCAGAGAAACCTCCAGCGTGGTGTGATGACCTGAAAACAGACAGGGGCTAAAGAATCAATGTTTTAAGTAAAACAGCAATTATAAAAAGATCTACAGCTCCTTTCGTGTAATCAGGTAAATTACCAGGAGTGGCGTAAAGCACCTAAATTGGAGAAGGGGCAGAGGAAGGGGGAGCAGGGGGAAAGGAGGGTCCCTTGGGAGATATCCGATAGGATGCTTAGCCTGTGTAGAGGGCAAAAGGTTAAGTGAAAATGAGATGAAGGAATGATCAGATATAGTCAGATCAGAGACAGTTAAATAAAGGAATGTGCTAGCCTAAGATAAATGTGAAGAAGCGTGTCTGTGCGGAGTGTGTCGGCGTAGCTGCTCTTCAGCAGTTCAGGATCTGGAGAGGAGGAATTCCCAGTACCCAACCACAGCAGTCTCAGCTGGAGCACTTCCCAGCAAAGAAACAGAAGGGACAAGGACACAGGTTTAAGATTCCTCTCTGCTACTCCAGGAGTGTAAAAAGATACTGAAGTGCTTCTAATTACATCTACAGATTTTGCAGGTCCCTTTTTTACTGGTGCTGCGATACAAATCATCCTCAGTGATGAGAAAGAAAGTCAGGCCTGTGCCACCTGTGGTTTTGGACAGTGAGAAAGATGCTCTTTGAAGAGTATGAAAACAGAAGTACTGAGAGTTACTTGAAAGCTGCAAACTTGGTTGGTTGGCTGACATTTTCATGGGTCAAAGAGCACTCGTTAGAATGGGTTTCCATAACAACAAACAACATTTGGTTAAAAGAGGTGCATAATGCTGCAAATAAATGCTTGGAACACAGTCTATATAAAACTTCGTCAAATATTTTGGTAAATCGCCATTCTTAGCCTGCTCAAAAAAATTGGCCTGGGATAACAGACAGCACCAGAAAGCTGAAGAAGTATCTGTACTGACTGAGTCTGAAAATGACCACAAGAATTTTGTTCAAAAGCCTTTGGTGGCTTACAGCCTTTAAATATTTCTAAGAACAACCTTAAATATCTAAACCCCAAGACGAAAGCTCAAATTCTCAGTCACATAATTTAGAGGTCAGTACTTTTTGTGTTTCCTCAGGAGCTTAACTAACATAGACAACTAGACCTGGGAATTAGGAAGTTGGAGTTTTAACTCATCAGCTAGATGTTAATACCTGGGGAATATCCAAACTGTACTTTTGAAAATAAATTTTGGTGCTCTTAATTTGGGTGTTACAGCTCCTTGAGGGGAGAAATTGCATGTTCTCCACAAAGAGTTTGGTTAGTCACAGAAGTCACTAAATCTAGCTGAACTTCTTGTCTTTAAGACTAACATAGATCCCACATACATTTATGTCAACCCTAAGCTAAAATGGAATATGTATGAGTCTGTAAATGAGGAGTTTCAAATGAAAGAGGTGGTTGAAGTGTTTTGACCCTATTCAAAGTCAGTTTTCCTCTGAATTATACCTGTTTCCTTGTCTAGCATTTTAGATACCTTCCAAGTGTCTATCTACAGAGTTTATAAGTGGCATTAAACAATGAAGAAGAAAGCAAGCTGCTCACAAAACTCCCCCTTTCCCCATGTGATAAAAAGCAGCATTCCAGAGGAAGAGACAAAAGAGTGTTTGGGTCCCAGACTTATGTGCCTATGGGAAAGGAGTGGTGAAAAGAGGCCAACAGCTCTGGGAAACAGGGATGGGAAGGAAGAGCACAAATCAGCTTTATGAGCCAGCAGATGATGGATGGCTAAATGCCAATCGAGAGCAATACGTACAACGGAGGTTGCATTGCTGCGATTATTAAAGGTTATTTTACTCTTAATTTTGTGTGGTAGGTGTTCTTACTCCTTCCTTACAGAAACCCTTGATTTTCACTTGCTAGATGCTTAGATGCACTTGTCATACCCAAAAGGTGGTTTCAGTTCTTGGATGCCAGGAAACTTTTCCACTGATCAAAACACAGCTGCACAGGCTTGCTTGATCTATTAATGGGTGCCACAACTCTGGGGTATGTCTGTCTATACCTGTGAAAATAGATATAATTAATAGAACAGATATCATATGTATATGCAAATCCAGATGGTAAAAATGACTTACAGTAAGACAAGGTTTTCATTTTCCCAACTAAATCAAGGTATCTGAATCAATCAAGCATATACAATCTGCACTGTTGCTGCTGCAGTGGCACTGGAACCCTCTTAATCTATTTTATTTTACATTCAGCTTGTTTTTAATGAAAAATCTTAAACCCCACATTTTTTTAAACATACTTCAATTAGGTTTTTTCAGGCTATCACCTGCCTGTAGCCTTTAAAAAGCTTTTCCCATTATTTTCCACAAGTTGCTTGAACGTATGATGTCAAACCATGGAACTACTTGAGTTACCATTCAGTAGATGCTGATCCTAGGTTTTAAAACAATAAATGAGCAGCTTTCTAGCTTTTTATATAAAATGCTTTCAGTGTAAGACAGGGAACAGACTATTTTCTTATAGATAACCTTTTTATCCATTATAGGATGAGCATACCATCCCCTTTACTAACAAATAACAGAGGCAATATCTTCAGTATGCTTTCCTATATTAATACATTTTATATTACAATTTTATCTTCTTCACTTTGACATTTATTTCCCCTTTAATGAGTCAAAATGCCTAGCCAAGAGCTCTTGACTTTAAGCACATTCTTAACATCAGCATATTAGCTGTCACATTCAGGCTAATAGGCTTAAGTTATCTGTTTGAGATCTTTTGTCAAACAAGACCCAAACCCCCCTGATTTTCAAAAATTGATATAAATGGAAACTTGCACTTTAGTGGCAATGGAAAGACAATAATCCTGCTTCATCATCATCATCGTGGGAACATTCAGTATTATGATTTTGCTCCCAAATATCTTATCTGTGATGCTTCTTCTTGTAATAAAAGATACTGAACAAAAAGTAGTTTAACAGGGATTTTGAAGTCTTGATTTGCAACAGTTAGTTAGTCCAACTGTTGTGGCTTTCACCATGAGCTCAAGCATTACATTTTAGCAGACTGAGCTTAAGTGCATGCAGATGGGTGTAACATAATTTTTTTTTTTAAGGATATTACAAAGCCAACTGTAAGCAAATTAATGGAAAAACAAGAGAGCGTTTTTTCATAATCCTGGGTAATTCTGAGCAAAGTTTCAAAGGACCTCAGGTTCCTCTCAGGAATCTAGGTGAAACAATTTCAGGTTTTGAATATTTTAAAATTCTGACTCTTAAATCACATTAGCATGAATAACATTATCCGTGCAAGGGAAATCATAAATGAAAATAAAAATAGATCACATCAGCTGTGTTTAAGTACAATTTTAGACTCAGATTCCTCATTAATTATGACTATTTTGATGGAAGGAGATAAAACAATCTACCTGGCATTTAGCCAAGAGTCCCGTCCTTTTCCTCCCTCTTAATCCAAAACGACTTTGCAGGATTTGAGGTTTCTGAAAAAACAATGGTGATAGATTTTCTGGATATACCTTTTTTTTTTTTTTTTTTTTTTTTTCTCTACTAGAAGAGTGGATTTGATCTTTGCTCATCATTGACTCAAGGGCTGTTTCTACCTTTTTCAGGGACACTGGGTCAGAGCTCACTGCTCACGGAAGCGTGTCTTGGTAGGTCAGAAGTACCTCTCAGTGTCAGAGAAACTGAATGCACTCTTGAAGATTGCATCCACCAAAGTGTTTCTATATTCAAGCTGTCTTTCAGTGGTTATGGTATTTCTGACTTCTTACTCTGGGAGATAGTGTTCATTTGCTTCCTTGTTTGCATGTATGAGGAAGTGAGAGAGAAAAAAAAAATCTTTTAAGAGTGAATGCCACATGAGATAGTTCCATCTTCCTGCCTGATTTGGCATTTTCAACTCGAATTCTCAGTTTCTCCTAATGAATAATCCAGCTCTTCCCAGTAATATGCACCGTTTAAGTGCTGGACGTATGCTACCATAATAACAATGGCAAATAATTACTCTAATGGGGTGAATGAATAACACCAATTAGTTGGTGTGATGATGTTTCCATAACAAACTCCAGCTTTATCAAGTTGTTCATTTTTAAGCCTAAAAGCCTTCTGATATCCTTTGTTAGGCAATAGCGTGCCTTGACCACCTCAAATAATAAATGTCTCTTGCTAGATGCATATGGTCATGGACTGTGCTCCTACTTCAGTCAAAATTTCAACCAACACCTAGTGCAGAACTGTGTTTAGGCTTAACTGTAAAGACTTAGTCATAATACAGCAGATTTCCTGGTGAATACTTATGAAATAATTTCATTGCCTGTTTCCTGAGGAAACTTTACAAGAATAGATGCATTGGTGTGCACATGTACTTTGTTACATATTGTCAAATCAAACCTAGGTTCAGAACAACACTGCAGCCCGTTGGCTTATTAACCTCAGTCATCAAGTACAATGGACTTACAGACATGTCTAAACTTAAGCTTAAGTAACATTCAGAATATAAATGTTTTACTGAGCTGTGAGATAAACTGGGGCATGCTCTTGTTCAACCACAGAGGACAGAGCTTCTTGCTGAAGGAATATGTAGGTCTGTGCAAGTAACGATAATATTTGGTGTCATAATAGTACTTGTGGAATTGAATATCTGTGAACCTAATTCTCAATGCTTTTGCATTAAGCTGTTCCTTCCAGCACTGTAACAGGTATTACAGTAATATTGAACAAGAGAAATTAATTAGTATTTAGCTTTACATTTGTTTAAAATTTAAACTGTGATACTAGTAATTTTGAAGGCCCTTTGTACTTCTCACCCTTGCCCTGCTAAGACCAACACTTCACTCGACCAACACTTCAATCATCCAACTAGTATTTTTTTTTTCCCCTACTTTGTGCGTGATTTTCTTCCTTTCTGCACCACATCTTGACTGTAGAGAAAAGGAAATTCAAGAATCATGTAAACTCTTCAGGTCTCCTGAAACAAAATCCACAGGTCCACTGAAATACACAACAGGTTGCAATGAGTTTGTGATGATTCACATATATCTGCACCATATTCTGTCAGAAGGGATGAACGCTCTTCATCCGCTCTGCTATAAAAATCAGACACATCAATACAAAATCTGTGCTTACCCCACATTTACTGCCACATTTTCCATCCTGCATCTGACCTGCTATAACCCCTTGCTCGCAGACAGGGAGAGGAAGCTGGAGGCAGTAATGCTCCAGAAGTCTTCCAGACCTCATGAGCAGTGCTTCCGTCATCAAAGGCTTTCAGAGAGAGACAGATCAGTGCTTTGTTAAATTAGGGACTTGAAACAAGAAAATGACTGGGGAAGTCACAAGCCAAAAGGATAGTGACTGTTTTTGTAAAACTCCTAGCTGGGTCACCAAACACAATCACCAAGTGACCAGAGTTCTTTACTGGATAGAAACTCACCAAGATGTTTCTCTTTTAATGCTTCTTGTTTCTCATTTAATGCTTCTTGTAACCTGTGAATTGTTTTCTCAAAGAGCATCCTTATCAGCCATTAGCACACTTGGAGAGTGTTGGAGGCCTGGCTGTAAAACAGCGCTTTCACCATGTTGTACACTTGTTCCTCCTGCCTGATGTCTCTGTAACAGGCAGATCAGCACAGCTGCTAGAGCTTCCAACTTTCTCATTGGCTTGGATATAGCTTCTTCACTGATGTTTAAGCAACAACAATATCACTGCTAGAGTATGTCAGTCACTAACATCCTGGAAACAGAGGAGGAAAAGCAACAGACTTAAAATGCCCAGGTGAAAGAATAACAACAGGAATACTCTTATCACCTTCTGACAAAAGGCTGTAGTAGTTCAGAAATGAAGAGGGTCTTACAGCTCCATTGATCTGGGACCTCAATGGATTCATACTAGTATATACAGTATCTTGGAGTATTAACAAAAGGAATCAGATGGGTGACTTGTAGTTACATAGTGATAGTTAGGTCAGAGAATAGAATCCTGCATGTTCTTTGGCAAGTCAAAATTTTACCAGGTTGATACACACCATATAAAACACAATTTTTAACTTTATTTTTTTCTTTTTCATTTTCAGACTCAAATTTCAAAATATTTGACAAGTTCCCAAACCTGCTTGTAAAAATCCCCAAGTCACGAGTCAGTCGGATAAAAATCTGTTCACTGTAAAAAGGGAAGGGGGCAGGGTGGGGAAGAAAAGGTTTGCTGATAAGTTTGGTACTCTATTGAAACCTTTAACCACAGTCCAGAGCTCAAATCAGCATTCACATGAAGTTCCTATTTATTAGAGTATATGAAAAGTATTCAGCAAAACTACATCTGTTTTTTGCAGGAGATGCACCCCAGTTATTAAGGTATAAAACTGGATCTATTTCTTAGGAATATAGAAATGTGAGTAATAAAACCAGTCTGAAATTATGTTTCATCCCATTTAAAGTTTCTTGAGAACAGACTGCTGTTTGAAATCAGCTAGCACATAACACAGGAGAAAACAGACAAGGGAGAAATCACAAAGGCGTTTATCACGAAGAATCTAGGACTACACTGACTTGTCTAAATCTATATAAAGAAAAGAGCCTCCGAGTCACTCCGAAAGTGATGGGAACCCATGCTTCAAACACGTCTTGAAAGAACGTCGGCGGTCTCGTTCCTCTTTTGGCTGCGGTTACAGATGCTTTCTCCAGACAGTGGGCTCACTAGTTTCAATTGTCTGGAGTACTCAAAAATACATTTTCCCCTGGAAGATAAGTCTGCATATGCTTACAATAAACATTAACAAAACCAAACGACTTTCACTTCAGGATAAGTACTTTCAAGTTAAGTCTGTTAGAGACACTTATAGTAAATTGCTATTAATTAGTTTTTCCAATCTACTTAGGTTGTGCTAATGAACACAATCACTTCTAACATATTTAAAGGCAGGATAAATCCTGCCTCTCTCTCTATGCCTCTGAAAGGCCCAAGGTGAACGGGAGATGCTCTGCTGCAGGAACACATGGGAGTCACTTCAGGACAGGTGAAGGATCCTGACGGTTTTCCGTGTCTCCAAACTCTGCTGGGTGAGGAACAACCAGGAGAAGCTGTCTGCCCTCACCACCAGATAGCTGCCTGGGCTTGAGCGGGGCAAATTCTGTAGCTTTCTGTCCACAAAATACATAAGTTACATAACATGTAAACTCTCAGCTTTGCAAAGCCAATGAAACCATATTTTCCTATAACTGTTACTTCCCCTTTTTGCATGCTACCCTCCTGTAATGGCTTGTTGTAAATTATATGATAGTATCTCTAGAGATGGGAACTTCTTTTCTTATGCTTGTGAACACAACCCAACGCCAAGAGGTCTCCAGCCCTGATGGGACATTTCAGGGCATTACTGGAAGGACAGCAGTCATACCAATACCCCTCAGCTCCCTTCTGCTGAGCCAAAACATGGAACAGAAGTAAGAATTAGAACTCTGTCTATACCACAATTTAGAAACAATAATGTTACCTTCAGCAATTTGAAGCTGGTTACTGGAAAATCCCTAGATACAGCAGAGCAAATCTCCTGGTAATTTATTTCACCAAGTCCTAAATACTACTGAAATGCAATCCAATTATTTTTAAAATTCATCTGCTTTATTTTTGTGTAATTTTTCTTAACAGCCCTGAATACCTAAACAAGCAGTGCAGCAGACCATAAGGCCTAGATCTAGCTGAGAAACCTGCATGCATCACACAAAGCGTATGATTCCACAACTCATTAAGTCTAATTTATGGCATATGTAATTAAGCACCTTTGAATTGAACCCAGGTCTCTGGAGATAATAACACTTAGAACTTATATAGGGCTTTTCATCTTCAAAGTGCTTTACAAACATTAACTAATTAACAACATAATAAGACATGAAAGGCCAATGTACTTACCCATAGTGCTGCATAGCCTCTGTATAATTCAGATTTTGATGTTTTTCAATGCAAGATCCAATCTGGGTGCACAGGGAGAATTTATGTTTAGTCCCAAAAGAATGAATTTGTACATATTGTATATCTGAATTCCCAGAGTACTTCCCTTCTCTGCTATTTTTTGCTGAGTCAGAAGAAACAGCTCCAAACCAGTGAAGAAAGGTATGGGAAAGAGCAGCTCCCAGCAGCCTGTGGAGGTGTTTGAGTTTCCTGGGCTTTGGAGTCAGAGCAATGGGGCCTAATGCAGGAAGGAGTTCCTGGAAAATTCACTGCACAATATTTCTGGTACCACCTAAGTCCATAGCCTTCCCAAGGTAAATCTAATAATAATTACACAAAGCCTCTAGGGACTGGGTAAATGATCAGGGAGAAGACCTTATTTTCAGCTTACATACATTTTCCTGGTAAAACCCACAATGTTTTCTTGCTTCTCTCTGCTCTTCTGAAATGTCTGAAGTATCTAGGCAGTTTGTTTGTTAGTTTTTGGGGGTTTTTTTAATCGCTTGGTCTAATTTACACACAAGCCTCTTGAGACAGTGCACATTTGCCTTATTATCTCAATGAATGTTTTCTTGGCGACAGCAATGTTGCAGATGTTATATCAGGTTACTTGAATCCCTCCTGAACATTGCTAATACAGAAAGATGGGGGAGCAAATAATATGGAGAGCTTTAGCGACCAGTCCTTCAGACATCAGCTTGTGTCAGTGATGGTTTCCACAAGCTCAGAATGTTGACCATTGTCTGTGCACATGCTGTGTTTAAGCATCACCTGGCCACCAGTTAAAAAGATATGGGAAATCACAGCAGTACCTCTTGACTCTCTCCAGACAATGTCTGCCTCTGTTCCCTTGGGGATTCTACTGTGCTCCAAAAATTGAGATTTCCAAGTGGAAAAATATACCAAGCATGTAAGAGAGAACTATGCATATGTACCTCCCTAACTCTGCACATGAAAAGATCTCAGCAACAAGTACAAATAACTCAGTGGCATTGGTACAGTTGAAGCCCCATGAGAAATTAAAGAAAATGAGACATACCATGGTCCAGAGAACCAGATGTATGTGGAACCAGCAGGCTTTTGTGCTTCCCCACAAGCAGTCCAGTACAAATCCTGAAAGGTAACAATCTGACATCAGTAATGCCTACAAGAGATTCTGCAATAAACATAGGGTCTAATTAAAAGCGTTACAATTTTTAAATGCAAATGTAGAATAGAACTGTCAAAATGTTTTATCCCTAAAGTGTGAATGCTAACCTTCCCATACTTATTATATAGCAGAACAGTTTAATTTGCCTGGAGCACAGACGAATAAAGCAAGCATCACAAACACAATCAAATGGATATTTGAAAGTACTGCTCTTCACAATAACTGTGTGTCTGAGCAAAGCTTCAAATGTTGATCAATTGATTACCAAAATCAAAGAATACATTTACCAAATGAGCTTCTACAAAGCACTCAACAGCACCAGAGAAAACAGCATAAAGCACCACAGAACAGCAGTGTTCCCTCAAACATTTACAAATGCAACTTTTTACTGCTCCCTTGGTTTCTAGCTTAGATCTGTGCAGATCTAAAGAATAAAGCACTTCTGATCAATCTATGGTTTGATTCAGTTTCAGTGATGCAAATTCAGTTAAACAAAGATGGAAAACAGTTTGAAACGATCCAAAGGTGTACTTTAAATCTTATGGCAAAGTCACAGTCTCTCTGGTACAACTGCTTGAATGACTTTTGAACCTTTAATAAACAAAATTATGCCAAAATATATAAAATGCCCTCTAATTGCAAACCATGTGTGAACATTCCTATTTCATAAGGCACAGCTCTTGATTTTTTTTTTCCTCAGAAGTAAGACAGATCTATTCACACTGTCCCTCTGGCATTTCCTTTCCTCACAACATTGCCTGTAAGAGGAATACTATATGGTCTTTATAAGGGTATATAAAGGTGAGATGCTCAACCTGATTTTGAGCTTGTCTCAGGCAGTTACTATTTGCTCAGCAGAGGCCCCCGTTGAGCTAACCACAGTTCACGAGAGCACTCATGGGTATTCTCCTGCTCCTCCCCATGCTGGGACAGCTGTTATTGAGAATGATTAAATATTACCCATAACTACTAGTGTTCTGTCCATCTGCCATCTCCAGCGAGTTAGTTTCTGCTGCTGTCATGATGCTGTGCTTCTGTTGTTTCCTTTTGCATAAGTGGGTTCCTCTGTCAGCCAGCTGGGGAGAACAACTGCCCACCAAATAGACACGGTTCTCATTTAGTGACTTTAACCTGAGAAAAAGTGAGGGAAAAAAAAAGAAAACTAACATTCAACCTGAAATGAATCTATTCCACGAGCTTCCTTTCATTTCACCTTCTTTCTAAAGGCAGATTTTCTCGTATGACCTCTTGCAGTAACCTCATCTGTTGTGCTGTCCTCACCAGGATAAAACCTGAGCTGGGGTGCAGATTCTGCAATACGCTCCCTCTACAGAGCAAAATTCAGAGCTGTCCAGGAGCAAGTAAGCTCTCAGCACCCTTGCCTTTACTCCTCCATCTCATGCTCAGCAACAACTTAAAACACACATTGAAAAGCCTTTACCTTCAGAGCTTCTGATATTTGATATTGAGGTTCTGACTCTAGTAGGACGCAGATTTTATAGACCTTAACCTTTCCCATAAGCCACTGCTTCATTAAAGGGAAAAACCCCAACAACTCACACCATTACACTCTCAATAATTCTTAGCATATTAGATGACCTGCAGAATTTTTCCCTTTTCTACACAAATACCTTCCTGGAGCATGTCTCTATGCTCTCTATCCTCTTGTGTAAGCAGAGAGCACTCCAGGACTTAATGCATCTTATGCAAGTGAACAAATATTTAGCCTTATGACAATCAGGCAGTTGACTCTCCACCTGTACCTTTCATCTCCAAGCTGGAAAAGAATAATGGTTGAAGGAACCTGTCAGGAAATTAAAAAAAAAAAAAAGGACAGAAATGGTGACTGGCCAGTGTTGACAGAGGAGCCAGAAACATGGGAGATTAACGATTTACAGGGAAGAGATATTTTTGTTTTCCTTACATTTTTGCTGATGGCTTCAGCTGAGCTGCATTGCACGTGAGCAAAACAGGATTTATCCCCTGTAGCTCTGTGCAGAACGATAAGGAGAACTTTCAGCAATCACACAGATAACACAGGAAACTTCCCACCATTCTGTGTGTCCTCAGGGTGCTGAGGGAGACGTCACAGCTCCTGTCTCTCACTGGTATTTGCTGTTTTCCCGGACACTCACCAGGAACACCCACTCTTTCAGCAGTAGCTGGGTGCAATAAGGAATGTTATATTCTACTCTCTCCTCCTTTTGCCAGTTAATGAGAGATTTTGGGTGGTAAAGCCAGGGACAATTTTCTTTCAGTGCTGTTATTCCCATACTGCCATCCTCTCCTTTTGATCCTGCACTTCTGTACCCCATCATCCTTCAGTATCTCAGTCAGCTCCTAAGCTCAGGAGGAAACAGCAGCAATTCTGCCTCTGGATCTTTTTTTTATCTAGGTTTGCTAATCACATGAATATCCTTAGTTTTACAACAGGTGATTTAATGGCATGGGTAATCCCATTTTAAATCTACAGAGCTGAGGCACACAGTAATTGCTTGGACAGGAGGCTGGGCACCAGACCCAGATTTCCTGTTAAACTCTTCAATGCTCATTCATTTCCTCATACTTCAATTTTTTTTTTCTTTTTGCTCTAATATATTTGCATAACAGGTACAAAAAAGGTATCAGAGTCAAAAACAAGTCGATGAAAGCAATTAAATGACAATATTTAAATAGATAATGGTGTTTCTTCCATATGACTGTCCTTCCACACAATAAGGTGGGATGAGGTGGTTCCTGCGCCAGCAGACAGCTGTAACTCTGCACAGAGTTACTCAAGTGCTAATATTGATCGGACAAGATGGAACATGTTACTGAGGCAATTGGTCAGGCTAAAGCAGGGATGGCAGCACATGGGATATTATGGATGGTTGAAGCAGCTGAGGATATCTATCATTCTGTCTATCTACCTGTTTTCCAAGATGTCTATCGTCATTGAACTCAGCTACCGAGGAACAATGGCAGCACTTAATCATCAATAGATAAATACTGCTTATGCCATTAATTGGGGACTGGGTCAGATTTTCCTTGCTTGTACCTTTGCTGCTCTTTTTTTTTTTTTTTTTTTCCCCTCCACAGTTGTGAGACAGTAGCATTTTCTCACAGCCTCTATGTGTTGTGTTGGGACTTGTGTCAGTGGCAACAGCATAGCTCTGTGTGTCTGCCAGAGCTTATTCAATTGAGCTCCTTTCCAGGAAAACAAAACAGCCAAGAGATGAGAGCTGTTATAAAAATTTCCAACCCTGTGCCTTTTCAGACTATCTGGATGATGATTTGGAAGCAGCAGCAGTGTGACCAGTCTGCACACCTGCTCCTTCACCTGCAGTCAGAAGTGGCTGAAGAGCAGAGGAAGTTTCCCAAGCAATACCTGCTGCAAACTCACAACTTCCATGGCTGCATTTTCTCTATAGTTAGTATTCAGCAAAGAGACTGCAACAGTGCAGAACTGTGTGTTTGCTGGTATTTTTCTTGTTCAAAGCTTTTGAGAACACTTTACTGAAGCATATAATGCTGCCTTGAAACTGGCCTCTAAACCACATTTTGAGAAGAAGAGACACAGGCACTTGGCTGGGTGCTTTTGCTCTGTGCCATGGCTTGCTCGAGTCAGAAAAGCACCCTATCTCCCCCTTCCAAATCTCCGCTCAGCACAATTCTCATCAGTCTGTCTCTGGTCACGAGATTCTTCGCTGCTGTAACAGTTTCCCTTTTTTTTTTTTATTCTTTTTAATTTTTACCTTATTAGTTATGACCTCTGGTACATAGATTTTCCCCCTTTAACTCTAAGATTTAAGCTTATATCGTTTTAAACTCTTAGGAGAATTCATTTACCATTACAGAATCTTACATTAAAGACAGTCTTCCAGGGATAACCTTGGGAGTAATCGTGGTGCCCTCCTGTTTTTGTCTGAAGTATTCCAAAAGGAGTCTAAATTAGGCAATGGAGTTTTTGCCTTGACATTTGGGAGGTTAAATTTTGCCTGTGACTGTCAACCTCTGAGAAGAGGAGATGGCATTTGGAGTAATCCAAAACTCCTGCAGAGTTACATTACTGTGGCAGCCAGACTGGAGTAAATCTAGGCTGAAGATCTATTGGTTCAATTACTGCTCAGGGTCAGGACATGCCATAAATTATTAGATATGCAAATGGAAAACTCTGACTGTTGATGAAAGAAAGATGGATGGGTTTCTTAAATACTCATAATCAGTGCTAACTATAGACTGATGTATAGTCATTTGCTTGTAAAAGATTTCTGTTCTTAAATTTTACCTGTGTGCAGGTAAAAATAAACTAAGTTTTGTTTTACGTGTGTGTCAGATTTTAAAAATAAACTTAAGAAGTCTGAACTGCTTCCGCAACGACCCTTTATTTTTAGAAATAGGTTCAGAAAGAAGTTCAGAAGATTCTAATTCTCATTCTGTTCTCACTTACCATAGTGTAAATCTTCAACTCTCCTCTACATTCAGTGAAAGCACACTGATAATGTATTTGGGAGAAGAATCAGTTACTTTGCTCTGTGGAGGTAGGGTGTGCAAAGAATGCCACAAAACTACCTCAGGTTTGTGAATTTGCTGCAGAGTGCAAGAGTGCTGGTGCACAGTAGCATGGCCTTATCACAACATGAACCCTAGTGCTTCAAGACATTTTTGAGGGTAGAAAAATAAAATGTAATTAAGACATTACTCTATCACACCTGGGTTTGCTGTTCCTTAAATACATTATTTACAGTCTCATTTCTCAGTGTGATTCAAGCTGGAAGAATGTGACCCCTACTTTTGTCATGTAGAAAGTCTGCTACACCTATAAAAACTTGTTGAATTTCTCTTGTGGATTATCTCTGTTGGGAGAGAAGTTTTTACTACATTTAGGACAGACTGATTATGAGTGTGAGAATAACGTGTGCTATTCAACGCCACCTGCTGCTGCAAGGGGAAATATATTCCTAGATGCACCTTGACTGAGCAGAAACAGATGTAAAACCAGAGGAAAACTTCTGTTTGATAGTAAGTTTGCTTTGCAGAAATATATCACAACGCATGAGGTGACATACTTTCCCAAAAGTGATGCTGGCTTTTTCCAAGCATGGAAAGTCAGCAGAGTTTCTAAAGGATATACAGCATTCCTCCCCTGGATGGTAGCTTCTAAACAGTTGTCACTTTTGTCACTCTAGATAGAACATTTTCCAAAACTACTACAGGCTTTCTCAAGGCTCCTATTCATTGCTTAAATACAAATCTCTTGGCCATTGCTCTTGCTGCTGTTATTTTAATAAGCGTTTACATGGTGGGGGATGATGAATAGACATTAAATTGACAGTTCCTTAGGTATTCTCCAAGCAGAGATCAGAAATTAGTTCATGTCATGCTGTTTCCTTAAGAGAAAAAATATTAGGAAAAACGTTTAACTAGGTATAATATATGTTGTCTGTATATGCAGGCATAGAGCCACCAGAGTCAATGGAATAAAATCTACCTCCTCAAACCTGCAGATAAGGCAGCGCAGCTCACCACTTGCTCCTTTTACAGATGTGAAAGCCAGTGATGTTGTGTGGGTAAGAGTGGGGTGTGTGGTGTCTGAACCATGATTATTGGATTCTAGCTTGACACTAATATGATTTGGAAACAACTCTTTGAAGCCAATGAAATAGTACATGGAGAATCATACAAATGAAAACAAAGAGTCAGATTTTAAATCTTTTCCTACACAATTCTGATAATCATTTTAAGTTTGTGAGGAGGCTACAAGAAACAACCCAATATACATAATTTATAATTTGTGTGGAAACACTAATAATAATGGAGTATATTTTTTTAGCCTTTTAAAGATGTTTAATTTCAAATTTTATCTGTGGGGTTTTTTTTGTGTGGGTTTTGGTTTTTTTTTTAATATTCATTTTGGTCTTATTAGTTCTGCTCTGAATCAATCATGAAAGTATCAAAGTCAAAATTCAACCAACTCTCCATTAGACAATGTATGCCAAAGTGGACGAAATTTGAGAAAAACAACTGAAATACAGCAGAAAAACAAGCAAACTACAAACAATAATTAATGCCATCTTCTATTTATGTTGTAAAAAAATTAAGAAATAAAATCCTATATGTGCATAATTTGTAAAAAAGAAGCCAAGCAAAAATCCACCTAGGGGAAGTGAAGAACTGAATAAACTGTATTTCTGCATGACTTCTAGATAGAGGAAAAAAAAAAAAAAAAAGTGTAAATTCTGCTTAGTGCTGTTCAAATCTTCAGTGTTCTAATGAGCATGGTCACTTGGTCTTGACTTTGGGTCTGTTTCTATAGGTTGGCAGGCTTTAGGAAAGAATAATGCTAATTTCACAGGAACTTTGCTTTAAAACTTACAAGAGAGATGCTGTTGAAGTTTGGCAGCATATTGGTATATTCTTTAATATTTTTTATTTCTGTACCCCCAGCTCCCTCTTGTGCCACTCATTTAATAAATATGAATCAGGTTTACCACACATAACTGCTATTTTGCAACATAACAATTCAGTGCAAGAAAATAAAAGTATATTTTTCAGTAGTTATAATAATCTGTGGCAAAACCCCCTCTCCACTCAACCTGCTGAACTTACATAAAACTGTGGTTTATTGATCAGCTGGTAAATATTTGTAAATGTTGTCATTACTTTATTTCCATGAAATGGTACAATGGGCCCATTCTCCCAACTTTTGTCTCATTCTCGTATAGAGATTTTTTAGATTGTGCTCGGTGAAGGGAATCTTTTGCAGTTAAAGTATATTTTATCATCTGGCCCCCTCCCCTCAGTTTGCTTATAGCCAATGACAAAGTAATTATAATATATTGAATGCACTGTCTCTTCTTTTATTGCTTGTTTCTTTACTGCCTTCCCAGAAAGTTTGTAGTTAAATTTTTACAGCTTTAAAGAACTGAGGAGAATTCATATTTCTAGAACTTCTGCAAGAAGTAACTGTATTTTCAGCAGTGGAATTTTCATTAAAATTTACAAAAGACCTCTGCCTTCACTGATTTATTGTTGCATTAGGTAAAACTACACGCAGTGTATAAAATACTGTGTTACTTCACTTGTAGTCCGATCTAACATGTTATCAGTGATTGCAAGTACATTTTATAACCCCAGCTGCTGAATCGAAAAAAAAGGTGATACAAGCATCAATCTCCAGGATAAAATCAGAGCACTTTCTACTACAGTTTGACCTTAGTGATGCCTTTGGATAGTCTTACTTGTCTAAGTCCTTGCAACAATTACCAAGGGATGGTTAGAAAATGCAGCTTTAATGGTGCAGACTGGAATGACTAGCAGCATCAAAGACTTAAACACTGACCCTGGAGATTTCCAAGCACAGGAAAAATTTGAGGAAACTCTGATGCCACTGCAGGAATGAAACAGAACGGGGCTGCAGACACCAGCCACAATTTTGTGCTCTTTATTGTCTGCATCCCTGAACTCTGCAGTGTCATTAGCAAACACAGAAAAGCTATAAATAAACAAACGGCTACAGATAACTAGACCTCAAGATACAGTTGACTCCAGCTATAGCTGCCAAGTCTTATTTATAGCATGAGGAGACACAGTTAATTACAGGTCACAAAAATGTTAATTTCTGTCATAATGCAAGTTATAGTCTAAGAATGAAAAAAGTGTATTTTTGGACTGAAACGGTTTCTCCTAATAGAACTCTGTTAATTTGAAATTCCATCTCATGTTTGTAGCCTACAGAATAGGCAAAGAAAGGATAAATGAGCTTTATCAATCTATTTTATGGTTCTAAATATAATAATATTCAAATTCAAATAATAAAACCAATCAATTTTTGGCAAGGCGAAGTACAGAAGGTAAAAAAGAATTGGAGAAGATGATGATAAATGACTATTTTGAGCAATGGCAGTTGTATGTGCTTATAATTAATATTAAATAATTTTTTAATTAGCAAAACAGATTTTTAAAATGTTCAGTCCTGACCCAGAAGGTGAATAAAAAATACACCTTATGAACAAACCTAACTGCTCCCCTCAGGGAAAGAATCACCAATCATTTAAACTATTCTAAATTATATTACATAATTATTAAGATAAACATTATGTGAAGGATCGAGTTAATTATATTACGTATAATCAGACACTGGTCACTCTACAAGTTGTAATTTATTTTCCCCTAATTTGCATTTAACTTGAAAGGTATTTCAGGAAATGTAAAAAAAACCAAGATCTGAGCAGTTACAAAGATGATATGCATTTGACTTCAAAACTATGTTTCAAGCTTTTAAAAATAAATTACATGCAATTTCAGGAAATAAAAGATCATTCTTATGCAACCTGTAATTGTTGCTGCAAAAAAGATAAACTCATTTTTGGAGGGGAAATATCACAATTTAGGGCAACAGTATTCATGTGTCAGGTCTTCTAGGGATGCAAGAGAAGAGTAATTTGCATCGACATGCTCATCTATAATTATGTATAGAATCTGCTTGGTTAAAAAGGTCATACAACTGTAACTTTAGATGGAAAAATTAGCAGACTGGTTTGAATTAATATCCAACTCCTCCTGCAGATCAGACAGACTCTTCAGTAAAAAAGGAAGGGCTGCAGCCTTCTATAGCTAGTGTTCATCACAAATTTTTTATATTTTTATTTTTGAGGAGGGAACTTCTTGTGAGTTTGAGCCCTCAGTAGGGGTTTCCAATCCCTATGTATACAAATATATCTAAAATTCCAGCATCTAGGTCAGTACTGAGCTTTCTAAATCCTTAACAAACATCTTTTTGTATCCCTTCATGTCAGACTTAATTGTCCATGGTGAAAGGAAACCCTAATCAGAATTCAAGAGAAGTACTCTAAGACATGTATCTTTCCAACCTGAACTATCCTATGATACTGTGAAAGCATACAAGGAAAAAAAGCAAGATTTCATCTTATTTGGAACACCAAAACAAATGAAATAATTCAAAATTCTTATTCTTAACTATTTTATGTCCTTTATACAAGAGCTGTATAGCCATGAGGTGCAATGACGCACACTGAGGGAAAAATTCAGTTCACAAATACCTCATTTCTTTTAGTATCTGGACCTGGAGGATGATATTTGAGACACAGTATTAAATTATACACCGCTTTTACCAAATGATTTTACAACCTGTCAAAAAGATCTGTTTTCTGTTCTTTGTCCTGTGGTTTCCCCACATATTCTCACTACCTGTTCATTCTACTCAGTTGCCCACCACAGTCAGTCAGGAACATCCGTAGGGGCTGAGAGAGAAATAAATTCAGCACACAGACTTGCTGTGCACTGACTGGCACTGCTTCTTCTAAAGAGAAACCCAACTAGTGTAACTCTAGTTTTAGTAGTTTACTATACTAATACCCAGCTCAGCTAGACACCTTCCTGAAGAAGGCCTAAAGCAAAGATAAAGACAAACAGTTGAAAGCTATCTACAGTCACCAAGCCCTGCTGGCTAACTTACATCAGGACAAACCACAGCAGTCACAGCCCTTAATTCTTTGAAAGCTGATGTCTTCCCTGGGAACCATCCATGGTTCTACAGTAAGTTACAATTAGGTACAAGCTGTGTGTAAGCATCTCTATCTTTCCTCAGGATACAAGGAGGAAAACCTGGGCCCATTAAGGTCAACTGAAGATTTCCAATTGTTTTCAAAGATGCTCTGACGTCACCCAGAGGGAATAGTTCTGTGCGTGCTTCTCAGGTCCACATTTGATCTGCATAATAGACCTTTTGCAACCGAGACATCTCTTAATTTGTTCATGGGTGGCCCTGTCTAAACAATGATAATGCAATTCAGACTGAATATTAGAAAAGTCTTCATCTGTTATATGAAAAGCGTTAAAAGAAACTTTATTTTCATAGATGATATATATTTTAATCTAAAAATAGCTAGGGATGTTGAAGAGCATTTCTGTATTTCTATGGAAAATGCATTCGAATCTTTGAATAAAAGGCTTTTTAAAAATGTAAACGCATGCTACAAAAAAATTACAGTGACAATTGATTTTGTTTACAGCAGTCTTGCAAGCACGTGGGCTTACAGCATGGCATTTGTAGCAGTGGTGGTTATACAGCCATGCTGGTTTGCACAGCAGTTTAAGGACAAACAGGAAAGCAAGGTCCTTGACCAGCAAAGCTGACAACCTCAATAAGGCTGACAGTCTAACAAAAAGTGACAACGGTGGCGTTCAGTGGGTAGGAAGGGCAACAGCAAACAAAGAGAAGGGGAAAAGAGATCCTGTGAGAGCACTGTTTTGGAGGAAGGCAGATGAGTACACTTTTGCAATACCTTAGGGTTGGTTTGTTTGCTTTTTAATTTTAGGAGTGCCAAATTCAGATCTGAATGCCCAGATCTCAGCAAGCTGATGCAAAAAGGAGGAATTCTGGCTTGGGATGGATAATGAAGCAGAAGGAGAATAGGAGGAGAATTGGGTAGAAAATGCATGGGGAGGAAGGACCCAGAATAGCAGGATTTTCTCACAGGTTTGGGTACATCTGTAAAACATCAGAACATCCTAAATGATGTTTTGGAATGATGTTTGCTGTTGGGCAAGTGCTTGGGAGTGAGGGATGGTCAAGAATTGCAGCAGTACAAGTGAATACCTATCTTTATGAAGTCTCACACAATTTTTGCCACAGCCTTTTACAGAAAGCATAGCATGCAGTTCTTGGAGAGCCAGTTTGGCATGGCTGCTGCTCGTGCAGGAAACCATTCCTGTGATTTCCAGCAGGTCTAAGGAATGAAATTATCTGCTGCAGTAAATTCACAAGTTTAGCATTTGTTGCTACTGTGACCAAAGGTTAATGTTTCACTGGTTGACTGAATCAAGATTACCAGTTGCCCATTACATATTTTTGTGGTCTTACTCATACATTTGATTTCAGCAGATTTTGAGCCATCTAATTCTCTGAATGTTAAGTGAAAGCCATATATGCAAGAGATTAAGTTTGGTTACTGCAGAACAACGCAATTCCACAATTTTCTATTTGATTGGGTCACTGAGGGTACATCCATCCAGCACAGGCAGTTTCTGACTGCAAACATGCTGAATGCTGTCCTCCCAGTGAACACACAGAGGGGGGAATATAGCAGACTTGAACAAATACATGACACAGATGGCTGTGTGCAGTGGGTTTGTGCAGCAGCCATTCCTGATGCAGATGAACACAGAGCAGAGAACGTTAAAGACTTTCAGGGAGAAGAGTGAAGGGGTTTGGATTCCTATCTTGTTTGTATCCACTTCCAAAAGCTACAGAAGTTGAATACAAGTTTTTAAAGGATTTTCTAATCCAGATGCTCAGTAATACCCCACAAAACTTCGCTTTACTTTAAATACTCCACAAGACTTGAATGAAGGCTTCTTTTATGCATTTTTCCAAAAACACAAGTAAAAATTCTTTAAATCGATATGCTATTGTGTGGCTGTGCTCCTACTCAGAGCAACTAATTGGATAATTTAGCCACAAACCTGACATAAACAATATCACTCTGTTGAAAGCTCACCTTTCTGTCACCTTGGCAGTGAGTTAATTCAAATGATTTGAACCTGTGCTGGCAAAGTTGTGCCTGAGCAGGGTCAGGGAAAGCAGCTGTGTGGGACAGGGGGTGAAAGCATTAACTAGAGATGTTCCATTTGAGAGCACAGGTCTGCAAGCTGGACTGTAAATCTGCTACGCAAATGCCAAAATAACAAGCCCTAAACTTTTCTCCTGAAAATACGGTGAGGCCATGTTAGTTCCAGCAGGCAAAGAACAGGAGTCACTGAGGATGAGGAGGTGCAGTGCCAGAGCCAGAAAGCAAGCCTGAAAGGTAGAGGGAGTAGGCTATTTCTCTTTGTTATCGAGTGAAATGACTCCACAAATATGACAATAAATCACTGCAGGAATCAATCTGAGTGGAGGCAACTGCTCCATGCTGATAATGCATCAATCAATATTTAATGTTTACACTTTAATTAATCTGCACGTAGGAAGCATTCTTTCAGTGACAAAAAAGTGATGAGAAATAAAACACCTATTATATCAAACAGCGGCGAATGGCTGCCTATCTGTTAGGCTTTGATTGGGCTCCCAATTGATCACTGCAGCCTTTTTTGATTGCACCAGCGTGCAATGTCACATTTGGGTATTAAACAAACAGTCTCTCTGAAGGAAGGATGGGGAGCTTCTGAATCTGCTTTTGAGTGATTACAACTTAATCAGAACAAAGACTGATAGCAAAGTATGAGTTATTTGAAAAGACAGGGCAGAGGCAAATAAAATAAAAGATTTTCAACATCTGCGTCAATGACACCTATCTGACCATGGTTTTACTGTGTATTACAGTTATTATTATACTAAGGCTTTGTACAGAAAAACAATTCAGATGTTGACTGGCAAATCTGGCTTCCCCTATCAGAGCTACCAGTGGAGACTGACGGGCAGTTTATGTTGTGGCTCTTCTGTATGGCAGTGAAGTGCCAGGTGCTGTATGTACACAGGAGAAGTAACAATTCCTGCCTCACAGTGTTTTTCCTCAGTGCTCTGTTTAAACCTTGTAAACTCTAGTTTCTTCTTCTTTTTAAAGGGCCTGATTCATTGTTCATTGATGTCAGCTGAATGACTTCTATTGACTTCAGCAAGCATTGCATTAGTCCATAGACAAACGGTATTGAAAGGCATAGTGATGAAAGACAAATGAAAAGACAGTGGTACTATACCAGTAATGTTCAATTATTCCTTTAAAAAAAGAGAAAACTACAGCAGTACATTCTCCATACATAACTAAAGCTTTCCTATCCTTATTTCCAAAACAATTGTTTGAAATGTACAGACTTTTCACATAATAAATGCAATAGTATTTATTTTAAAAAGAGAGAGTTTAGCTTTCTAGAGCTTAGCTCAATGTAAATGATTAGAGATCTGAATCCAGATATAAAATTGCCATAAACTCACATAGGGCGTAACCCAGGGAAATCTTACTATATTTTGTATGCCACATTTAAGTTACTTTGCAAAGCCTGTCATGAAGTTAAGATCATGCAAAGGACCTATGCAAACGACAAATAATTTTAAGCTTTTAAGTAGACCTGCTACAAATTAAAAAATAATTATGATTCTTTTTATTTCACTGATGAACTTTTGGTGTTTTACTAGTCAACAAATCAGAGGATGCTACTTAGGATCTAGTGACCAAAGGTTAATGCATGCCCAGCTTTGCCAGCACCTACTTGAGGGTGCTCTGACTGCTGGCTTAGGCAGTACTTGAACAAAACTGGAAATAATATTATGGTATAAAACCATATAGGAGAAGGAATTTGAAAATATTAATCCTCAATCCTACAAACAAGTTTTTGTTTCACTGAGACTGGATGAACTTTTTCTGTGATTTGACAGATTTTTTTCTGGCCATTCCAAAAGTCTAAGGCACTCAGAAACACTCCTAAGACCGCTGTCATTTGTGGAGACAAAGAGCAGCAAAGTATTTAAAGCACGAATGACATCAGAAGACTTCCATTTATTGACCAAAAAGTTTTGAAATATAGTAGCATACAAAAACTGGAGGAAGTTTTCACAGAGGAAATGAAAGAAGATGAAAATGACATTTAAAATGCAGTAATTGAACTTAAGCTAACTTCTTAGTTCTGGTGTTTACTCGTCATTCCTGCTTACATTTTTTCCACAGAACTTTGCCCGTAGATAAACAAACCCCCAAAGATTTCATTAGCCCCATAAAAACGGAGACAATGCCTTCTCACTAAAATCCATAAATAGCTTTTCACTAGACTTTACCAACACACATATCCACACAAAGAGTTGAGTCTGCAGTTTAGCTTTTCCAGAAAAACTTCTTCCCCCTTCTGCACAAATCAGATGAACAAGCTAAAAAAAAAAAGGGGCAAAGTCGAAAGAGAGGAATGCTCTATTGTAATGCATGATCAACTACAAATATTTATAGAAAAGATGAAAACACTACTGTGTGCACATCAGGATTGCCCTAGAACAGCTTTAACATGTATAGTTAATGTTTATAGAACAAAACCAACTTACTGAATGTGATATCTTAATTTCCTTCATATGGACCCAAAGTAAATGTAAATTCACCGAAAGAAAATTAAAAAAAAAAGAAAGTTGCTTGATAAAACCCTGAGGGCACAATGCAAAGCACTTAGTGTTGTCACTGGTAGGCAGAAAAACTCGCAGTTGCATCTTGTGATGATTTTACTCTCCAGTTGTACGCAGCTTTCTGCACACAACAGGAACAGCAGCCCAGCCTGGAAAGCCAAATCCCAGCCCCTGTGAACTTCAGTTTCTTTGGAGCATTAGCCCAAGTACTCCTACCTTAGTTACCCTCAGGTAACTCCTCAGAGCACCCAGTGAGATTTAAGAGTACCGGTCCCTATTGAGCACCAGGGCTTAGGCTACTTTTCCACCTCAGCCTTGTCACAGCTGTCTGCTGCATAAAAAGAGTCTGAAATGTACTAAAAAAACCTGGAAGACTAATAATTCATTAACCTGACAAATGAAATGTAAGTCCTATCGATCAAGAGTAGAACTTCTTGGTTAAAAGGAATAAGCATATATTATTCTGACAGTATTTTCACAAGATAAACTGAAGTTACAAAGGCAGCAACCAATTTGATTCAAATAAGTGTCTCTCCTCAGAAACATTCATGATTACAGTCATCAAGCACAAGTTGGTGGGGCAGTGTTACTACCCCCGTTTTCACAGATTTGGATAACTGCATAATATCAAGGTAGTGGGGACTGTATCACTCTCACAGCCTTTCTGACTGCTGATCCTACGGAAAATGCTAAGCAAAAGACTGACTCCTGCACCACTGGATCACAACACTGCTAAATGCCAGCATGGAAAGTTGTGCAACGACACACACACACACACAAGATAATCTCTTCTCTTTTCCATCACTAGCACCCAAAAGCTCAGGGTTTATTGTACAGCTAATGAGAATAAACACACTTGCAGCTGGCCTTCTACCACCTGTGGAAGGTGAAATTTAGCCAAACCCCACCAGACTCTCTAGTTGTGATGAATGGATGGAAACCAAGAGTGTGGCTCAGGTTCAAGTCAGTATAATCCTGGTGCAAACAGACCCACTAAAGAGTGGAGGGCTCAGAGCGAGAAGCAGCCTCTGGTATTCTGTGATGGTAAAATATATTAGGGCAGGCATCAATTTAGTTAGTTATGTTTTCAGTTATGCTGTATTTTGGTGCCCAGGGGCCTAATTTATAATTCTAATAATAAAATGTATTATGAAGTATAAGCCAGGCACATGCAGGTTCTAATTCTACTTCCTCTCAAAGGAAAGAGCTAAGCTGTTAAGCTCCAAGTTCTTTCAGCATTTCCTATTTGTGACAAACACAAACATCTGAAATCAGTGATGTACCACTGCAAGGCTTTTATGAAGTTGAAGTAGAGAGTTAAATGTCTGGAGTGGGTTTTTTTGTTTGTTTTGGTTTTTTAAAATCCCCAAGCGATGTTTCTGGTGCCTCAATACCACAGCTGTCACAATGCCTGGTTGTAAGAAGCAAACAGAGAAGCAAACCAATCCAGTTCAGACATCCTCCTCACCTCGGAAATATTACCGTGCCTAAGCTTCTGGGGGAGTACTTCTACCTGTGTTCTTACAGAGAGTGCATACAGGTCAGCTGGGGGATCTCCCCAGTCCCTAAGGATGAAGAAAACCCTAATTTATCAGAGAGACTTCTGCTCTGGTTTGGCTGTAGAAGTTCACTGCACAGCCCAGCTGTTACACTATGTGTGCCCTCATTTGCACATACAAACTGGGGGAGAATGTCCCATTGTTTCCTTGCCTCTGCACTGGAGGACATGGCACCCTGTGTCCTGGGTGGGCGCAGGTCTTTAGGTCCCCTTGCTGAATGCACCGACTGGGACACATTTAGTGTGACAGAAAACCAGTTGGTATGTGTGTGGGACTGAGTTAACAGTAACAGGAAATTAAGCTTAATGATTCAGTTTGTCAGTAACTTATTTAAAAAATAGGATATCAAAGAGCAAGACTAGCAACTGTATCGTTAACAGTTTTTACATTACATAGTATTTATGCTATAAGATTTAATAAAAAAATCACTGCAGTCACTTTCACTCTAGATTCCGCTGATTAATGTTGATATTGACAAGGTAATATTGTTCACCTTACTTAAACTGAATAAATAATGAAGAAGAGTTAATAAGAATACAGATACCAAACATAATAATGGATCTTAATTTTATGAAGCTGTTGCTTACTCACAGCAGCAGCCAGTCTCACTAATGTCAGAGGCCCAAATTCTGCAGTCCTTAATCACATACCCTTACCTTCATAGGAGTTGTTCTCAATTTAGGATCAAAGACCTCAGCTTGCTTGGGCCACTCTTTCAAGGGAGGATTGGGCCCAGACTTTTAATCAGGGGTTTGGTGCCTAACAAAGGGTAATTAAGATCTTCCTTTGAAAAAAACCACAAAATGTAGAGTTCTTCTTTTGGATTATAACAGCACAGATAGCCATAGCTTGTGGATTTCAGAGTATTAACTGCTAATCCAGAAGTGAACTGAAAGGGTTTTGTTTGTTTGTTTGGCTATTACAGTATTTAGTTAAACTTACCAACCTTCCCTTCTCAGGAAGTCATATTTAAAGTTTCTTAGCAAAATATTGTATTTAGGGAACTCAAAGTTTCTGCAGGTTTTTGTTCTTTTTCATATATTCCTCCTCACTGCCCTGAACATCTCTGTGAGTACATCCAAGAGTTTGAGAGATTTCCTGGTTTATGTACAAAACCTAGGGTAGTGGGGCTTTTTTTGTGGTTTTGGTTTTTTTTTTTTCCCTTTTGTTTTGTTTATGGGTTTTGGGTTTTGTTTTGGTTTTTTTTTGGTTTGGTTTTGGTTTTTTTTTTGTTTGTTTGTTTTTTTTTAATTTGGTTTGATTTTATTTAATGAAAAGCCTGAGAACTTAAACCATGAAGTTTTGGAAACTAACCCACAATATACAAGTTTCTATTTTCCTTAAGTGACATTCAAGGATCGCTGTTTGTCAGTGACAAACAGAAAGTACTTAGTGTAATTATTATAGGACCTCAGTAAAAATCAGATTCTAGCCGCAGGTGATTGCAGCTATAAAGTTTCCAGAATAGGAACAATGAGCCCTATGAAACTAATGAAAAAAATCGCCAACTTCCTCACTCCAAAGTCTGACTTTTACAAGGACTCCATTTCTTCCTGGTTGCCAAAAATGAACAGTTTATTTGAATCTAACTTAGGTCTCCAGAAAAACAATTTTAATGTAAAACTGAATAATGTTGCACCAATGGCAGGATCATTAAATGGTTGCAAAATATTTGAGCAATATTTAGGTGCATTTACTGTATTGTGCCCCAATAATGAAAAGAAATCATATTCTAATGATAGCATAGCTAAAAGTGATAAATATCCAGACAGATCCCTCGCTGTATCACTGTACTGTAATCAAATGAATTAGGAATCTAATGACTACTTTGACACAAACAGGTATTTAATATGCTGAAAATGTACCAGATTTTCCCCCTCAAGCATTAGCAAAATCCCCAAGAAAATTAAAATCCAGGTCATAGCTAAATTCCTTTGAAACTGGGATTTAAATTAAAAAAAAAAAAAGAGTTTAGTCACTGTAAGAATTCTTTGTGCTGTTACATTTTTATAAGGTTAAAGCTAAAAATAAGATCAAAATATTTTTGGAAGTTACATTAAAAAATAGACCAGGTGTGTTCAGAAACCCATCACACGTATGCCTGTTAAACAGATGCTGACCAATAAATTAATTAAAGCTACTCTCCTTTTGAATAAGAGAAGAGGAAAGAGCTGTTAGGGACATTTATGGGGTGACTTTCTCTTGACTGACAAGTTTTTCATGCTTGACCTCTACTGTACAACTCACTGATACTTTTCAAACATTTTCCAAAAGGAAAATGAAATTGCTGTCTGTCTGTAAAGCAGAGAATTTAGTAGCCTGTTTCTGCATAGCTGGATTGATGCTGGAGAGAGCTGGCATGGCTGTTTCTCAGTCATGAAAAGTGAATAAGGAAGCAAGGTTTTGACACTGACCTGATGAAAATCCCTGCTAGTAATTCCCGCCATCATGCTCAAAAAATCAGAATTTGCACGTGAAATATCTCACTCTCCTTAGTGTGCTATACTTCACTGTGACAATTAGCATTGGAGCTGATCAAGTGAAAAAGTATCTTGTGCTGACCTTAAATCCTACTGTACTTGTAGGACTTGGAAAAGTAAATAGAAAGGAATTTGAGGAACAGCAAATGGTCCTGAAAAGGCTACATGACTCCATCAAACACAAGCTTCTCTAGCACTTCAAGGACAAACAGCATTCATTTCTACATTTCTTCTCCCAATTATACCAATTTAATTTTTTATTTTTATTTTTTTGAAACCACACAATTGCTGGAAAAAGGTATTAGTTGGTGTAAGGGGTTATTAAACATGGCATGCACCCACTGCTCTTACACAGAAAAGACAGCCCTGAAAAAACCAAAGCTGATTAATATGAAAGGCAGCTAACCTAAAAACTAAAACTTGAACTGAATGGCGTGTGCTAATCTTTCTCAAATACACTTATGAAAGCTAAATTTGTATTTGTCATTGTATGCAGGCTAAGTGTTCATGTGAATGATATCTCCTCAGTTCTGAGAAAACCAGTAAAACCCAAGGAATTTTGTCCTTACTGGCAATTTTCTGGATCTCCTGTCCATCTACAGCTGCCTGAATAGCAAACACTCCACAATCCAGGGTCATTTGTGATAAACTTGGTTAAAAAGCCGCCATTCATTGCTGGTAATTTCCTTAATCCTCAAGTTGCTTGTAAGGAAAAGATTGTAATTCCGCGTTATATATTTGCTCTATTGGGTCTACGATCAAAATAACTCAAGATGTTAGCCACATTAATAAAATACTGGCCAGATCAAAATCTTAACAGCCAGTCTTAGACTTGCCATTGTTTATTGATGTTTGTTTGCCAGCCTATCTGGAGACATAAGGAAAATCTTAATAGCTCTGGCCACTCATTAGCAAAGTACTGCGGAGTCCTAATCCCATAAAGATATTAAACTATTTTTCCTTGCAACAGCAACAAATGGAGGGAATTCTCATTACTTATTAAGATGGGGTGCATTCTTTGCATATGGAGTTTCTTCTTATACTTTGAACTCTTATCCCTCATGGTTCTATTTCTGAAGCTAAGATCAAAGTAGGTCGGCCTTGCAGAGCTACAGATGAGTGGCCGCCTTTCAGGGAATATTAATGCCCTCTTGAAGAGCAAAGCTGGGAAGGAGGTGTAATCCCCTGAAGAGAGCCCTGCGAGCCCAGTCACACCGAACAATGAGATCAGCTGGGGCAGGGCACAGCCTCACTGAGGTGAAGCTGCTTCTCCCTGGTTAACAGCACAGCCCAAACCTCAGAGCAGCAGCCAGGTCTTTTTTTTGGAACTAGAGAATCATGTAAATGTGGATTCTGGCAGAGTGGCCCAGAGCGATGTGTTTTACAGCAGAAAAATACGTGACCAATTCTGTATTTTGCATTGCAAAACATTCTGGTCTTTTTGATTCAGACTTGTGTCTTCTCCAGTTTCAGTTTTTATTTCTCGCTGCCTCACCTATTCAGGGATTGGTGTTATTGATGAGCTTGTTGGCAGCAGGCAAGATGGTGTACCCCTTCAACCTCCCACTGCCAGCAGCAATCCTGCTGTATAGAGTTTCTTTCATGCCTTCAGATTGCTCTAAAGCCTTTTAAAGGGGAATTACTTTAGACTCTTGTTAAAGGTAAGAGTAAACATGCAAAGTACCAAGATATTCAGCGGGTATCATTATATGAGAAGAAGAAATGTTATATTCATTACAGAGGAAAATCTAGTAATAAAAAGTATTACCTGCATTTATAGCCCTTGTAACCTAATTTTTGTGACAAAGCAAAGAAGTAAAAACATTCCTTTCTGCCTTTCAGTGACCCCTATAAGAAACCCCCCATGGAGTCATTTAGGATAGTAATTTGAGTGAAAATATATGCAGCCTTTACTTTGCTTGCTCTTCTTAAATTAATAACCCTTACCAATGATAAATCTGAAAGTTTCTAAAGACACTTGCAAAACTGCCCTCAAATTAGTAAGCAATTAAAAGAAATAAAAACTTAAAAGACATATTCCACAACATAAAAGAGTGACAAAACACGGAGCTGTGTTGTTCAAATGTTAAAACTGTATATAAAATACCCCTTCAATACATGCTGCCAGTAAAAACCAAGGCAAAGCAGGTCATTAAAATGTCAGACTTGGGGCAGAGTGGAAAAAATGCTGTGTTTAAAAGTAAACATGTAGACCTTTTATAATTATTTCCCTTTAAAGTTAACTGTGCAAAAAAAAAAAAAAAAAAACAAAAAAAAAATCCAATCAAAACAAACCAAAACTAAACCCCAATCAAACAGTTCTGCATCATCAGGATGAAGAGTCAAACTCTAGTCCTAATCTTGTTCCTAAGTGAACCTAGGGAGGCTTTTTTGGTCTTTATGCAGTCTCTGGATGTCAGCTTTGTACGTGAAATGTCACTTTATCCAGTTTTTCTAAAGCAAAACCAGAGCGATGTGTTCACGCCATTGATATTGGTGTCATGTTTATGCCAAGGCTGAGTATGAACACCAGGAGCATTAGAAACCTTGGGAGCCCCATGTGCAGCAGGGGAGTGCTTGTGAAGACACTGAGGTGTCATGCAGAGCCTTGTGCCAGCAGGGCTTGCACTGATGGACAGAAAGACCTTCACAGTTGCTCTTGTGATGATGTTAGTGTCCAAACACAGGATTTCAGCACTGCTGTAAAAAGCTCAGGCTAGAAAACTGTGCTCCATCCTTTCTCCTCACACAAACTGACTGCCCATTGAAACCAACAGAAGGTTCAGTTGGCATAAAGGAGGTGCTGTGCCAGTTATGGGGGAGCTGAGAGCTTTACTAAGGCTACTGAGTTGAATTAATGTGTGTTTTGCAGTCCAGTGCAGGTGAACCAGGACAGTAAAAGGAAAACCAAAGTCTGTATCATCACTTTTCCTATTCCCAAGCTTTTTGAGCCAGTAACAAAGACTGATATACCCTTCTGACTCCTCAATCACATTCCAGTTTTGTTTCCCTCCTACTGGTAAAAAGTGCAGCTTGGCCCTGAAGAGAAAAATTTCCATCTCATTGATTTTGTGTATTTTAAGCAAAATGTCTGCATACAAAGTCAGTATAATATCTGCACCGTGCCTTTTACTGAGCTGAATTCCTGAACTGTATCTAAAAGGTGGCAATGCCCTAGTAACAACTCTGTCCAGCAGGCACAATTCCACAGTAATTGGGCTGGTGCATATCTGAACACCACCGCTGATGCACACAAAGTTATTCCAGATAAACTTTGGTTTAACCAAAAAAAAAAACCCAGTTAGCTCATAAAACTAAGATAAATTTAATGATTAGAAAATAAAAAAGTTGTACCCTGGGGCAGTTTCTGGGACTCCCACTGAAGTCCAAGTAGGAATATAGGTATCCGAATTTGTCCTCTAAAATCTTCATATCTCTGTTCTCTAAATCTAACAAATATCACCACTGAAAGTACAGGTTGAAAGTACACATTTACAGTCAGTGATTAAAACCAACATTCTTCTGGTTTCCATCTGATAAGAACAGAGCTCAAAGTGGAGAGACAATGGAGAAACACAAAACAGCACTAAGAGACTCAACTCTTATTTAACTAGTCATTTTTCTTTAAATTAGCTTCTACAGTGCAAATATTTTTAAGTTGGGAAAAAAGCCTGTAATCATGGTTTGGGATGTGCTATACTCAAAATACACAGACTGTGGTAGAATGTTCATCTTCATACTTAGGCTTTCTCTTTCTAGTTTCCAGTATTTTATGTAGGATAAACAAATACATCGGGAGGAGACAGAGCAGTGGACCAAGTTTTAGACTGATAGAATTGACTCAGCAGAAAAACAAAGACTTAGGTATTTAGACACCTAGGATTCCATGGCTATTAATAACAGATCTTTTATGATCAATACTTCCTCAGTATGTATGATCAGCATTTCTTAGTTACAGGTTTACAATGACAACTATGAAAACAACCAAAGCACACTGTACATGTATTTTTTCCCAGCTCTACAGTTTTCATTCTGTGATAAAAACGATGAGTAATACTTAAACAGGATTAAAATTAGATGTTGGAAAGATGTCTGACTAGAATTCATAAAGCCTGACTAAATTTTTTAAATTTTGAGCCAACAGAGTGGCTTCAATACTTTGCATAATTGCACTGCACCATTTTGATCCAGTAATGGGTGCCCAAAGCCAGGCTTAATGTATCATGGAACCCATGGCTTGTGACCTATGGCTTTAATGAAGGCAGCACACCATGAACCTGGGGGGCTGGTACTTAATTAAAATGGTGAGTTTGAACCCCATTTCTTCTCCTATTATCTACAAGTATTCAGGATTATAATCCCAGTTTATTAAGGCGTCTTACGACACCTCTGGAAATTCTTATTTCCTTAAAAGTAGGAAAAAATATTATTTTTACCTGCATTCTTTATGCAGAATCATCTTCTATCAATAGTGGGCATTCCAGAGCTGGGAAATAGGTTTTGCTTTGGGTTCTTCAACCTAGATAAAAAGAATGGAATAACTTTCTCAGGAAATACTAGCTTGCTTGCAGTTCATTGTGAGGATGTCAAAAGCTGGTTCTTTGCTGATTTATTATATAACTGCTGCTACTCTCTTCCTGGCCACAGGGTAAATCCAGCAGCCAATTCTCCATTACCAATCTACCAAAAAAAGAATGCAGTTTGAAAGTACACATTTGGTATTTCATAAATTTTAAGATCTTCAAAAAGCCTTCTCATAGATCTTCTGAAATCCTGTGCCATATTCCAAGGAAATCCCTTAGAAAGGTGCTTTTCATGAGTATTTGGCTTTGATTTCTCAGGAGTTTAAGAAAATTGGGCTGCCTGCTATATTTCCAGAGCACAGACTCAATTGACACAGAAATGGAGACAACCTGCTCAGAGTGCTCAGGTGTCCACATGCCTTATTTCTAGAGATCCATCAGTAAAAATATACCTCCCTGAACACCACCTATATGCATATTTTGAGATTTAAGAGCTCATGACAAACATAACATTGAATACCACACACCCTCCACCATCACAGTCCTAATTCAGCATTCCAAGCTCTTATAACTTAGCAATACAAGCAGCACATAGCCCGAGTATGAACTATAATAATTCATGGACATTCAGCTACTTTGTTGTTCTTATAATTTCAGAGGGTTTTTATAGAGAGCCAATCAGCAAGGTCTCTTGGAGTCTTCTCCTAGAACTCCCTTATCCTGGAAGTTCCTTTTCACATTCTCAGTTCTAGTTAACTCCAAAGACTGTGGGCCTATGTTTTTTTTTCTTTTTTAAATTGATGGTTTGCCTTGTACTCAAACTGACATTGCCACTGGAGCAAAGAATCACACCTACCTTGCCAGCAGGTATTTGTTTCCCCAGTGTTGCCCCCTGTGCTGCAGAAGTGAGGACACTCCTATGGCAATGTAGTGAATTCAAACAGCAGGTTCATACAGGAAACAAAATAAATTACTAAGTATCAGCTGTTTGACCAGAGACCAGCCAGTCAGCAGACTGTCTGAGCAGGGAAAGCTGCAGCATGGGAAGACAATACAAGACACCTGTGCTCACTAACCTTTTAATCCAGCACAGCCACACCAGAGCAGCCCACAGCCACAACTCATCTGGCTGATTTCCCCCAATTACAGCAAGGGATAGATGAGGAATAATGCAAATGAACTACTCAGCCAGCAGAACTGGGGGAGTTGCAAGCTTCTACCAACGGATGGTGATAAAACATTTTCAGTCAGAACAGCTGCTTATAGATGTAATGTTTGGCATTAAGAAAAGGACTTGAGCAGACCCAGGCTGCCTGCAGTATTCTAGAAAATGTGCACATGATCACTCGTGCCAGAGGACACGTGGCATTGTACCTCTGCAGTCAGTGGCAGGAGCTGTGTGTGGGAACACCGTGAACTGGCACAGCTATATGTGGAAAAGTGGGTGATCCACACCTTCACTTTCTCTTCTGTGTTAACTCAGTCATTCTGTCCCTCTGTGCTGGAGCCAATAGATCTTACAAAGCAGCCCTGTGACCTGCAAGCTGCTCGACAGCTTTAAACACTGTGCTGAGGTGTAGATCTATAGCTGCCCTCCACTTGTTTCTTGCCTTCAGCTTGAAAGAACACTTTCTAAGAAACAGAAGGATCTGATTTACCTTCATTTATGTTGTCATTACAGCACTGAAGTTTGAAATCAGTATTTCAAGGCACTGCTTAGAAATCAAGCAGCCTTCCTGTACGAGCTGTCATCACAATCTGCACTGCCATTGACTTTTCCTGAACTGATCCAGTTGAAAAACAACCCAGCTGAAAGAGGAAAAAAATATTGAATTGTTAGGTCAGCTTGAGCCCAGTTCACTGTGCCTGTGCAAACGCTTCTGCTGGAAGAAGGAGGAGCAGCAGGGGCCGAAGCTGCTGCAGAAATGCAAGTGTAGCCACATTCCTTGATATTTGAGCAGGCAGCCAGACTGACTTACAGGGAAATATTTTTTGGTGGATACTGATATTTTTTATAATCATCAATTCTTTTCACATTCCAAATAGAACTGACACACCCAAACGGGGTTTTTCAGGTGGATCTGTTCACACAATACTTTATGTTGGCAGCTCATTTCTGTCTTAGTCATGTTTTCTTCTTTTTTTTTTTCTTTAGCAGATGTTTACAATTACTCCCTAAAATGTTTCCATTTTCTGTGATCATTGAATGTGAATGAGGTGACATTTTTAAAAATAATTGTAGCTTTTTCTGGCCAGAAACCATGTTGTTAGATTCAAATAGTCTTTGTCTTTTAAACTGTGGTAAAGGTCTTATATCTTTGCAACAGCAGCATCTGCACTAGTTTGCCTATTCTTTTTTTTTTTTTTTTTGCCAAAATCAAAGTGTTTTTTGTCATTATCTGACTGTATCTTGTATCTGGTAATCAGATGTGTACAAGTCTTCTTATTTAACCTTAAAGACACGAGGCCTATTCTCCTGATTTTGTGCTTAAGGATTTCTTGGAGGACTGCAGAACAAATGGTATTACAGCAGCCCAAGCTTTGGAAATGCAGAGCAAAGTTTCTTTGCTTTTCTTTCAATCATTTTTTCCATTTGTTTTTATTGACCTCAATTTAGATCAAAGTTCTCACAAATAATTGCCATGTTGCCAACACCTGCAATTACGTTGCAATGTTTGTAATGCTTCAAATTTTCTTCAAAAACCCATTTCTGGGAGTTGTGCAAATTTTTTAGGAAGCTCATCTGTTTCTTCTTTTCTTTTGTTTTGAAAAATAAGATTTCCATCTGCAGAAAAAGTATAAAAATATGCCATGCATTTACCATAAAGACTCGAAAAAGAGTGCCACATATATATTTTAAAAGATCTTTCTTTTTTTTTTAATGCAGTCTCGTGACTTTTGGAGTGCTGACTCACGATTTTTGCATGCTTGACATCAGCAATACCACAACTGAGAGAAAATCTTTGTGAAAGATTCCTTTCTAGTCCTCTTGAGACAAAGAGATCCTCCAGGAAAAAAAACAGAGAAACAACTGTTTCTTATTCATGATAGTTCTCAGTTAAAAACAAGCACAAAAAACAACTTTAAAGCAAACAATCTAAAATATCTGCCAAACCATTCCTGCTTTCTTTCTTTACCATAAAGACTCAAAAAAAGGGTACAAACACATTTTTTTTTCTTTTTCTTTGGTAGGATGGTATTAAATCATATAATGTATGAAAATGAAACTTATAGTGTAATTTAATAGTATTTAATAAACAGCTTCTTTTAATATGCCAGATTCCTCCCTCTTTCTTGCCAAGCAAGAAGTCTGGCATTAGGGACAGACAATGACTTTTTCATTAATGATCATATGTTATTTTTAATTATACTGTGTTCTGGGGATTTTTCTTTTAGCTTCCATAAAAGAATGTAACAATTTTATGATTGCATTCCTTCTGCTTAATTAAAAAATGTTTCCCTTTACTAGGAATAAAGTACTCTGAGAGAAACATGGAAAATTCACCGAGAGATAAAATTTAGAGCCTTTTTGCTATTAAATGAGAATTTTTCTCCATAAATTAATGCACTTTCATTGCAGTGCACTAGTTGATCTGTGACTTCAAGCTTCTACTTGTTGAAAACAATTACAAATATTCCCTATTCCTAATACTACAGAAGGTGATCAATAGTTATTAACATTGCTGATAGTAGTAGTAGAGGGAATATAATAATATATTATACTAACAGTAATAATTTGATTGTGGAACTGGTTGGTTTAGCAGTCAAAACTACAAAGCAAAACTTCCAATTCATTCCAAATAGTTTTTCTGCATTAAGACTCAAGGATAAATTGCTTGTGGGTGGGCTAAAAATGGTTGGTATGTGCCTGTATTAGAATAAATATTTTTGGCATAAACTCTTTCAGAGGCAAATCAGGTCAAAGGATGATTTACAAAACTGTCATTGTCATATGGCATTAATTTGATAGCTCATTTCAATTGACATCTGTGAGAAACAGTTGGACATGCTGTTTCTCTTGCATTAACCAGGCTTTTTAATTAATTATGCAAAGCTGAAAGCAAACAAACAAAATTAGACTGAAAAGTAAAACTATACTTAAGGTACACATTTTCCAGTTAAATTCACATTATAACTGAGTCTAGATCTGTATTGTGCTACGAATTACCTTTGATTAGCAAACACCATCAGAATCATTAATAGAGTGCTGCTCAGTGCAAAACATGAAACCTTCTCCAGCACCACAGACCACTCCTTTTTTTCCCACCCATGTGTTCTCCATACAGACATGAACACAAACACTCTTACTACTTCTAAATACCTCTAATATTTCTAATACCATTACTACTACAAAAGTGCTATTATTTTCTCACCATTAGTCTTTCAGAACAATATTGAAATCAGAGGCAATTTAAGTATCTTGTTCACAAAGTTGGATCTACTGAATAGCAGACTATAAATTATGTTATTCAATCTATGCTGCACCAGTCCTTTAGCTGATCACAAAACTCACCTGGGTCCCTTTAAACATCAGTAAGCATAACATTCACTAATTTAAGAATGCCAGAGCATCACTTCATAACTGCTCCATAATAATATTATCCCATATTTGCAGTAAATCTTTGTAAGCCCTCATATACCCAGAAACTCAATTTTTCTGTTAAATTCAGCCTTTTTTTAGGATGATACCACATTTTCATGCTATCTCAGTAGAAATATATTTAAACAGAAAATATTTCAAATGTTTTTATACTCAAGGTGGCATTAGGACACCATAAGGTTCAAATATACCAATACTAAGGGCTTTTTGTTTTTCAGAGATGCACATATCCAAGATGATGCTGTGTTATTTGATCAAGATGGGAGGTAAAAAATCCCTTATAAGACAATGTCTAGAGCATTTCAACACTCTTAATGTGGCTTGAGCTTGCCTATATCATTTCTTTTGTGACTGCTCTCTCCCAGAATCAAAATCCTATTGTAAGATCTCAAGCCATCAGCTTTTCCCTTCTTCTCAATAAAAAAAAAAAAAAAACAAACAAAACCAACAATCTTTAAAGTCTTCAGCTCAGCTTGTGCTATGTAATACATCACTCAATTAATGTACAAAATCTCATAAAGAGGAGCAATTATTTCTGCATATATATCACTTGGTTAAAAAATATAAAGGTTATTTACAAGCTTAGTATGATTTCTGGAAAGGACTCTATGCCTGAAATCAGGGTAATCCTAGAATTTAAAAAATAAATTTGTAATATGAGTTCTTGGCTATACAGATTGTTGTTGTAGATACAGGGTGGTATAGACTGAAAGGACTGTTTGTTGTCTGTTTCCTTCTGACATAGTATATGAAACCCATTCTGAGGTGGTCTGCTGGTTGCCTGCAGTGCAGGAGAAGAAACTGTTTCCCTTTTGATGTATAATTTGGCTTCTGGTTTTTGTTTTGCTTTCCTTAAAGCACCGATGACTGACCATGACTGGAGCTGGTAGGGGTTGTCAGACTGATATGCAATTGCTCTTACTCTACCAGAGTGCCCAGCTGGGGTGTCTTCCTCATATTAAATCAAGCTTTAGATGTAAGGTCAATGAAGCATTTAGCCCAAATCAGATTGGTGCAAACTAATAGAATTTTTTTGGGTTTACTTTCCTCTGGAGGTTTGAATTATCTAAAATAATTTGTGAATTTTGTCCTCCCCTCCACCTATAAGGAAATGAGTCCAAAAGCAAAATATTTAGCAAATGAGTTCTTGTTTACGAAGATGAAATAAAAAAGTTCTCTTTCTGTCCTCACAACAGCTGTCAAAGTACCACATGCAGAGCTATTTATGTTATTATGCTTTTAAATAAAACCCGTGCAAAATTCCAAAGAACGTATTGTCAATTATTGCACTATGTTATCAGAGCTGCCAAACTATCAAAATAATTTTCCAAAAGTTCTGTGTTTATAATACTAAGATTCTGAGCAAGTATGGATGGAATAAATATCTCTGTAACAGTGCACTTGTATATAATTATGACAACTTCTAAGAGGAGTAACTCCATCACTCGGTGACTGAAAACAGCATACCTCAACTTGTTATTTACAGCCAGGCCAGTTTGTCCAGCACCTGGCTGGACAGAAGTCCCCAGCCTCGCCAAAAGACCCCCAGACTTGGACCATCTTTCATTGGAAAAAGTGATGTTAAATGGATAGACTGACACAGATGTAACAGCTTTGACAAGGTGAAGAGGGACAAGAAAATAAAAACTATCTGAATATGTTTTCCATAAGAACATACTATCTATAAATATCAATATATCAATATATTAACATATCAGTTCCCTGAAATAACAATTTATAGGGAATACAGTGGCAGTACAGAGAGAAGGTACCCTTGCACAGTCGACCTTTTCATTATTGACACCATGTGTTGAAACACACTCCTTCAGATGGAGAATGGAAATATTTCAAATATGCATTTCTTTGTTATGTTTAGTGCACAGGTATTTGTGTTAGCAGTAGAATACACAAATATACAGGATTTTCTTGGCATATATTGTACCACACTGCAACAATATTGTTAGCTGGCGGTTAACCTAAGTATATGCATCCTCTAATTACCATGTAACCTACAGAATCACAGAACAGCCTTGGTTGGAAGAGACCTCTAAGATCATCAAGCCCAACTAATAACCCAGCACTGCCAATTCACCACTAAACCATGTCCCTCAGCACCTCATCTACACATTTCTTAAATACCTCCAGGGATGGGGACTCCACCATCTAGTCTGGGGAACAGATTTAAACACTGTTTATCCTATAGATATCCAGTGGTTTGTTTTCTGTAATACAGTAAACAGCTATTTATAGACAAAGATAATAAGCTGTGTTGAACGTCTTGCTTTGATGGTGCCATGCTGTGTATCACTAAAATGCCTGGGACTCAGCGTAAAATTAAATGGACAAATCCTAGCCCAGCTACTTTATTAGCATTTGGGCCCCTCACTACAAAAAGGACATTGAAATACTGGAGCGTGTCCAAAGAAGAGCAACGAAGCTGATGAAGGGTCTCGAGCACAAGACTTATGAGTAGTGGCTGAGGGAACTGGGGGGGTTCAGTCTGGAGAAGAGGAAGCTGAGGGGAGACCTCATTACCCTCTACAACTACTTGAAAGGAGGGGGTAGAGAGGTGGGGATGAGTCTCTTTAACCAAGTAACAAGCAATAGGACGAGGGGTAATGGCCTCAAGTTGTGCCAGGGGAGGTTTAGACTGGATATTAGGAAGAATTTCTTCACAGAACAGGTTGTCAGACATTGGAACGGGCTGCCCAGTGCAGTGGTGGAATCCCCACCCCTGGAGGTGTTTAAGAGTTGTGCTGACACAGTGCTCAGGGATATGGTGTAGTTGAGGACTGTCAGTGTTAGGTTGATGGCTGGACTTGCTATCTTCAAGGCCTTTTCCAACCTAGATAATTCTGTGATTCTTTCACCAGGGATTTAGTAACCAGCCGCTACCAAGAGACCCCTGCAATGAATTCAGCTATGAAACATTTGGGTCTTGCAGTATAAATAAACAGCTTGCCAACAAGCTGGCATTTCACAGATGGTTCTCTCATGTTCTCAAGAAACGGGTAAAACAGTTGTGATGAAATATCAATAGAAACATTGGCAGATCAGGGCTGAGTGAATAGACAAATTATTTTGTGTTAATCAGCACTAACATGTCAGAAACCCAGTTATCTCTTTCATCTACCATTGGGGGGACTAAAAGAAAGATTTTATTAATGAATAAAATGATATCTGAGAGGTTATGTAAAAAAATATATTCACGTATCTAAAACATAGACACCAGTTTAAAAGTTCAGCCATAGCAGGATCTACATAGGAATGATGCAAATTGGTCTCTGAAGTTAGGTCAGGATAAAGAGTACATAAATTTGACATCTCTGAGACATTCTAAAAGCTCATCTTTCAAAAACTGATGGCAATCTCTTGCACTATCTAATTTAGATTTCCTGTTTCATTCAAATCTTAATATACACACAAAAATTAGGATTACAGGGGCCACAGGAGGCCTATGGTCCAGACTCGACTATTGCTGAATATTCCCTTCCCCTACCTTCCCAACTGTAGCTCTGCAATAGCAAGTTATGTCCTTCTTTCACACAGGCAGCCCTTATAGGGACAAACCCCCCAGTACTGGAAAAAGACATTCTACTACTGCTGCTCAAATAACTTGTAATGGGTTTCTTATTGCTACATTTTGGAGGGAGATCTAGAAAAACCACTGGTTAAAAAAATGTACCACAGCCTCTAGCATGGTACAGCTTGCTTCTGGTCACCTAGACTGGAACAGGTGAAAACATCTAATCCTACTTGCTGCCTTTTGACCATTATAATGGAATGTCAAATTATTGCAGCTCCTGAGCTTGCCAAAGCTGGAACCATTGGCTTTTCATGCAGGGACAGCAGAAAACCCATCATGGCTTGCCCACAGAAGGTTACACAGGAAGGCTGGTTCCCATCCGACACACAATTTATTTTATGCTCATCTCTTTTTTTATATTGAAGGCCACGTTTGGAAGTAGGAAGAGCTGAACACACTTGTGTGAGTTTGTGTGGGTTTTTGGTTTGTTTGTGTTGATTTTCTTGGCACGAATGTAGTGGTTAACAATAATGTTTTATGAACCTGCCTTGGTGAGACTCTACAGTCAGCATACCTGTTTGGTGGTTAATTTGAAAGAGATTTGACTGAAGGTTTTAACAGATTAAGATTTCCTTAAAACTGATTTTTATCTGAGAAGACTTGATTTGGTCAGGGACTTTCGCTTTCCTGTCATAAGGTCACCTATTAGTATAAAATAAACTACATCTGTAGCTGCTTTTTGTCTGTTTAGCTAAGGTGGCAAACAGCTCTACGAAGAACAGTGCCTGTGAGGCTCTGCCAGACAGCACTTCATGTAACTTTCATGACTACATTTACTTTTAATTGATCCTGCAGTACTATGCCCCTTATGGAGTGTTTTAAATCAGTGTCAGCCATAAAGGGATACTAAACTCTACAAGCTCCTTTTTTGGTTTTAGTTAAAGATAACTTATTTATGAGGACATGAATAAAACTAAGTGTGTGAATGTAAATACGGCCAAAACTTTCAGAACTCTTTTCCTTTACTTCATAGATGGGAGAATGTCAGGCATCAAAGCATGGATTTGTTCCATTTTCCATCATGAAAGATTCAACAGGGCCCTTTGAATGTTTTCCCTCCCCTTATGTTTTCCCCATCCCTTTATCAGCTGGATACGATGTTGATTTTCTCATTATAGAACAGAATTTCCAAAGTAAGGGGAAGAGAGGCTCTTCCAAATTTTGCAGTGCTCTGGCATTCACCCAGCCCTTTCATATTACTGAGACATGCACTCTGCTAGATAAGTCATGCACGATTCTCACCAGAATGAGCAGGTCTTCTCAGCCCAGAAGTCCCAGCACAGACATTACTAGTAACTCCTAGAAGCAATTGCTTCAGAAGAACTATTTCTTAGTAACTTTGTTTATTAATGCTTTCAATTCACTTGCACTGTATGGTAAGAATGACAATTCAGGGAGTGACTGTGGATCACTCTATCAACCAGATCCCTTTATTTTGGGGTAGCCTTCGGAAGGGTATTTCCCAGCCTGAAGTAGCTCCAAAATATCACTGAACAAGAGGTTTGTTCTCAATACAGAACTGAGGAAGTCAATGGTCTGAAGTGGCTAAACCTGCCACAGTCACTGCATTTGGGTTAGTTATATGAAGTTAATTTCTCAATAACCTGTCTAGGGAAGAGAACATAAGGAATTAGTAAAGTTGTGCTACATGGTTTCTGGAAACTTAAGAATCTCATACTGCTCAAGTATTGCTGACATAGAACTGATGAATGCACAGTGATGAAGTGCAGAATAAGAATGCCACTCAGCCTTTATATATTATGTTTTACCTTTCAGAAAATTAGGAGAGAGTAAGTCAGTATGGGAAATATCTGAAATCTCACCACAATCAGTATGAAAGAAATTAAAGATGGTGAATTAACTCTGAAGACTATTCGTGCTCACAAGTTATATATCAAAGATCACACTGAAACAGAAATTAAAGAAATACAAAAAGTGAGCTAATTACCTTATTTGATTATCCCTTCTGCAGATTAGATTTTTATACTTTTAGGAGTTAGGTTTTTTTTTTCACCAGTCAGAGCTTAAGATTTATAACTCATCTAGACCTCATCTAGACCTCTCTTTATAACTCATCTAGACCTAGACCTCTCATTTTTATTCTAAAGAAATCTTCAGAGTTCCACACATTAAATATATGACATATTATTCCACTGCAATGGAGCAGTTTGCCTCTGAGAATGTAGCAGAGGATAAAGAGCTCAGAATGAATACATTCCTCAAACCTGAGTTTAAGATGAATTGTACAGAAGATGCAGAATTCTAAGCAGGTGCAATTCAAAGCCAATTGTAATGTCTTTAAAACCTCCATCCTGTGTTTGACAGTACAGCTCCACGTGCTTGGAGATTTTCCTACAAGTGTTCTTTGAAGGGTAAATTTCACTGACTAGGCAACCTGTGAAGGAAAGTTAATATAACTGTAGTACTTGCCCAGCCTTGCAAGGGATGATGCACAGGGGGCCTGCTGTGCTTACAGCAGCAACACAGCCAAAAATTCCTACTGTGCCTGCAAAAATAACTAGCTTATTTTTGAACCAGAGCTGGTTCTTTCATATCCTGACTTAAAATACAACATATCTTTATAACAGTTTGGTTGTGTTTTGGTTTGGTTTGGGTTTTTTTTTTTTTTAAATAACAGTTTTTGTAAACTATTCAGAAGAATGATACCAGGTTTGGCCCCAATCCAGCAAAGCACATGTTTAACCTTCGGCATGTCACTAGTTTCTGAAATCAATGGGGACTGCTTGCAGCCTGAGAGTAAATCATGTGCTTCAGTGCTCTGCTACAATAGGACCTTTACAATTGTTTTCCTCTGTACAGATAATTCTAGGAACCCTCACAGAGCCTCAATGACTTTCACATATGATGAAGAATCTCTACTATAGGTAGGAGGAAACCTTGCTTAAACACCTCTTTTTACAGCTTTATAGCCTTGTGCCCCAGTTCTTTGTCAACCTGATACCAGAATTTAAACCTTGTTGGAGACACAGATTAGTTACAAGCAGAGGGAGTTAAATGCATGTACAAAAGGGAGGCCTTTCCTGGCAAACAAAGAAAGGAGGACAAGAGATATATAATAAAATAACTGTAGATATAGAAGTTAGATGTGCAACAAATCAAGGGCTCATTTATCTCTGATGCTGAAAAAAGGTTGGTTGGTTTGTTTGTTTTCCCCCAGGAGCAAAAGACTTGGATCTTTGTATGACTTTGCATTTGGGGTACAGAAATTCATTCATGAAAATTGCATTAAAATACTATTTATTTTTTTTTTTTTTGCTCTGCAAACCATAAGCATACACTTTAGAGATTCAGTACTGCTGAAAGCTTGGAGCAAGGTGGGGCCTGACTGCTTGCATGAAGACTGGTTATTAACATTTTGACTTGGAATACTGCAAGTGCACCAAATAGCTGTAAACACCTTTGGAACACTAGGAGCTATACTACCAGGGTTGATAGCTTTACAAACTAATTATGCCTATTCTCCCTGGGAGAATATTATTGGAATTTGGATAGACTCAATGTAAAAAGCACAAACTTGTAAGGATCTTTTGAACAGGAAACAAAAATTAAATTGGCAATTTTTTTTTCTAAATGACTTTTGTGACTTGCCCAGGCACCATCCAATAAATAGCATCACTTTGCTAAGAAAAATTAGCCCTAGTCTTCTGAACACCAATCCATCCTTTTTTTTTATAAAATAAAAAATAAAGATTCAGCTCACCTACTTGTTGCTGACTGAAGAGCCCTCTCTGGTAAACAACCAGAGTTTCTGATGAAATCTATTATGTGCATTTAAGGTGACAAACTACTGCCTTCACCTTGGATGGAAACCACAACCTCAGGATGTTGGAGTGGGTTATGAAATACTACTTGTGCTTTCAGCCTGAAAAATAAAACTTAAAACCAAAAACCAAACAAAAAAGCAAAACGTGCCCCCCTCCATCTTAGACATACATGAAAATTAGATGGAGTTTTCATAGGCAGAGTTCTGCTGAGCATTGGCTGAATTTATACCTATGATCTCATTTTTTTCAGTCACACCTTAGTGCCTACACTGTTCCTTAATACTTGCCTCAGGTGAAAGCCTTGACTCCTCCTTACCCACATCATCATCGTTGCACAGGTGGCAAAATGGCAAATCTTTAACAATGCTGAGCTTAATTAATTTACCTGAATCTGCTGGGCAGGGCTGCTGGTTCTTTAGCATGGTGTAAATACCCCTGTACCCTTGCATCTGCAGCTGGGGAGCATCCAGCTCTGCTCCAGCCCCAGGAAACATTCATGCACAGAATACTGCCTGAATGTGCTGATGAAAATGAAACCGGTGGTGAGGCTATTTTGCCTCGATGATGTTTGATTTGTCAGCTTCACTCTACATCCTTTCTCGGGCAACAACACTGGAGGTTCATACACACTTCTTCAGCCACATCTTTTTTTTTTTTTAAAAAAGGAGAAATGCTTTACATTCACTATGAGAGGTAAAAAAGCTATTTCCTAGCACCCATATCTACCTCTGAGTTCAGTGATGTATTTCAGCCCTGCAAATCTGACATGCAGTAAAATATCAGCATCTTACAGTACCAGATACTAATTAGAAAAAGAAATGTGTTAGATGTCAAGCCTCAAGAAAGCAAACTTAACATTCTGACAGCAGCTGGAGAGTGATAGCCATAATCAAGCATTGTCCCTGCTTAGATCTGTGCCAAACAACCTTGCTTACTTCCAGCTAATTCTCCATCAGAGACAATCTTTCTTTACGATTCCAAAGAAACATGTTGTCAGTTCCCACCTGCTGGCATTGCTAGAAATAAAACTGCAGTTGATCGGATGCAATAGGTCAGCAGAATAGTGCATTGAACTGCTGTTTGTGCTTCCAAGCTGTGTTACAGGGGATTCACTAACATTTATTAACCCTTTCTCCAACCAGGGCTTTTGTTACGCTTTTCTAAAGCAGTCAGGTTTCAAGGATGAAAATATGTCCTTTTAGGAATTTCCAAGCAAGCAAAATTTGGGCTTGCTGCCAGGCTAAAAGTTCGATATCATTTGAAAAACAAAATATATTAGAGAAGAAAGAAAATGCAGATGTCAGCCTAGTGACACAGAGTAATCTATTTGCTCAGTGCTTGCATTTTCCTACCAATTTTGTATTTTTCAAAAAGGACAATAAAAGAATTGTGCTCACTGCTAATTAATGACAAGCTGGTAAAAGCATCTATCCATTGTTCCATTTATTTCTTCATTTCCAGCAGTTAACAGCCCTGTTCTGAAATGAATCAATGTCGTTTACACAATGCTGTCACCCCTATTGTTTCTTTATCATCCTTGCATTTTCATAAATCGGAGGTGTTAATCCCTTAATGGCTTCTCTCAGAGCTCTAAAATGTATGCAAAATGGTAATCCATCCCCTAAACAATTCACATTTACACAGGCACCCTCCTAAATATGTTTACTATTAAAATGAATCCTTTGTTTGGATCTAACCCTATCTGTTTGTTTGCTAAACACTGAATGATAGCAGGTATGCAGAGTCTAATTTTAACTAGTGACTATCAAGTAACCCTGTCCTTTAGAAATGTAGTTCTTTGTCTTCAGAGGTGAAAGACTTTTTTGTTTTTAAGGAGTCATATTATGTACATGTGGAATTGAGTACATGCCTGTCAGGTTTTGAAGGAACAATTAAGGGCTTGACGCAAAGATTACCAATGTAAGGAAAAGACTTACACTGTCCTTAGCAGCCTTTGGTTTGGGCCTGAGTACGTGGCATCACATGCTCTCTCTGAGACTGGAAAGAAAAACCATCCCCTTTAACCATAATATTTTAAAAGTAGCAGGCTATGGTTGGCTATGGTTGCTGAAAGATTGAATGCCTTGGTATTCAGAAATAGAGTCTGTGGTTAAATCTTCACAGGACTGGGACAGTAAACTCTGGGAGAGACTGCACCTTATGGTCTTTGTAGAAATCTACGTAAGCACTTGAATCTGTCTGCAACCTTTTGTAGTTAGGATCAACAGAAATGTTCTTGCTCTCTAATACATTTTATAAATTTTTAAAAATAAATTCTACACATCTTAATGGCTTCATCCCTCTTAAATAATGTATTTTATTTTTTTTTCTATTTGGGTTTTAAAAAGGTCACTATCAATGCTAATACCTCACATGTACTTCCCCGAGCCTGACTCAAAGTCATTTAAATCAAGGAGTTTCATTTAATTGATATTACATGCCTTTGACCAACACCAAAATAAACTGCATTGAAAAAACTTGCTAGGAATTATATGCAGAGAAATGTAGGATAATTTTACTTTTACAGAATAATCAAAGTGCAACTCTTTTAAAGTGAGATTTCAAACATATTCTGATCTAAGGGAGGTGCAGCTTGATGAGATATTATGCTGGCATGAGGATCAAGACAAAAATGAAAAAAAAACTTAAAACTGAAATGTCTGACAAATAGGCAGACAAGCACTTCAACTCAGGGAAACTCGAAAAAAAAAGAGCTTTGGTGGTAATAGAAGCAGCAGTATGAATAATAATAATAAAAAGCCAAAACAATACTTAAAACATCGTTTGTGTATTTCTGCTTAATTCACTTTTGTTTCAAGTTGCAGAATCTGTGTTGCTTAGAAGTGACACTGAAGTTCTCTAACAATGTATGATTGTGTGATCTGTGCTGCTTAAAGGATGGATCCTTGGAGTACTGACACAGAGAGAGAGAAGATCAAGGCTTGGCAGTGACCGTAACATGCTGCTACACAGCAGGCAAACATTGGAGTTGAGCAGCTGCACCAAGGCGGGTTGTGCTGCCTTTTTCCTTTATACTCTTGTTTTGACTTGTGTTAATCACCCATTGTTCTAGGTGGGAGAGCTAAATTAAGGGACAGGGTGATCGAATAGAGCTCCCATTCAATTAGAGGAAGCAGGTCACTCCAGATTCCACTGCACATGGAGGTGATAAGCAGGAATTAGAGGTATACCTGGAGAGGTGTATTGTTTAGAAGCAGGCAAACCAGCCTAATTTTAACTAAGGCTAAATGAAAATACTTTGTAGTCTTCCCAAAGGTTCAACATCTGCCAGCACTAAACAATGGAGATCTCTGGAATTCTCCTTTTGCCATGAATTTACAGCACCAATTTTCAGAGGTAGAAGTGTAGTGCAATAGGAGGATGAAAAGAGATCAATGGGAACAAATGGAAAAAAATCACCTCGAACCCTTTTTGTGTGCTGTTTTGGGATAATCTCCAGGATGTTCATGACATATGGCTGAGTTAGACTGCCATTTCATAAATACTTTCCAGCATGGAGAGAAGTTTGACTCTGTAGAACTTTCTACCCATTGCATACACTGGAATCTTTCCCAAAGAGGGATATCACTAAGAATCATTCACTCAGTGGTGATGATTAAATTAGTGGTTACATCTTTCATGGAAGCTTATGGACCATGGAGCTATGTCAATACATGATCCTGCTTTGGCAGGGGGGTTGGACCTCTAGATGATCTCTAGAGGTCCCTTCCAATCCCTAACATTTTGTGATTCTGTGATCTTGTGCACTCTTGTGACTTCTCTCAGGGTTTTTATTTGAAACAGATACCAAGAAATCCTGTTACAGTGTGTGGAGTGCACCTTTCCTTGATAGAACACAGACTGAAGAATAAAGGGTTGGTATCATATGTATGCCTGAGTTAATTTCTCTTGATGTGATGATATCAAAGTACATCACTGGGGCATTCGACAAGATGTGATTTGAAAACAGATCAGCAGTTCTCCACAGACTGATAATGCAATTGTTTCAGGGATAGAAGATAAACTGGAAGTGTTACTCTCCAGCTACAGGTAGAAAAAACATAGTTATTTGGGCATAAACCCTTTCTCTTCCTGTGGAACAATGCAATTTTTGAGGCTTTTGGGCTCCTACACCGACATGTCCTCTATTTGTGATATACTGTCCTGGGACGGATCACTGTGTTTTGTGGTGTGTGTGTGAGGAGTGGACATTTTTAATCAAAGCAAGTACTGACAAAGTGTATGTGAATTTAAAAGGGAAAAAAAGTAGCAGATCTGGAGCTAGTTTCTACTCATTTCAATTGGAATATTTTCAGTTTATAGAAAAGGAGAACATGGCTTTATCTGTGTTCCTTTTTTATTTCACTGAACATAACCATCAAACATGACCTAAACCATCAGGTTTTCTTATGACCTGACTTCAAATATGACAGAATTCTCTCTACAGCAAAGCAAATAGCAGCCTTTCTGTGGCTCTGTTGACTGTTCTAAGTCATGGGCAGGAGGCAAAGTGATTGAACATACATTGTCATTTGCCCAGAAGGTCCTCAAGTATTCCGCAGGATGTATTTTCCAAAGGTATCACCTGAAAAAATTATCCTTGAATAAGCTTCAACTGTAAGGTCTGGCAAAGTATTCCAAGTCTGGATTTTTAAAATCTAATTCTGTTGCAAATGCAATTCCTCTGATTGTTTTGATTTAATCAAAACTGGCTGTTAAATCTCTAATTCTAACGTCTTTTCAATCTTTGCTCAAAGTGACACATACGTACTCTGTGACTGTGCATTATGAAGTTAACAACTTGTTATTTGGCCTATCAGTTGTTGAATATTCAGCCCCTTGTTGGAATTGTTCAAAATGTAAAACTACTTCTGCCTTTATCGCTCCTGTCTCTCAATTCATTCTTAGAGATCATAGTTTTTCCAGAAATCAATTAAGAAAAATACAGAGATGATGTATTTTTAACTTCTGAGGCTGAAGGTTTCCAGACTCTTTGTAGTTGAAGGAGGAAAAGAATTAGGAGAAGGAAGAATAAAGTATATATTTCATCTTCTAGTGATAACCCAATACAGAAATATACCTATTTTTAAAGACTTAGTCAACAACTTAATACAGAACAAGATTGTCCATGTATTACTTTAAGATAAATACAGGAGCTACCAATCAAATGTTTATATGATTACAGGATTTTCTTTTAAGACTGGAAGATTAATTGAATCCCACATACATTAGTTCATTTTTTGGTTGATTTTTTTTTTAACAGCCATGGAAGCTTATGGTGTCTTTAGGCCCCAGCATAACCAAAGGCAATAATTTTAGCTGGTGAATACTGTTCAACTCATTGAGAAAAAAACACCCTGTTTATACAACAAGTCAATTAAGGCTTATATTTAAAAGAATCTTCAAAAAACGAACATTAAAAGTTCATAATAAACATCAAAATTTTCAAGTAAGGCTATCAAATAAAAAATCAGACCTCTGTAATTAAAGCCATCCTGATAGTTTTCCAGAAATAATTGCCAAACCTCACATATGTCACATCTAGCTAACTACATGTATACTCAGTGACCAGAGTGAATTGGGACTCTGTCAGCTGATTATTTCTGTAATCAAATGCCCCTTTGATTAAATGAAGCATTGCTTGGATATCATTGAATGGAATTAAACAGAGAGTATTAAATTGTTTCTAGCTACCATCACTGTTGGGAATATTTTAAATAATTCTTGGTCATATTCCTACTTATTTTTGTTTATCATCAAGAGCAGCTGTCACACATGGAGAAAGTCAGCATTCCTGTATCATTTGTGTAATGAAAAATACTTGTTTAACAAATCCTTAACCTCTCACTGATGATTTATCTATGGAATTTGGCCACAGTTTGTTCATGATAAGTTTTGAATCCTATCAAGCAAACTGGACAAAATGTATTCTTAGCCAAGTGATGCAGAGTTTTATGTACCTTGTCTAAATCTTATTGAAATCAGTAGACACTCCTACAGGATTCAGTAGGCTTTGGATAAGCTCTAGACATACATTAGCTTTAGTGACTCATTATTTTGATGTTATTTTTGTGATCTCTTACCACCTACCCAATAGGCTTGTTTGGTCCATCAATGCTAGCACTCGCTGGCCTAGACTGGTCTGTCTCTTCAATGGAAGGATCATGTCTACTCTTATTTAGCTTTGATTAACATCATTAACCTATCATACACTGAGGCGACTTGCAGATCAAATTGGTAAGCCAATTTCAGCAAGCAACATAAAGCAAAGAACAGCTTGGATTGTCAGATAAACATACCCAGAGGTGCAGTTAGGATGCTGAAATTATTAGGTGAATGATAGGAAGCCAAAAAATCAGTGAGCCACTTGAGCAGAGAGTATAAACATAAATATCCAAACACATGCCACAGTGCATGCGTATTTTATGTTCATGTGCTAATACATTATCTGCTAAGGGTTTATTTAAACCATTTTTGTATTCCCTGCAATTCATTTATCTGCATAAAGAAGAGCCTCTAACAGGACAGTGCCTTATGAACAGGCAACCCTGTATGTTTTCCTCTGCTGTTTATAATTCTTCATGCTCATATCTATAATTCATGAGCAAACTGGCTCGTGAATGTTTCCATAAAGGTTGAACAAAGTATGGTGCTGTTAACACTCGCACTGTCATGCACAGAATCGAAATGTGCCCACTCTCATTCTATTCATCACAGCTCAAAGACATTTTGGCAATGATATTATCCAAATATTATTAAAACTTTGAACCCTGTCCCCATAAATTATAGCAAAATGGCTTCAGAGCCATTAGGCAAGGAGGATGTATGGGCTCCAGTTGCTTTGGAGTAATTATGTGCTTAAAAGGAAGCGTGGCTAAGCATTCTACCAGTAAAAAGAGAAAAGCTATGATCATTTGTTACAGCTTCAGTGCTGTACACAGTATTGCTCACACAGGTCAAGCCAACCTTACAGCAGGACAATTATCTGCCTAGAGAGACCAAACATCTGTTATTAAGTACGCAGAGGCACCACTGCAGCATGCTAGAAATCTTGTCCACTTCATTGGTTTGGCTTACGGTAATGTACTTCAAACACTTGGCTAACTCTGCACAACATCCCCCCTTTCTTATTGTTACTGCAACAGTTCAGCTTTGAAATATGCAGTACCTCCACTCCCCCATTACTTCCTTTAATATGTGCACAGCTGTTAAAGATGATGGTGTAACTTTAGATGAGTTGCTCTTTCTCTTCTCTTTTCTCTCTCCCTCTCTTGCTCTCTTCTTTCTTCAAAATGCATTTTGAGAGGTTCTTGTAGATTTATAAGTTACCCACTGAGAGTCACTGTGGAGATCAAGAGTGGTGCAAAAGCCCAGGGACACACAGTTTTTATATTATAAAACACACGTTGCTTGATTTCAAACATTCCCTAAGCTGGCCAAAGAGCTGAAGGATGCCTTTTCACACAGTAGTTCTGAAATATGTGTTTAAAACAAACAACAGCAGTGGAACAGATATCACTCTTCTTTCTCTTCCTTTTTTAAAATTAACTTTACAGTAGAAAGTTAAGAAAAAGAACCAGGAAAGGAGAGATGACTTCATTAGTAACTAAGGAGATGGCTAAGTGGATCTGTGACTGTAACCGAGACACCAAAAACAGATGCAGCCAAAATCTGTTCCAAGTGGATATTGTAAATCCATTCTGGGGTTTATTGATCCAAGGCTGATTGTTCTTCTGTGGTGAAAAATGTTACTTAACAAAGCCTGCACTCACTGACACAGGTAGAATGATCTTCTCCTGCCAGACTGATTATTCACCTGAAGCAAGGAGATTCTGAACTGTACACAATTTGCTCCACTTTTTAATAGCTCTGATGTTAATAGACAACAATTTTCCCCCCTCTGATAGAAATTGCAGATGTAACTGACACATTTGCTTTCACAGGGCATAGCAAGAACTCTAAAAAAGCGTAATGAATGGGTGGCAGAGATGTCAGGGTTAGAAATTAGATCTATTTTATCTGTCTTGGGTTTTTCTAAGGTGTCTATCACAGTGCAATAATCAAACCTCTGGAGGAGATGTTAGGTTGGGAGAGCTACAGGAATTAAAGATCCTAAGAACATTTTTTCTACAGGCTTTGATAAAAAGTGTACGACTTCTGTATTTGCTTTACACACACTGTACTATGGTAAGAGGAGCTGATACAGCTGGCAGATTTACGCTGTCCTGAGATTCTATCAGCATAAACGTCTCTTTAAAGAAACCCAGATTTCCTTATGTTAAAGGCAAATGAGAATAATACTCTGGGATGAAAAACATAGGTCCACAGTGCTGCATGCATAGGTAAGAAGTGGGAATAAAAGAAACAAAAAACCCCCATGAACAGGATCACAAGAGGAAAAAACAATCCTATGTTAAAAACGACATAATTGTGTGATCAACAGATTACTTTGCTCCTTAGCAGAAAAAAGGCTTCAGAGGAAAAGAAAAACCTCATCTCTATGAAGCATAGCTCACTTCAGCCAGTCACATCTACACCAAGCTCTCTTTTCAGTATAGGTGCTTGTGGATAAAAGACCAGTTAAGTGGAGAGTCTGCAATTGGATCAGTGAAGAGGAGGGTGTCTTCTGCCTGAACTTTATATTCACTCATGCGAAGGAATTACAGAAACATACTCATAGAGGAAAGATTTTAGTTAGCTTTTTTAAATTTCAAATTTGTTTTCTCTAAAGCCCAGCTCACAAACTCCTCAGCTACACTCTTCCTCTCCTAGTTATAGCAGATGCCATCTATAATGGATATGCTTGTCAAAAAACAGGCAAAGAATTTAACACCTGATTCAAGAGGAGGTATTTGGGGCAAGCCTGAAAATGGGTGCACTAGCTAAAAGATTTGTTACGTTGTTCTAAGATGACACTTCGGGAAAGAACTGCAATTAAAAGCTTACCATCCTTTGTGTCACCATTGACTTTTGTCAGTGATAATAAGCCCTGTAACATTTTCAGTATACCCACAGCAATGGTCTGAATGGAAGAAAGAAAAAGTACTTTTGAATAGGCTCTTCCAGAGGGTGCACTGCTTAAAGTTCATGTAGCCTTTCTGGATTTACTTTGGGTAATGAAATACATTGCACTAAGTATCCAGAACTGTGACAGTTTAGCAATACATTTAACTGGGACATGCTTCACAAATATTTGGGAATCATCAAAGTTATCAACTCAAAAGAAACCTGTCATATTCAAGGGTACTCCACTTCAGTAAAAGCAATTTTAATCATGCAAAGGGAAGAGAGGAACTCACCTGCTGCTGTTCAAAGCAGGCAAGACCTCTACTACAAAGACTTCTCCACTATGGAGAAATGACCATAATCTCCAAGCCTTCTGACAGTCCCAGCTGCAGCATGTTACAAGCCACAGGCCAAAGTTTTGGGTGAGAGAGAGAGATGCCAGGACATCACAAAGAGCCAAAAGAACTTCAGAAATGATTCAGAAATTACACTAGATTGCTTATATATATAGTTAAGAAGCAAATTCAAGAGTACAGCACAGGTGGGATTAAATGACACCTCTATAGGTCATAAAGATGTAGTTTCAATAGAAAAAATCCAGTAACTGAACCTGAGTGATGGGTGCTGCACACAGCATATTAATTAACTAAGGCAGTCTTGCAGCTCCCTGCGCTCTTTATATTTGACTATTGCCAATTTTCACAACACTTCATAAAGCAGACAGCACACTAGCCACTTGCACAGCTTTCCATATAGTCCAGTGCCTCTACACTATTTGTGTATGTACACTTACATGAACAAATAATTTGCAAAATATACCATGATAATCTCTGATGGATATTTAACCTGGATACTTGCTATGCAGTGATGAAAAACCAGGATCTGTAAAATTATTTTCAAATGTCTAAATTCAGAATATAGAGAAATAATGCAGTAGAAGGAAAGAACAGATATTCTCTGATACGTGAAACTTTGAAGAGCATGAATGGAAGTGGGGTGGAAATGGCTAAACTTTAGAGAGGGTAAACACTCCCCTTGAAGGAAAGTGATCAGCGCATGAAAATTCTCCCATTTGAACTGTAACAAGCTGTTATTTTTTCTGTAAGTGGAAAGAGGAAAATCACAGGAGTGCGGACATGTGAAAGAGGAGACTTTTGGATGTGGTGGTAAAACTGTTAATATTTATGATTGAGAGGTAACCTTTCCTAGAAGAACATCCCTTTCAACCAAAAGCTAACAGTCTGTGAATGTTTCCATTTCCCACCTCCTGAGCTAGGATAATACTGGGTGTGCCACTTGTTTAGGCTTCACCAAGTGCTATCTCTCCGTATTGTCATGTTATTTGTTATTTTTCCTCTTAGTATTGTGGCAGTTAAGCTATTTAAGGAGCCCATCCCTCCTGGCCTTCTTAACATTGAAACTGTTTTTCCTCACTTCTCTCCTTTTTTTCTGAAAAGGTAGATAGGTTGAGTTTGTGCAATCACTTGGCAGAGAACAGCGGAGCAGAGGGGGGGAGGGTGGCCACATGTCCTCTCACCATGTTCATAGTTAACAAAGCTTCTGTCTGACCTGTCCTAAATTGTACTCACACCATTATGCACTTGGAGTCCCCACATTCTCTGACACAAAACAGAGAGCGATGATGTATAAGTGATGTCTTCGATGCCCAAGTAATATTATCGTGGAGATGCACAAATTGCAAGGAGGAAAGCAGAAAAAGAAAGTCAAATTAGTGCAGCAATCCTCCAGTCCCTGGACTCTGAATCATGTTCTTTTATTCCAGCATGCATTTTTTTTTATTTACACTTAATATTTCTGAATTTGTCTGTGTTGGTAGAGGGACTTGAGATCTCTTCTTACCTTCTGAAATGTCTTGGCATGGATTGTACTCTTTGGATAAAGAGGCCTTAACAGTCACTACTGAATTTAGTACCTAATTTGCTATCAACTTCATTGTGAACAATTGAATCATACGCTTTAATTCACACTCCCATGTACCAAATGCTCTGCTGTCTTATATGTGAGCACAGGGGTTTTCCACAGAGCATCATGGCTGAGACAGTATTTCAGGACTCAGTTTATAAGCACATTCAATTGCTGGCTCATTAACAGGGTAATGAAAAAATATGTCAGAATAGAGAACATTTTTACAGCATAACTGTTTTATGACAGTAAGACATGATGAAGATTATTACTTTCTAAGGGAAAAATTCTTACTCTAGGCATAAGAACACATCATTTGGGTCTATACATACAGATAATGAAATCATGCTTAATTGAGAAAACCTATCCACTCAAATTTTATGCTCGATTATACCATTTTTTCTCATTCTCTTGTGGGGGGAAAATTACAACACACCCAGTCACATTACATTTTTTGTACCGTGACCAAAGGTTTTTTGAACAAATACCAAGTTCTTTGTAAAGTCAAAAAAAAAAGAATCTGAAGCATGAGAGAAATCACTGATAGCGTTACAGGGTACAGCTCAGAGTTTATACTGCAATAGCTCAACAAAGAACCTCCTTCTCCAGACTGCCTCACCCAAAGCCAACTTCAGTACTCTTTCCATGCTCCCAAACTTCTTTGACAGGCTAGTGGAACTTGCCTTATTCCATCCCTTAGTATTTTTTAACTCCATTTCCATATTTCATTTAAATACTGATTGCCCAAGAAACATATAGCTACCAAAACAGATTTCAAGCAAAGTTTTCTTTATCTGAACAAGCCTCCAGGAAAAGAGGAGAAACCCAATAGAAAAAAAAAAAAAAACAGGTTAAAAAGGAGAAGCGTGGGAATGAGCTTGTCAAGGAGGGTTTTTGATCTGTCTCACAAAATATTTGACTATGTGAGGAGACAAGTACAAGTAGATGAAATTTTTCGTATAAGAAAACTCCTCCACAGTCTAGTTTCAAAACAAAGAAGTACACACATTAATGTCAACCATTCTGTGCCATCTGATTAATTTTTGTAATCTTGTTTTAGGTTTCCTCTTCAATTGTCAGTTTTAGTTTCTTAAGAAATCTGCATGCAGCTGCATTTTTAAGCACTCTCTCAAATGAGCTAATCTCTTATACTGTATTTTTCAAAAAAAACCCCTTTCAATACTCTTTCTCCCCAGGAAGGCATGATTTATGCTAAAGCAAATTTTCTCAAGACCTTCCCTTATTGACAGGACATATGTGAAACTATAGACTTAATTTTGGACTATCTTTTGCCTACTTGATAACAGACAGTCTAGTCCATGTGTCTAAAGCACTTCTTTATGCAGGTGGATGGTAAACCCATCCTTCAGCCTGGAGAAAAAAATTATTTCATGCAGGTATGACTGCAATTCCAAACAGGTGATAAGAACAGATATTTTTACAAACTTATTTTGAAGCTTTCTTACATTGACACTACAAAGTCTCTGCTTCCTGAGCGCATAATGGTCATAATGTATATCCAGTTTCAGACCCCAAGTTACAAACAAAGGGCCCCACTATGTGTATGTGAAAAAAATACACTAGATATCAAGTCAATTTAAAAGTTTCCATGACAAATTTGAATATTCATTTTTTTTTTTTTTCTGTGGTAGCTACTTTCTCTCATTACTGGATTGTGGTGGGGTTGGAAAATAACCTAAATATTTAACATGCAATGAAAATTCAGTAGCCTATAGGGAAAAATCTTTCAGTCCATTTTCAAGAAGACAAACATCCAACCAAAACATTAACAGTTTCAGTCAGCAATAATCACCCTGGTTAGCAATCTAAGCAGGGATTGTATAGACATGGTGATGAAGCTAAAGTTGAGTATTAGTATGGTCTTTCTAAGTTTAGTTGGTAGATTGAATTGGGAAAAGTGCCCTGTCTAGACAGTCTCAGCTTTGTAAATAAAGGAAAGACCCCATTCCCTAACTGTTTATCCAGTCCTTTTTATGTGTTCACCTGAAGACACAGACACACACACATACAAGCTCACTCCAAGGTTTAAGAAAAGCAGCATATTCCTTTTAGGAAATATATTGGACATTTGGATTGAAAATTTTAGAGAGTTTTTTGTTGGGCCTTTTAGCAATTCTTGTAGTGTTTATATGAGAGTGATTCTTCCACTAAATTATTTGCAAATGTTCCTCTTTTGGGGGGACTTGGAGCCAAATTATAATAAGCAAGAGCAGATTGACCCAGATTAAAAGATACAATTAGTCTGTCTGATTAGTAAACCTAAAAAGTACTACTTACACTAAGTTATTGTTTTTATGACAAAAGGAGACATCCTGGCAGAACAATAAAGTCAGTGCCATGGATAAGAACCTTGCAATTTACTCCAAACAGTATGAAAAAAAATCAGTTTAGAGACGCAGCGATTCAAAATCAGTAGAAATGAAATATTATCATGCCAAAGGTAAGTCTGACAATACAAGTACATACACATACAAGTGTATATACCTGATACTTTTTCATATCAAAGCCATTTTACATTATGGAATGAGTGAAATTTTAATCCTATTAAAATCACATGCAAAACCCCACAGAACTGCAGTAAGACCAGGCTGTCATATAAAATGGATCTTTTCCAGTAAGCATTCAGGCCCAAACCAACTTCACTTTACAGCTCCAGTGGGACCTATCTTAGTATAAATGGAAATGAAAATTAGGTCTCCATGTGTGTAAATATATACAAATCTATATTTACATTTGCACAGATATTGAATTTCAAACTGATTCCTTTAGGGACCACACCTTAAAATATTTTTTATTCACTAAATTTAGCACTAATGACAAACAATGCATCAGTTACTATTTGTGGAATGGGGGGAGGACAGGACTGAATCCATTTGCTACCTTATAAACCACTATTCTTAATGTAGTAAATACATTAAGAGTATTATACTTCGAAAGATTTTATTGTGATCTGTACCACTTCCATGCAAGCATTTCAAAGCAAAGTGTTGTGCTACCATCATTGTCATCTCTCCTCAAAGCCTGCAACATGTGCTTTTTACATGAACCTGCAACACGGCTCAGCTGTGGTTGCAAATAACACTGCTAGTAAAGTGAATTGTGGTCATGGTCATAGGCATCTGTGATGGGCAGCAAGGCATCCTCAGCATGGATTCTTCCCAGTCAGGAAAAGTGTGTGGTCACTGGGACCTGAAAAGGTGCTGCCCTAATGGATATAATTTCACCAACCAGCTTGAAGTTGGCAGTTCTGCCACTTAATGCTTCTAAGAAGTGCAGGCCAATGTTACTGGTTTCACACCACTGGCTTCCCAAATGGCTTACACACTACAGGGCATGACCTGGAGCCACGGCCTGTTTTCCCTCACAGCATATCTTTGAGTCCACCAAGAAAAGAGGCATTTTTTTTCCCAGGGTACACTACAGGATCTTTGAAGAAAGGCCATCACCTGATTCTGAGACTCATGATAGTTCTCTCAATTTTCTTCCCATGCCTCTTTCAGACACAATCTGCTGTTATTCCCCCCTTCCGGGATGCAGCTTCTCATCTGCTGCTGAGTGCTATGGTGCTATAATTGTGACCATACCCTAAGCAGTTTCAGGATGACAGTGAAATGTGCATTTTTAAGACTAAAGGGAGAAGGAAAAGCCTGATGTCGAGACAGGAAGCTGATGAGTCTTGTAATAGCTGACTCTGCTATACACTATCTTTGTGAGAACAGGAGATGAGCAAAAAGTGCCTTGCAAGACACAGGAAGAAGCCCATGGAAAAGCTGGTTGAATATTTTGAGAGCCAAAGAGAAGATCTATACAAAAAAACCCTTTCTTTGAGCTATTACATCCATTCTTTGAGTCTAGGATTATTTGTGAATAACATGTGTGTTTGTATAGGTACACATTATTGCACATCTTCATGTGTACAGGTAGCTATGCAAGGAATGAATCCTGCCTCGTGTGTCCCTCTGATCATACTTCATGTGGGGTTTTTTATTATACAGTACATCTAGATTTACTAAGTGGACATACAAGTTTTATAGCAAATTATGTCAGGTATTATAATGAATTGCACATGACAAAATCATTACTGCAAAGGTAACTTCAGTAAGTTTAAAATAAGTGAGAATATGCTAAACTGAAGATTAGGAGCAGCAAAAGTTTTCGGAGCATACAGAATGATCAAGAGGGAGACTGAGCATTCTGCTATCCCTAAGGGACAAGGGCAAAAAACTTAGCAAGTAGAACGTGAGGCATCCATACTTAGCAAACAGAGCAGGTGAATGCTCTCCCAAGCTGGTATTTTAAAGGACAATGCTTGATTGTACTCTTGCAATTAAATGGGGAAAGTAGCACCCAGTGAGGATGCAAGGAGAACGTAAGTCCTCACTGAGTGGAAAAGCAAGGACTTTGCAAATATGCAACAGTTGCTTCAGACAAAGTGCATCATTTTCCACTTTTCCCCAGACACAGCTGCTTTTCATAATGTTTTAATAATCACATATTACAATAATAGATGATAGACAAAATATATACATATAAGTTCTCTAAACAACTGAAGCTATCCTACAAGGCTTTGTGTGTAGACATGGTAGATTTAAGGTTACCCTTGAGAACCAAACTGCTTCCTTTCATACACATCTGTTGACACATATACACTTTCCCCCTGCTCCAAATTCCAGACCAACCATACATAGCTATTTTCCTATTCATAAAACTTATGATGTGGGAGAACTCTCATAAAATTGCTAAAGCAAGCATGATAGAAAGATACAGGGAACAAATATCACAGCACATGGCTACTTATGGCCCTGTCTAGTTTCTTGGTAGTGTCCACACTGTGATTGAACCCTATGTTCATCCCTGATGCACCTTCAGAGTAGCTACCAAACTGGCCTGAAAGCCTGGGTAATGGTCTTGTGGTTGGCTGAGGAGGATTTCCATGCTACATTAAACCCACAGTCATAGAAACAACTGCAGTACAAAATATCCTCATGGCACTTCTTAAGTTTTAGAACTTTGCCCTTTACTTTCTGCAACTCCCTTCACTCTCAGGGAGGTTTTGCAAGGGAGCTGAACTAATGTAATAGTTATCATCTTCAGAAGGGTGGTCTCACTCTTGTTTCTCCTCCATCCCACCTAACTGATCTCACCTGAGCTCAGACACTTAAACCTCTTAATGAGATGGTTCAATTTTCTGCAAGCTATTAATTTCTGTAAACGATCCACAAGACAGAAACAACACCCTCAGACTGGAACTGGACTTATGTCAAACTCCAAAAAACTACCACTCTTGTTCAGCAAGCCCAGGTAGTCATAACTGACCTTACCAGACTGCGCCCAGCAATGAAGAACAATCACACAGCCTTCTGAAAACAAAAGTATTATTTATTAATGTTTGCTCTCACCTAAGGCCACTCATTTTGGCAGCCTGAGCAGGGCTGCTTCTTCTGATTCTTCCCAGAGAGCAGCTCTGCCTCAGATTCTCCTGAACCATAAAATCCCATCTCTCAACAGATCATCCTTTGAAAACTACCATCCTTCTTTTTTTTTTATGCCTGTGTTTGTGAGACTTTTCTTGCCCTCGCTCAAACAGCTGAGGAGGAACCTTCAGAGCTGATAGACCTTTCCTAAATGGTTCTTAATGGTGTGCTGAGAAGTTTCAACTGAGGTTATTCCTTTTGCTTCTACCCACCCCTCAAATACTCCATTAAGTGAAACCAATGTATTTTTACAATAAACATTCCACTAAACACGTCCATATATAGACTGATTTGATTATTATTGCAGAGCAGCTCTGATTTTCCAAAGCAACTTATCTTAGTCATCTCTACACAACACAGAGAAAGTCATAAAGTGAGAAAGTAAAAAAGAAACTCAAAACCTTCTCTTTAACATTCCTCATTGACAACTTCTTTATGTATCCCACTTTGTCCTAAGCGTTTCTGTAATGCTTTATTAACTTTATATACTCTGCCTACCACTGAAACTGAGCCAAACAGGGCAAGCACTTAGCAGGGCACATTTTTTATGCAATAAAGGAAGTGAAATATCTCCTATGAACTTAAACTGCAAAGCTCTGGGAGACCAGAGAGGATTCTGGGAAAGTGGAACCAGAATATGCTAAAACCACAGAGTGAATATACATGTTGCAAAATTACTATAGAATATAGAATTACAAATACTTGGGAGCTCAGTGCTTTAACTCACTCCCCTTAAAAGCTGCATTGTGACATGGGAGTCAGTATCAACTCTAATTGTGTCACCAGCAATAATGACAGTTATTATTACTTTTCATTATATATAAATTCTCTATTTGTTCCAGCAGCTAATATGTCCCTTAATCTGGTAACAGTATTGCATAGGTGATTTCTGTTTTTACTGGCAACAACATATGCCCTGCTGGGAAAATATGACTAGTTGTGGAAAAGGCTTAATCTTGAAATTCAGCTATTTTTTGTTTCTTGGTGGCCTCTAATTGCAAGCTTGAGGCAGTGCACAATAATTATCAGTCTGCAAGCACGAAAAGGAGTAAATGCCAGTAGGGCTATATGGTTGCTTTGTGCACACAACATCTAAAGAACTCTGCCATGTCAGTGTTGTGCTGCCAGCTTGCTTCTTCAGTGTAATGGCAGGGATTCAGCTGGTAACTGGATGAAAAATTGCAGCAGGTTTCCCTGTTATGATTCTTTCATGCATCTCTGTCAATGGCAGTTTACATTCTGGGATTGAGATCATTTGTTTCCTGTTTGCTCACAGCTTCAGGCTTTTCTTGTTTGCCACCACGGATTTACAGCCCTCCCCCCCCCAGCAAACCACATCTAAGGGGCTGAGGGATTATAAGGCTTAATACTTTACAGCTCAGCACATGTAGCAGAAAGTTAAAACTACTGTAAAAGGAATGATGACTAGATGCTCCTGTGAAATAGATACATGCACGTGTGCAGATATGTATATGTCTCTGTAGGAAGAAGCCCACAGAGCAGTCCACATAGTGGTGAGATGCTAGACTAAAAGCTTTATTACCAGTGTGTCTTCTCATAAACTAACAGACAAAACCTCAGAAAAAAAACCCAACAAACAAACAAAAAAAGTAACCTTTTCAATGAGTTTCTTCCCTTAACCCTACTTGGAAAATGATAAAGTAAAATACATACTTCAGAAGACCTCCAATAGTCTGACCTTTTCATAGTTTAATGAAAAAGATGCTGCTGTATTCCTACAGTCATTAAATATAAATGAGAGCATAAACACAAGCATGAATGACCTGATCCAGTACTTACCATATCTGCCTAGCAGGAGATATGTTCATACCCCATGACACCAGCCTATCTAGCCAGATAAGTATTTTACTCACATGCTTCCCCACCATCAGTACATGTAACCCTCCCAATGCCTATCTGAAGCAGGGAACTGCTACTACGTGCATTAACAAATGTGTGTGTATAAGCAGACACAGGAATGCTAAGGCCTGCATTTAACTCCTGCTAAAATTAACTGGAGTTGATTTCAGCCTTGAAAAATGTGACCCTAAGTACTCAGAATAAAACATGAGGGTAAAGCAGTGAGACTAGAACAAAATGGTGAGTGTGTGATTAAATGGAGACCTGAATAAAAGTTGCCCAATCTAGCATCTTTCTTACTCAGCTATCCTTTTTCCTTATCTATGAAAGGAAGTACTGTTTGCCTTTATCACTCTTGTCATGGTCAGCAAAACTGGGTGAAACATAATTTATTTGGTAAATGCCACCTGTTTTCTGTTTTTCTATTCACTAACTGCTCAGAAGCAGTTTAGCTTTTCCTTGAAAGTGTATTTGTATTCAGAGAATTATTTGTGGCTGCCAGCTTATCCACAAGCAGCTCACTAACAAGCATTCACTTTTTGAGTACTTGGTTAATTTTGATTAGATAAATGGCTACAGGGTATGTTTCTGTCCCTGACTGGATCTCTAAGTGTTCAGTTTCTTGATTAAGTACTCATGTTTACAAATTTCCAACTCTTTTTCTAAGACTGTTCTTCAATATTTATTTAATATACACTATTTCAAACATTCCTGTCATAAGAAAATAAGCTTTGTCACGGCAGTTCAAGCAACAGTCTCTGGTGACTGAAGTTTCAGAAGGTGCACTACTTGTTTGAGTGAGTACAACTGAGGTCATCTTATTTGAAAATGCAAACATGATGTATTATATTGCTTAGCTGTGAGAAAACTATTCCTTAGAGGAGTCAAAGTGACTTATATGAATCCCTCTGAACTCACTAGAACGTTTTAAAATATAATAGCATAATCAGATTGTTAAAAATGTTTCTGGATGAAGACCACAGAACCAAATGCACTGGCCTGCCCTGGTTCTTTTGTATGGCTCCAGTGATACTAAGCAGTTATAAAACTGTCCTCATCAGGCAGTTTATTACTGCTTCTGTCACTGAATGCTGCAAAGAAGCCTTTAAAAGGAGGTCTTAGGCACCTAAAATGAGGCAAAACATTGCCATTTTAGCCTCTTGCTTCTGTCATATTCACTCACCCTTACTGTAGGTTGTGTGTACATGAATTGTAAGAATGGCAGAGGTGCCTTTTTGGGGAAACACTGTTAAAGGATCTCGGGACCAAGTCCTGAATTAGGTTGGGATTTAAATATCAGTTCTTTATGTCAGATAAAGTTATGGGGAAAGGCCAAAAGGAGGCAAAGGACAACCTCGGGGCTAGCAGAGGTGGGTCAGCAGAGGTAGCCAAGGAACACCAATAACAAGAAAAGAAATTAACTTCCTTTGCAGCAACCATGTTAAAGCCACTGTTTGAAATGATCACTCTGAGCAGATTCTCCTGAAAAGAAAGGCAGGAAAAGGATAACCCACTTCTGCAAACTGAGTCAAGCCACAGCCTCCATGCAAAACTGACACTAAGTATTTTACTCTTTACAAATAGTCTTTATAATTGGGATTTTTAAATAATCCTTCTTAAAAGGGATTGCAGCTGTAATCAATTTGTGGAGGGCTGTTTTAATAAGAAGCTGCTCGAATAGGATTAACTATGAGACCCTAGACCTCTTTCCTCCAGTCCTTAAACTCCTATTTGAAACATTTAGATACCCCATAAATTATTTATTGGTCTTACAAGGTGTCATCAAGCTAAGAAAATGATGCTTGACAAGTTGAAAACCGTAACCATTTCCACCAATTTGTTAACAGCCTCTCCCACATGGCCATGTAATGTCTCACTTCTGCCTTGTCTTGCAGGAACAGTAGTTATGTTCACCCGTTGCACCAAAAGCACACGTGTACAGCTGGCAGATCCTGTGCATTCTGTTTATTTCAGGAAATATATCAGAAAATAATTTATAGATTGAAAAATGGAATGTCAGAGTGGATTTCCTTTTCCTTGCAAGGTTTTAAACCAACAAGGGAACACAAAAAAACAGAGCTTTTCACTCCCCCTGTCTTCGACCCCAAAAAATCCCTAGTTGACTCTTTCTTTGATTTCTGAACTGCACAGATAAATACATAAACAGGTATGGTATAAAAAGGAATGCAGGGAAAAATCTGTGTGGGCTTTTGCCAAGAAAAGAGGAATCACCCCTTCATCTGAAGTATGTTTCTCAACAACTATATCTGTCAGCTAAGGTTGGAAGGAAGGCTACTGGAATTCTTTTGCAGGGTTTCTCTGGCAATACTGGTTAGTGAAGACTGGCAAAAAGGCAGTGGGACAGGGGACGTAACTTTTCTATAAGGGATCTAGCTAAAGGGTCACTTCAAGCAGGAAGCAAATTGCATTTATTAAATATCATCTGAAGTCAGTCTTTACACCTGTGATTATCTGAGGATAGAAACTCACTGCACCTGAAAAGAGGTTTTTGCTCATCACTGCTTCTTGGGGTAACGTAACACAAGGTTTCATGCTTTTCTCACCCGTACAGTCTTAACGTGCTGACTCCCATAGTGATAATTCTCCATCCTTAATTACAGCAGTTTTGTGGGGTCCTGGACCATAAGCATTTTGTCTAAGAGTTTTTTAGTTTGTTTTTGTTTGGTGTTTTTGTTTGGTTTTGTTGTTTTGTTTTTTTTTTTACAGACACCACAAAATTATATATTTGATCCATGGTGAGACCAATCTTTCTACCATGAAGCAGTCTGTGTTAGTGTATCATGTAAAGCAATTGAAAAATAGTGAAACAAAGACTTCCAAGTGTGAAACTCTAATTTATTACATGCTGTTCATTTACTGTATTATTCTACTAACACCAAATCAGTCAGCCTTCAGCAGCAATAATAAAACTGTCCGTGGGACCAAGGCTCACGGGGGAGTGACCTCTAGTTTTGCAAGTCTACAGTTTCCACAGACAGAATTCCTGAAACTGAATCCACTTAAAAGCACAAAACTGAGGAAACTACACATGCACCCAAGTAAGGTTTTGTCTGATCTACTTCCTGATATAATTTCAAGTTCACTGAACATCTACTTTGATGTTTGGTCATTTTAAGAGAGAGTGACTGCTGAAAACTTGTCTTCCATTCAGTCATGGTGCAAATGACACAAAGGAGAGCAACAATTACCACTATTACTTATGTACCATCATGTACATCTGAGTTTATCAGACATTTTAAACACTGGGATAGGGTGTGGTCATTTAGTAGAAAAATCTCTCCGTGTCTTAAAAAATAAGAATGCAGAATATGAAGTAGTGAAAAAAATCAGGGACATAAATCTATTATTACTATTCTATATTCAAAAATATTTAAGCTGTTTGTTTCTGTCTCCTTATAGACACTGTGAGATTATGGGTTTGAGCCTTTGTACAACCCATCTGTTTAGTATGAAGCAGTGTTAGTGTATCATGTAAAGCAGTTACAGAAACTGGTTAAACAAAGACTTCAAAACATGGTCTCTGGTAGTCCTGGCTAAAATATTTAAAATAAAATACAGTGCACTGTGCCTTTTCCACAAGCTACTCTACCAGACAGATAACTCCCAGTAGACAGGAAACAATAGTGGAGATATCACTGAAACATAGCTTAGATTTAATGCAAGAAAGTTGCTGCTCTCTGTCATCTAATTTTTAAATGCTTGTGTATGATTGACTTGAAAAAATAAGTACTTCTGCTTCAAATTTACAAACTTAGACATGATGGTTTCAGAAAGATATTGAGTGAAAGCAAATGGTGCTTTCCCATTTTTCTTGGAAAAACTTGCTCTTGACAAAGTGTACAAATAGCCATGATGTTACTGTAAATCACAACAGGAAAACACATCCTTTAGAAAGCTGCATCTTACAGGTGAGAAACTTTCAGTAAGAAATGCTTGAATATGCACAAACATTTGTATATCATTTTTCCCTTGTTCCAGGTAATTTGCAGAGCTTATATGATAGCACAGCTCTTGTCATTCGTGAACAAAGACATTAGTTTTAGGCATACACAGAGAAGTAAATGAGTTTAAAAGACATGGAAAGCAATATAATTTAGCAGGGTGAAAATGAAGAAATTCTTGAGCTTCTAATAGAAAAGCAGCATATTGGCCTAGAAACCCTTTTTTGTTTATAATTTCATAAACTGAGTCAGTAGCCTGAGACAAGCCTGTCACATCTTTGGCTTTGAACAAGGGTCAGTGATGGATAACTGACCTCCTTTCTCACTTTTATCAACAAATGTCAAAAAAGGCAAACAACAGCAATGACATCCTGCCCAAACAGCCAAGAGTGTTTCATTTTCTTTGCACTTCTGTTTCCTCTGTGCCTTTAATCAGGGCCGGGGGATGTAATTGCTCTGTCTGGGCACAGCTTAAGGCATGCTGTGCAACTAACAATTAGTTTAGAGACTGAGATCTATAAATTTTGAGAAAAGAGTAAGAGGATTTGGTGTGCTTGAGCTATCCTTTCTAATGAAGAAAAATATCACACCGGAAGGGACCCAGAGTGTTATCAAAGCAACTTAATATCATCTGGTAGTGATTTGTAGGCCCTGATAATCTATTGTGATCATGTTGAAGGGGGAGGAAAAAGTCCACGTGTTCCACTATTTATGATATTTCCAAAACGATGGCCGCCATCTGTGCAAACGCCCCTCATCTCAGCCACCGTCTTCATGGCAAATGGCTCCACGAGATTGACCAAGGGAAGGGAAACACTGCAGGAATGTTGGGCTATTTATTGTTTATAAAAATAAACCAACTGGACTAAGACATATGCAGGGAATTTATATCAAACAGCTGCAAAAGCAAGTTGCCTCAATAGGGAGGGTGTATTGGTGATGCAATCGGACCACACGGAAAGATCTTCCTATTAATCTTGGAATATACACGGCACACTTGAGATACTGATTTGTCACCATCTACACCCAAGCTCACCTTACAGGAAAATTGTTAAAATCATTTTTGGAAACAGTTTATATAGACTGAAACTAATTTATTATGTGAATTTATTAACTAAATAAATATAAATAAAGTCCGAGAACAGTCTGTCCCATATATGCCTACCTCAAACATTTCCTCCTTGCTGTCTTAGTTAAACAAGCACAATGCAGATACCCAGTGTCAGTGAACCTTCATCTTATGTATACTAGGTTTCTAGGATTTGAAAATTCCTTGGTTTATGGTTGTCAGTCTAATCCCATTAAAGTCCTTTCCTAATTTCTTAATGAAGACAACCAAATCCATCACAATAAGAAACAACACTCACTGAGAACAAGGAGTCAAGGAATAACAAGATAACACCAAAATGATAAATGGTGTCACAGCAAAACCACAAAGTACAATATTTTAGTATCAGACTCGCCTAACAGCATCAGACAAAGAGGAAAAGGGATCTGAGACAAGCTTCTTGCTTTTACAAAGCTGGTTTACCAGACATGCTCAACACTGGAGAGAATCTTTACTTATTTAACTGTTAATGGCCTTGGTATATCTACAGCAACCTCTGGGAAATTCTCTTTCTAGGTCTACATGCTTGAGAACAGCTATCTTGGCTTTTCATTAAAACTGCATGCACTTTGAAACACCTGCCTTCAGGAAAACTCTCAAGCTGATCGACTCGAACATGAGAATTAATTCAGGCTGCTTTAGTGCGTGGACAAGGCTCCACAGAACAGCATGTTGGTATTAGGCTTTTCCATAATACAAACTGGCAAGGATTGCTCTTTTGGGAATCCTGCTCAGCTGGAATTCAAGCACTTTGTTTGACAACTGACTTTCAAGGTGTGTGTGCTTTTCTTTCAAACAAACCCATGATGCTTGAAAGCCAAGGTACAACAGTGCATACGTACATATATATAAAAATTAAAAAAAGGACAGTTCCTACTAATTTGCTATAGTTTGTGTTACTTACCCATGCTGATGCCAGAACTTTCTAGCTAGAAGGGAGGAAAAATGTTTTGTTTGCTTAATTTATTTAAAAAGAGTGATAATAAAAGCCACTAATAGATACCAATTGTGTTTTCTGACATCTAGGAGACTCTAGGATTTGTCTGCCTTTTCTTACAGGAAAAAATCATTGCACAATCACAAGATAATTTAGCTCACACACATTAACAGTGAGCTGCACACTTGAACTGGATGCTTGTTAGCAAAAAAACCCCACAAACCCACACCTGCACCCCAAAATAAAACGCTTAAACCACTCAAAGTGCAGCTTATGTGTGACAGGCATACGTGTGCACTGGTCACACTGTTTCACTGAGTGATTTCTCTGAAGCACAGTCCCCTAACTTTCCCATGCACAATGACAAGCCTGCCACAAACATCCACAATTCCCCTGCAGACCTTCCAACTCTGCCTCTTCCTTAGCTCTCCTGTACAAATATGTTTAACTTCTCTGTCAGCACACCCATGATTCCCAATTCCAAAAGCACACACGTGGACAGTGGGTCAGGTCACAATTTTCCTACAGTTATGGCTAATCTATAAAACAGCATAAAGACCCTTTAAATTTATTAGTGAACCTGACAATAAACTTGCCCTTTTAAAGGCAAGAGGTGGTTGAGAAACAAGTTCAAAGATATCTATTGTCTTAATAATCACTGAAATGCAATCTTGGTGTTGCTCAAGGTGGAATTACCTGACATTTTTCTCTGACAGTGAGGCACAGAAATACTTGTGTTCAGTTTTAGTCTCCGACTGTTCATTTCTGTTCCTGTGCTGCAGTTAATCCTCTTTGCTGTGCTGAAATCCACAGAAGTGGCCTCACAAAAATCTGTAGTAGCACAGCAAAGGTGGGGTCTGTGACCCAGAGGGCAGGGACACACCAAAGTTGGCTCCATTACTAGAGAAAATAGATCCTATAACTACATCAGCAATAGACTTCATTTCTTATCAAATCCTAAACTGGTTTTAGTTTGAATACAGGAAAAGTCCTAAAAGTTACTTTAGTAAAACCCTGTTTCAAAGCATGCTAAGTCTACCTTATCAAGCAAAACAGTCTAAGAAATTAAGCTGGAAGCATTTAGTGATAACTCTCTTAGAGCTGAATTGAGACACTTTACAAGAACAAATGGTCCCATCACTATTAAAACAGTGTACTTAGAAGAACTTTTGTTATTATTATGACAACATTTTTTTGTTGATGATAGAGATCCTCTTTTGTCATCAGGTATGAAAGCACTTTCTGCGGAAGGTAAATGTTCCAATCCTGCTCTTAGAAGTTGAATAGGAACTGGTCCACTGCAGTTGAAGCAGTTTATCAAGCAGGGCAAAGGCAGAGCTAGAAGTTTACCTACACAGCATCCTGGCCTGTATCAGAAATGGTGTGGCCAGCAGGACTAAGGAAGTGATTGTTCCCCTGTACTCAGCTTTGGTGAGGCCAAACCTTGAATACTGTGTTCAGTTTTGGGCCCCTCACTACAAGAAGGACACTGAGCTGCTGGAGCGTGTCCCAGAGAGGAGCAATGAAGCTGGGGAATGGTCTGGAGCACGAGTGTGATGTGGAGCAGCTGAGGGAACTGGGGGTGTTCAGTCTGGAGAAGAGGAGGCTGAGGGGAGACCTCATTGCTCTCTACAGCTCCCTGAAAGGAAGGGGTAGTGAGGCAGGGACCAGTCTCTTCTCCTGGGTAACAGTGATAGGATGAGGGGTAATGGCCTCAAGTTGTGCCAGGGAGGTTTAGACTGGATATTAGGAAAAATTTCTTCACTGAAAGGGTTATCAAACATCAGAACAGGCTGCCCAGGGCAGTGGTGGAGTCCCCATCCCTGGAGGGATTTAAGGAACATGCAGATGTGGTGCTGAGGGACATGGGGTAGTGGTGCATTGGCAGTGCTGGGTTAATGGTTGGACTTGATGATTTAGAGGTCTTTTCCAACCAAGGCGGTTCTGTGACTTCTATTCTGTCCTCCTATAAACTAGATGTACTGTCTCCTATTTACATAAGTACAGTATCTTTAAAAATGTAAGTAGATCTTCTCTGATTGCTACACATACACAATTCTCTCATGAAAAGAATAGTTTTCAAACCCTGGAATCTGACTTGATTTTTTTTTTTTTAAATCTGGTATGTTGAAGGCTAAAATGGCCCTTCTTTCAGTTACTACCTACTGCACCATTGCTGTGGGAAGAGACAGGTCAGTGAAGTGTATACAAAAAGGTGTTATCTTTTAGAGTTGGGTGGTAACTGTTAAAGCATGAAATCTATAAACTTGCCCAGATTCACAGCTGTTGTAAGGAAGTTTGGGGGAGCTATATTTATTTGCACCAACTAAACATCTCATTTGTCAGCATGCTGAACAGGGACATTCTGAAGAGAGGTATCTTTCTGCTCTATATTCACAACATAAAAAATAATTACCCCTCCCAAAACCCTGTAGTATCACAAGTCAATACTTCTCAGAGACTATGTACATGCCACCAATGTTGCACAATGCAATTTAAGTGAAGCACTGATGGCTAAGATCTACCTCCTGGCAGAACAGCCCATGAAAAAGGAACTTATTTTTATAAATTAGAACACTTCATTTAGCATTTTTAGTAAGTTAAATGGCAAATTTTGGCAACTATTATGGCAATTTTTTTAGTTATATGATTCTATGTTATGTGACTAGTTAATAAAAGCTGTCTATAGCGAAGAGTGACCTGGAATAGGCAAGATAAAGTTTATGACCATTTTGTAGCAAAGCCAGCTGAATCTAGAAACAACAATTTTTAGGAGAACAGATAAGTTTAAAGTGCTTTGCTCTCTGATCATTTTTGATGTTTTAAGGGACATGTTTCCCTAAACAATCCACTGGAAACTTGAGGAGTAAACAAAAAGTCATAGCCTAAACATTAGAGAGACCAAACTGTAAATGTTATAATAAAAACTCATTTCACCTGTAAAAATCCTGTAATTGATAACAAAAATAATTTAATGGACCCATCATCATCAGTTTTTTCTTTGATCCTGAATATACTCCTCCTAGCCTACAAAGCTGAAACCTTCCAAAACAACAAAATGTGTGTTGCACAAAACTAAAAATTAAATAAATGAAAGAGCATTTTAAGATCCCAGTCAATCTTAAACAGTATCACCACAATATGATACTTTGAATCATCACATACAAAGACCAGAGTAGAAACAGGGGGCTGATCATATCAAAACCGAAAGGGAAGAGGAGAATCATGCAGAGCTTTGCTCAGAGCTGTCTGCATTCAAGCAGGAGTTTGCCATCCAGGCAGCTTCTCTGGCAGTGTGGCCTCCTTGGAGTCCAAAATGCTATTTGATATTTATCCCATGCATGGTCAAGTGTGGTTAGGAGCTAAAACTGCTCTTAACTTCCAATACAGCTATTTTCTGCTGGTTTTCACACTCACTATGGAAAGGACTGCCTCACAAAATCACCTTTTCCTTACATTGCTTTTCTAGTTGCTTTGTTTTTTTGAGGTTTGGTGGAGTATAAGGATCACCTAGTATTGAAGTTACAATCAACAAGACCTGAAAAAATACTCTGTGTGACATTAGGAGGCAGAATATGAGCTGATTTTTCAGACTGTGCAGTAAAATAAAAAAAAATAACAGATGAGTCTAATGGAGTGCCTTTTTGTTCATATTTTCCTATTCTTAAAAAATAAACCTGTTTTTCAAGTTTCAGAAATGAAGAAAAGAAAATCAAAGTAAGGAATGTTCTCAAAATTCGTAGAACAAGTGATTCTTCATATTACTACTTTTTATGGGAGTGACTGTCAATCATCAATCTTCAAAAATGTCATAAACACCCACACATGCTATTTCAAAGATACCTAATGTAGGATATATAATACCATATTTCAAACTGGATTCAAAGCTTTTCATCTATCTAATAGTTAGGAACAAGGAAAAACACAAACATCAAATGAAATGAAATGTATTTGTTGATGCTAACTGCAAATATTCATTTTAGAAAAATTAATAGTCTATTACATATCCATTTTAAAATGATTTTTCATGTCTGAATAAGGATAGTGATCCTGAAATGTCTGCACCCATAGAGAACCACTGATTCCAGCAGGTGATCTGCCAAGCAGGACCAATCTTCAAATGAATGTTATGGCTTACCAATTTAATGATTTCTTTTAGAAACGAAACTTTTACAGATTTCATCCCATTCCAACCTGATCTCAGTTATTCAGCAAGAATTTACAACCCATAGAAGCAGGGAGGGGAAATTCCATTAACTCATATTTGTGGAAGGTACTCCTCTTCCAAAACACCACTGTATTCATCACAGCTTCCAGCCCTTCACAGATTCTACTAGCAAGGTACATCAAAGACAGAAAAGGTGCACATGACAGATTTTCACCTTGTTTGAAAATTATTAGGAGAACTAATCAGCTATAGTATATTTCAAGCGGTACAAGGCAACAAATTAGAATTCTTGCTGCAATTGAACCAAGAGAGAAACACTAGAGAAAGGATCTACTCGGCAGTCAAGGGACCTGCAAGCAGGTCTACAGAATCCCATACAGAGTGTCTGTGTAGAAAGAACTGTGAAGGAAAATACACAGAGTGAAGTAAGGATAAATTATTAGAACAGACAGCTTCGCTCTCTTTGCTCTCTGATCGTCTTTGATGCTTTAACAGACCAGGTAGTGTCTTATCTATCTATCTATCCAGAAAGTTCACGTGTTACAGGAGTGGCAGCAGTGCTGGTTGACACCAAATGGACCAGAAATATCCACACAAAGTTCATCAAGCAGTCCAAGGACATGGTCACACTGAAAGAAGTGGTTAGAGCTTCCCTAGAGGGACTGGAGATCCCTTACTGAGCTTTTTTCCAGCAGGCCAAGGACCTAACAGGACGTAACCAAACCTGACTCTGTAGGCAAGTGGTGTGTGGATGCTAAATAAAAGGAACTACAGATTCAAACAATATTTAACCAAACATTCTCTTTTTTTGACATCCCTAGGATGAGAGAGCCTAGGGTACTACTACCAAAAATGTGGAAAGAACATCCTGCACTTGCCTGCCTGTTGTCTGGGGCAGGTGGCAGGGCCACACACACCACGTGCATCTCTCTACATGGCTCCTCTCTGATTCGGTACATTAATGGAACTTCAGGGCCACTAAAAAATGCTGGATATATTTCTCAATCTCAACTCCAGCTTTCAAATGAGTGCATTATTTATTCATTAGTACTACATTCAAAGTGCTGTTTCCCTTGTTACTTGGTGAAATAAATGATAGAACAGCAATATCACTCTCAAACCCAATTTACAGCTCTTGGAAGCCCCAGATGACTGTATCATAAAATTCTTCTTACCCTCCCCGCCTCCACTCTTTTCTGCCTTGCATCTGATTGAGAGAATAGCTGCCCACTGCAAGGAGCTAAAGGTTGACCTAGTAGCCTTAACTAACCAGGGGAATCTGTTCTAGAGATCAACAGTCTCCAAGTGGGAGGAAGGACAGCCCTGTACTTAGCACTCTGAGCTTGCATCAGAGGACTGGGCTCTACATGGGAGGTACACCTGGAAATACATTTCTTCTCTGGAGAAAGACTGGGTTGAGAAAGCAGGGAAAACTGAACTGTCAGAAAGTAGAGCATGCAGACACAGTTCACATTCTTGGAGAACTCTTTCACCTCCTTGTTTGCTTACTTATTATATGGGAAACAAAATATTTATCTAAAAAATTTAGACCTGATTACTTCCTGAATCTTATTTTTGATTTCTTTTGGGAGTCACATGAAAACATCACTGTTTCTCATGACTGTAGCACACAGTTCAGTCCCTTTTGCTCTCATAAACTTCCCCTGGCTAAACTTGCAAGCTTACTGTCTGTTCCTGTGCTGTTGTAAGAAACACAGCAAAATGCAGGCAGTTTAAATTGTAGGCAGTTTTCAAATCTGACAGCTTTAGAACAAGCTTCATATTTTATGTTCAGGTCCTGGCCTTCCATAATTATGGGAGAATTCTAACTTCGACTACTCAAAAAATTCAACACAGACTGGACTTGGGGTTCTAATCCCTGCAATCTTTGACACACCATACGTGTAGAGAAAATCTTAAGCCCAAATGCTCATACACTAGAAGAAAATTATTTCAAAAGTTTCATAGTTTTTAAATCTATGATTTTTAAACCCCATCTAGTGATTCTTAGCATCTTGTCTGCTGAATACTAGCCAAACAGCAATGTGGCTGTCAGAACCAGCCCTTCAATCAGATATGAGGGGAAACCTCACTTCAGACTGTCTTACTGTTGGCACTCCAGAGCTTTTGCTAGCTACCTCCACTGCACTTTACTGTGTGTTATGAAAGCCTTCCTTCATCACGGGGTGGGTGTGTGATTTTGCAGAGGGCTGTAGTTGTTAAACACCCACTTCTGACCAACTTCTGTAGTGATTTGGACTCTAAGGAGCCCTATGTGTCATCAAAGAGCAATCCTTAAAGGCAATATTATCTGTCACCTCTCACCTTTCAATTCCCTAGGAGCTACTTTTGACTATTAAGACAGTCAAGTTACTTTAGAACCAGGAAACACACATTTGTATCTCCTCAAATATTCAGGCTCACAGGAAATAGCAGATGCTTGACCCACACAGATGTGTACGTGTGTGAGTCTATGGGAAAGGCAGAATCCATATATGGGTAAGACTGTGACAGTCAACTAGGAGATGGCTCCTGCTGTTAAACACTCAGATACTTTCAGATGGGCAGTAAAATACTAGCTGCTTAGGAGGTGCAGACACGTAAACTACGACTCAAGAGGAGAATCTAGTGTGACAAAAACAAATTTAGTCTCTAGTATTTGAATAGGCAGCTCAAAGAGGCTAAAGTAGGCAGAGTTAAATTAAACCAAGGTCAGAATGTAACCACTGCTAAGACAGATTTAGGCAGCAAACCCCAAATTGCTTGAGGACACAAAAACTGGTAGTTTATCTTGAAATCTAACACTCACTATCTGGCAACGGCATTGTTTCAATTATGAAACAATTCACATCTCGGCTGACACATGTAATGAAGCTTGCTACTTGCATAGTACATAATTTAAGGTAAAAGAAAAGAGGGTATGTTTTATCATGGTCTATCATATCTTTGTCTATTGTTCTGCAATCCATTTGCATACCTAAAGGGAAATGGCCTTTTTAATTTCTTTCCCCTCTCCTAATCATCTGAGGCCTATTAAGAAGTGTTCTGTATCCTGTAATCAGGCAATTTATACAGTGTGCACCCTTAGGCTACAGCCATTACAAACAAGCTGAAAAACTCCTTTACAATAAATGATTAGCATGGGAAGACACCATTCATAATTAATTTTTTTCTGTTTGCATTGGCAGATGGTTCCAGACATTGAAGCATGGCCTATTGCCCACACCTTTATTCCAAAGAGAAAAGGACAGCCTTAGAAGAGAAAGAGAAACGTCTGTAAGACTGCTTCACTTTGGGAATAAACATGCTCCCCAGCTTTTCATGAAATCATGCATGTTAAAGCCTGGATTCAGACTGTGGAGTCAAAGGAAAATAAATCCCATTAGCTTCTGACCAGGACCCGAGTTAAAACCACAAGAAAAATATTGACTTGAAGGACAGTATGACTGCTTTTCCCCCCTCCTTTGCCACAAGGGTTATTCCTGAGGCAGCTTAAGCAGACATATTGTGCGGGTGGATCTGAAAATGATCGGCTTTGTACTTCTGAAAGCTGGGTAGTAACTGAGGCAGCAAATAAAAGAGACTTCTCCTGTTAGCCACATCCTACAACATGCATTTTCCTGCTTCCACAGGACAGCTGATGACAACTTCATTCTCCATTTACTCGTGTATTTGCTCACTGTTTACACGTTGCTTTTCAGTACTTTATAACAACTTCTGATGCACTTCTGAGTTGTTGGCATCGCTGCAACCTCCCCCAGAATGAGATCCAGCCAAGCAGACTGTCATTTTAGTGGCCTGTGCCAGCATTTTCTTAATGGTGACAGGATAGTCTTAACTACTACACAGCAAATTCCTAACTTAAGAGTAAATAGAGCTTTTTCTGTCATGACTCAGAATACTCTGACCCTCCGTTTTGCTCTGTAAGAAAACAGCAAGCTGCATTTCCATATGTGCTCTCTAGAATGTGATCTAATCCAGTCTCACTGAAGTCTACAGCGTGTTTTGAGTACTGGAACTGAAACCCAAAATCACTGACTGCCTGTTCCAGATCATCTGTTTGGATTCACACACACTAAAAATGCAAAGCCCCCGGATGAACTGAGGCATGGCACAGGGATTACAAGCAGTCCTGGTTTGAATCAGAACAGAGCCAATTTCTTCCTTTCAGTGATTTTACTTTTCAGTTCAGTCTCTTCTAAGGCTGCACTTTCTGAAGTTAACAACATGTTTTTCAGACACTGTCTGCTCTAGCAGTGATAACGCTCGATGTTTATAGTTAGTACTGAGGTATAGTACAATGGTATGCAGAAAGGCTCTTGCTTATACTTATTCCTATAGAAACCAAGGTCATTGCTAAATTTCTTCTCTGCCACACTGAAATACCATAAGTGTAAGGATGCAAAAGGTTTGCACTTGCAGGGAGGAGCGGACAGGACAGGTGACCCAAACTGACCAAAGAAGTATTCCATCCCATACACATCAAGCTCAGTATAAAAGTGAGGAACACAGGGAGCAACCTCACTTCTTCCATGGTTGGCATCCTGGGAGTACTCTCACTGTTCTTCTGTCTCTGATACCAATCTGTGCATTCCTGAATCCAATTTCCATCTGCTGCTGAGTCAGCATCAGCAATGATGTGAGCATCATCGGGGGGAACACCATGAGACTGGGGGGAGGGAGCACGATATTGGTTTTGCATATATTTGTATATATTTTATTATTTTCCTATTATTATATTCTCTTTTCATAGTTATTATTTCACTAAAGAAGTTTCAGGTTCCAATCTCCCAAGTCTCACTCCCTTTTCTTTTTTCCCCTTCCTCTTTCGGGAAACGGGCTAATAGAAAACATCTGTTGTCCATTTAGTGGCCAGCTCAGCCCTAAACCATGACACAAGGTTTCATCTAGAAGTTTAGTTATCTTTAGCCACATCTCATATCTGTGGTATCTAGTCGTAGCTATACTTGCCAGGAAGACACATTTACCACAGCATCCTAGGGCCAACATCAGATGATCCAGGTGAGCTGGACCTTCTCCAAGGAAGAGATGATATTGTATACTTCAGGTAGTGACACTGCCACAGAGCAATCACACAAAATTAGAGGCCATACTAAGTTCTGCCCTGCTTTCTCCTCCACTCACTGAGTCTCCATAGGCTTTATGAAGTTCTTGCTGTTGACTTCAGGTATTTTTCCTCTGAAAATGTACGGGTTGGCTTGTACTAGCACCTACAAGGCATTATGTACTATGATATAGTTTCCAAGGGAAAAACAAAATAGGAGCAGTTAGTCTCCAAATGCAAGTATTTTCTTGCTCACTGAAGCTAATCTCCAGCGTTGTCCCACCTCAAATGGCAGAGTTAGGCCCGAGCGCCAGGCACGGCGTGTCACCCCAAGGCCCTGTAGCCACATACAGTCACTTCCAAGCAACACATGCATAGGGGAAACTGGGTACAGACTTTCCACTCTGCTAAAGCTTACTGACTTCTGCTTTAATAGGGTTTTGGGGATCACCAGAGTTGCTTAATGTTGCTTTGGTGTTCTCTTTTTCTCACTGTGCCAAAGCCTACTTGCCTGACAGATGTTTTGAAATACCAACAGGAAAGCTGTTTTCACTCTAATTTCAGTCTGGCTTCAAACCATCAGTTTTAGCACCACACCACATGGATTTCCATATTGTCTGCCTTTAGCCTGTACCTGGGGCTAAGCTGTAGCAGTTGTTCTACCACCTGATGCTCCCTCCCCAGGTGAGAAGGGGAATCGGTGAAAAAAGTAAGAAGCCCGGTGAGTTGAAGTAGAAACAGATTTAATTAACTGATACAACAATCAATATAAAGCATGGAAGGTTCTACTCAGCCTGGTCCTTGGGGTCAGCAGCAGGAGCAGAAGGCCAGGAGGGAGGAGCCCCAGGAAGAAGAACTCCACCCTCAGTGAGCTCCCTCCTTTTATCATGAGCAGATGAGGTGGTGTGGGATACCCCTGTGAGTCAGTGCCTTGAGTGGAACTCTCAGCTGACTCGGGGCTGCTCAGGGCTGCCTGCATGGCTGGGCCACGGGGCTGTGCCTGGGGAACCAGGACACGTATGAAAGTCAGAGAGTTTCACCTAATTTGGAAAAAACAAAGCTTTTGAGTTTTCAAGTTTTGTCATTTATCCTGTATCCTAACCATATCAGTCCTATCTCAACAGAGAACTGATGAAAAAGCTCTCTGAAAACCTCCAATTCTGAAGAAATAATCAACTGTTTAAAAAATGGCATTTTTCTCTCTGCAATGCAGAATCATCTGGACACTAGCAGAGAACTAGGAGTCACTAGATATGCCACTGGCCCAAGGAAATGTACTTTTGAAAAACCAATCTGCTTCCTTCAGATGAATACATTACTCTCACTGTTTCTTGCAGTTGATGCAATACAGATGTGTTCCTGTCTCTCTATGCAGTTTTTGCAATATCTGTAATTATAGCAATTATTGACCTTCTTTATTTACTTTATTTACTATTAACCTTCATTTACCTACTGACCTTCAGAATGAAAACTAACGCATTTTATTAATATGACCAAATCTCGAGGCCATTAAAATAATGTTTTCTTAGTCCTTCATTGTGTATTCAGTAGCCAAGGCTCCTGTCCTTTTCCCTTTCCTTTCAGCCACAGAATAGCAGCTTCCTCTTCTCCCTGTCTCACTGATAGACACTTAAAATTCAAATTACAATTATATTAGACTATAACAATACACAGGTAAGGCAGATGTCAGGAGCGAGCTACTAGCCAGAGCCTCTTTATTTGTTTGCATGACTTAATAAACTGCAGAAGTTGAGGTCATCAAAACCTCTCAATCATGTTGCAGGCTAGTGCCAACAGCTGTAACAGAAACTGATGATGTAAAACATGCTAAACATGCCAAACCCAAGTTTCAGACACGGCAGTCTGTTACAAGATTATTTTCTACTTGAACATTACACAGCAGTGTGCTCAGGTTTATTTATGCTGTTCTTAATAGTAATAACCAGAAACCCGGTTTCACTTTTTCAAGGATGAATGCAAAGATTGTTTTGTCATGAAACAGTGTAATATCTATATTGCTTTCAATTCCAGTTAGGCAGAACACAGCTATTCAAACCGGATATTAGAATTTGAGTTTCATCTTTTGTAGGGAAAAAACATAATCTCTTCTTAAAAAATGCTAATTATTTCAAGACTAGAGGGAGAAAGAAAAATGAATTTATGACCTTCACTATTTTCTGCCTCTTACTTAATTCTTTACGACCCTAATTCAGTTAGTCAAGAATTCTGTAAAAAGGATGCATGAATGGTAAAAAACCCAACAAAACAGAGCAAAATTGACTGATCAGATAAAATAAAAAGGCCTTAGGCAGGAGTTCAGATAGCGAAAAACAATCTACAGGCAGAGCATATACAAATTGCTTTATAGGTGAACTATATTGCAGTATATTAAGGGAAAGAAAGTAAATAGAAAAGAGATTCGAGGCAACTCTCCATGGTTTTCCTGGGACACCACTGTGGCAGAGCCGAAGGGTCAGATTCCAACATCTAACGCACAGCACGTATTGCCACACAAGCCTAAAAAAATCTGCTGACACTCGTAAACTGCCACATGTTTGGATTTCCAACAAGATCTCACAACAAGCTGTGTTACTGCAAGTCATTATTTCCTTTGGGGGAAAAAAATGTCCCTAGTGATGTTAAAACTCATGGCAGGATGTACTACAGTGTCAGGATAGCTCACCGGGGAGCATTCCTGCCTCAAGGCCAGGAGGTTGGATATAAATTCTGCACCTGGCTTGGGGATGGGGGAGAATGGGACTAAAGTTTACCCAAAAACTGCACAGAGTCAGTGGTTGTGGACAATGCCATACTAACAAATCCCAAGAGTGAGGGTAGACAAGAATGGTGCAAGCCTTCCATTGCTTACTCATTTCAGAACTCTCCTGTGTGGAAAGTGCATCTGAAAGATGCTTACACCAGCCCATCCAAAGGTATACACTAAGCTATAAAGAGCTTTAGAGCTTTTTCTGCCAGAGACACCCATTAAATTAGCTAGTCTACATTCCTTCAACATCACAGACCAAAGAACCACCTCTAATATTTTCCCATACAGACATGGTATGTACTTGTTGGTTTTTTTCTGGAATACAGAATCAGAAGAAAATGACCAGAAGCATTGAGTTAGCTTGCTTAATGTCTGTGATATTTTCAAACTGATTCACAAGATCCCAGAAATTCTTGAATACTTTCTATTTTATGATGTCACACAGAAATATGATTTCTTCCTATACACAGAAAAAACGACAGAGGATATTGATCTGGAATGGCTTAAAACTAAATATTAACAGCCTACACGAAGCTCAACATCTTGCCTGTTCTGTCTTTGCTATTGCTTTGAAAGTGTATAGATCTGTGACATGTTGGTTGTGGCCTCCTGATGGTGTGTTGCTTCAATGGCCTAAAGTTAGGAGTTAGCATACAAAACTGTTACTGAATTTTCCCAAGTTTGGACACAGAGGAAAGGGGAGAAGTTTAAGCACCAACTTATCAGTGCCCTTTGATAGGTAAGAAGAGGCTGAGTTACTTACATGAACTGTTTTTAAGTTCCTCAGTAGATTAGAAATTAAACATCTTACTATCATGAACTGATTTTTGTCTTCATAACCTTGCTGAGAAACAGGAAAATGCTGCTCCCATCTTATGAGGTGAAGATCACAGTTACCCAAGCGATCTGCCACGGACACACTGGATGACCCAGGAACCAAACCAAGCAGAACTGAGTCGCAGCTCAGTGCCCTACAAATAGCAGTCCAAGTGCTCCCAGCTCACACCAGGTCTGCACTCATAACTGCATACGATTAAGGACTGGTTCAAAGGCTGATGAGAACAACCATGGACAGGTTTTGCACAATATGCCACCTGCACTCATTCAGTTGGATTCAGCTTTCACAAAGCAGCTGGCAACAGCCAGTAGCAGGTAGTGCACAAAGATCCATGGAAAAGAGAATTAACCACCCCGCCCTCCCTGATTACACAGAACTGGATGTTAAGGCAGGCTCTGAGCATCAAGACATTTGTGTTTCTCAAGGACACGTCTATGTCAAAGCTGAAATTGAAGTCTGTTTCTGCCTTTTCAAATAATGTCCATGCATGAGCCATCACATACCAAACAATGAATATGGCATCGCCTTACATCAGCCACAAAACATCTTACTAAAATAAAATCCATAATTTCGTATGTGTGAACATTAGTGCTAATGGCATGTGATTGGCTACTTTTGCCAATATAAGATTTGGCCAGAAGTTGATACTAGTCTTTCCACTGATCTTAGCAAGCTTTGTACTACTCTAAGAGCCAGAAATACCTAGTGAAATATTGAATAAAAAGCACTTTGATGAAATTATGATATGGAAATGCAGATCTTACTCACACATTATGCAGTACAGTGATAGTCTTTAGAATCAAAAGTAAATATGTATTTTATGTTATGTCTAGAAGCAAAAAAACCCATATACTTACATTTCTAACTGCTGTTTTATTTAGTGCATTAAATTCTCCCAGTGACATACTAAAAAAAATAAGTCAAAACTATCATATCAGACTTCTGACTTCAAGTGGAAGAAGAAAAAGTACTATGAATGTAATACCATGCTCCTCTAGATACATTCTCTTTTCAACAGTACTGCTGATTACAATCACATACTATGGTGGAAGTATATAGAAAAAAAATTGTCACAAAACCCACTACAAAGGAACAATCAATTCATTAGTGAAAACCAAGAGAAATTTAAATTAATACTTTGCGTGGGAGTCATATGTTATTTTCTCATAAATATCTCCTAATTGGCTTATACATTTTTGCATAATATTTAAAATACAAAACTGAACTGAACAAAGATCTGTACTAGAGATATAGGCTTGACTTCATTTCTTAAAGAGGCATTTTATTTTATATATGAAACTATTTGCGTGCACAAACATGTTAAGAACATGAATTAACTTCTCAGGCATAAATGTGCTGAGTCAAACAGGAAAAAGCTATGAAATAATTTCCTGTATAAATCTCTCAATTTCTATTAAAACACCTGGATATTATAATTATACCAGCAAAGGACTTTAAACTGGAATCAGTTGGAGTTCCCCATTAGTTTTTATTAGACTGATCAGTCATTAATTTTTTATATATATGCTACCAGAATTCTACTGTAGCTGAAGAAAAGTGTATGATCCACAATATATGCCCTGGATATATATATACACATAACTTACTGAGAAAACAAACTTATTTTCTAGTTTTTATAGAGGGTACGACCCAAAATTACAAGACTAGCTAGGCTCAAAAGGCACACCTGGTGATGTTTGAGAAGGGCTTAACTCAATTCCTGTGACAATTCTTGGAGATACTAACCTACCCCTAACTCTGACTCCCTGTTTGTATTACAGAAAGAGGTCAGAGCCTGTACTTTAATTGTGTAATCTCGTAACGGGACATAATTTAACAGGACTATCTCAGTACAAAAAGGTCTCAACTGAGGTGGATCGGGAACTGGCTGAAGGGCAGAACCCAGAGAGTAGTGGCCAGTGGGGCAGAGTCTAGTTGGAGGCCTGTGACTGGTGGTGTCCCCCAGGGGTTGATACTCTTCAATGTATTCATTAACGACTGGGTCCAGTCCTATTCAATATATTTGTTAATGACCTGGATGAAAGGACAGTGTATCCTCAGCAAGTTTGCTGATGGTAGAAAGCTGGGAGGAGTGGCTGAAATGCCAGAGGGCCGTGCTGCCTTCCAGCGTGACCTGGACAGGCTGGAGAGCTGGGCAGGGAGACGCTGAATGAAATTCAACAAGAGCAAGTGTAGAGTCCTGCATGTGGGGAAGAACAACCCCATGGATCAGTCAGGCTGGGGGCTGAGCTGCTGGAGAGCAGCTCTGGGGAAAAGGACCTGGGAGTCCTGGTAGACACCAGGCTGACCATGAGCCAGCAATGTGTCCTCACGGCCAAGAAGGCCAATGGCATCCTGGGGCGCATTAAGAGGAGTGTGGCCAGCAGGTCAAGGGAGGTTCTCCTCCCCCTCTACTCTGCCCTGGTGTTTTGCCAGTCACTAGGCCTAGTACAAAGGACATAGCCAGCAGAAAAACAATCCAGTAAGTAGATTCTATTGCACGTAGAGGAGTCAGTATATGGGGGATCGCTGGGGGTACAAACAAGTCAGATAGATCACAAATAACAGACATCAAGCCCAGCTACCCCAAGAATGACATAGCACGACCCATAACAGATGGAATAAACAAAGATACAAGGTATCCCATAGAAAAAATGGGAGACAACCAAGTCAATAGGGTGACCACATACGATAGAAGTAGCCCCATGTTGCCTCCCCACAAAGCCCACGTTTGTAAGTGCCAGACCTGACTGGGGTCCAGCTGCATAAAGAGTCAGGAGGTCCTTCCCCAACAGGAAACATTGTGAAGTGCATCCACCTCACACACAGACACTGCACCCTTCCTGCAAGTGGTCCCAGCTTTTATGCCCACAGCAGGACACCTGGCACTCATTTACCCAATGCAGGGCACCTGGGGCTTGTTTACCCAAGGGCTTTCCTTACAAGGGCTGCTGCACCTTGGAGGGAAGCCAAAAGGCAAACTCATCCCCTCCTCTTAAAGGACCATGGCGACCACCCATACGTCAACCTTAATTCAGGGCTTGGGATCAGACCCCAGCACTTCACATGGTGAGGCCTCATCTGGAGTACTGTGTCCAGTTCTGGGCTCCCCAACTCAAGAGTGACAGGGAGCTGCTGGATAGAGTCTTCCATAGGGCCACTAAGATGATGGATTGGAGCATCTCCCATATGAGGAGATGCTGAGGGAGCTGGGTCTGTTTAGCTTGGAAAAGAGGAGGCTGAGGGGGATCTCATCAATGCTTATCAATATCTCAAGGGTGGGTGTCAGGAAGACAGGGCCAGACTCTTCTCAGTGGTGTCCAGTGACAGGACAAGGGGCAGTGGCCACAAACTGGAACACAGGAGGTTCCATCTGAACATAAGAAAACACTTCTTCCCAGTGAGGGTGCCAGAGCACTGGCACAGGCTGCCCAGAGAGGCTGTGGAGTCTCTGTCTCTGGAGACATTTAAACCTGTCTGGATGTGTTCGTGTGATCTACTCTGGGATCCTGCTCTAGCAGGGGGGTTGGACTGGATGATCTTCGGAGGTCCCTTCCAACCCCTACTACTCTGTGGTTCTGTGATTATATGCTTTTGCCTGAATAAAAAACAGTTTCCCCTAAACATGTATTTAAATGCGTGATCTTTAAGTACAGTGAAAGAAATCCAAAATATACTGAATTTATTGGACTTTGGAAGAGCAACTAAGAGGCCTTGCTTCAGAAAAGCCCATCTTTATCTTAATCTGAACCATGACATACAGTTAAACTTTAATCAGGCACGTGTACAATGCTACCATCAATGGGGTTGAAAACAGGAGGATTTAGGACTTTTAGCACTACGTAAGTAGTTAGGCCTGCTCTTCATGGCCTTATGCACAAGGGTTACTCTGATTTAGTTGTATTTCACACAGATTTTTTTCAGCAGATGGAAATGATGAGAAGAAAAGGCAAAGGGCACATTCTAACAATTTATGAAGTGACCTTATGAAACTCTTGAAGAACATTTTGGAAAATAAATATGCACTCTCTTTGTTTTCATAAAAGTGTCATGATAATGTGCTTTGCAATGGGGGAGGTTTTTTTAAAACAGAATGGGAGGACATGGCAGATAGACAGTACTATGAAATAATCTGTCACATACGTATATTCCTCAGTTTTAATAAAGTCCATAGAGTATTAGACTGCAACAGCTTTGACTCTCTGTCTTTAATTGTGCAGCTGAAGATGATAACAATATTCTGAAAAAAATTAAAAAAGATTTTTACAGCTATTTCCTTATCCCTACAGAAACTAGTGATGTGAAAGGGTTATACTACTGTTTGAATGGAGAATAATATAATTTCTTTAAGATAAGTTTGGTTTTCTCTGTTTTGTTCAATTATGAGGTGGAAAGAAAAAAACAGAAATGATGAATTTTAACAATATGTACTTGTCCATGCACACACACACAACACACACAAATATGTATAGCACAGATATTACTATTTCTCAAAGTGTACCAGACTTACAATCCTAGATCTCAGTCTTCCAGAAACTTACAGCATTAATTACCCTGTGTTTATGAATATGTCATTTGAGTCATTGAAACTAGTTATGTGTCTTTAGATAACCAGATGCATAACAGCATGTAAGGACTTACTAGAATCAGTGTAATTTACCTAATATAAATCAAAATATAGTGAGGCAATACCATGCTTAGTATAAACCAGCACACCTTACTGACATGAATGGAGCTATGCTGATTTACACCTTTTGAGACAGCAACCTAGTAGATGTAAAGATAAATTCTGATCTTGACACATTCTGGCAACCTCCATCAGTCCAAATATGGAATCTTGCTACATCGTTATTTTTAAAGATTTAATCAACTCGAGAAGGAATTTGAAAATACTGATTATTTCTTCTTGTCTGATGATTAGTTAAAAAAAACAGAAGTGAAATAAGTTATACAAAAATCTTCTCATAAAGAAAGTTTAATTTGGGGAAACTAAGAAAAAGAAAGAGAAAAATAATTAGATGTCCAACGTTTGTTACCAGAAGACACTCCAAATATAGCTTTTAGTGAATTCCATTCTCTTGAGCAAATAATATTTAAATACTCCATACAAAGGAGAAGACTAAGGATGTTTCACCTCAAAGTTGCTGATACCATGGGTGTAGTACATCACAGTCCTACACCTTGAGACATCACAGTCTTTAGTTAAAGTTCAGTCTCTGCTGGATTCAGTGCATGGGCAGAACCTCAGGCTTCTCTGTCTTCCTAGCACATGTTCAAACTACTAGGATGTGAGAATGATGCCTTCTCTGCTCAGTGATATACAAGTTGACCATGCAAAGTGGATCATCATCAAGAAGATGAGCATCAGAGTACACATCGTCCTGTGGAAGGGTGAGTGCACTCTCCTGGAAGGCAGGAAGACTGAGATGTGCTTGAGTCAAGGCATCTCAAGGCATTTATTTAGTAAGAGGACACAGCCCTCAAGTAGTTCTGTGAACTTAGCCTTTTATTTCCTTGGTTTCCATTACAATGCATGAAACCAAAACATTTAGAAATGTCAAAACTATTCATTTTGACATTTTCAAAATGAAGCATTTCAACATTGTGTTGAAACGTTTTTGTCAGTTTTGTTCCTGCTCAGACTATTTGTCAAATAGTTTCAGCCACTCTGAAACTCCTTTGTTCAGAAATAAATGTTACTCTGTTGTGGGTTTTTTTTTTTCCCTTTAGTATTGATTTTCAGATAGCTTAGCCACAGCACTACTTATCCTCGGTAAAATTTTTGTTTTATTTTATTTCAAATGGTAATTTTAAGTACAAGGCTTGCTGTAATCTGCAATGCAACAGACTGTTCAGTCAACACCGATCCTGTGAATGTTTAGGAAACCCTACGGTGTTTAGAAGGAAACAGAATATGTAACATTTTGCTAATTGAATAAGACAACTTTTATTACTAAGCAGTGTCTTTCCATTTCCCTCTATAGTCAAGATATTTACGTACACCTACTGCTTCAATTTACAGGCTATAAACAGCCAGGTCATTGCAATGCGATTAATAATTGCTAGTATATTTGCATGGAAATTATTCAGCAATTAATATTTTACAGGAAAGAGTAACAGCTAATTTCAGCCTCACAAGACAATCTGTCTAATGACACATTTCCTGTATCTCAGAAGTAACAGACTTCTGAGGTTGACATTGGTCTAAGATGACTAAAATCAGAATTTTCAATAATTCATTTCTACACGTTTAGACGTGTGATTTATTTAGGAGCCTTAGCTGTAGGTTTGAATAAACAGTAGAAAACCATGCTGAAATGAAATGCCTGGATCATTCAGATTAACTGAAATGAACAACACAAGTTTCAGGGAATCTCTACGGTCTTTTAGCCAGTGTGTAGTTTTGTACAGTCTCACAGCAGGGAAATTGCTTTAAGATATATATTTGGGGTTTTTAATCTGTTTTGAATATGTTGAAGATCCAATTATATAAAAAGATATCTAACAAGCTTTACAGATTGAATGTAAACGATGGCATGGGAGTGTATACACCTAGGCTATGTAACTAGCTGGAAAGACAATTTAAAGCTAACCCTGGATTAAATATTCTCCTGACTTGAAGGGTGGAAAGTCTCAGCCGTGCTCAAATAAGAGCATATGCTTCTGGAGACAGAGCTGACTACTTTTTCCTTTCAACAAATGTAAATATTATACTGTGTACTAACTGTAGTAGGAATCAGAGTGCATGTAATTTTGATTTAGAAACAGAAATGGAATTTGTAGCTGTTTAAAGACATGACCTATGTAAATCTATAGAAATTTTAAACCAAAAGGGTTTTTTTAGGCAGTAAACTACTGCAGTTTGTAATCAGCCTTATCAATGCTACTATTGATCCTTTGCACTGGAGTTATTTTGCTGATTTGACAATTAATCATCATCAGTATCACTCTTTTGACATGTCAAAAATTAAATAAAGAATTTTTTTTCTGCTTTTTTTTTTGTTTTTTTTTTTTTTTTAAAAAAAAATAGTTTTCATTACAGGTATGCTTTAAAGCCCAGCGAAGTCAAGAGGCAATTTCACAACCTTCAAAGTACTATGTATTTCAATTCGTAAACTGAACTAAGAGCAGCAATTTCCCTATCATCCACCCAGGCCTGGGTGCTTCACAGGAATAAAGAAAAGACATTTAATCACATTTATCTTGTTAGTAATTATGCATTATTTTATACTCAAATCCTACAACCTAACATGCAAGGAAATTTTGCAAATACAAGTTGTGCCTCGAAATCACTGAAGAATATATGAGAAAGGCTCATAAAATATGATTCTACGAAGGCTCAGACCCAGCTTAGAGTCACCAGGTTTGGAGACCTCGCCAGCGACTGCATATGACAAAGAAGACATTTGTATGACTGAACTGTAAAGAAACATTGTGGGTTTCAATGTGAATTACTCAGGAACTTCAGTTAGGCACACATTCTTAGCTGTTTGTGGGATCAGGATCCTGTATTGCACTGGTATTGTCTCCAGAAATGGACACTGCTATGATCCTCTACAATCAATATTCAGACGAGAAAATTCAATTTGCTAGCAGAGTTTCAAAACTCTGCTAGAGACTCTTAAAACTTCTATCTTCAAAGAACAGAGCAAGAAAGTTCAAAGATTACAATAGGAAACAAGCTATGTTTCAAAATATCTGTGAAAAAAATTTAAAGCTTGTTATTTTTAAGCTTTTCTTGTCATCATTCATTAATTTAGTTGCTCACTCAAATCCTCACGAGACTAAGTCCTGAATCCTGACAAAGTCACTGCACAGAACATTCTTTTTAATTTCACATGTGTTGCTCAAAGCTCTAAGAATATGTCTAGTCACAGAGTCAAACATGGTGCAGTTTCTTACGTTGACTGGTAACTGTTAGTAATACGAGCAAAAGACATTGCACGGCTGGTGCCAAAGCTTTGAACAAAATTACTTCCTTTAACACACTGCCACCTTAATTATGTGCTGGGGAACATAAAGCAGGTCAGACAATTTGTACTGGGACATCATAATTCCATCAGTATAATGCTGACATTGCTAAAGATTTATGAATGGAATGTCGTAATTATTTTTTTAGTAAACATATCAAGTTTCACTAATGGGGGGGCTGGAAGTACTAATTAGCTTTTTTTTTCTTTTACTTTGTATCATATAAGATGTGGGGAGCAGAGGGTGGAGGGGAAGGATCTGAGACAAAAACAAGCACACACAATTTATGTATGGCCTGTAATTCAAGCAGATGTTCTTATATAAGGGCTGCAGGGATTAAAGCCTTTCTGCACATAATTCCATTTGCTAACTACCTTCTGTCTGCACAGACCTTCCAGGCTACGACAGACTTTTGCTAAGCTATGTTTCTTTACAAGCAAAAAGGAACAGAAGAAAAAGAATCTTAACAATTTCTGCAGTTAAGTACCAGGGTTTGGCAGTTTGACTGAGGCTCTTTAACCTTTAACCAGCTGGGCAATTCCACTGGAAGTTCCATTGGAATTATTATAACTGCATCCAACAAGCTACGACTCTGGCAGAGTTTCCCCTGGAAATCCATTCAAAACAACACTTGACCATATACATATACACTGGTACTCCAGAAAGAAATTGTACTCACGCTAAATCTGAAGAATTCACATGAAAATGATATCCTGAGCCTCTCCCCTTGGTGTCCACGCTCAAAGATTTGTCAAGGTAAATAGATAGCTCAAACAGAAGAAAGAAAGAGGTAAAATCAGTTAAGTGGTCAATATCACAGTACTACAATATGGCAATATCACAATACAATGGCAATACTACAATTTGGAGTCAGAATGTTCCAAAATTACTATTTTTAACATTTGCTTGATGGACACACTGCATCCAAAATAAAAGGACTGGTTATAACAGTAAAGAATTCTAATGTTTTAACTGAAAATTAAATTCATGTATCTAAAGAAAAAAGTTGCCCCAAAACACTTCTCCAGAAACATCAGTTCAATTCCACCTTGACATCATTGTAGTAACTCAACATTCACACCAAGCAATATCCAGGCATGTCTTCAGGCAAAATATTCTTCTGTGATCACCTGCAGTCACATACTGGACTGTCTGTGAAGGAAATATAGTAAATATAAAGATAATTCTTGTAGCAATAAGGAACTGGCAAAGACTTCAGATCTCTACTGTTCTTCCTCCTCCTTCTTGAAAACCAGAAAAAAATACACCAAAATAATCTTTCTAGAACATTGTCATGACTTTCCTTCTTATGAGTATTTTCTTATATATATACTTATATATATACTTATATACTTATATATATACTTATATATATTCTTATATATATACTTATGAGAATTCTTCTTACACCCTGCCATGCTTGTAACAATAGCACAGTCCTTGGACTGTCTTTTAAATAATGCTCCAGCTCTCTCCACATGGAGAGAGGCAGAAAGGAAAGGGAACAGGATTCAGTTCTCCAAGTGGAGCTGAAACTGATTTTTCACAGTCCTATATGTCCTGTTGTTAACTAGCTTAATACATTTTCAAAAATTTAATAGAAAAGAGTAATCAAAATTTATCTCTGATATAGCTGGTGTAAACTGTGTTTTGGTTGGATTTCATAAAAAAGCTAAATGCTGCCCTACCACAATCTGCAAATGACTTCAATAGCTTTAAATACACAACTTCAAGGACATCTTTGCCCACATCTACAGATAACAGACTGACACAGTCTAGTTCAGGAATATTTTATATAATCATCTTTTACAGTCTCGCTGCTTCCTGAAAAGTCTCCTGAATATATTGCACAAACACTATGGATTCTGAACAGCATGCACCTCAGTGCATTTCAACATTTCACAAATTACCTCTGAAATAAAAGAATTTGAAGGACATAAGTCAAGAACATGATCCTATAAATGTGACAGCTAATGTACAGTGATAGGATAGATTTCTGATCTCAGAATAAAGATTAACATTAAACCTTTATCCAGAGATTGGCTTTCAATTATCCTCATATTAGAGCACTTCCAAAGAAATCTGGATAGCATCCAGATAGCCTGGGATCACTTAGTTTCTTTGAAAAGCCTTTTAATATGTTGTTGATCATAGACCCTCCCATATTCTTGTGCTTCAAATTTGTGACAGAAATGAAACTTCTTTTTTTTTTTTTTTTTTTTTTTTTTTTTTATGCCAGCCAGCTGCAGCACCTGCTCTTGTGTTCACTTTTCATATTTCACCAGTGATCTGAAGCTTTGTACAACAGCTCATGGGCACATTACCTAATTGTAGTCTTCCTATTTATGTTTTCATCTTCAAGACACTGCGTATAAAATGGAGAATGGTACTGAATTTTGTGCTTCAGTAGTATGAGTATCACATGTAAAGGATGGTTTTTATCTCATATCACACTTGAGCTGCCTTAGAAACTTTGCATATAAAGGATGAAAAAAACCCCCAATTATTCTAGAGAGAAAAAGACAAAGCATATTTATTTGTCTCTGGGTTATATGGTGTATAAGATACTAATTCTCTAATGTTTTTTTCAGCATGTCCTAAACAACTGATCCTGAAAAGTTGTGTTTGTGCTATTTTCATTGACTAATCAGGGTATGACAGTGGAAACTTCTGAGAGTGAGACAGACATTCAGAGATCACCACTCAACTGTGAGATCTCCTTCTGTGACACAATGATCAGCTGTACGTGGTGCCAAAGGAAAAATCTAGATAGGAACTTTCTTCATAATCTCAAAGGAGAAAAACAGTTTTCAGAGTGATTTAAACAGGAAACAATGTAGTCTGAATCCTTTTTTATCTTATTCGTATTTATATTTTTCTTTCTAATTTCCGTATGCTTTTGCATCAGATATCTGAAGGATTTTTTTTTTTTTAGTGTGAAAGCTACACCTAAAATGAGATTAAGGTGAAACTACTAGCCCATTCAACATCTGGTTTTGGTAGTATAAGGTATAAATTGTTTCCTTATTCACTTGCAATCTGAAATCTGCACTGAATACAGCGTACCTAGACAAAGCATTAAAAAATCTCATATGACATTTTTGCCGTATTTTCAAAATTATTTCATACTTATTTTTAAGTACTTGCTTTAAAAATACTTACACCTTCACTGAAAGAAAATGAGAGGGGAAAACCTATTTCTTCCTTTTTACATCACAGACTAGTGCTTTATTTGTACTACTCTTAAATCCTTCATTGGTGAAGAGCATATCATGAGAGATTAAAACCTAGGGTAAAAATACAAACTGGCATCTTGGAAGACAGAACAGATGGTGAAATGCCAACATTACTGGTAGTAACAAGACATTCAGAAGTGTAAGAGGAAGCAATAGTACAGGGCACAGCACCAGCACCAAATGAAATTTTTCTTCTGTACAGCTTTAAAGACTATTACTTGCCTGGATCAAGGACTTGTGCCACCAGTGTTCTTGATAAGAAACATATGGATGCATTTTACATTGGTGTGAGGATGCGATTCTGGTATTATTAGATCAGTCGACAGCATTCCCCCCAGGCAATGGGCATATTGTGAGCATAATGGTATTAATTCTACTTCATTTACTACAGCTTAGTTGTTTCCTTAGCATCACAATCCTTGTAATGAAAAGACGGAGGTCAGAAAGTTTCCCAGTGCACTGCAGTTCCCCTGGAAGCCATTTGGGTATATATTCCTAAATCACTCGGTTACAAGGGAGAAGTTAGTAAAAAACAACACATAATTTTACTTTACTGGTTGCAAAGACTCAGTTGTGCACTTCAGAACTGTAACCTCTCATCACATAGAGTGCCTGGTACCACACTGTTTGGTGAATATTTGTGCAATCAGATGACTGCACATGAATGGAAGGGTGAGTGTGAAGAATCCTCTCACATATATGGAGTACTCTGAAGGGTTGGTTTGGCAACAAAATCAAGTTCCATTCTAACAGTCACATAAGTGAAAAACATATTTCACCCATGTGCAGTTGTTAGACAAAGGGATTCTGAGCTGTCTTTAAACTTCACCTTTCTCAGCTACAGCTTCTTCTTAATCTAAAGGATTTTTGCACTCAAAAAATCTATAATGCCTGCTGTGTACAAAGTTTGCAAAGATTTCTAGTGAGAGCAAACTCTTAAAACCCCTCTTCTTTTTTTAGATAAACATATTTGATCTTTCCAGTCATTATCATTTTAACTTGCAAAGTGACATTATGCCAAAAAGAAGGAATTCATAAATTAGTTCCAATTTAGAAAGTTTTCCTGTCATTGTATAAATGACAGATCTTTAAAAAGACGACTTAAAATGAAATGCAATAAAAAAAAATTTCACTTTTGTGGCAGGTTTTTCTTTTCTCTCTTTTAAGACTGAAAGAATAAAACAATGTGCTATCAAAAAAGAAATGAGTGGTACAAAAATTACAAATGTGCATGGACAGGAAACTCATTTAAATTCTCGGATTGTTTTAGGAAAGCTAAATTTAGTTGGTACAGTAACTAAATAAAAGGTAAGCAGAAAACACTTTGCAAAGTTAAATTCAATTGTCAACAGAAATTAATAAAGCAGGTTGACATCTAGCTTATTATTTCAAAACCTGCTGGTGGCTAGAGCTATTGATATTTTGGATGCAAATATGCCCTGCTGAACTCAAGTAGAAATTTGCTAATCATGTTACTAAGCCAATGTGTCAGCCATGCATGTTGTTTCTATTCTCTTTAAGGACTGTAAAATTTAGATGCAGAGTTGACTTAAGCTTTCAAATACCTTTAATGTTTCAGAGCACCTGACTTGAATTCCTTGAGCAGAGTGCATTTCTGTAATGAAAGAGATGATATGTGATGAAGTACAAAAAGATCATAAGTGATGCTAAGGTGACAAACAGAGTGGAAGCTTAATGGAAGATTTCCATCAATGGAGAAGGGAACACAAATTCAGGGTTATGTGTGAATATTTTCTACACTAGGAAACCAGTCTTAGTTTTGAAACATTCAAATGAGGCACCACTCTAGACAGTGAGTACAGACAGCTCCTGGGGCTTCTGGGACCAAAGCAATCCTTCAGTGGATTCATTAGTTTAGCCTGATCTCAGCTCAAAGCATTATTTATCAGGAGTCCTGCATGGCCTTTCTGGACTCATGGATGGCAAACTCATCAAAATATTTACTTGCTGAAACTGAGCAATACAACCACACGGCCTATAACCTATAGGAAATAACTTCCTGACAGCTTCTTGTCTCTTGCTAACTATCCAGAGTTACATACAACACTTTAACTCCAAGATCTACTTGGCATGATAACCTTTACTTTCATGTTTAGTAAGTACATGTTTGGTTCTGTAATACTGAGATTTTGCAACCCTGCATTTTTATTTCTAGGTGCCTTTTCCAAAAGTGCAATAACTGCCAAACCTACAACTAAAATTAAGCTACTCGGGGCTCTGTTCAACACTTTTTTTGACTATTCATTTCTCAATGAGCTTTCATTAATATTTTTTAAGAGTTCTCACACAAACAATTTTAGCTTCAAGTTTTAGGCAACAGAATTCTAGAAGGGAGCTACTTTTTCTTACTCAAGATTTCACAGTATTGTCTTATGATTCTTGCATCACCACACACCGTGAATAGCAAACAAATTAATTATTGAGGCATTCCATCTTTTGCAGTTCTGTAGAAGCTGTAGTTGAAATGCAAGTCTTTAGACAGCTTAATGATAGCAATGTACATGTTTAAAAAAATAAATCTGTCACAATCCAGTAGGTACCATAGAATCATAGAATGGTTTGGGTTGGAAGGGACCTTTAAGATCATCTTTAAGATCATCTAGTTCCAACTAGATGCCCTGCCGGGGCAGGGACACCTCCCACCAGACCAGGTTGCCCGAAGCCACATCCAAGCTGGTCTTGAACACTTCCAGGGAGGGGGCAGCCACAGCTTCTCTGGGCCAGTGTCTCATCACCCTCACAGTAAAGAATTTCTTCCTAATATCTAACCTAAATCTTCCCTCTTGCAGTTTAAAAATGTTACCCCTCAAAGTATCACTCCCTTGTAAAAAGTCCCTCTCCAGCTTTCTTGTTGGCCCCTTTAGATACTCGAAGGTGCTTTAAGGTCTCCCCGGAGCCTTTTCTTCCCCAGGCTGAACAACCCCAACTGTCCCAAAAAACAATGTCAAAAACCAATAAAATACTTTGGTGCTCTTTGTACTGCAAATTAGTACATAATTTATAGAAAACACGTTTCTGTAAGAAGTCGGTGCTACCATCAGCTGAGAACACTATTTGATGTGCAGATCTTCTGCCATAGTGCTAGTCATTTTAACATAACTCATTATTTCTATCTGTAAAGACAGTGACTGCAGGACACAATTTCCAAGCTTTCTTTTTGAGTGCCTCTTTCCAGGTGTGACAAAATTTGTCTGTTTTAGTAAGAAAAAGCTGAACATACAAATTTTCTGGATGTAGTCTAAAACTTTTATTTCAGACCAGTCATGAATTAATTGTTAATGCTTGAGGCATGTTTCCTCTAGACAGATAGTTCTTGGTTACAAGCAGGTTCCCTAGCCAGTGTGACCAAATGCAGAGGGTCATATAGTGGAGTTACAGCCATTGATTGTCTGTTTATGTGGGGATATGTATGTGAGTGTGCATGCATATGTGCATGTACATATATACACACATATATGCACAGAGTGATGTTTCTCAGGAGAATATTTGCAACTGAAAACTTTTAGAGCTGAGAATACATTCTACAATATTACCATAACAGTTTATATGGAAAAAACCCCTACTAAAATACCGTTAAAAAGTGAATTAAAAAAAAAGGAGGAAGCAGGACACAAAGATGGTAATGTCTAAAGGTTAAAAATATTTGCCAAACTCATTTGTAGTCACATCTGAGGAGAATATTTGTATGACAGGACAGCATGTGCTATAATCACAAGAAATAATTCTTTGATTCACAGAGGGAAAACTCTGATTTCCTGATCTCAAGCTTATAGGAAATACAGGTTTTGCATCACGCTTTTAGAAACCTCAAGAATAACAGTTCAGAGGTGAGTTTCAGATCAGAGTGGGGTGTCTATGAGGATACACACAGTTGCATTAAAAGAAAAAAGAGCAGGGAGACATCTTAATCAAGTACCAGCCTGCGTCTGAAAGATCTGGGGGTAGATAAAAAAAAAGTATCAGTTTTTAAAAGTATCTTAATAAAACCTTCCAAACCTGTCTTATTAATGTTCTACATGAGAAGGGACACCTCTAAACAAATGTTAAGAGGACAAACATCTCATATTAAGGTAATAAGATACAACTGCTTAGTTTCTGTTGAGATAATATTCCAGAATAAGCTTAACAAATAACCTAGAGCTAACCTGGTTTCAGAAAAGAGAAGTCCAGATTCTGAATACAAATAAGTCATGAAAAGAAAACATTCTATTACTTCTTTACATCTCCTGTATTAACTAAAAAAGCAAGGTAAATTGAAAAAGTTAGGGTGATGCCTTTACATAAGGAAATACCCTTGACTATATTGAAGCACACATTTCACCTTCAGTAGTAGATGTGCAGGGGAAGACCATCAGAACTGGACAGGAATACAATCATGCTACTAGATCAGCTTCCAATAATAATAATTTTAATTTTTTGAATATTAACAGCTGCCAAAGTATAAGGACCTCATAGCTTTCATAGGTTAGAACTTCATCTTCATTCTTCTGAAGTAATACATTCAGAAAATGTCTGCCTCTTCAAGCAACCAACCTTATTTCAGTAGGGAATGTTGGATCTGAGTCTATCCAGTACAATTTCAAGATAGTGAAACTGCAGCTGATGGAAACTTCAACATGATTAGCATGATCTCTTATCCCCACATATAAACTTCTCTGTTTTTCATTTTTTCCTTGTGTAGCAGACCTCCTTTTATTACTTTAATGGCTACATTTAAGGCAGAAAGTGAAATGATTTTTAGGATAATGTTTTAGTGTCTGTTTCACAATGGTTTTTATTGAGCTGTAAAGCACTTGCATGCACAGAGAAAAGAAGGTGCATTTTAGAAATAAAACTATTAAGTAACATTATCTTGCCATGGATCATTCCCACTGGGATAGAGGAACCATTTGAAAAGCATAACTGAATTCAATTAAAATATGATAAATTTTGATCTCCATCTTACCCACATTTTCAGCATTGCATGCTGATCAAGAAACTAATAAAAACATGACTGTTTATGTTTAGAAGCTTTTGTCTGATCGTATGTTGTACAATGCCATCATAGTTTTCCCCTACTGCTCATAGTAGGAAATAACTGGAGTGTAACAGCCTCCTCCTAGAAAGGAGGATGGACACCTATGTCTCCATATCTAATTATCAATATACGGTCCATCAGTAGCAATCAATATTACATGCCTTTGCATGTCATGGCAAGAACAAGCAGACTTCAAATAACAGAACCAAATGACTGCTTGTGTCTGGCATAAAAGCACAGAAATGTGTATCCAAAGTAAAATTCACAGAAACTACTTCATCTTAGGGGTTTTTTTGGGTTGTACTATAAGTACTGTATGTATCTTCTTTCCTGTAAGACATTGACAGAGACCTTGGAGATATTGCCTATTAATTGTCTTGAAAAGACTGTTTACTGATTCTCTCTAAAGAAGATATAAACTGTCTTCTTTTGTTAATTAAGAGTTAAATTAGTATGTATTTCTGAAATACAGGCGCCACATCAATTTTGTAGGTCACTGGATCCTATGAGTGATCCACAGACAGGAGATTAACAATGCCTTTTGAAGTATATTGGTTCTCCTATCACATTTATGAACACTGCCTAATATAGAAAAGTAATATCACAACCCAAGTACACAGTAGGGAAACACCATTTCTGCGTTACAGATGGCCAGCTGAGACATGAAGAAATTAAGTGATTTTTCCGATGTCAAGCAAGAAACCTGTATCAGAATGGAGAAAACCTAGGCCTTCTGAGTCTTGGCTGATTTCCTGAACAATCAAACTATTCTTCTGCTCTGGCAAGAATAAACCTCTGGTTGCAAATTGGATTGGTGAAAACATCAGTTCATCATGGGACGAAAAATAATAAAGAGAAGAACCATCTGACACAGTATAATATAACCTGTACAGCAGTTTTTTCCTCCAAAATTATATCCCAAAATCTTGTATAAAGTTAAATAACAGTAATTAAAAAAAAAAAAGGAGCAAAAGAAAAATTAAGTATCTTAGACAAAAAGATGTTTCAACTGAGGCATGAAAATAAATGTAGATAATAATTATTACTTATGCAATGCTTTTCATCTTCAAAATGCTGTATAAATATTACTTCAAAAATCCTCACAACACCTCATGAGGTGGGCAAATATTAAGCACAATGTAATAAGTTATACTCCCATACGATTTAAACCAATTTTCCTTCTAGAAAACCATTGAAAAATAAGGTTAGAAGGCTAAAAGAGTTTAAAGCAGCTAAGCTGGCCACATTCTACAGAAAAAATCCTATGCTGCCATCTAAGAGGACTGCAATTTTCACATGCATAAATGAGCTAGCTTTAATTAATCTGGTACAGACTCAGCACAAGCACAGCAATGAGGGTTCAACTACAAAGCCTGTCCCAGACTCCAGGCAAATACTGCAGGATAGTTAACCTGGACTGCATTCAGTACTACGTGGTCACTAGCAGGATACAAGTTAGTTAATTAAAGCTGACCTGAGTACCTTGTGCAAAGGGCTGTCATGCATCTAGAACATAGCACAGGCAGATCCAAAGCTGGGGCTGGAACTGTAGAGCTGGCTCCGAAGTTTTCTCCCACAGCTCAGAGGCAACCAAGGCACAGCGAGGCTCTTTCTCACATGATGGAGCTGCAGTGGAGATGGAGCTTTTACACCTGCAAAGCCTGCCAAAATAATGTAAAAGGGCAAAAGGGAAGGTGGCAAGTCTAATCAAAGACAACATTTTGAGCTGAATAAAACACTTAACTGCATGGAAAATTCCATTAGGTTGATTAGATACTTGCCTTAGGGCCCTCTTAAAACAACTGTTAAAAAAAAAAAAAAAGATAGCTGTTGCAATGCGGCTTAAAAATATTGGAAAAGCAGGAAATGGAGCTTATTAGAGCTCAAATTAGATCCAAGATTTATGTGAAGAACATTTGGCTTCTTTAAAAGACCTGCTTAATCCCTAGATGGTTTTTATTGTTTCTATTATTATTATTTATTTATACAGTGCCATAGGTATACACGGCACTTTACAGACAAATAAAAAAAAACATGGGTCCTCCCCCAGAGAGTTTACAATACCTGATCCAGCAAAGAGTTAAGTACACGACTAACTCCATTTGCAGGACTAACCTCCCTTGGAACCAATGAGATTTTTTTAAAAACTGACCAATTGACATGGTTATCTTTTCCAGATCAGCCCAGCCGGTCTCAGACATTCAGTCTGAAGTCACAGGTGTAAAACCCAGCCCGCAGGAAGAACTATCAGAGTTTTGATAACTTCTGTTGAGCAAATCTTATTTTGTTCCACGTTGTGTATGATAAAGACAAGCCAAAGCAACAAAGGGGTGAAGCAAAACTGGTTTTGTAGTGCTCAGTTGACTTCAGTGAAAGCCTTTTACTCGTATTTGTAATGTTGTCTCAACTGGAGCAGGAAAATGAATCAGTGATTGAGAAGCAGTTACGTGATGTGGTTTAGTGCATAGAGTGAAGCTGCATTTTGTTTGTGTTCCTTCTTACTGTACACTAGTGTTAAGAGCTGTTTCTTCCAGATCTATCTGCACTCTAAAACTACTGAATTTCAACAATATTACAGTACATGTATTATACTTCAGGTATGAACTTGAAGTAATGTGGTACAGAAATGTTCTTTCTTGTTTTACTTTGCAAAAGAAGCACTTCTGGTTCCCATTAAAAACTGTTGGTTTTTGTTTGGAAGATGAGGGGATCCTGTTCTCCTTCTTACTGTCCTGATGTCCCTGTTTCTGTGAATGGAAAATTGGAGCTACCTCAAGCTACTTCTCTTTTGGTGGGTAATAATGACTGCTCCAAACGTGCAACCCTATTTGCCTGCACATAAACTTTTAATAATGTTCATTAAACTTTATTAGAATTGTACGTGCAGCCAGATCAGGGTTACAAATTAAAACCTCAATCCTGCAAACACTTAAGGAGTTTTATTCATGTGAGAAAAAAAAAATATTCTCTTTCTATACTCACACACTTAAACTGAATCTGTAACCTAAATGCAGTGTTATTTTTTTTGTTTACTCTCTGGTATTAAAGTTAAAAACATACAGTCGAGGAAGAAATTATATGTTACTAGTGCACAAAGAAAGCAAACAACTCCCCAACTTTTTTGAGATTGCATCTTTTAAAAAATTATCATTATGTGGAAAAAATTTCTGTTGCAGCAGACTTGGAAAAGTCAATGAACAAATGAACTATGACTGTATGCACATAATGACATACAAAAGTCCTGGTCAGATGTAACACTGGAGTCTGTAGAACTTTTGCAATAAACTTTGCAGGCAAAAGGATCAAACCTACAGAGCCTGATACAAGCACCCAGTGAAGCTAGGAAGAATTTCCCCACTGATAAGCTTTGAATCAGATGCAGAGTGACCAACAGAACTGCAGGTAAAGAAGCAGCCATGAAAGCCAGAAAGTTTTTAAAGAACAGAGACATGAGCGTGATAAAGCCAAGGTCAAACTCCATCACCAAGACAAGTATGTGTGAAAGTTATACCTCTTTTAGGGCTGAGTACAGTATTTATGATTATTTATCTTGAAACAAGAAGTAAATTAAACCATTTATTTTTAAAAGCATGTTTTTATTACATTGAGTAATTTCCTTTGAAAAAGAAAAATGTTTCCTAAACCCATTAGCAGTTAAACTAGATTTTTTTTTGTTTATCTGAGATGAGTCTGTGTATCATTCATGCATAATCTGATTTCAAATGATTCCTTGTTTACAATTTGTTTAGTGTATTTTCTTATGTAAGCAAGAATTAATATACTCAGGCATGGAAGAAATATGCTATATTGTCTTTTATTACATTTCTTTAGAACATGCCATACATCATCTTTAACTCCCCAATGACATTCCAAATAGCCTGAGGAAAATACAAATATAAACAAGGACAAATACACTAATAGGAAAATGATGTAATACACAGACTTGCATACAGGTACATTAAGCATGTGTAATATAAGCAATGGAAATCATAATCTTTAAATAAGCATAAAAAATTACTTAATGTTTGTCTAGCTTGGATGATAAGCAAAGTCAGAGTACTGACACACAGGCACAGCATGCTCTCCTACAGCAACCTCAGATCTTCCATTTCGATTTTGCCGGGTGGGAAGACCCCATCACAATTAGCACACTCTTTTCTAAATACTAGCACCCTCCAGTGTGCACACCAGTAACATACACCCCATCCCTCGCTGTTCAGCCAGCTTCCCTCCACGAGGGCTGGAGCCCTTTGAGCAGGAACACGGGTGAGATGTGAAGCAGCAGAGGTTTTCATACAAACCCAAGATTGCACGATTCCAAATCGTGGTGTTCAAGGCGTGATGGAAGTATATCAAGATCTGGCAATTCTGAGAGTCAGAATAATTCAGATGAGAAACTACCATGAAAATTTGGAGACTTACCTTCAGATCCACCCTTTCTAACCCCACCAGGTTTCCTATCCTCATTCCGATTTCTTCCATCTGCTATTTCTGTTACACATTTTCAACAAGCTTTACTTGAGTTAAGGTCTCCCACCACCTTGACTCAAAACAACCTACTTGATTCTTTTCCTTTTGACTTTGTCATATTTTTTTTTATCACAGTGAGTCACAGAGCCTGAAGCCTTTCATCACCTGTAGGCAGGCATCTCCCCCAAATTCCTTATTGTCAATTATGAGGAAAGAAGGACAAAAGTGTTGTTTTTTTTGTTTTGGTGTTCTTCTTTTTTTTTTCCAAATACTAAAGAATGGATCCCTTGCAGTAGATGAATTTTGGAGTATGGTAAGACTCAAAAGGTTATGTCCCATGTAACCGTACATTAATTCCTGTACTTCTTAGTGCAATATACATTTGAGACTTCTTGTTATTTTAGATTTTGAGTACATGGAATAACAGGAAAAAATTTTAATATTCAGAATGCTAAGAGACTGTTTCTCCCTTGAGATATTAATAATCCAGGGTTTGTTTTTTTTTCTTTTATCCTTAGTCATAAATATCTTTCTCAACAGTCAGCTTGGGATTTATTTTTGTTATGTCTTTTTGAAAACATTTGCAGTTATCATTGATTTCTGCCTCCACGTAATCATATATTTTTGTGGCATTTTAAGAAATTAAATTTCATATGGTCTGTCTTTCCAAACTGTAATTCTGCAAGAGTAGTTTTCATATTCACGTACAGGAAAGACGAAATAGATAAAATATCTCTGAAGGAATTACCTATGGTAGTAACTGGGTTGTAAAGTTTGACCTTATGAAACAAGTAATGTGATGACTGTTGGAAACTAGATGGTTGGAGGTCTATAGTTTTTCAGGGCCTGCCACTGTATCCCTCTGAATGCTCCTCAGAGATATAAAAGCTGTCTAACTTGTCTTGCAACTAAAATGAAAGTTTATTCCTACTTGTCTACTCACAGCATCACATTCTAAGGGCAGCTGTGACTTAACAAAATCCAGGCCACGTTCATCTTTGTGGAAGAGATCCAACTACCTCTTTTCAATTTCAGAATTTCTCTTTCAATCTGATGTTTAACAAGAAATCAAAGATTTTATTGTAAATTTGTTTATAATTAAGAGGATATACTTCTCATCTAAATGTTTGATTTATATCACTACAGATTTTGCCCATAGCATTTTCCAACATTCTGAATCCAGTCATATCCCCAAGTAAGTGCAGATCTTCAAAGGTATTTATGTGCCCAAATTCCACTGATTTACTGCAAAGTAGCCACCTAATGGCTTTCAGAATGTAGACTGAAATATCATATGAATTTTACTGATAGCTTTTATACATAGAGTCTTAACTAATATAGCTGCTTTTGAAATCTGAGTCTTTGGTACGTCACGTACTTGATCAAGAACAATGATGCAACACGTTGACCGCACCATAGCCAAATCTGGCCCTGGAGGCGAATCTGAGACACACACAAGTGTCTCTGAAGGCAAACCAGCTATATAGAAATCAATAAAAATCACACAAAAACATAACAGGAAAACACTTCCAGGGAGCTTACTAGTAGGCTTTGTAACCCATCTTCTATATTTAGATTTATCAACAAACTAAGAATGATCACTGTCTATCAGGCACATAACCTTCGAGGCCATATTTTCCATTGTACAATTTGTATGAATATCATCTCTAAGCAAAGTACCTTAGCTGCTAATTGATAACCTGACATGGCATTTCAGAAGAGGGAGCTGGATCCCCTGACTGTTTTACAATATAATGAAAATAGTTTGTATGATTATATCTCAGCATATTTCAAACAGAAAACTCAGCTTACTTTTAACTCTAGAATTGTGATCTATTTCCAGAGTATTAAAACCTCAGTGTTCTTTTGTCATGAGTAAAGTTGATATAATTTTATTCCCTTTTTAGGAGCATGGGATAATTTGGGTTGAAAGGGGCCTCAGAAGGTTTCTAGTCCTACCTCCTGCTCAAAGCAGACTCAGCTACAGTCTGTGAAGACCAGTCAGGGCCTCCAGTCTGAACCTCTCTTGTTTCTACTTGTGCCTGCTGCCTCCCACCCTCCCACAATGTGTCACTGTGAAGAGCCTGGCTCCATGTCCTCATTAAACCTGCTTGCAGGTACTGGGGGCTGCTCTGAGGTCTGTCCAAAGCATTGTCTTCTCCAGGCTGGACAAGTCTCAACACCTGAGCTGCTCATGATGGCCCATCACTGAACTCACTGCAGGACTGCTAACATCTTTCTTGTTTTCTTTGCAGCTATCACAAAGTGATGGGAAAAATAGAATCCCAGAAGCAGTGTTGTCTTTTGATCTAAAAAATTTTTTTTTACAGGGCCATGATATCACTGGTAGATTCTATTCTCATGTCACTTGAACACTGTATTTCTGAGGTTACTCGTTCTTACCTTTGATATTTATAGTGTCTCTCCTTCCTCTAGGCATTTAATGACTTATTTGTTCACAAGTCACATGGGAAAAAAAGTTGACATAGTAACATTTTTGTACTTCAAAGCAAGAGAAATAATGGAGACATTATACCTATTAAAATATGGTCACTGACTTGAATTGTACAGAACAGACATAAGAGAAAACAACTCCCATTCTTGTCCTCCCAGGAGCAAAGCTGCATATTCACTTTTGGTTTCAGTTCCAAATCACAGGAATGCTCAACTGGAAAATGCACCTATTTTCAATTATAGCACTCTCCTGTGCTCCTGACTGCTCTTTTCCAGTCATTTAACTTAACTGCAGCAGAGAGAGGCTGGAGGAGAGCAGTGAGAGATGACATCACATCTGTCTGAATTAACAAGGTGATAAGTAAGTACAGTAAGTTCAACTGAATGGATCAAGAAATAAGTAGAACTACACTTTCCCATAGCTGCTTAACATAAATCACAAGAACTCCAGTCTTTGGAAAATTCTCCTTCAAAGCAAGACTAATTAATTTCACCTTCTTGGGTTTTGTACATGTTGTAAGGACCTTTTATAGGTCCTTAACCTGGACAGTCTTTTGACTTAAGTTTTAATGTGTCATATGTCTTTATAAATGACTTCTAGGATTTTTCTTCCACCTTATTTTTCTCCTATTCACACCATACATACTTCTACATATTTACATTTATTACAAATGCTGTGTCTACTGTGTCTCTAGATTATAAACGTTTGACTACATTAGAGATGTTCTCCTAGTTTTTTGTAATTTCACTGATTAATACTTTCATTCCTTGACCATATATCAATAGTTTTAACCAACTCTTGTTTTCAACCAATGAAAAAATGCTTACAACGAAACAACAACTGTTCCTTTCATTTAGAAAGGTACAATGAAGACATGTTTTTTCTTGATATGCATCAAGTTTAGAGTTGAGAAACAAGAGTCTGGAAAAATAACTCCCATCCTTGACTTTGCTGCCAACTTCCTTTCTGATCTTCACCATATCAAACAAAACTCAAGCTAAAACAGTCTCCAAGCTTTCTTAATATTTGATTCTAATATGTTGTATGAGTGACCCTTAGTGCAGTGACATTACCATGATAGCTTGGCTCGCCTTCTGCCACCCCAGAGGAGCTGGAAAAGAGCCATTGAAGATGGTTAAGAAGCATGTTTTCTAGGGGTTGGGTTAAGGAGTTAGCTGGGTGAGAGCCAGGACTAAAAGAACTGCAATAACTCCAGATTGTAGGTCTCAGCTGATTGTCCACAGGTTTGGCTTAGTCCTAAACCATTCTGATTTTTGGCAAAACCTAGATTCTGTCTCTTCATTTAAATCACATTAACAATTCCACAGACATGATTCTTACAGAAACATCACCATAGCAGCATGCACAAGGAAGAAAATGTGAGGAAAGGTAAAGGGCTTTTGACAGATGAGCTTCATGGTCAAGCATATGCAAGTAATAATGGGCAGTTTTAAGACTTATGTGATCTGGACTGACTTGATAAGTAAACCTCAACGGCATCCGTGAGAGAGGGAGCCTTAAGAAACCCCATATTTGAGAATATTTATGCCGCTGAGTCGAACATTCTGAAAGTAGACTCAAAATCTTGGCAAAGTCTGTTTTCCTACTTCAGTTATTTCCCCTGCTGTTTTCCTATTTCATTTATTTTCCCTGCAGAGGCCTGGGCTTCAGCTCCACTCTCTAGATAAACCATATCGAGAACAGATGGGGTAATATGGAATTGCAACATCAGAGCGCGCAAATCTGTAGATGTTCTCTGTGAAGAGAACCAAGTAACCAACCCAGCTTGGTCTTAAAACTTGAAACTTCTTCTGACTGGACATTCCAGCTCTCTGCAAGCCCTGCTGAAGCTGCAACATCAGAGGGGACAGATTTATGTTTAACATTAATTGATACTTAGTAATTTTTCTATTGTAAAAGCAGGTGCAAGATTTCCAAGTTCTCCATACCTTTCACTACACCTATTGCTAAAAAGAGAAAACTGCACCAGATCCTTGATTGATATAAATGCAAGCAGCATTCATGTTTCCAGGGGATATGTACAAACCAAAATTATGGAGTAACTAGTTCACAATATTGTGATGGTTCATAAAAAATTCTAACAAACTAAATGAACTGGAAGTGGTCTTACTTCCTTTTTTTTTTAAAAAAAAATAAATTAACAGATTCCATTCAATCCCTTTCCTTTCAGGCTCCTTTCCTGCTCCTTAGGACTCCAGTGGCTTGTAACCATAAGGGAAAAACTCCAGTACTTATTCAATGACTGTGGTATGGTAACACCACTTGGTACACTTAATGGTGATAATAAGAAATGGTGAAACTGAAAGATATTTTCTGAATTAGTCAATTTAGGTGTCAAATTGTACTTTCCATAGCTAATTTTCACAGTTCCACGTTGAAGAATACAGAGAACAGCATTCTTATGTTTTAGACACGTGTTGGTATATAATTACTGACATAGTGATTTTGCAACAGACCTCTAGGAAAACAGGAACAGATTTGTCACTATTTTTCATTTCTAACAGGCAAACTGAGTAAGACAGAATAAAATACTTTTTCCAGGAGTCATAGATTAAACTGGATCAAGAACAGTGGTTCTTGAAACTCTTATCTCCATTAACTCAGATCGCTAAAACTTTTTTTTCCCTGAAACCCTTAGAGCTGTCCAGGTGTTGCAGACTGCTTATAAAGCTGTTGCTCTTCTACACCACTGCTATTTCTAGGCAAAGTGGTAGAATTTAAATGTACAACTTTCGCCACTGCTGTCCATACATTGTTCTTTGAAGTTCTTAGCTTTGTTCAATATTAGATAACTGAAGATAACATTCATAAAAGTCAGTAACACCACACAAAATTACTCCTCTTCAAGAAAAGACCTATTCCACTAAAAGACACTAACACATTCCTAGTGACACCATTTTGTTAAGAAGCCCTCTCAATTCTTGACTTAGGGGTGTTTTAGCATGCAAATGACACCAAGAAATAAGTATTCTTTAATACAAACCTTCCTCTTTATTGGTCCCACAAATGCCCCACTCAGTGTTCACAGCAGTGATTGCTCAGGGAGCTTATTGAGCGCTATGAGAGGGAAAGAGGGGGCACACCATGTTCCCATAGTACTGAACACTTGCAGGGCTAAAAGCACCTGTTCCAGAGAATCCTTCTACAAAGTAGAGATACACTAGATGGATCTGGGGCTAGTCACCTCTGAAAACTTGGAACATACAGAGACTTGTGAAACACATTTACTATTTTTGTGTAAGAGACTGGTTGTTGCTGCCCAGACTGCTCCTGTATAATTTGGAGGATAATCTTAGCCAAATGAGGAAGATATTTGCATTTTGCAAATGACTGGCAATGGTCTAAACAAGAGATTAAGATGACTGTACAATTTCTTTGCTCCTTCACCAGAAACACCTGTGTTTATATTTACCAGAAATCTCCTGCATTAGCATTCATTCCCAAGGGAAGCTGTTCTACCATATGTATCAGATGTTTTAGTTTCCCTAAAAAAACCAAAACCAAACAGTTAATTTATGATGGAATATTTCTTTGACTATTTCTATAGCCCACTTAGGCCAACAATGAAGGGGAAAACTGATAATTGTAAGGTTTTATCTCTACAAAGAAGAAATGTCAGTATTTGTTCTCTGAAAAAGATCTGAAATTGGAGTAAATGAGCAGTAAACTCAGTCTGGTGGTACATACACTCTGAAGGTACATAAGGTATAAATCTCCTCATTGTGCAAAACTATGAGGTTTTTTCCTGAACTGTTACTGTCCTGGTGTTCACGAGCTGTAAGCTAATACACATTTACAAAGACTGTTTTTAAAATGAATATATCATTACTTGGGATAACTGACATCAATACGACGAGAAAAAATTCCTAATTTGATTTACAGAACTAACAGACATAAAGGAATAGAGATATGACAGACAAAATGGAACTCGGGTCTATTTCTAACACACAAAAACCCTACCACCTTCCTGTCAATATGGTGATTTATCAGCCATACCACAATCGTTGATTTTTTGCATTGTCAAAAATGGAAGCTGCTTTTCAAATGCAAAAACGTAAAAGTCACCATAATTAAAGGAAATGCTAGAAGTTCATTTCTGTGAAATTAAAATTTAAAAAAAAATCAAAAAAGGAAAAAAAAAAAAAAAGGAGTTTAAAGCCTAGATGTTTAGACAGCCCTGCAAGCCCCCTTGTGACCTTACTCTGATATTTAACAAAACATTAATCTTCTTGCCAGCAATTATAAAGAATACAGTGATGTAGCTGGGGCTCAGTGAGTGAGTAATAGTAATTCCATTGTTCTCTTTTATTTATGCCTTGGCTGTACCAGGCAGATGAGGTAAGTTGGGGCTTTTTATATGTTATTATTCTGAACTGGCAATACATAAAGGCTGATTACACAAATATCTGTCTGTTTCTGAAGCACTGTTTCACACCTCCTTCCAGCTCATGATCAAAGCGTTTCAACATTTTATTATGAAATCATGAATCCCCCCTTAGTTTGCATATGAATTATAGTCTTTTTGAAAAAAAAACACACTGGTGTACAACAGTGACAGTGCCTTTTGAACTAAAGAACAAAACTAGGTGTTACACATTACTTCTTGAAGGCAACGACTTGCTGAATAATTCTGTTAGTTGGAGCATAGTCCAACCTCCCTATTGAATTCAAAAAACCTTGAGACCAAAGGAAATTTTTTTTGTGAACAGGCCAGTGATTTTGTTTCATTTGTAAGAAAAAAAAAAAACAAACCACAGCAGAGCCTTATTAAGAAGTTGAGAAAACGTTTCCATGTAGCTGTAATTATGATTAATCTAAAAGAGCTTCTCTCTGCTTTTCTGAAATGCAGCAGTTATAGTAAAAATTGAAAATAATTCAATTATTCAGTTAATAACATCCTACTGCACAAACCTTGCATCCTGAAAGGTGCTAAGTGGGTTCCACATACATGCCATAAAGCACACTAAAAGAATGGCCAAGGCAGCAGCAAAGCATACCCTGGGAAGCTGTAAGCAGGTATCCTGCATACCATGAGAACTGGTATGCTATCTTTAAGATCCACACCTACTACATTTCAAGGACCAACTTCATAACAAAACTCACGTTGTCAATTTTTCTACATCCAAAAGAGGAGAGGTAAAGGTGCCCACACTGATTTTTTACCCTCTAAGAAACTTTCATTTCAAAGTCTCAGAGCTGTGAGCCAGAGATGACTTCCACCAATTTTTACAAGAACAACATCCAGTTGTTGAGGCTTATGTTCAGATGCATGTTCCTGTATGACGTGTTTACCTAATCGAATGCCAGCAGTTGTTCTTTTACATATGCTGTGGATTTACCATGTTTTCCTTCACAGCAGTCCAAAAAGTGTGCCATTCCTACAAAATATATTTATATTCTAAGGATTTTTCAAGTTTGCTTTACAGAATACAAATATGAACTGTGAACAAACTTATGAATAGAGAGGACATTTTATTAGGCTTTACTGATTTGCAACTATTCATTTTGTTGAAAGTCATGCCATTTGTGCCACTTCAGTCAAAGCAAGATTTGGTCTGTAATTATTGACCTCTTTTATTTGTAATGACATCTTCTCTCTCTGTTAGCTTCTCTGTATTGGCAGAGACAGATTCAGCTCATCTTTATAAATCTGATAATGTCACCAAATCAAAATTTAAGGTGGGAGGGTAAAGAGAAATTGCTTCTATGTTTCATTACCTGCCTAAGGAATGAAGGATCTATACTCTGGTCGCAGCAATTCCACATGAAATTCCATACAATGACAGAATACACAGCTAAGGCAACAGCCTAGCTAAGAATACTTGGTTTGCTAAAAGATTTTTTCAGGTCAACAGTAGGTGGCTAAAGTAATTAAACTTAATACAGCGTTTATTTTCTGAACAGCTAAAGGCTTAGTTTGTTATGCTGAATAGCATTTTCCTCTTGGAGTAAACCTATGGAGGTTATCCAAAACCAGATTCAACTCAACAGCAGCTAACGTAACCTGGCTCTGTATCACCAGTGGGACTGCAGTGCTGGGGATGTGAAAACTCCTACATCTTTTATCATCTGATATAATTTCTTTTGCCAGCCAATTCAGTACATTTGAAACATTTTGCAAAACTGGCTACCACTTCAGACTTTCTCTGTGAAATAACTCTGAATGTGTATCTTTGACCTTATGATAATTTCTTCTGTACAGCCTAAATCTGGGGTGGGTTTAGATTCTGCATATTAACATAATTGCATTTTTTTTATAATAGTGTATTTTAAAGCAGAACAGAACAGCATTGCATTGTGTGAAATTAATAATTATGTTTTTTATCAGTATAAATACATTATTATTGAAGTGGACTAATTCCTATATAAAACTCCTAATATTACTCAACCTCCCTGTGCAGACTTAATAGAAGTGCCAGACCAAAAAAGGGGATATCCCTGTCTTAATGTCAAACTTCAGAAAATAATCCATCTGGTCCTATTCACAGACAGACAGGCCACATCTCTGAGTACCTTGCAAAATCAATGCTCTCCACACATGAGACACAAAAGCACAAAGGCAAGAATTCAGAGCTGAGCCTTAAGCCCTGTTCATAATTTGTTTCATTGTGGCAGCACATATGAGATATGTAAGACCCCCAGCAGCTTTGAAGCTCCCGTTCTGTTCCCACACAATAGGGGTGAGTTAAGGGTTGCATTGTGTCCATATCCTCTCAGTTCTGGTGCCTGTGTAAGCATTAAAGAAGATATTTAATGTTATCTGAATAAGGTTTTATGATAATGTTGAAGAAACAAAATAATATTTGGGAAAAGTAATAAAATCCTCTCTCAAGCTAAGATACATCAAAACTGGCTGAATATATCATGCAGCTCGTTATGTGAGATTACACCATTCCTCCGAGCTGTGAATTTACATGGTACTGGAAACCAGAGAAGATAAGGAAAGGCACTTGTAGCCAATTCTGTAAGAAGGACATTTTTTAATTTCCAAAAATATACTTTTGCACAAAAGATACTTCTACGACCAACCTCATAAATTTCTACTTCAAATACTAATTTTATGGAACAAAATTTATCAAAGCTAATGTTATTTAATGTGGTTTTGCCCATGTTTTTTACATTATCATCTTACTAATTATTTTGTAGTCTCATGAATCTCAGACTTTATGGGATAGATACTGCATTAGCTGTACTTCAGTGGATCACAGTAACCACTTTTAGAAGGCTACTGTCTCACATGCACAGAATCCATCACCATGGAGTATTTAAATAATATTAAATCCACACAGAACAATATCACAACTAGATGCAGTTGTCAAATCAAGCTTCATTTGAAAGACTTAGAAATCCTCATTCTTTATCTCTTTTCTACTTAACAGCACTTTACTGTATGGAACATTTTTGTAAAATTTCTAAAACCAACACTTTCAATATTATCGATATAGAACTAAGCTGCAGGTTGCATAAAAATTTGCAGGGTATCTTGAGGCACTCAGAATGGAAAAGGCTACTCAGGAACAAAATGGTATTGTACTATGCTGATGCAATTAATGTGTTATACCATTCATCATGCTGCTGGCCCATATAGCCTCTTATTCTCTGCCTAGAGATATCTGATGTTTTTGCAGGTTAACTAGAGATAAGAGTGTTCACAGTTCTAGAGCTCTAGGTCAAGACGACTTTTAGGTCTTCCAAAACTGGAACACGTAGAGTATTTTAGTTAAGTATTGCTGACTTGAGGGCGTCTTTAAGAATGAAAAAGGAGCCACAAGCTCAGCACAACTAGAAGAAATCCTAGAGCCTAAGTTTTTTTTCATTTCAGGTTTCTGAATTACCAGGGCAGAAGTACTGTAATGAGCTCTTATTAACCAGAAGCAAAGTTGCAAGTAGCAATAGCTTAAGAAAAATACTACATAGGTGGAACAGCATGTTCTTCTGGGAGTAAAACAACCTTCAGCTACCTTAGGGTAGGTAGATACTGCCCTGTGAGGGCTCTAGCTGCACTAAAGTTGGCTGAACTTCTAAAGAAAGCAGTTATACTTCTTTGAATACTCCTGCTACCAGAACCCTGAAGGGGAATTAGGAGAGAGCTGAGTACCCTTCTAATTTGGGAAAGTGGCCAGGAAAAAATAAAGGAGGATATAAACACTGGCTGATCAGCATGCATGTATATAATATTTAAATTTTCTGGGAAATCACAGAATGTCAGGGATTGGAAGGGACCTTAAAAGATCATCTAGTCCAATCCCCCTGCCAGAGCAGGAATACCTAGGTCAGGTCACACAGGAACACATCCAGGTAGGTTTTGAATGTCTCCAGAGAAGGAGACTCCACACCCTCTCTGGGCAGCCTGTGCCAGTGCTCTGCCACCCTCACTGGGAAGAAGTTCTTCCTCACATTTATGTGAAACCTCCTATGTTCCAGCTTACACCCATTGCCCCTTGTCCTATCATTGGATGTCACTGAGAAGAGCCTGGCTCCATCCTCATGACACTCACCCTTTACATATTTATAAACATTAATGAGGTCACCCCTCAGTCTCCTCTTCTCCAAGCTAAAGAGACCCAGCTCCCTCAGCCTTTCCTCCTAAGGGAGATGTTCCACTCCCTTCATCATCTTTGTGTCTCTGCGCTGGACTCTCTCAAGCAGTTCCCTGTTCTTCTTGAACTGGGGGGCCCAGAACTGGACACAATACTCCAGATGCGGCCTCACCAGGGCAGAGTAGAGGGGGAGGAGAACCTCTCTCTACCTACTAACCACCCCCCTTCTAACACATCCCAGGAGCCATTGGCCTTCTTGGCCACAAGGGCACATTGCTGGCTCATGGTCACCCTGCTGTTCACCAGGACCCCCAGGTCCCTTTCCCCTATGCTGCCCTCCAACAGCTCAGTCCCCAACTTATACTGGCAGATGGGATTGTTCTGTTTTGTTTCTTCTTGTCTCTTTTTTGGCTCTAACTTGGCATTCTACACTTGAGACTTCTGTGGTATGAGATAAGCTTAGCTTGCCTTGCACTTGTTGCCACCATATGGAATTTAAAGCAGCCTTTGACTCTAGCTTCTTCTCTCTTTCACATGTTGATCCTACTATTTCCACTTGTTAACTGCATTTAACACACATGTCCAAACTCTGCTTACTGATGCAACGGTAAATCTAGGGTCAGCTTCAAATCAGTTACTGTAATGGTCTCCCTGACAAACTTGCTACTTGCTACATCTCCTCTTTCTAAATTAGAGGCTGATGAGAATCAAGTAGCTCATGTGATTTTCTATTTTTTCCCCAAATATTCTCATTACTGTGACATTTGCTACATTTCTTGAATTCATACATTTATTTCACCCTGATGCTCAGTTTACAAAGCCACTTCGCAAAATCATCTGAAAATATGACCATGACTGTGGCTACAGAAGCATTTCATGATTTTTGTAACTTTAAAACAAGCTGTTATGGTAAGACCTATATGCAGTCTCAGGCAAGAAAATACAAAACTGAAAGTTCAAAAGCTCTCTTCTCTTAGCAACAGACCTCAGAGATATGCAGAAGATCAAACACACACACATATTCAACCCAAAACCTTTCACTAGAAATTTGAGGTTCTGCCCTTTGGGCACACTTGGACTGTCACATTCTCAGAACCCACAATTGAAGCATCCTTTCTCCTACACCTCCATGGTTTGAACAAACTTGCATTCTCCAAGCACAGATGGTCACTCCTCCTCTTCCCCCATGGGTTTCACCTCTTTTGCCCGGAATATTAATGAGCTGGAACCCATTCCTGAAGTAATTTTAATCTACTTTTCCCACCTTCTGGATAATTTTGGAAAAATTTTCTTCTGCTCTACATTAGCCTAACCAGCTTTGGGATTATGTCTCACAGATCTTTTAACAAATTAACAAGCAAGTTCTATTTAGGTGACTAAGCATTTAAAATTGGGTCCCATACCGATGGTGGTAGAAGGCACTGTATTAAACAGTGACTGACCTAAGACCTGTTCATGAAACTCTGGGCTAGGCCAAGCTCTACAAAGGTACCGAGGTGCCTAATTCCTGTCCAGTTCAATGAGATTTTAGTATTTAATGCCTACAGCCTGCATCTCAGAAATATTTGCACAAAAGAAAAGAGATGAAACATGGGCTCCCATGCAACTTCAGGTCATCTTAGGTACTGAAATGACTTGGCAAGCACTCAGAAAAAGATACCTGGCTGGCATAAGCAGGGAGGTAAGCATTAAGTATGCAGCTCCTGAACCAGCCACATGTTGCACTGCTGAGTGGAACAACTGTTAGACACTTTTAAAAGTTAGACTCTAAATACATATAGAAAATGGCTATGGGATTAAGTCATGTATGATTTTTGAAGATATCTTTTGTCTCTGTAACATCTGTTCTCATTATGAACTCATTTTCTATCTACGTTTGGGTCCATTTCTTAAATCTGAATACTTGACAAATATTTCCATTAGCTTATGTGGATAATCAAAGTCTGAAAACAATACTTTCAATATGGTTAATTCATTAGGAAAATAAAAAATACATTTGCACTACGTTAGTGCTTCTGCTTCCAAAGTAATTTCACATTACTTTGTAAATTATGATAATATCTATATAATCTCAGCATCTTTAATGAATTAACAGTAAAGAGTATCAGTGAAAAGAAAGTTATATCCACTTGAAACAAATTAAGATGCTATTTATATCTGATATACATTCTTCCCAGTCATGATGGGACTGATGTAAGACCATCACTTCAGTCAGATATTCCTCTCTCTCAGACATTTCCTTGCTCTGTTGCCAAAGTCTATTGTTAAGTGTTATGTTGCATGGGGTCCTTAGCATGTCTCTCTTTATTCATGCTGAGATAATATCTACTGATTTTCTAGCTCTTCTCCTCCAGGTTCTGTGCTGCAGTCCCTTCCTTTTTGAAGTTTCTATTTTCATAGATGACCATTACTTTCTTATATTTAATTCCTCCTAAGTGCTGTAATTTCCCAAATGTTTTTAATTCCATAAGCTGTTTCCTGTGATCTTCTCCAGACTACTTCTCAGCATGGTTTTCAGTTTTCTCTGGGGCTATATTTTTTTTATCCACCTCTTCCTCTCCTCTCTCTTCCCTCAGCATACAACAGCACTGGCCTCCTTCAGCCATAGCTCATTTGTCTGTTTAGCATCTGTTTGTCATTCATACCCCTTGATGTTATAACACTCATCTTTTTCATATTCTCATCTATAGCCCACTGTGAATACTTGCACAATGCCTTAGAGTCACCATAGGGCATTTAGTTCTTTTTCTTCTAATAGGATATTTGCCTCCTTATCTTCAATAGTCTCCTTCTTCCTCAGGAAGTTTTAATATTGTCATCACTATTTTAAATTTACTGTTTCCTGCAGCTGATCTTTAATTAGAAGGCTGTAATGGGACAGTGTATTTGCAGAAGCCCCACTTGTCCATCCTACAGATATAAGAACCCACTCATAAATACAGAGTTCATCGGATGCCAAAGTACAGGCCTTCCATTACTATTATTACAGATAAGAAAGCCCACTGAAAATGTTGTGATTTGTCCAAATACACAGAACTCTTGGTATAATTTAATGAAAAAAAATGCACTAACACTGTAGAATTAACTTTGGGTACAACAACTGCTAAAATTGCTATGTAGGGGGCATGTTCTTCAAAGTTGTATCTCCTCTGTTTCTCTAGGCATCTGTGAATCAATGCAAGCTAAACAAGTTAAATTTTTGCACAATGTCCTGTCCTGAGGCTAAATGAGTTTTGCCTATTGCTCTGAAATTATTATAATCAGTATTTATTTTTGAATAAACTTGAAGGCCTGACTCACATATCAAGGCTCAGTTGTGACATGTAAAATACACCTATTTTTATATAAAATAAAAAAGCTCACAAGCTATGCATCTGAGATATTAGGTGAATACAAAGCAGATGAGGAAAGCCCAAGGTAACAGTGAGATGATAATGGCTAGTGTAATAGGCAGTGCTACTGCACCTCAGCTGCTTGGCTATGATTAAACTAATTTAATAACTGCTACCATGCTAAGAAAAGGAATTAATAGCAGAATGGTAGTTTATTGTCTTCTCTCTTCTGTAATTTACTCAGCACCAAAGTATTTATCAGAAACATATTTATTGTGTACTCACTTTTGGACATGCCATATGTTGTTCTACTTATGATGTAATAATTTGTGCTTGTCTTTTTTTAAAGTGCTGTATAAAAAGACTAAAGCTGAAACTGGAAAAAGTCACTAGATATCACCACTGAATGTGAGATCAATTTCATAGGAAGAAATTCATGCTTCTAATGAGAAGTTTGCTCTAATGAAATGAAGGAGATCAAAGCTGATAGAAAGCAAAGCTATGTAATGAAACAGTGATTTAAGAAGCCTGGGACATTCATTTTATTTTAATTGTAAGATAGGTTACTTGCCGTACTGTTTGGTATTGTTTATTCTGGTGTCTGTACATGGTTTTGATTATATTAATTAGATTATTGGCCAAATTCTAAACTGTTGTAAATCAAAATTGCTCTTCTGACTCCAATGAATGACAGTGACTTATACCAGCTGATGATCTACCCTTCAACGTCTTAAAAACGCAGGATAAAGATTTTACAAAACTTCTAAAGTTTGCTTGTTTGTGAAAATGTTACAATTTATTGCAGTTTTGCAAATGGATAGAATTTCTTGCTGTAAATACTTTAATTAGTATTATAAAATGAATTGAAATTTAATTAAAGATGAAAAAAAGCACAGTGGAAATTTTTAAAAGGATAAAACCAGCAAGAAACACTCCCAGATTTGAATGTCATTTTAACAGTAATCTGAACCAACATCTGAAACGTGTTACATAATTTTAAACATATACGAAAAATTATTTTCTTCCAGCTTAGAGCAAGTGCAGACTCAAGAGTTGTTCCAAAGCTTTTAGTTATTTTTCCCCTCAATCTCTAGACGTAAACAAACAAGAATGCTAATTAAAAATGTTACTTCAGGCAAGAATCTTGTCAAAGTAGTTAAACGGGGTAAGACTCAATCATCAGAAGGTAGAGTAACCCCTAGAGAAAGCATTCATCATGTAAACACATTGCATTTATTCAAACAGTGACTCTCCAACAGTTTGAAACCAATGCCTTAGTATATTGCTCCAAAAAATATTACTTTTGCCCTTATTAAGACAATCAAATCTGTGTTCACCTCTTTTGATATATATAATGAACACACCACTTTTCCAAAATGCATTTAGGATACTAAGTGCTGGGTGGGTTTTACTGGAGATTGTTGTACCCTTCATTCCTTAAGTTTTCCTTGTTTCTCAGAGACTGTTGTCCATGGCACTGTATGCAGCTTTTCCACCATGACTGCAGTTTTACCAGGGTGTATGAAATGTCCAGTTCAAAAGGGAAAAGGCAAATGTGATTTCTATAAGGAGATGAGACTAGCTTGTATGCAGGCAGTTAACATAACAACAGTTTGGCTGTTAAGTTCTTTGCAACAAGGAATGTAAATTCAACAGGTTTTACATCTGAACAGGTACATCTAAAGGGCTGGAAACCAAAAGCATTTCTCAGGGTCTGCATCAGGCTACATATACTTCTGGTGTTCCCACTAGACTATGACCCAGGCATGTGTGCAGGGAGAGCTGTGGAGCTCCCACAACCTGGACTGTCAACAGGCCAAGACTTCCAGGTCCATCATGGGGGCACATGTTTTGAAGTTTAGGCACAGCTAACGAGTCCTGTTAGACTTAACCTGGAAAGCATTTATGTATGTGAACAGTCCACAACGACAAGAACTAACAGCTCTTGAGTGCAAGAAAGCTCCACTGAAGAAGGAACACCCTACTCTGCCAACCCACTGAGGCCTATGACACTATTTATTGAGTGCTCCATGGAAATGGGTAAAATCCCAGGAAAGCTGATCGCTTTATAGCTACTGTTCCAATGGCACTCAGTGGCCATGAAAGGTCTCTGGAGATACAGAGAAGCTGAGAGTTTGCAAGGGCAAGTGATGGAAACAGGCTCTGCCGGAACCCAAACGGGCCCAAGAGGACTCACAGGAGCACAGGGTCTGAGACTTCCAAACAGAGGCCAGGCCATTGCTAGTGGAAGCAATGTATAATCCAGTTTACAAATGTAAAAGCTTCATTTGAAAACTTTTGTCCATTTTGCTCATATGAAGAGTTCCTGAGTCTGAGTAAGTGCTAACAAATTGAAAATTTACTGATAGTGTATATTTGTTAACTGTCACATTCTTGGTGTCTCTGGCAAACTGTCTCCATTACATCTACGCACTGAGGGGAACTGGCCTGCAGGAAGAGTGCTCTTCATGTTCTGGGTTTGGTTTGGATGATTTTCTTATGATATACAATGTTAGTGTCTCAATGGTTCTGCAGAACTGTCATTAATTTATTAACTGTTATTTTGTCACTTAATTGAGTACAGCTTTATCTATTTTGTCATTTTCTATTTTTGCATTTTATTTTTAATCTGTACAAAAAAATTTAAATGTCAGTTTGACACAATGCAGTGATGGAGAAGTGCAAAAGGAGCAACAGCAGTTTATCATCCAAACAGATCCTCACATATTCTGTACTAATGTTAATGCAGTCAAGGCAGTCTATATTCAAGACAACAGTCATTCAATAAGTTGAAACTTTTTTCTTGTATGACTTTCATCTGACATAATTTTGAGTAAGTTTTATCTAGAAAATTACCAGGTTGTGTAGTATTTTACTTTCAAAAGTTTCATTTCAATGTATTTGAAAATAGAATAAAAAACATTTCACTTTATTTCACCTTCCCATTTTTTCCTTGTGGGGTAATATACCTATAAACTAATATAAAAATATGATATTACAAAAAGCCAAAGTTGACTTCATAGTAAAATAAATATGCCCATATGCTCAGATAACTAAGTGAAATTTAATTGTGTTTGTATATTTAGGTATCTGCCTTCTAAAAAGAACCTACATGCTACAGTAATGTAATGAGGATTTGTATAGATGGTGTAGTTCAAATGAACTTGTTGCATTCTTCTGTAATTCATGCCTTTCATTTTAAGACAGTATGTCCTCATGTTTTTCCAAGAATAGATGTATAACTTATTCTTTTGGGCACTGATCCATTTTACACATTTCCTGATCTGCCCTTGTGTTACTGGAAAACTTATTCCAGGATGAAAGCTCAGTTTGTGTAAGAAATAAAATCAGTTCAACGGAACATAGATGACTGCTGCACAAACACATGTATACCATGTCTCACACAAATGCTGACTTATGAGTATCATTTAGAAGCAACCAAATAAACTCCTTCTAGCAGACCAAATTTCTAATGGGTATATTTACGTAACATTTGCATTGAACTCAGAACAGCCTGCACTCTGTATAATGTTTCAAATAGTAGTGCTAAAATGGTGCATTTCTTTCCCATTGAACTAAGATTTTATGTTTCTGGCAACAGTTTTGGAAGATAATGTACTTGTTAGCCAAAAAAACCATTCAGAAAATAACCTTACTCCTACTTTGATCTACAAATGTAACAACAGAGTTCTTTAGGAAGGGATATGACCCATCTTATTTTTACATATTATAGTCTTTTTTTCCCTAATGTCAAAGATACTTATCTTAGTGAAAGGCTTCTCCATGGGTTGTATTTTCCTTTTTTTCTTTCTAGGCTACCTTCAAGATGAATGAACTTTATCTTTTCAGGAAGTTAAATTTTTTATTTAAAATGTGAAATCTTGTTGAGTCCCAAGGTTAAGTGCATGGTTTCAAAGCTGATATGCTTTGAACATATGGCTCTCTTATTTCTAGCTATATTTAACATTCTTTTATCTTGAAACATTTTGCCCAATTTCTCAGAAATGCCATTTGTTTAAAAAAACCCTTTTTGAGAATCAAGTCTCCAGCAGGACTATCTCCTTCCTCTATTTATATACAGGACACAATCCTGGCAACAATTTAACTCTAGCAAGTTGGAGAAATTCCACCTGGACTAAGTTTCCCACAATCAAACTGGCGGTGTTTTCCAAAACATGGTTCACTATCAGATGGCAAACGAGAGTATGTTGCATTTCTCTTTGCATCAAGGGAAATAAAATAAGTTATGAAAAAATTCTACCTCAGAGGGGTGGGCCTACATTAATCCACTTTAAGCTTGTCCTTGTTCTCAGAGTGCTTCACATTGCAATTTTTTTTAAAGCACCCCAGATCAGACTGGGATTCCTACTGAATCTGGCAATAGTACACTTCATTCTAGACTATATACATCCCATTAGTACTTGGTTTAAAAAACCACCACTCCCAGACATCTGCCTATTAAATGTTTCAGTTGAGGGATCAGGACCTATGAGATACAAAATCTAAATTAACTCAACACAAAATATTTTAATGTTTCATAGTTACTCAGAAGAGAAATGCTAAAACATGTTTTTGGGAAGCAAGCTACTTCTAATATCATTAGGGAAGAAGTGATCCTGAATAAGCATGAAGCATTTTGAGAGCTACAATAATGAAAACATGCACAAACTTGGCTTTAAGTATGACTAGTGCCATTTCCATTAATGAACTGTCAAGTTCAGCAATCTGGGTTAGATCCAGAGTGTTCACCCCTAAGAAAAAGCAATACCTCTTGTCTTACATGTGCGTAGTGATGATACTACACAGCAAGATAAGGCTACTTGATCTACTAAAATCACAAGAAAAACCCAACTTTTCAAGATACTGACAATTAGGATACTCTTTAAAAAGCAGAATTGAGCGCCACCTACTTCTTATCCTCCAAGTCTCACATCCAGCCAGTTCTGCCCTTATACCTGCACAAGAAAAGGGAAAAATTTAAGGTTTTACAGGCAACTCCTAGATACTTTCTGTACCAACTCTCTCAAATTCTCCTATTAAATTTTTAATTTTTACAATTAGGTAGAGATAATGTAGAATTACTGTAGAAATATTTACTGGAACAGAGATTCAAAATGTGCTTTTTACATAGGAGGGAATAGTCCTAACATTCTGTATTCTAGTGCTGAGGCAGCTCTCTTACTTAAACCAATCACTGCAATCTGGATATGATTACTTTTTTTTCAGAATAGATTTATTTTTAGGGAAACTAAGAGGACTGTATGAACCTTTCTGGTTTTAATGAGATTATATTTTCTGATGAAAGAAATTTTTCTCAAATGATTCTTAATATTGCTCTACAAAACATAGATTTGTCATGAGAAAAGGTAGCTAGAGCAAATTATCTGTTCACCTGTGCTGCATAGCCCCTTACTTCCTCAAAAGTTCCACTGAATTTCATAGACATACTCTACTGGAGAGCTACTACTCAGCATGAATAATTGTGAGACTCTGCATGCCATATATCTTCATGATCATCTAAGATCAGTGATTTTGGGGACAATATATTTCACTACAGCTTTCTTACAGAATACCCAAACTGTGGAAAAATAGCACAAAACCTTATGATAGCTACAGATAAGCAACTAAGATTGATTTTACGGTACCATTAGGTCAATTACACTCAAGTACCTTAAAACTGAATAATTATTTTTTAAAATAACAAATAAAAGTCTAAAGCTACAAATGGCATAAAAATAATGACAGACTACTCTGATGACAGTTCAAAAAGGATATTATTTATCTGTGAGATCTAAATCTGTGCTGCTAATACGTTTGTTAAATGGTAAACCTGTATGCTGGAGATTTCTGATCATGAAATTGGAATTTACATTAAGGAGAGATGGTTACTCATAGACATTACTATTTATAAATGACACCTCTTATGCAATGTAAACACTACCAGAATTATTTAAAAGAGTGCTGATATTGAGAAATGAGTGATTTGAAAACAAAAACAACCCCTAACAAAATTAAGTACTGGAGTCAGACCAAAACATGAAATAAAAGAATGAACAGCACCAGTAACTTGGAGTACCCTTTCCTAAGAAACACATACAGTAGCAAAATCTATTTTAATTGCATATGGGGACTTTGCCTGGATTATGACCAGGCACATGACAAACCACTACCAAGTCCCCTGTTGGGAGTAAAGGACAAAAAGGGCTTTTACTTGGCTTGTTGCCACTTTTCTCAGCAACAATAAGTAACTTACTAGTCACAGAACAAGAGTCCCCCACATCAAACCAGCCACCCCCTAGGGAGGGTCTGGCTGGCAGCAGTTCCAAGCAGCTCCAGCTTCCCAGTGCTCAGTGCTGGGGAATGCCAGCCCTTCTCCTTGGCACCAACTGAGCTCCCCAGTCATCCCCTCTTTTTACCTCTCTTCCTCATTGCTCTGGATCACCTTCCTTTTAAAAGCTATTGCATAGCAAAGAGAGGCCATTTAAGACCCAAAGTCATGAAATATTCCCCTGATCATGGAGTAGTCTTATTTTAAGTTTCATAATAGTACAAGATTTCGTTGTCTCTGGCAAGAACAATATGTACAAGCCTATTGCACTATAAGTAGGCACAGAGTAGTGGTTAACTGACAAAATAAAGGACAAAAACTGTCACTGGGGCCCAAGCAAGGGTCATAGTAAAGGATCTGGATGGCTTTGAATTCCTTAAGAGTCTACAAGGCTTAAAGCTCCTACCAGAAGAGAATTGTATAGTTCTCTTAAGCACTCAACTAATGTATTTTGAACATCCCATGGATGTCAGCAAAGATAGACCATAAAGTCAAGACATCTTGTCAGTCTGGTGAACAGAGGACAAGAAACAATTTCAGCTACCCAGAAGCTCTGTTTTAATGACAAATGGAAGAACAAGCTATAGAAGAGATCACCTGCAGTATGCATTTTCCAATATATATTATCTTTACAGACAAAGGAAGGAGCTAAACAATTCAGTGTCACTTGCCATCATGATACTACCATATAGACTTAGCCCCTCTCCACCTTCTGAGTTCCTAATTTGACCACACTGTTGCTCAAGATGACATTTTATCAGTTTCCCCAACAATCACACAAATGTTGAAATAATTCCTAATAAAGAGGATTCACTGGGGCATTATTCAGCATTTTGTATACTTGCAGTGGAACCTATTCTTCTATTTTCCAGTGCAAACCTAAACCTTTCTTGGCTGGAACAGAGAATCTTATCTCTGGCTTGGTATTGTATAAGAATATTCTTGTTAAATTTTTATAAGTTTTTTAACTAATCTCAGCACAACCATATTTGCTTTTCTTATAGCACTGTATTGGTTTTAGATCTCTTAAGATTTAGAGGAGTTCAACAATTTAGCAATATCAACTTGACAGAAGATAAATAAAACAAAGAAAAATTAGAAATCAAGAACACTAAAATCCTTAGGCTTATAATGTACCTATTTTCATAGTTATCTGGATTTTTTTTCCCTGCCATTTTATCACCACTGCCCAATGAGAAAACAGCTGAATTGAACTACCTATCCTTTCCCTTGGGATTTTGTCTGAAATGTTTATAAATAGTTAATTCACACCTTTTCAAAATGCCTTGAAAAATGCAACGCACATTTGTGTAAGAAAAATTTAAACTAGTCAGCAAAACGAACATTGTTGTACATTTGTAACACTACCTGGATCATCAGGGCATTGGCTTCAGACAGGAAAAGATATTACAAGCAGTACGATAAGAAAAAGATAACAGAAAAGCTGTAGGTTGGATTTCCCTGCTGTAATTAATAACATACACAACAATATAAGTAATGATAGCTCCTTTAAATAACCTTGATCTCACCATTGTATTTTATGCTTTTGTTTCAAACCGTCAAGAACAATTTCAATATCAATAATAAAATGCAAAAATAAAAGTTAAGAGTAAAAGGAGCTATCCCAGGAGCTAAGTCTTTAATAGTAAGAAGGATGAGGAATCAAAGAAAAGGCTCACACGCTTGCAGAAACATGGTCATCTCTGCCTGGTTAAATTGTTCTTCAAAGGGAGCAGCACACAACTTCAGAGTGAGCGTTCTTTGAAAATGAATCAGTTCCAGGTCTTATGCAGAAATGTTAATATAATGTATACCAAATACTATTACAGAAACAATGAAATGCTTGTATGTCCTGACTCTACAAACAACACTATGTCCAAGTGTTTAATTCAAGATCCATTAAATATGTGTAATTGCTTATGGTTATTTTTGGAGAACTTAAAGTTTTGTTTCATCAGTTTCTCCGATTTTTTTTTTTTTTTCTTTAAATGGTGTTCAACCCCCAAGGCAACCTTAATAAAGTCAACAAAATTATACAAGTGGAAAGTACAAAAATGTGGTCTCTGGATTTCAAATAGTGGCGACATTGGTCACACCATTAAGCCTGACACAAGAACCTTTTAATTTAAATGTAATCTCCAAAAGACCAAATTACCAGCAACATGTTCTCATTAATTCCTGTAAGGGATGCTCAAGCTTTGACCCCTTATTGTTCTCCTTATCGAGAAGTGGCTGAGTCATAGTATTAATAAGCCATCACTCATTTAAGTGGTCATTCACTGCTGGGCGGGGAAAAGATAGGCTCATCCTTTTGAAGTGGGAATAGGCAAGCAAGGCTGCTGTAATAGGCTGTGATTATTTTCACTATGAATGCTCCCCCAGCTTTCAAAAATTAAAAGGAGCACTCATTTTCCTGCTTGAGTATTTCTCACACTGGCAAAAAATGAACACTTTGAAATGTAAATGATTTAATCTTTGCAAACCTCTGCTTCAGAGGGAGGTACAGCTTCATTTACAAAATGAAGACATTTTAGGAAATGATTATCATTGTAAAATTGAGGCCAGCGGGGAGTCTGAGTTCAAACTCTTAGAATATCAGCAGTGTAACAAGTTTGATCTTCCTTACTGCATTGCTTGCATTTGCTTCTCCGGGTTCCAGCAGAGAGCCATTGTCAGTCAGAACTTGTTCCCACTCATTTCCCTCGGTTAAGTAAAATAGTTATGCTTATGATTTAGAGTTAGTCAGTCCAATAAAATTCAGGGCAAGACTAAAAATAAAAAAGGAAGTTCAAACTTATTTTGATTAATGTATATGCTATGTGCACATTCAACTTAGAGCATTAAAATGTTGACAGCACTGAAGGATTTTTTTAAATATTTTTTTTTTAATGCATAGTTCAGGCAGTAGCATAGGGTAGTGTTACTATACTGTCCTACCAACGTTTGGGAAGGAGACCACCCATAATGGTGACAGGATATTTAGTTTAAAGTTTAAACATTGTCCTTAATCTCTCTTCTGCAACTTCCAAGCAGAATGACAATTATTGTTGGTGGCAGTATACGGTTTTATGGTATCAGTCAGGCTCATTATGAACCAGAAAGACCAGATAATAACAGCTACCATATGACAACAGGCATCGACATGAACTACAGAGTCTGACCAGCGTGGACAGCTTCCCTGCACTGATGGGCATTTCAGCTGAGAACGATGGAAACCTATCAGAAACAAGGATCAATCTGTGTGAAATAGATCTCAGAAGAGATGAGTTACAATATGTTATTGGTGAACTTGAGATATAAGTTCATCATCTTTTAATCAGTATTTTATACTAATTTTCCGTGGACTTATTGCCTCTTCACAATTCCTGAAGAGCCATTTATGTCTTCCAGCCTGATATACTGACAAATACAGCTTAAAATTAAAATGTCAAAATATCAGTTTCCTGCTACACTCTTGAAGTTACACTAAAAAACCCTAAAACTAAAAAAGCAGGAAATAAACCCATGTATCTACAACATCTGAGAGAAAAATATCAAATTAGACAGTATTCAGTATCTGCCCAATATTTTGTGAAAGGACAGGTAAGAATGAAGGGGTGCTTGTATTCAAGTAATGCAGTATAGTTGGAAGTAGGTCTAAAAGCTGGGTAGCCAAACTTGCAGGATGCTTGTCCAAATCAAATATATAGAGGTTTATCTTTACTAATGATGAAAACCAAAATATTAGCAGTGGTTTTTCATGTTCCACAAAAAGAGAACAAAAAGCATGTTTCTATAAACAACCCCCCCCCCATTTTTTGGAAATGTCCAAAATGCAGAAAAATATGTTACTATATTAAAAAAAAAATATATAAAAGAGAAAGTCTAAACAACATCCAGCATACAGGCAGTCTCATTGCTTACTGGTTCTTCTGGGTTTAAGCAGGTGTTTTGTTTGTGTGCACTGGAGTGTGAGGCAGCTGTTCTCTCTGAGGTATGAAGGACTCCATTATAAGCACCACTCAGCTCCCCTTCCCAGGCAAGTTTGCAAGCTGGGTGACTGCTGCAGCTGAGGACAGCTCTGCACCCTTCCCTTTCGGCAGGACTTTTGCTTAGTGGAACTATGTACCTGGCCTGCAGGTGCCAAATGAGGGACTGTGACCAGAAACAAATGTGAGAAAAAGTCACACAGAATACATTGAGGTTTTAATGCATGTGGTCAAGTGCATCTTGCTAACTTCTGGAGACTTCATGTGAGTTCTGGATGACACTGACCTGAGAGCTGCTTAGTAGAAGACTGACTTCTTACTGGCAATATTACTCCTTTAGCTATTTAAAGGTATCTAAGAAGCTTTAGATTCAACACTTACAACAAAAGCCAGACTGACAGGGTCTAGAGCTCAATGAACATCAAATTAAGAATATATATGTTTTGATGAACTGATAACAGATAAACAAAAGCTATTCCAGATTGTAAACTCCCTGGGGCAAAGACTACTCATTCACTTGCACAAACCACCAACACAGCTTACTGGGTAGTAAGGAAGGTATCCCTCAGCCTTCCCCCATTTCACACCCCACAGGACAGGGGCCAGAGCACAGGAGGCAGAACGATTCAATGCAGTGACACTTTCCTGAGCTAGAAGGGAAATCCAGGAAATTCACAAAGATTCTGAGATGTGAACTTTCAAGGTGACTTTAACCATAAGAGAATTTATATTATTATGATTATTATTAAATCTATGCTACTGCAAACAATGCTTAATATTGTGGCTCCCAGGGTTTTTTCTCAGTTGGAGAAAATAAGTCTAACACATCTTAAGTTTCTCAGAATATTGAAAATTGAAATTCAGCTCAAAGGTATGTGCACGAACACTGCATGTCCCAGTAAATTTGTGATGATAGGTAACAACGGTACCGTTTGGATTATGCTTCTTTAGCTCCACATTCTGGGCAACTACTGCAGTATTTTACACAGCACTTTTGGAGAAGCTGAAATCAACTCTGCATGACAACTTCTGAAAGTGGTGAAGCGGGGAGCTTAACTACTCACCTAGAACTCTTTGGGAATGACTTGCTTTGAACTACTTAACAAATGCTGTGCTTTGTCATTAACTCATTATCTCTGAAGTTCCCACAAACTGCTTCCAAGTAATTTTCTTAATATTCTCTTCAGTGACAGATATTTTACACACGAAATCTATTTTTCATGTTAGCCTAATGAACAAGAAGGCTGATGTAATCCACTGGGAGAACATATATTCTAGTTTTCATTCATGCTTTAGAGTATTGTCACAGTTCAGCACAAAGGAATAATCTGATTGTTTCTCATAAAGCAAGAACAAATCATGATTGAAGGATTTCTTCTATTTAAAGCTATGCTTTGCAAAGCCTATTGAACTTGTTAGAAGAGTCATCTCTGATGCGTACACTAACTACACAAAGCTGCTGCACAGTTGCCATTCAAGAGCTAATTTAGTACCAAAAGGCCAATATTGCTGACTTGCAGATTACAAATATCACAAGAAATTAATTTATTTATATTTAAATCAGGCAAAAAGATTAAGAGAACTTCCAGTAGATCAATTTACAATTAAAATGAGTGTAGGTTTGAATTACTTTTTTATGATTTGGTACAGCTGGGGTTTGAAAGAGTTGCCGCCAGAATGATGCAAAGCATTTGCCTTTGACAAAATCAGGCAGAATTTGTCTAAGTGGGTGAAAGAGCATGAGGTTCTATCGCCTCGTAGGTCAGCTGGAAAATACAATATGTATTCTGATTATGAGAAGACAAGAGTGAATGGCAAAACCCAGGTGCTGGGTGACTCAGCCCGCAGGGTGATGGGGAGGGGACGGTTGCAGCACAGAGCCTGGGTTCCCCTTGCTATCTTTCTGCGGTCAGCCTCTAAACCGAGCCGTAGGTTTGACCTCTGGGCAAAGATAACTCTTTCATACCCCCTGTTCCACTTTTCCACTTTGTATCCAAGTCCTCTGCTATAAAATGTAAAACCAGCGCCTAGCCCATACTGCTCTGGAGGTCTGCCACTTGCATTCAGGCAACCATTTGTACTTTTGCAGGCGTAATCAATCTCCTGTTGCTATCAGCAGGGGAGTGGGGCTTTGCTGCTTTATGGCTTAAAAGTAGTTTTGTGCAAATTCTGCTTCCCTCCCCCCTCCCTTTAGCTCCACTACTCACAGGATTTCCAGGGACATGGGCTAGAGCTGAGAAAAGGAGCTTGTTTGATTTAAGCACAGAGGGGTTTTTTGTGTGTGTGTTTATATTTTCTCTGCATCTATTAAGGGGTGAGGGGGAGAGACTTCATTTATATGTTAATATTAGCCGGCACCCTGACTAAACTGACAGAACTATTTCATGGGAAGCTGACAAATTTTGTCAGCTAGGCTATCTTTCCACATCTCAATAGTGGCAATAATCTTGATTAGCAAAACAATTGGGGGCCAAAGAAGTCCTGCTGCTCCAAAGACCCTCTTCTCAGGTTACAGTTTGCTAATGTGATGAATTCAGAGAGTCCTTCAAGCTTGAAAAAATTCCCCAAAGCAGCTGAATTTAGGCAAATGAAGGGAACCATTTTGGAGGCTGGACAAAAGGGGTTAATTTGATCGACCATGTCTCCATAGTCTTATAACAATCATTTACTTAACAAGCATATAGAGAGTCATTCCATGGAAACTGGTGGAGTTAACAGAGGAAGTTCGAATAGAATATCTGTTTATCCCAGATGTGTGGGAATTTTAGCCAAAAAAACAACACATAATTGCTGCCTGTGGTATTGATTCTTACACAGAAAAACCAGCAGAACTAAAGGGCTCTAAGCATGTTATGAAGGCCTTGTCTATGAAGCAGTGCAAGCTTCCATTTTTATTAGCTCCTTGCATTGCTGATAAAATAATTAGAAATTAACTCTTTCAGTAAATGAAATTAACTAAAAAGGTTTGTGCAGTCCTATTTTCAGTGCAATTTATGGCACCTATTTCTGTTTGCAAATCCAAGTTATTTTTGAGGCATATCAATTAATCATAACACCATTTATTGCGTTATTACATAATGAGCTGTATTCTGAATTATGTTTATGCATCTTAAATCTGGTCTATTTCTTCTAGTGGGATTATGCTGCATTTGCTTTAAAAACAGAACAAAATGGTTACTAGAATTGTGAGTAGATGAAAATTTACTCTGTCCAGGTCAGCATAGAATATATGACCACAATATAACATAATCATCTTGGTTTTGTGCCCTATCCCACACTTATTTATGCATGTAATTAATTTTATAAATGTCATAAATTCATCTAAAATTGCTATTATTCATGAGATAGATTCTATTTAATTCTCTATGTGATGGCTGATGCAATTTGCAGACTTGCATTGAAAAGTTTACAATAGAAAGCACTAACTGAAACTTCATCTCTTTTCATATAGTCCCCTCCTGGTTTTGGAGCAATTTCTTTATTCGGTTAGAAAACCAAAAATTACCATTTATATCATGTTTTGTAACACTAAGGGATTTGACCTACTGTGTAAACACTGGCGAATATTAGCTTAAGTATACATTTTGCTGGACATCAAACACAGGGTTCTTCAAAAATGCCGAACTGATCTTTGCAGGGTTTCAGAACTAAACCTTACTTATATAGTCTGCAAATATGAAAGAGCGACCACTTATTATGAAGAATGAGAGGAAAAGAAACTCTGGCATTTTTGTTTCTGGTTCTTTTGTACATCTGTGGTGCTAAACCTGCCACTTAGCAGGAATCCATTCTTTTAAAGATGCCAGTTATGATCATGAGGACTTTGATACATTCATCATACTCCCTTTATACTTCAAAATATTGTCTTGATAACTTAGAAGCTGATGAAATTCTCCAACTTAATTAACTTTAATGTGAGCAAGTAATTTTCCTTCAATTTCACTGAAATTTGTGATAGGATGTGAATGGGAACGTGTTTCTAAAATTTATTACTTGCACACTTAAACGTAAATACAGGGACAGAAAGATTTATCCGAACAGATTTGGTCCATAGCTGGCACTCTTTCACAGTTATAGCAGTCAGGGAAAAAAAAAGCATGCAGAATCTCCACTCATAAAGAACCTCCAACATTTATGCTAGCATAGATTAACGTTCCTTTGCATTTAATTTGTAAGATGGATATCTGAACTGTAGCATCAGAAATTCCTCTCTTCCCCTGAAATCCATAAAGTGCCTTTAAAGATTAAGTAATGCAGATTACTCAGAAAACCTCTGTTTGATGACAGCTGAAATTTTGCCCGAGTTAAAAGGTTTACCAATAACGTGGCACACATGACCAAATGAAGCAGACTTACAAGAGCTTTCTCCCCCTGCGCCCCCCCCAAAGTGTGTTTGAAAACTCTGCACACAGCCTCTATTTTTCAGCATTCTGTGCTTCCAGATGTTCATAACTAGATTAATTTTTTAGGAAGCTGAGGTGCTCTGTTTTATACCATCTGTCACACAGTACCATAGTGAAAAAGAAAAGGAAAACACATTATATGACCGACATGAAACTGCTACACGCTCATTAAGAATCATATATTTATCATATAGATCTCTACCTCCACACAAATATCCATCTTAAAACTCATTTAAGGCTGCTTTTAACAATGGCACAGGTTACAGTGACAGGAGCAGCAGAGAAGCTACGTCATGAGGCTGATAAAGACCTCATTCGATCTGTGATGAGTATGGAATTTTTTTTACTTTCATTTGTTCAAACTTTCAGGACAGCAGAGAACATCTAAATCTGAAGTTTTAACCCAAACAAAAGCTTCCCTGTGGCATCACACCTGATTAATTTCTTTTTAACATGGTTGCCTACATTTAGCCTGTACCTGAAGCTAAATTGTAGCAGTTGTTCTACCACCTGATGACCCTTCACCAGCTAGGAAGGGGAATTGGGGAAAAAAAGGGAGAAGCCCCACGGTTTGAGGTAGAAACAGATTTAATGAAATAACAAAACTAATATAATCACCAACCAAAAGTGTACGAGGTTATACTCAGCCTGGTCCTTGGGGTCAGTAGCAGGAGCAGAAGGCCAAAAAGGATGAGCCCCAGGAAGAGGAACCCCACCCTCAGTGAGCTCCCTCCTTTTATCATGAGCATGATGAGGTGGTGTGGGATACACCTGTGAGCCAGCTGCCTTCATTGGATCTCCCAGCTGGCTCAGGGCTACTCACAGCCTGCCTGCATGGCTGGCCAGGACAGTGGTACAGACTTTCAAACAACTCCTAAGCTTGAAATCTGGAAGTTGTACAAAAGTTTTGTTCCCCTCCCTGGAAATGTTCAAGCCCAGGTTGGATGGGGCTTTGAGCAACCTGGTCTAGTGGAGGTGTCCCTGCCCATGGCAGGGGGGTTGGAGCTAGATGACCTTTCAGGTCCCTTCCAATCCAAACCATTCTGTGATTCTAACTTGAGCAGGCCAAAACTGTGATCCTACTTACACTCTAGCAATGACTCTGAGTAAGGCTTGGAAGCTCTCACCAGAACTTTTCTGTGCTATAGCCAGTGTCACAGTCCACTGAAAGGCAACGAGCTCTGGTTTCAATGATCACACCAAAGTGCCCTCTCTGAGAGATCTTGGAGGAGACAAAGATAGAGACACCCTGAAGAAGACACAGTGTGTTGGGGTTAATTTTCTTACCAGTTCCTTGTGACATAAGATACTTCCTTACAAATTTTTGTTGATATTTACACAATGAGTTCAGATAGTGACTGGCCATACTTCATTTCAAACTGCAATTGTTCAAGTGACAGTACATATTCTCTGCTTGATGCATTGCTAGAGACACAGGCAGCATTCCATTTTAGGGTTTGTTTAGGCAGGATATCCAAGGCTTCTGTCTGTAAACAGACAGAACTAGCACAGGTACTAATACTGTCCCGTGCTAATTTTGTCCCCTTCTGACATGATTCCAAAAACATCATAAGTGAAGAAGAAAATCACGTTAAACACTGACATAAATGCTTTGCACAATTTTAAGGAAAATAGCTTTGGTCTTGTTCCAAATATCGTCAGCAGGATGAACACAGAGGGCAACATTTAGTTATAGATTAAGAATCCAAAGTACAAACAGTTCTGAACAAATAAGAAAAACATAAACCCACAATATTAAGCAAACCAGAGAACAAAGATCACTCTAAATTCTGAGAGTTATATTATTTTTAAGTGGTGACACTAACCATACAGAAGTCATTGAACTCTGTGATGTCAATATCAAGGTGAATCAGCCTGAATCATACGTGCCACAAAGAGTTATGAAATGTTAAAGCCAAGTAAAGCATGTGGAGTTTAAATGAACAGCAGTTAACTCACTGAACCAAAAAATGAATTTTTTTTCAAAAGTTCTCAATTAAAATCCTTTAAGTTGAAGAGTATAATGCCAAGTTGTACATCAAATAATCAAGAAAATTTCACAGGAAAGCAAATCAATTATAAAATTCTCTTATTCTTATGTTACTGTAATATGTTCATACCACCAGAATCAGCTTGAATTATAATCTTAATCCTCTGCTTATAAAACTTTACCTAAAATAAGCAAGTGATTGTTCACTTATCTACGAGTAAATGAAGAAAATAAAAGAAAGAAGGATTTATTTCACGAGGAAAACAGGAGCACACTTCTCTGCAGAGGCAAATTTTGAACTATCACATGAACTGCAACTCACCTTACACAGTCTGATTTGTCACTGTATTTTCCAACTGCTCATCCTATATAGCTCGTGCATCACTATCACTGAAGAATTATTCTAAGAAAGTTCAATGTAGCACAGGACAGAACACTATATAAAACCTGCTCCCCCACTCTTCAGTGAAGAATTAAAGATAAGTATGTGTTTCTGTATAAGAGTTGAATTTTGCTACAAAGTTTGCATTAATTCTTCAACAATAATTTTGTTCTATCACTCTTCTAGTGCAATTTTCTGTCATCCATTGATAACACCAGAATGGTCATCTGTCTATCATTGTAATAAAACTATTGCAATCAGGAAAGGTTGTTAGATATCACACAATGAATGCCTAAGCTATCAAATTAACTACTGTCTATCCACTCCAGACAATCTTCAGACTGAGTTTCTCCTCTAAAAATTAAAGCATACAGCATTGTAGATCTCAGGTCATTGGCACATAACAGCATTCCCATTATATCATGGATTATTTATAAATAATGCTTCCTGCAAATTTACGTGCTCCCAGTCCAATAGGGGTCTTTTCAAAATAATCCTTGCTTCATGATCAGAAAAAAAAAAACATGTTAAGACCGATACAAATATACTATAGAGCCAAATAATTTTGTGCTCTGGATTTATACACAGACACTTCCATTACTATTGAAGTTTACTTCATTGCTTTCCTCAGATCTGCTACCTAATAATATTTTATGTAGGTGAAGTGTCACAGAAATGGCTATACCCACTAGTGAAATATAAACTCTAAACTTGTGCAATTGTGCATCTTCTTTAACAAAACCAACTTGGTCATATTTCCAGCTGTTTTCCTTTAGGAATTTATTTATTTTTCCTTATAAATAAATAGAAATATTGAAAAAAAATAAATAAAAATATTCCATATGCTTACATTTTGAGTTCAGCTGCATAAGTCTACATTTATGAATAATTCATCATACGAATGAAAAAAAGACTTTTTCATTCTTTGAATTTACACAATTTACACCTGAAGATTTCCTGAACAGTCTGAAGTTTGGTAACACTTGTGTCCTGTCAGCTTCAATTCCCCATGTTATTGCTGAGCCTCTATTGTGCTAATTTTTTAATATCATGTAACACACAAAGCAGCTTTCTTTTATTTTCTAAACAAATGATTTCTTCAAATTCCTGATGTGATATGAATCAAAGTTTGGTCTTCAAGGTGAATCATTCATTAATCATAAACAAAACATGATTAAATCAAGAGCACTTCAGCACATACTGTAAAAATAAAACCTTGCACAAGCCATTTATTTAATATTAACTTCGTTATGGTTTTATGTGAATTCTGGGAAGTTGGTTATCCCAGCTTAAAGTTAATATTTCCTCAGAAAAAATTGTATCATGTGATTATTCTTCAGGTCGTTAGATAGCTTTATACATGTTAATGGGTAAACTACTTCACAAATGGCATTAAAATAGAGAGGAGTGCAGAGAAGTTCTATTGATTCTGTTCTATCTTTGATTTACTCTGACATATAATACAGACCAAAGTTTAAAATAGGAAGAATGAAGAAAATACATTCAGAGGAGCATATGCTGCTTTTATGGAAGTACACATGATACAGAAGAGAAACTCAAAGATAACTGATTTGCTATCCTTAGATCTCAGGCCAATCTGCAGGCCAGTCTGCCTCCTACTTGCAATTTAGAGCAGCTCTGTAAAGAACTCCTCTTTCCTTTTCTACTATTTACTTTCTGTTTAATAAATTGACCAATCAATTGAAACAATATGCAAGCTGTAACTGTTCATGAGAGGAAAAGGGGCCATAGCTTTAATAGTTGTCAAGGTTTTCACTAATAACTGAGTTTTTTCTGGGGGGACTGGGGAGAAGGGGAAAAAAAAAAAAGGAACTCATCAGTATGACAGGTGTTAAAGTTATAGTGTGTATGCTGAACATCGTACCTATAGGTAGTACCTGTCTCCTTCATACATATTTTACATGCACAGTAAATTTAATAAGCCTCATGTTCTTGTACATGGAGAATCTTCCTCCCAGAAGAACAAACATAAGGTCTAGTAAAGGCTATCGCTGCTCTAGGAGGAGTTACCTGTTCTATCCAAAAAAGCAACACCTTAAATCTGAATGCAAGGAGACTTTAACTGACAGAAGTCAGCATCTACCTTTCAGGAACGTACCAAAGTAACAAACTTGCCATTTAGATAGGAGGGTTTTTCCTTCACTTTATTCTCTGAAGGAGACAAAGTTTAAAACTTTGGAAGGCACATAGAGAAAATCATAGAATCATAGAATCACTATGGTTGGAAAGGACCTCCAGGATCATCAAGTCCAACCTTTATCCCATCATCTCCCTCATCACTAGACCATTAGGCCATGGCCTCAAGTGCTTCATCTACTTGTTATCATATAGCATAATCAAAACACCTGTATCTCTGTGAGTACCTACCCTTTCAGGAATCACTGACAGCCATAGTTACTAATTAAATGGTTCATCAATTCATTTTTTTTTCCCCAACAAAATATGTTATACACACAATACATACAATAGTAAGTCTTCACCTGCTATCAATAGGCCATGCATACAACAGAAAAAAGGGTTGCCTATAACTCTGACAGAGACACATCATCTCTAAGATCCACTGAGGCTGCAGAGGTTCAGGTGAGACAAAGCTTTTAACCTTAGGAAGCACACGTGATACTCCTGCTTCAGGAAACCATGTTCCAAGGTTATAGTGAAATGAAAAAAAATGCAAGAAATGGTAAAAACTTGAAGAGGATAGATACTGAAAGCCAGTATAATGGCCAGATAATGGCTTGCTGCTTTATTGTCTGTGTGTTAACATAATAAGCTTAATGCATATAATTATGCTGCAAGGCTACATCCAGCAGTCACAAAATCTTCATCAGTAAGGTAATATCTAGATTCAACAAGGCCAGTGAGACTATTCCATTTTATAAGCTAGGATGTATGTTTGAAGGAAACATCACAGCTAGTTAGAAAGGAAACAGAACAACTGAAAATCCACATCAAGAAAGAAATCTGCAGCCACAATAAGAGTTTGGTCCCAGATAAACACAATACAGATAACACAACCATGTCCTTCCTTTTCAAGGGTCTTTAAGTACTGCTCCAAAGAAACACATAAATGAAATGGAAAAAAAAACCCAAACCTTTAAAACACAATGTCACTTTGTGTCAGGAAATTCATGTTCAAGTTTTCCACAACTTATCCAAAGAACTGACACAGGTCCTGGAGGGCTGCTATAGTATCTTTTCCCACATCCTCTCCCCTCAACCTCCATCCGTTAATAACGAGCTACGTAATCCACGTGCCATGTGATATAGTCATCAAAAAGTGATGTACCTGCACATAACACATACAAAACAGTATGAGAAGATACTTTTAAAAAGAAGAGAGAACCTTAAACATTAATAAGTAGCAAATCTGTGAAATCAAAGCATTTTCCTCCTTTTTTTATAATAGCCTTTCATTCTTTTTATGATTTGTCTTTGAAAGCTCTTAAGCTCTTTCTGTGGATGACAGTTGATATTGTTCTTCCATCCTGCTGCAGACAGCATAAGGGAGGGAGGGAAAAGAAAAAAACCCCTATTGTACAGCTTTTCGTCTCTGAAACATGATTTTTATAATTAATATATACAACCGAGAAGAGAAAGGTACGTTATAATGAAGTGCAATTAAGAGGTGTTTGTTCCTGTCCCACACATAAGATGACTATAATTTCCTTGGCTGTTTAGAAGTCAACCATTATCATTACATTTCACACATCTTTTCTATGTTTTTTGCACTTCTGATTTTGTTTATTTTCAATTAAAACTGCAAATAAACATGCATACAGAAAATCTGATATTCAGGTAACATCATCTTTTAATTATATTGTGCAGTGATCATTAAACCTAATGCTTATGCAAACCTATTTGGATTTAATTTCATAAGCATGAATGGATCTGTCCATTTTGCATTAGATTTAAATTCATGCAAGGAAGAACAGAATGTGCATTTACCCATTCTATATTGCATGCAACCACTGATACACTATTAAAGGAGTATTTTAAATGTGTTCTCTTGGAACTGTTGTTTAAATTCCCCAAATTCATATCACAGCATAGTTTTCTATTTTAAATTTTGCATTAATATTATTTGTGTTATTGTACTGACTACCTCCTCTAACCTCACACACACCCATACAAAGAAGTAACCACTGTCTGGGAGACCTTACAAAGTAAAGACATTAAAGGGATAAACCATGAAGAAAGAGACAGATTCTGACTGATGTGATGCTGACATTTCTGCTAGCCTTAAATGCAACTCCACTGAGAGGGTTCCTTAGCATTTATATTCTGGCTGAAGTTGCAACTAGGCTGGTGAAAGTCACAGTAGATCAAAGCTGGGAATCCAGGCTCCTCTGATGCAGAAAACAGCCCAGCAACGACTGGGGATGTTCAGAATTAAAGCTGAATCTGTGTTTCAAGCTGAACTGTCCTTAATGCCATGGGGGATCTAAACAAATACCATTTTCCCAGTTTAAACTTGGAAAACCTTTATAAACTGAGCCCCAGAAGATTCTACAAAGGACCAGCTGCTGACAAAGGGATGCAGACAGACAAAGTGAAAATCATGGTCTTCAAAGCCCATGGAAACACATGGAAAGATTAACATTGAGCACAGTGGGCTTCTGCATGGAGGCAAATTATCTTATTAGGAAGTAGATGCTACCTTAGGTTGAAGCGAGACAGAGGTCAGTCTTTTGTCCCAGGTAACAAGTGATAGGACAAGGGGTAACGGCCTCAACTTGTGCCAGGGGAGGTTTAGATTGAATATTAGGAAAAATTTCTTCACTGAAAGGGTCATCAGGCACTGGCACAGGCTGCCCAGGGCAGTGGTGGAGCTCCCATCCCTGGAGGGATTTAAGAAACGTGCAGATGAAGTGCTGAGGGACATGGGGCAGTGGTGACTGGGCAGTGTTAAATTAATGGTTGGACTTGGTGGTCTTAGAGGTCTTTTCCAACAAAAGCTATTCTGTGATTCAAATAAGAAAAGCATTTTTTTAGGTACCCCTATTGCTAAACATATTTGCCACAAAATTACTTGATAATTTTTTTTCCAGTTTTGCACGTGTTATTATTTCTATGGAAAATTTTGATAGACATAATTTTAATTCTCTATGTGCACTTGTGCCAATTAAGCTAAATAACTCAATTGCTCATACAATGAGTATGAACTCATTTAGTGGAGTAAATATTTTCTTTCTACTGTTTTTGTGTGTTTTTGTCTCTACAGAATACTCCCTGAGAAAAATGGTTCCGTTTTACTTGTAACAAACTAATTCCAATCTATGTAAGACATCATTGTGGTTGCTGCTGCTGTTTTTTATTTTTGTTCATGGCTGTAGTTCTAAAGAGATCTAAAGAGATAAATTTAATTAAGTTTTCCATATTGGAAAAATACATATTGTCCTTTTACTCTTTTAGGTTACCAGCTTATCTTCATGTTTGTGCTCTCTCCCTCTCTTAATATACTGTTCCAAGAAGTAATTAGCCTTATTTGATTGAAACAGAGTTGACATAAATTATGAGAATAACTTCTATACCTTAAATTCTTCAGAAAGTGTTATCCACATTATTGTCCATTAGCTTTCTACAGTAAGTGCACTGACTTCTATTTGGTATTTTTTCTTACTTTTAATACTGCTTTGTTCAACTATTAATTTAAATGGATGGAAAAGGCTTTTCTACTCTTCTGAAATATTTCTTGAAACTATGCAATAGAATATACTATCACGTTAATGGTATCTGCTGTTGATATACTATTTTGCATTGTTTCCCCTTTATCTTCTGTTTTATATTAGAAGAAGTCATAAAAGCTTGTATTGCAAAAAAGCCAACAATTCAACCAGCTCTCTTCCAGCAGTTAAAAAAACTTCAGTTTGCCAAAGCACGGATCTTATCCCAGCTGCTCTTTGGTAAGATGTGTTAGAGTGACCATACAGATTTCTCACTTGCATGATGAAAGACAGACTTGGTGGTATTTGTACTTTATTCATTGATCAGAAGCAAGGAGCCAGCCAGAGTCACATCTTTCAACAGCTATAGAAAATTAAAAGTTATATTTTAAACGTGAGAATACAGCTCCACTTGAAAAAGGTTCCAGCCTTGCTGATTTTTCCCCTTCGAGCTGCACAAAAGCAGTAAGAATAGGAAAAAACTTTCCTATCTCAGTCTCCTTTCTAGACTTCCCAACCCCCTTATTAACCCTTCCTTTCTTCTCCTTTCCTATTTTATTACGAATCATCTATAAAGCATCCACAAGTTGCTGAAAGGAAAAAACTGAAACTGCATGAGATAAACAGCAGCTGCCCAGTGAAGCTGCATGCAGCCTGTATACAAAACTTCAATTACTAGCCTTACTGAGTTCAAAGGGATTATTTCTGTGAATAAATGTTCTAGTATTCTAGCGTGGATACAATCCTGACCTAAATGGAGCAGTGAAAAGGGCTTTGCTCCTCCTCTCTCTTGCCCTTTTTGGTAAATTTCTCTTTGAACATTTATGTGCTGCTTACTGGATTATTTCCTTACTTCTCACCAAATCATACTCAGTTTTATAACAGTATGGAGCAAACCTCTTATACCATTAATCAGCCTTATAATGTCTTACCATTTGTCCTATAATGACAGAAAACACTCACTGAAAATTCAACGTGCCAGAACGACAAGTAGTGTAAATCACATACTTCCCATGAAATTCATAGCTTGAAGTGTTCCACTATTATAAATCATATTGTTCTAAAGAAGAGAATTCACAACGCATCTTCACTCCTCCTCCTTCCAAGGTAGTCTTTAAATGCAGGGACAACCCACAGTTCAAGTTTGCTGCGCTTAGAAAGGCTCTAAATACTCCCTGTAGCACAGCAGGAGGCTCCTTTAAAGCAGTTGAGATTGGTGGGTGGATTGAGAAGGCATGAGACCACAATTATACCCCACTTCAATAATCTGTCTGGAGCTGTAGTGACTCCAGACAAAGAAGCTGAAGTGTATGGAAGCTGATAGGTCTTCAAGACAGACCTAAAAATACCTGTCGGAGCTGCAGGTTTGAAGCTATTACCAAGGGCAATTCAGAGAGTTTTCCTGCTGGGAGACAAAGATGCTACTGGATCATTTACAACAGGCTGTCTGGAGTATCTGGTTATCAGAGAGGTGAAGCAAAAATCTTAACTTCTCCATGTAATGCAAGCCTCCAGTCTTCTTTTACTCACAGGTAACTACAAAAGGGTTTCTTTAAATTTTTCCTCAGGCAGAGCTCCCTCACACTCTTTTTGATCATCATACTCTGCCTCCTTTGTAGTCTTACAATGTTTCTGAAGTGAAATGGGGGAAGATTCATCAGAACCAAGATCAGATCTGAAAGTCTGGAAGAGGATTCAGAAGCAGACAGGACACCCATCATGTAAACTCAAAGTAGCTAAACACTGCCACTTCCATAAGGGTAGGAAAAAACCTCTCAAACTAACACATCAGCCACCTGGGAAGAGAAAAAAGGCATTCATGTGCTGCTCACCACAAAATGCATTTAATTCTATGTCTTGGAATCATTTGGACTCTTCTGAAAACCAAGCACTGTTGAGGTCAGCTCAGCAAATCAAGACAAACAGCAACTCTGTTAGATGCATATGTCACCCGTTCCCAATTTTGGCTATAGGAGTAGGTACAAAATCAATCTTGTGTATAAAATAATGGAGTCAAACCAGCAATCTTAACAACTACTGAGTGACTGAAACTGGGTCCTACTCCCATTTGTCCTACGGGAACATGTCAAACACAAGATGTTGCAAAAACACGTGAGAAAGATTTCTTGAGTAAACACCCTTGGCTAGGCCCAAATTAAACCATCAGTACTTTCCCCTAAGAGAGGGGGACTTTTAGTTTCTGCTGGGAAAAGGAGTAAACCAGTGTTTTCTGATCCACCAGGGCATAAGGCTGAGGGCTCAGTCCTAGAAATGGAAACAAAATCCTATTTCACTTCCCCATATTTTCTTTCTTGATCAAAAATTGAAACATGCTAAACCCCAGAAATAACAAAGCAGAACACATACTGTGCTATTGTGTAAACATTATGGGCACACTTGAACATACAGACATATCATGTGTGACAGAAATGAGTTTATCTAGTTGGCCCTGGAAGATTTCAGGTAAGTTTTGATTTTAGCATCATAATTTACTAAACGCAAGGAACAATTTGATACAGACAGCCCAGAGCAGACCAACAAAAATAATCAGACATTTAAAATAATCAAGAGGGAGAACTGAAGGAGTTGGGAGACATTCATTCAAGATAAGAGTAGCAGAAAGAGGTTAAGAGTTTTCAAAACCATGAAAGTTCACTACAAAGACATGGTGATATCAGGGAATGGAGACAATTGGTTTAATGGGAAATAGGAGAAAAGTCAGGAATTTAGGTAATAAGGAGGAGTTAAGATAGACACTGGGATAAAACGCTACGAAAGGACAGCTATAGTTAACAACACGATGGAGTGATGAGACAAGCTGTGTGACCTCTGTCACTGGGTTATAGGAATGCCATAGACACCCATCCAGGACTAGCTGACAGTGTCCCCCAGCAGAGGAATGGCATTGATGTCATCCCCCGGTTCCTTTCAGACACATGATTCTCCTGGCCCAGTGACCTGGAGCTAACGTGGGTATCTGAATCGATCAATACAGATCTACTGTAGTATTTTTAAGGGGAAGGTGCCTGACAATAAAAGGAAGACTCCATTAAGCTCTATCCTACCTGCAACAGATTTTAATGAAATTATTAATCTAATCTATACATTCATATTTTAACCCATGATGAAAAAATACTATCGTGTTAGACTGGGATCTGATTTCCACAAACTCACTAAAGGTAAAAAACTATTCTGAACTACTCCTGACATTTAGAGATAATTCTGTGTGTAAGCTGCAACCCGATTCCTAAATCTTGATAACAAAAACCCTTTCAATTTTCACTTTGCATTTAGGATCAATATAGACCTAATTATAGACCAAAATGTAACAACGTCTCACAGATGTTGCCTTATTTTCTGAAGCATATGTGCCTTTTCTATGAGCTGTCTTTAGCATGAAGCCATGCAGTAACTCGAGATTAATACATACAGCAAGACGCATTTCACACAAATATCTCGTTTTTAAAGCAGGCTCCTAACACTTTTCTACAGCAACTGTATGTCTCTGGTGGCCAATAAGACAATCACTGGGGCCAGAGCTCACATGGACACAACTTACTTTTGCAGCTACTCCATGTAAAGATACTTTCTTCTGAAAAATCTACACATCAAGCTTCCTCTCTTTCTGCATTACTAATACCTGCTATACCCAAGCACCTTTCAGGTTTCAAAACCTCAGATATTCAATAAGCTTCACAACTTCCCTGGGAGGTAAATACCAATTTATTATCTCCTCGTGAAGACGAAGGAAATGTTTACACTGTGGAAAAGTTGGATGCAAAGTTTTCCTTTGAAATCTGTAGCAGAGACCAGTGACTTAGGTATTTGTGGTTTGAAAAATTTGTAACTTAAGTATTTTTACCATCTGTTTATTTACACTGGAAGCTTTTCAGTACTCATTAGGAGCACATCACTCATCATACGCTCTTATTTGCTCTGAAAATTAGGTGCTTTTTATTTATTTATAAAAGCTTTCTTGCTGAGCTGCTGCTAATATTTTCTCCTAATTTGTAGAAGAAGAATCATAAGTTTGAAATGTTTCAGTTTTTATTCAGTAATCTGTAAAACACAGAGATACTGCACCCATTCAAGCAAATGATAAAGCTTTTAACTTCAGTGAAAGAATATATTTTGAGCAATAATGTTCTCACAACTTGGTTTCAGCACTACACACCACTATGAATATTTCCATAAATGGTTTTGTCTATCAACACGCTCTCCTATTTCACTTTTCAGAAGAAATATCACAGGTTTTGTGTTAGCTGAAGTACCAGGAACAGAAAATTATGGCATAATTGGTTTAGTTGAAATAAATTTTTTTTATTAACCTCAGTGAAGCTAGGATTTCTCGATGGCAAAGGAAAAACTACTGAAAGCTTATAACCCTCCAGAATTTGATCCTAATGATGGGAACAGATTAACTCTGCTGAATTCAGATTTGCACAGTGAAATCCCATTTTCCACTGGCCCTTAAGGAAGGGGACAGGGGAAACTTTATTCTTTGCAAATCCTTTTATTAGCAGTGAGACAAACATTAAGAAATACTCAGAATAAGACAGATACAGACACCAGAAAAATACCACTATAGATGTTGATGTCAGCTTTGACAGCTACAGTGCTGACTGGCATGTGCATGTTGACAGCTGAAGATGAAGGGCTAAAGTAGGAGGAGAAAAATATTCTAATTCAATTTAATTGATGCAAATGACTAAGACATAAGTAAACTATAACATGAGCTGTGAAACAGGAACACCAGATGAATGCAAATTTATGGTACTTTGCAAATTTTTATACTAAATATGTACTAGTAAGTGATCAAACTTATCTTTTCTACCTGTAAGTGTATTTTTTAAAATCACTCTAGTGAAAAATATTGCACTTTCTGTGATGAAAATGAAAGATCTGACAGTTCCTACACTGAAACAGAAATAGCTGATTACATACTGGAGCATTTCAGTACACACAGATAACCGAAATCTCCGCAACCTGGAAATTAGTTGGGGAATGTACTCTAGGATAGCTACTTTGCTATACTTCAGTGAGCAACAGACATTTCCTAGATTTATCTCTCTGCTTCCCATTATTCCTTGTTTATAAAAAAAAAATCCCAATCCAATATTTTGCAAACAGGAAAACAAGAGAGAGATTTCTTTTTTCCCCATGCATGTTAGTTCCTCTTATTTTGTTCTGCCCTGTGCTGCTTGATATGCTCTTCTGGCTAAGGCAAGTGCCTGGAGATCTTGCAGAACTTTGGTAAAAATATGAATGTTTCTGGAAGATTTTTCTGAAAGCACTGCCAAACTTCTTCAGCAGTCATCTATTTGTGATGATAAATGAGTATATAATTTCAGAATGGATCTACATTGAAGTCTATTCAAAATACCTTATTTATAATGTGTGATCACCAAAGTAAATAAAGATCAAGCTTTCCAAAACATTATTTTTATTCCACCTTCAATTCAAATTAGAATTTCAAACAAATAAATTTTGGATTCTTTTAGCTGCAGCTGTCCTGCTCGACAGTAAAAAAAATAAATAAATTCCAGAAACAAAGTTTCTGACAATTTTTTGGACTATCCAGGTTAAAAAATGTTTATTCTCCAGCAGACTAAAAAGAAATCAAACCAAAAATGTCTCTTTGGCACAAAATTAAATGCCTTCTTTGGAGCATTTTAATCGCTCGTTAAAAAGATAGGTTGGAAATAAGGGGCTAGCTGCATGAAGAGCAGGACGGAGGCAGTCTCATACAGCCCAAGAACCCTAGACAATCTGGAAAGGTGGGAGATGAAAGTTCAAAGCCTGTATTCTAGATGAGGCCAATAGGATGTCTAAAGCTGCAATGCCTGCTTGCCATTTACTTCAGTTCCTCACAAATATTGCTCCTGTATGTACTCTAGCACCAGCCACCCACTTTAATATGGTAAAAAAATGACAACTTTACAACCCATTCTCATGTATTTCCTCACAGCCAGGCAAATCTCATTACAATTTTGGAATATACCAGAGAATTTACTCAATGTTTTGATATTTCGACATATTTTTTAACTTGAATGTGTTCACTGAATTCAACCTGAATTCATGGTTCCTTTTAGGTGCCAAGAATCACAGTGCTCTGCGAATTGGTATGTGCCAGGAAAAAAAAACCCCAAACAAACCAAAAGTCACCCAGATCTACTGTTACTTAAAGGATCCTGAGTAAAGCTGCTTGGACTGTGTATTTTAGAGATTCATCATGGAAGAACAAAAATAATGTTTGAAATAAACTACAGAACTTTTCAGTCATCCATAGATTTATCTTCAAACCTGCTGTTCATGCAGGTGTCTCCAAAGTAGCCGATCTGTTACATACCCACAGGTAAACTACTGCATGTGGACAGAAAGCACCTGGCATGCTTCACTTCACAGGACAGACTTTCCCTCTAGACTCTCTTCCGGAGCCTGAGTTGCTCCAACGCAGGGAGTGCCTAGGAACATGTGGATAGAGACAGGGTCACCAATGCAAACCACTCCTAGCTCCCTTTTCCTCAGGACCCTGCAGTTGGAGGTGTGATCAGGCTGGCTGGGTGCTCCTGAAGCTCTCCTTCCAAAGTGCCCTCTGATTACAAACTTGGACCATGTATATTGTCCATATATGCAATTAGGGGCAGGAAGGACTCTGAGTAAGGCTAGGAGTTGACCCCAAACACTGTGACAATTTGCTTAGACCACAGCCCACACTCTTGAGAACATCATGATAAATTGCCAGCCAGACTGAATAGTCCCAACTGGCCAAGAGCTCTCTTATTTCTAGGTGGTCTAAATGATCCCTAAGCCTTACAATACAATAACAGTCTCGCAGTCTGTTCTGTATTTCTCTACTGATAATCAGAGGACTTTGAGCTGAAAGCTGTTTATATAAAGAGCTGGATCCCACTTCAATTTGCATCCAATATCTCAAAGTCCCTGAAGTGGAAAACTAAGGATTATTATTATTTAAATTTTTAAAATATTGGACATGGAAACACACAAAAATATCATTCAGGTGATTAAATGCCATTAGTTAGAGGGAAGCCTGTTCTGTGGGTGCTCCTATTTTGAAGGTCCAGTATTCATGAATGAAACATATTACTTCAGTACTCAAATCTGTGTACAATTTACTATGAAACGTTGATTCATAATTCTTCTCAGGCTTTTAATGCAGGAATTATATGTATATTTTAAGATAACGATACAGGCCACTTCATAAACACTGTCTTTGATGCAAAAGATCAGACAACTGTTACTGGCTTTTATTAGTGGAGGAGGAAAGTGAGGCTTGGCGTCAGCAGACAGACTATTGTATGTATAATATCTGCGACTTAAGCTTACTCTGAGTTGGCTCCTTTGTAAATTCCCCAGGCTCTATGAAATCTAGAATTGGGGCTGATAAAATCACTGAAAAATAAAAAGGCATCCAAAAAAACATTTTATAAATGCAGCATATTTTATAAAAAGCAATTTCAAATCTGCTCCAGGTAGACACATAAAATCTTATGAATAAGTTCAAAGCGTGGTTAGAAAACTTTTATGCACTCCCTTAAAATAAAAAAGAATGCATATGCATGTTTTGGAGAATCTTTGATATAGGTATGTGTATATATATAACAGAGTCTGAATTAAATACTTTCCTCTGTACGAATATGTAAAGCTCAGTTTTTGCTAATAAATAACTTTTATATTTTCTCTGACAAACAGATGCTCCTGTAACAGAATAGATACTCTTATTAAGCACTCTCAACTTGATTCATGGTGCAGTTCATTTTCTGGGAAGGTCCCTATGTAACAAGCCAATACAGGGCACTGACCTAGTAGCAAACTTGACGGAACCACCCCTTTGTACCAAGGGACCAAACTGCCTTGAGTAGGGCTATGGGGGGTGGTAGCCAGAGAAAAGGCCATGCTTGTGTGAGTTCTGATTCATTAGACCTCCCAGAAAACAACTGTTCATGAGACCTTCATATATTAAATATAAAGGTGAGTCCTTATAGTGGAATCTCAAAGCAGAAGCAGTGAAAGAGTTGCTGTGTATCTGTTCTCCTTAGCAAAATCTCAGCAGTGAGACATCTACACCTCTAGAGGCAGATGAGGATTAATCACAAACTGTTGGTAACATCCAAGATATTTTTAACATAATATATATGCTTTCATTATTCCAATACTACTCACAACATTGAAATATATTAGTATTAATTAATGAAAAAATCCCTTCCTTTTCATCCCACTCAGCATCTATCAATAGCAGACCTCTTTCATAAGCCTTTAAATTCTTTGATTAATAGGAAGGAGAGGAAGGAGGTATTAACATCCTAACTCACTCTTCCACTACAAGTGAATCAGATTTTATATATTCCTATAGATTTTTTTTTTTTAAAATCACGGTTATTGCAAACTCTTACATTGTTGGCTTAATCCATCTAGTATCTACAGAATAGTATTTTCAGCATTCATTTAAGGTATGCTGCTAAAGTTTCCAAGTTATTTTACAAATTTAGAAACTTTTATTATACTTTGTTGACACGAGCCATTAAAATGTGGAACTAACATCAGAGGACCATGGCTGAGCCACAGGGCAGTGAAAGTCCTCTCCTAACTAGACTCCTAACCTTGAAGACCACAAGTTAGAGCCATGCAGTGGTGTACCTGCTAAGCAAATCAGTTACCACGAGTTCATCTAAGTGAGTATCATTCTAATACACACCGCTCCGTTACAAGGCTTAACTGAAGCACCTGTATTTTATGTGAAAAAAAAAAAAATGTGGATATAGAATTGAATTCCATATGGAAAATAGGCAAAGTTTCTAAGTAATCATCAATGAAATGAATTATCAAGACTTATTATAAGGTATAACAGAAAGAGCCTAGCTTTATATAAATGGACATTTCAACCCTTCCATGAAAAATACTTGAACACTTAATAATAGGAATGGACTTCTGGTTATGGTACATGACTGAAAAGGAGGAAAAGGCATAAAGTAATACTCTGAGTAAAACAACCCCTGACAGTAACATACAGAGCATTTAAAGAGATAGATGAGCAGATAAAGTGAGGTATGACCGGCCAGTGTAATTTCATCAATCACAATTGCAACATGGTACCCTTTGAAACAATGTTGGTTCATGGGAGCCTCCTGCAAACGATGCAAACAGAAAGAAGGGGAATCATTCATCAGTTCTTCTGACCTCCAGAGAAAAGTAAAAATATCAGAGGCTGGGAAGTAGCTGTTTAACATCCCTTTATTTACTCACTTCATTTAGTAAATGTATTAAATTAAACTGCAGATGTTCTGCTGTCAGCACAGCAAGCTAGCTGCAGTCTTAGCAGGCTGTTTCCCGATAGAAACATTTTATGTACTGTAAACAAACAAACACTATTTTGTTAATTGGTAAATGAATTAATTTTTTAAAAATGCTCCACTAGTCTCTTTATAGCCCAAGCTACTGTAGTTCCAATTTTTAATAGAGACTTTGCAATCGAAGAGGGAAAGTGTTCAAGCTTTTAGAAATTGTAGCTCTTGAATAACTAATTATCACTATTGCAATTGTGGTTTAAGTTGTTTAATATTTCCACAATACATCTAGAATCAAAATCACAGAAACTAGACTGCAAAAAAAAAACCAGACTGAAAGGAAAAAACTCACTCATCCTGAAGAGAGACGTCAGGAATATTAAGTTTATATAATTCATTTCATTTGAAAAAAGACTTTTCTTACAACTGATCAGAGGGAGATTTTCTGAATATCAAATACAGGCAGAAAAATTAATACCTAATAAATTTAAAAACATAGGAACTCAACAAACATGCATCTATTCTCCTAAGAAATCACCATGCAAGACTAATGGGAAAAACGTCCATTCATAATTGAAAGAAAACATACAGAAAGTCAAACCCAAAGTCCACCTAATACGTGAGTTACAATTCATTGCATCATTGTGCTTATTTGTTCCAACTTGCTGGCTCAGTGAAGTTTTTAATAGACAGATGGCTAATTTTATAATTTCAACCCAATTTCTTACTGGACCAACTCCAAAGATCCAGTGTTAGCGTAATGCCATGGATAAAGGTCAACAGAATAAGAGGAGAACATATGCTAATGTCAGCATTTCACGTAGTCTTCTTTAACAGAATATACAGTGCTAAGCTGAGGGATTTGCACTGGCTCAACACTAACACCATATGGGTGGCCTGTTGAAAAGTAATGATGGCCTAAGCACAGAATCTTAATCAGGTACTGATGGCCAATGAATCAAATAGCACCACACTAGTAATTACTAAGTGATTAAAAAAAATTACAGAAGATGTATAGCTGAAATTACTCTGCTAACTTGAGAAGTGATTTTGTCTTAGCTAAAGCCTGTCACATCATTACCTCTTAATCTTAACCCCAATCTTTTTTATCCTCATGCAAATCTCTCTCAAATAAAAGGAACTCAATTTTTGGTTGTTATGAACAGTCACGTGCGTAAGGAAAATGTACTTGCAATGTGATAACTCTGCATTATTTATTACTAAGAATTTATGAAAGGTGCACATGAAAGGTTTTAATCCTTTCAGTAACCAATAGTATGCAATAGAAAAGCTCCTTGAAAATTTCACAGAAAAATCTTGCTTTACTTCTTTTCAATATTTTTTTTTTTTTTTCAAATTGAAGGAATTACTTGGGTCTATTAGGTGAACAAGACTTGACTCTCTAGTATATGCATCATAATCGTACTACACATTACTGCTGCACAGGTCAAAATAATACTTGGTACACATGGCACCCTGTACTACTTTACAGAGATCTATGCTACATGGATCTAGTAGAATACCAGTACACCCTTCATTTCCTTTCATAAGAAAATGCTGCCTGCTTAAGACAGTCTTGAATATAATTGGAACTTATTAGAGGCAAGGCCATAGGATGGATGGTTAAACAGAAACCATTTCCCTAAAAAAAATTAATAATAATAATAATAATAATAAAAATAACCATTATTTGAAGAGTTACAGCCAGTTTCTTCAACAGAGGGGCTACAGAAATGCCTGAGGAATTACAGCATCACACGCATAAGCCCAGTTTCAAAGACATATTTTACTTTCTCAACCCATCTTCAATTCCACAGTGTAGCTCACGGGGAGCAGTTTCATGTCACAGCTAAAGCAATCTAAGTAATCTAATCTCAGTGGCAGTCTCTTCCCTTCCCATCTTGTCAACTAGGTATTTTCATTTTTTCTTTCTCCATTTGGTTCAACAAGAGAGATCTAGTAGAATACAGATCATTTTCTATTGCAGATGGGGAAAAATAGAATAGATTTAAATTGGAGGAGCAAGAAGACACATTTATCTCTAAATTAAATGGAGAGTAGGAAGCAAGAGGTATGTAGAACTGCCTCCTTCACTCTCGGATTAGCATAGATGTTATGTGAAATAGGACACTGCAGCCTATCTGCTTAAATCTGCAGAGAGATGAGATTATTTCTAAGTTTGAAGCACATAGGTGCTTGGTATATATACAGCTGATTTACATGCATTTAACTGGGGGGATGAGGGGTGGGAGTGGGGCAGGATGTATAGAAAAGAACTGGGACCAGAATACTTTTTCTTCAGAAAGAGCTGTAATCTTTTACAAACAAGCACTAGCAGTTTAAATAGTTTTAAACAACTAACCTTGATACTTCTAAAGTACTGAGTACAATGCTAACTAATATCATTGCAAAATATTTTTGTAAATTAAGGTTTTTCCATTAAAATTGTGTACTTCTATTCATAGGACACTGTTTACACCAAGAAACACTTCGCCATGCAGATGGGCTACCCGCACAAAAGAAGAAAAGAGATTTTAGAAGTGTTTCAAATCCTCTTTTATGAAAACTCCATCAATTCTAAACCAAAGTCATCTCTGCAAGGAACTTTGTTCCCTAAATTTCACTTCCTGAAAATGACTACCAACCCTTTCAGACATGCCCACAGGAATTTATTCAAAACAAAATGAGTAAGTGGAACAAAGCCTAAGATTCTATCTATAGAAACCAGCCTTCAATTAGGCCAGGGAAATAACCTCAAAACTCAAATTCTGTAAAAAAACGCTTCCATCCTAGTACTTTGAAGAGTTTATTTAAATATCCATAAAGTATTGCATTTCGTTTTTACCCAACAGGTAATGAAAGCAGATTCCCTTTTATATTTAAAATTAATCTAGGAAAAGGAGAGACTCATTCTCAAAAGCAAAACTTCCACATAAAGCCCAAGATCAACAAAAATAGAAATCTTTTTGCAAGAGATAAAAGTGATTTACAACAGAAAAATCTCAAGGTAACTCAAAGATTGTTCTAAACTAGTTAAAGAATGAAATCCTTACAAACATTTTAATATTCAAACTGAATAACTGCAGTCTTTATTTTTGCTGCTAATATGAAATGTTCTCACTAAATTTAAATATTGTGAAAAAACACTCAGACTAAAAACAAAACACAGCTTAAAGAAATGTCAGACATGTACAAAATTACTGTGAAAGAGGAAAAAGAAGAAAGAAAACCCCCCAGAAATTAGGCCAGTTTTTAGGCGAGAAGCCAACTGTTTGCTCTACTTTGCTTTATTTATTAGTTCTTAAGGTATTTAAAACTTGAGCATTAAAACTGGAGAATGATTTGCAAATGAATGCAGTTGCAGTTGTGAAAATATAACTCACAGCTGAATGTGGGTTATTCAGACAAATGGCTGCTTTGTTAGAGGAGGGGAAGTGAAGTTCTGTGTTAATTTATTACAAACTGCAGCATTTCAACCCTGATGTCCAGGCAACAATGTTTTTTATTTCAAGTAATTTATAAGTACTTCCCATAGCACTTAACAGTGATGTCTTTGGCTGTTTCACCATGGTACCAGGGTGTATATGTATTTACTGTGGGAATTTGTTTTTAATAAAACTGTTGTAAGGCATTTTTATTCCTTCCCTTTGTTACATTAGAAACATTCTCTGCATAAGTAATGTATTTTTTCCTACTTGAAAGGCAGCAGATTATGGCCAGCACTGTATTTGGTTGTGTAAAATAATGACAGGCTAAGTGATTTCTCAACCAAAGCAAATTATTTCACTTGCCATGATTTTTTTTTTTTCTCCCACTTTAATACTGGTGACAGCACATGCCTTCTTTAAGGTCCCTGTGTTGGTATAATCATGTCAGTCCCTAGGTTAGATCTGGTCAATGTGAAAATCAAAAACATCAGGGGAAAAGAAATGCAACAGCTGAGTTATCAAAAGTAACTATGGCATCACATTGTACATGTTCTAATATTAGACATTCTGGGAGGAGGCTGTGGTTTGTTTTTTTTATTGTTAGATTATTATTTATTAAATGCTTTCAAAGATTTAACACAGGGTCATACAAATTCACTTGGAGTTGATTTGGTTTACAGACTGCCAGCTCAAAAAACAGATCACAAGTGAAAAGCTAAAGGCAACATATAGGGAATAAGACTACGTGTGTATACGTATATACACACACTTATAACATATGTCTGTTCCCCCCCCCTTAATATTTAATCTTGTTGTGCTGCTTCTTTTTGAGATCTTTACTGCAAAAGGTGAATTAATAGATTTATAAGTCAGAAATGAACTATGATGACCATCTACTTTGAAAAAGGAATGACAAACCTGCCATATCAACAGTTAAATTTGTTTCAGAAGTTAATCTTGCTGATTAAAAAAAAAAAAAAATATATATATATATATATCTATTTTACAGATAATCTTCATTTAACTTTAGATAAATATTCCACCAGTGGATCTTGCTACACTTTTGTAAGGTCTCACAAAACTAAACATCAGTAATGTCTTATTTCATATAAGCAATGTATTACTCGAAATAGTCCTGAAATATGTTTAGTCTCATAGTTTTATAGCATTTTTTTTCAAAGGTTATGCAAATTGCTACAACTCTTAGGGTAAAAATAACAATCATAATGTAATTTAGCTTTGAATGTAATGCTCCAGAGGCTTTTGCAGACTTACTGCAGCAATACAAAAAATTACAGACCAAATACATCCTCATTCAAATCCTCTGACACTGGGTAGTACACGTAAATTTGCACAATTTAATTTCTTCTAGTCGTAGATTAAGTTTCTATAACAAGAAAAATATTTGTAAGTAATACCATACTAAAGCTTGTGTAAAAGTTGTTTTAAATTAGAAGAGTTGATAGATGTTGAAATATACAAAAAAGTTACAGGTAACAATAATTTTTTTTCTTAGACAAAGTTAAAGCAATCAACTTTCTGTGCCTTTGCTCTAAGGTTCAGATTCCTACTTAAACTCTGAGGGAGAGATGCTTGGCAATGGTAACTAATTTTAGTTTTTCTTTTTACATTTTTAAAAAATTCAAAAGAAAAGGATTGCTCAAGTGAAAGACTCAATTCTTCTGCTAGTAGAGTCATGCCAGGAATTTTCTTGCCCAAATTCTAACATTCAGTCTTTTGTCAGCTACTTTATTTACTTTATACCTACCTCAAGCCACTTTGACATTTTTAATGGGAAACATTCTTGAACAAATCTTACATAAGAATTGTGCAGAAAAGTTCTCATCTTTAGAGAAAAAAAAATAATAAAATTGTTTGCTTCATGTGTTTGTTTTATCCTCTTCAAAGCTAAGAGAAGAAAAAAAAATAGGAAAAATAATCCATAAAAATGCTCCCAAGATCAAATTCAGAGAAATACAAATTTTTATCTGAGAATATAAGTACATATTTATGAGTTTTTTAGGATCATTTCCACAAAGCTAAGTAAACACCTGAAAGTTCTCCTCTCACCAGAAAAAACTTGAGCCTCTCACATTTATGTAATCTTAGTGATTTTGAGGAAAAAGAGATGGAGCTTTTTGGTTCAGCAGTTTATTATTTTACCTCAAAACCCATTCTTCTTTTTCCCCTCACACAAAGTGTATTTTTATTCTCCTTCTCAATTATTCTAATATATCGTGTAGGACCAGACCATAAACCCTGACAGTAGCTTTTCATAGCAAAGTGGCAAAACACACTTTCCTGTTCCCAACCTGACTACCCATCCCCACGAAGCAAAGAGAAGCAGTATGGGGAAGAAAACTCTGCACAGCTGAACGTGTTTCCCACGGATGCAACTGAGTTACTACCCAGTGTGCACGGAGCTCCATAGGAGAATGCACAAAGTCAATGGGAAAAAATCAAAAGATCAGCCTGCAAATATGTATACATCTGCAAGGCTGGTTCCCAGTGTAATACCAGAAACCAGAAGGACTGTGAAACATGGTTTATAAATACTTAATTTATTATCTACAGAGGAGGAGTAAATACCAAGTAAAATATCAGCTTGTGATTATTCCTGTATGTTCCCAACTCTAACTGAAACTGAAAAAAATGGAAGTCCCTCACAGTCCAATGTTTCCTATGACAGTTTCTGTACACTGGATTGCCGATGAAATACTCCAACAAACTCTAAAAGATGCTAAAATCATATGATTTGCAGGAACAGCTCAATGTGTTTATGAATTCCATGCATATCCACTGGATTTCTTCAAAACACAAAACCATTAGGATGCATCGCAGAAATTACTGGAGACCCAAGAAGAGGCATTTGGATGATAATGGGACTCATAAAAGCAGCACACCTCCTCAACAGCAGGGCTCAGTAGGGAACAAGGCATCTGTTTCATGAAAAATTAAGACCCTAAATTATGCTACTTTTCAATGAGAAACAAAACTAATATCTTCTGTCATTTACCATGAAAAAAAAATGATAGAAAGTATGACATCTAGCCTAGTCAACAGCTTAATGATCAGAGGTATCCATCAACATTTTAGAAACTTTGGAAGTTCACATCCTAAATTAGAAAGCAAACCAGACAAAAGCCCCAAGATTTCCCGTGTCATGAGAGTGTGCCCTACCCATTTTTCTAGGCTGATTCTAAAATCCACAGAGAACTCTGGAAAACCTGGACCTATCTGAAATGATACCAGACATACATGCACCTCCATGCTTGTTTTCTCTCACTCTTTTTGTTTGGTTTTTATTAGTTTAATTTCTTTGTGAATGGCTAATTCTTCCTGACAGTCTCTAAGTAATTAAACTCAATAAATATTTTAGTAGCACAGATGCTGAATAAGTTTAAAAGTTAGCTTCTGGTGGTAAAGAACAGTGTTTAAATAACTGTCCTTCAGCCATTGTCACACTTCCAGCCCCTTTGTGGAACCATTTTCTGCGAGTCTTCGCAGAAGTGCAAAGAAATGCTGCAGTAGTACTCTTTAACACATCCCCATAGCTGGCACCTATTAGGCCTGAGCATGCTTTGTATGTTTTTTAAGAGTGGGTGAAGGAGAGAGATAAAACCAGTAAAGAGAAAATAATCTACTTGCAGAATATGCTTTTGGCAGATAAATAAGCTTATATGTCGTTACACGCTATACTGTGCTTAGATTGCTTCAAGACAGTCTAGACACACAAAATAAATGATCCAAAACAATTTCTGAAGCATGCTAAGTAAGGCACACAAAGTGTGGGATATGCCAGCATTGAAGCTGTCTCTGCATACTTCAGCTGCCTTGCATGCATGTATGATGATACAATTTTAAAATACTCCCAGTGTTTTTGTCCTTCTTGTTGTTCAATGCAGCTTTTATAGCCTCAACCACAACAACATCGTGGGGAGGGTTCCAGGAACTATGAAACAGGCTATAACATCAGAAAGTCTTAATCTGCCTTTTGGGATCTCCAGTGTTCAGGTATGCAATGTCCAGATTATTTCCAGACGTTTCGTCATACCATGTTGATCGGAAGCTTTTTTTTGTTTGTGTTTTTTTTTTAATCTGCACAATTAGATTGTCAGCTTTTCTCTCTACAAAGTACCAAAAATATGTGCTTTCAGAGGAACATAAGGCATCAGAGCTCTTAGCTGCTGGGAGCAGTGAACCAGTTATTATGGACCTGACACAGCTCAAAGATATTTCGTCATCCATACTTAAGTGAAGAAGGAAATCTGTAAAGCTTCTTAGAAGGTCAGGTTGCCTTAAGTATTAATAGTACATTTTACGGTCAGACACATGAGGTGTTTCAGTATGCAAGTGTTCTATGAGGTACTGAACTTATATTAACCATGTCCACTACTATTCCTCTGATTTAGGCTGTAATTTCAGACTGCAGAAAAATGGGGTTTAATTTCTAGAACAGAAAGGCAAAGACTAAAATGGAGTTACTCAGCTTTCACAACACAGATAGTACTGGTGAAGTAAACTTGAATACCCTCATTAATGTCCAGCCTTCAAGCTTTTCCAGGGCAAGATTCTTATTGGCATTATTAGGAATTAATGGTTGGACTTCCTGATCTTAGAGGTCTCTTCCAACCAAGGCTATTCTGTGATTCTGTGTGATTCTGTGAATTCTTGTACTGATATACTGTAGGTGGAAGAGATCACACAGCAGACACCACCACCAGACAAACTGCAGAAGCACAGTCCTTGATATATAGGTCTTGAAAAAAAAATATTTGGAAGTGGAAATGGTGCATTCCATGAAACTGAGGCACAAGTAAAACATGAACTTGCAAGGCAGTGCTTCTCTTCCTTCCTGTCAGCTGACAGGACTCAAGGTCGAGAACCTCAGGACCAGAATCCTTAGAAGCTGGATCTGTAACTCCCACCATATATACCTGACATTAGAAGTATGCCATTCTGAAGGAATTTGGAGTTCTCAGTTTTGAACGTGCATTTAAATCACTGAAATAGAAGGAGCCCCCTCAGAGAATCCATGAACAAAACTGCAGGAACCCTATTTGGAGACAAATAGAGCTCATTCTTGTTCTAATAGGCATGCTCACAACAACAGGGCACTGCATTACATTTGCTACAGACAAATGACTTTACATTTTGAATGAATCAGGATGAAGAACTAAACTTCTAAACCCTAAGTCTCCAAGATTCAGAGGTCCAAATCTGTAAGGATGACAGTCAAACAGTGTTAGAAAAAATGGGAGGAATGATGAGGGAATGGCAAGTTTCCTCTTTCAAGCCATCTGATGGCTTCTCCTTGACATAGACACTGATATTTTTAAAAGCCTGGAAACATAAGAACTGTGCATTTTTAAGTGTATCTCCAAGGCAATTGTAACTGTACCTCCAAGATGCACTATAAATGTCTTCATTCTTCCTTATTTTACAGTCACTACATTCTAGTAAGCCAAAAGAATTACGAGCCTTCTGCAACACATGTTGACAGGGACTGACACCAAAGTTTTGCTCTTTCTTTCTAAGAATGTTTCTGTATTCTCCTTCTGACTTAAAAAAGAAAAAAAAAGAAATTCTGGTTTCTACAACAACTTACTTTCTTCCGACTTACTCTGAAAATACAGTAACAGTAGACTGACATTTCAAAGACTTGACAAATACAGCTGTACAGAGAAACTAAGGTAAGTGGCAAAAATGCAGCTATTCTCCACCCCACTTCCCCAGCAGCCATTTTGACATTTCCTCTAAGCTACTACTTAAAAGTAGTATCTTTTAGACTTTTAAATATTCCACATTAGCTTAATCAGCAACACACAAAGCTTTGTTTTGACTCCTGCGCTTTCACCTGTTTAGTTTCTAACACCTACCACTCTGGGAGCTGTGATATAAAGACATTCATTTCACATTCTCCTTAGAACCAATTACATGCACTGCAAACTTTCTACTCTGCTCTGTGTTGTACGTCAGTTGCTTTAAAACAATTTAAAAGCCAACAAATGTACATACACAGATTTCTGTGGTCAAGACATCTGCACTTTCTCAACTGTTTCTAAAGCAGAAAAAAAATGCCTATTAGTATAAAATTTGAAGAAAAATTGCCCACAGGAGGAATGGGCATTAGCCATGCTTCACTTCCCTCCTTTTCGTTGACATATGAAGCACTTTTTTTCTCCTCCTTTCTTTCCAATTCACAGTGGGTCTAAAGAGGTGAATCAGTGCACAGAGAAACAGAGAGAAAGAGAGGGGAAAAAAAGAAAAAACCCACAACCCTCTTTTTCCAGGGTGGGTATGAAATATGAAGGCCCAACAATTGTCTGAGCTCAGTGCATTGGAATAACATTGGTTAAATTATGGATAGTTTTGAATAGTGTCACTTTTTTTTTCTCTGCAGATGGTTGTTCACACAAGGAGTCTGGCCTGCATAATTGTATCACTAATAAGCAGTAAGGCAATTAGTTGTGTAAGTGTGCTATAATCATTCTAACAGAAGAGATGACGAAGAGACAAAAAAAAGGAGGGGGGACAAAAAATGTCTTTTCTCAATTCATCAACTGACAGCCATAATTAGATATATATAATTGAAAATTCCACAGTAGGGGGGCCAGCTTATACAAATGAATTTTCTTTGCTTCTCTTATGCATTTTTTCCTTTTGCCTGAACATTCCCCCCAAGAAAAAGGCAGAAAATTTGTCATTCCAGGGGAGCGTATACTGTATGAACCACAGGCTGCTCATTCAGAGCAATGATGTCAGAATAACATCTTTTCCCCCCCACTAAGAAATAGACGGCTTTGAACTGAGCCTTTATTAGCTGTTTTCAGCCGGTAGCAAATTAGAAAAACAAAAAACAAACCACCAAACCCAAAAAAACCCCCCACATCACAAAAAAAAACCCCCTCAAAACCAATGCAGCCTTGGATGATCTATATCAGTTTGCCAAACATGAAATGTAAAACTCCAAGAGGAGAGGTCACCTTTTTTTTTTCCCCTATTGACATGAAGACGGCTTGGTTTTGGTGCTGGGGGAAGAATTCTGAGTTATAATAGAGCATTACATCATCAAGTATTATGGGAAGAAGGGGATTTCTTTTGAGCGAAGCCTGATTATCAAAGGCTATAATTAAATTTGGGCTAAAAATGCCCAAGTGCTTATGAGTTTGTGGAAACTATGCACAGAACAGCTTTCCAGTGAATTAATCAGCTTGCAAGTTTTCATTATTCTGGAGCTTCTCTTTTTAAACTGTAAGCTCACAATCACAGCTTTTTTTTTTTTTTTTTTTTATCAACAAACTCTCCTAAAATTTAATTGGACAAACCTTAACTGATTTATTTTTTTTTTCCCCTTAAAGAGAGAGAATGTTAAGGCTGGAGCTTGTTAATTAAGTTCTTTAAATGCCCCCAGCTGTGCAATAAATTTTCAAAGCTACACAACTGCATCTTTTTAAACGTTTGCTCCCTTGTTTTTTAGTTAAAATAGTTTTCAAAAAGGAACAAGTAACTATAACAGAAGACTTAAGAAAATTCCTACACATACAGATGATCCTGGCTGAAAAAAATTGAAAGATTAGAAAATTGCAGCTGATTAGAATGTAACTGCATGTTACAGGACTGTTTTCAAGGACTACAATTTATTAACTTCTTCTAAAATAATTTAGCACTTAAAGAAACCCCAAAAACCTAAGAAGCCTCTGTGTTAGATGTGAATAGGATAAAATATCCCATGTATTTGTTCCACAACAAAATATTTCTCTCTAACATCACTGAAAAGTTTACTGAAACATTGCATAGAAACACCCACAAATTCAAGGACCATATGCATAGTTCTATTATCTCAAAAAATACCAGTGGCCAGGGTTCATATCTGAAGGCCTCACAATAAGAGTATAAAGATGACATGAAAACATTTATCTTAACATAGGTCATCTAAACTATAGCTATATATATTTAACTTCTTAATGTTAGAAATATCAAAATATTCAACACCAAATTCTCTTCTATTAAAAAAAAAAGTTATTAAATATATACCTGGCAGGAAAGTTTATTGAACATACTGACCACTACAGTCTTAAAAGTTTTCAGTAACAAACTTTTGGCAATTTTGGACAGCTCAGTAGGTTTTTTACTGAAGAACAGAAATAGTATAATATGATCCAAGACATTAAAAATTAGTATCATCTTACCTATCACATAACAAACCCCTAATGGTCTGATGCAAGATTGTCATGTTCTCCCTGATGAAAAGACCTGACCTTGGAGAACCTGAGTACTGAATTTTACTCATTTTAGTACCCAAATTCACTCTATGTTGTACAAGTGCTCCTTGTTCTAGAAGTTTGACACATCCTAGCTTTGGCCTTTAAAATGTTGAAGCATGCAAATGAAGACAGAAACCTTAAATACCAGTGACAAAATAAGAGACAATACTTTGCCATCTCTATGAAAGCTAAGTATGTCACCAAAAATACTTTTCCATCCATATGTCACAGATGAGGTTCCCGATGGCCAAGTTTAACAGAATCTGACATTTCCAGACTATGAGTTAAGTCTGAGACCTGCTGAGGCCAGTTCACCTCATTGAATGGAGGACATTCCTTTTTTATTCATGCAATGTAGTCAAAACTCTGCCTATGGTTATCTGTCTTGGGGAGCACACAAGTGGGTGAAACAATTTGAATTCACACGTCCTCCCAACACTAAGATCTTGGTAGAGCAAGATGCATGGGGTGAATTTTTGCCTTCCTCTTTTAGGTTTGTAGTGTCAGGTCCAATCTAGACCTAATACATAGTTGAGTTAATAGCTTTTGTTCTGGTATGCTTCATCCCAAAATTTTTACCAGCACAGAACCATGGGTTGCACCAAAAACTTGGAATGAAACCACTGAGCACTTGATAGCACCCCAATCAATATTCTGTAGCTCTGCTGCTGACTACTATCAGAAGCATCTTTGAATGCTTTAAGTTATTAGGAATTTTATGGCTGATCTCAACACTGACTGTGTGAATAGACCTACCATTATGAGACTACATTTCTCAGCCTACAGTATCTGCCACATTCCAGAATACCAAACAAATCCTCAGATAAAAACTTTACTTGATTGTTCATTATTTCAAGCTGTTCCTTCATCCCTCGTATAGCTTATAAGATGATAACATTTTTCATTAGCAAAAATACAGACGTGCACAAAGGAATGAGACTTATTTTGGAAATGCCTTTTTGAAAACCAAAAAATTACTGCATTTTTCCTTTTGTTACAGCAGCTGTCTCAGGTGTTCTCTCCCTTGCACATAACTGACCAGATATTCTGAAAATATATACTTAAGAAGTTAAATGAATGCACATTCTACTGTATTATTTTTCTTAAAGCATTAAAGGTTTTATTTTATCTTAAAAGATTCTTGGCTGCATTTCCATGGTACACAATGACACATTTGGTTCTTTGTGTTTCTAACTAAGTAATGACATAGTTCCTCTAAACCATGAAAAATGTTGCGTTTGACCAAACAAGAAAGGAAGAACTTCTGGGAAATTCTATTCACTGGATCTTGAATTAGACCCAGAACACTGGGACGAATCCTTTCTCTTCTGCAGCCCCCTGCCAAACCTGGCTATAGCTGCAGTGGCACTGCATTGTTTCCTTCTTATTCATTGGGTACAGTAGTATCAATACAAACTGTACTCAACTGCTGAAAGCTTGATTCTCAAACATATGGATATGTTGAAAATTAAATTGCAGGGTTTATTTGAATTTATAGACAGCTCGGTGAATGTATTTTTGAGATACAGTCTCCGTCAAGGAGATAGATGTCACCTGCCATGAGGAACATGATTGTATAATGTTAAAATGCCACATTCTCTTTGTAGGTAATTCTATTCAGTCGCTTCCTGCAAAGATTTGGGTAATGAACACTTGAGCATCTGTGGTGTGGGATTTTTTTTTTTTCCTTTTTTCCTCCTCCCTGCTTTTCAGAATCTTGCTTTAGAATCTTGCTTTGATTTGTATTTCTTTATTGAATATAAAACTGCCCAGATTCTTTTCCCAAGTCAGCTTTTGCATTATATTATTGTAGTGTTTCTACTCTTTTATTAGGATTCCTACACTTCTAAACAAGGAAAATGTTGCAGGACAGAGGAAAGAAGATTCATGTGAAATTACTGAACCTGTGAGGCAAATTATTCTCTAGAGTCAGCCAACACTGTGGGAACAGTTCAACACTCTTTCAGTTAAAGATTTGCATTATCTTGTTTGTTTAGATTCAAAGATTTCTTTTTTCCTTTTTAATCATCTAGTCAATTGTAATTGCCACCCCATTGTGCAACTTAAATCCAAATAATCTTTCGCATATCTAACTCATTTTCTGAAGAATGGCATCTGGTCTGAAACACTAGATTATATCATGAACAAACATAAGTAAACAGCCTGCAGGAAATAATTTAGTACACGCAACCCTCACCCCCACCCATAAATTTTTTGTTGCTTTTACAAATTGTCTGATTATTTAAATTAAAAAAAAACAACACTTTGACAAATTTATTCCATTTGCATATAGTCTGTAATCTTCAACTAAATGTTATTTACTATTTGGAATTTTATTTACTCAGATTAACAACTCACAAACAGAAGGCTAAACTAAAGTCTACTTGTCTTTGCCATAAATTAAAAATGTGTCAAGCTGAAAATACAACCAATACATTCTTACTCATATCACAATCAAAAATAAATAAGTATACCAAACATTTAAGTTCAACCAAAACAAGAACCAAATAAAAACCAAAACAATACAAGGCATCTGATGTCCCTCTCTTCTCCAAAAGGCTCTCAGGTTAGATTAGAAAATGTTGGTCAGAATAATTAAAAAGAACTGAGAAACTAGAGTCTAAGATTACTTCTACTTTCCTCAAAATAGAAAGAGGAAATTATTTGCAATGCATTCACAAGAGATTTTATTTTCATGATTCTCTTACTTGCAGCAAGGTCTAAGAAAAGAAACCAAGGTCATTTGAGAAGATCAAATCCAAATCTTTCCTAAAAGATTGGAGTAAAGACATCTTTAAGAAGTTAGAGATTTGATTTTGTGTGTATTGCTGATGGCAAAAGCATGTCTATAGGATGCCTAGAAATTGACCTTATTTTTTTCTTTTTTAATGAGTGGGGCATCTACTTTTTGTGGTGATATTTAGCTTGATAAATTACAAAGATTCATTCTGTTTCCAAATCATCTTTCTGAATTTCTGACAGTAAATATAGCACAGTATCACTGAAACACACTTAATTCCTACAAACAGAATATCTTTGTACCAATCTGTGTCTTAAAAAGCTAAACTAAACAAATCAAACCTTTACAGGTAACAATTAAACAACATAGTGCAGCAGTAAGTACACAATTACACTAATTTTTTCTGTCAGTAACTTTAGAGAAAGGAAGACCAGAAATTTTCCTTTTCTGTAATTGCAAACTGTTACACTGACTGCTGTAAAGGGTACCTCTGGTTTTAGCTTCATCTAAGTAAACTGCCTATTGCTTTCATCTACTTACCATTGAGTCACAAAAGAGAGATCTTTGCTATGGAGAGAAGACTTGAAACTTGCTCACAACAAAAACAGAGGAAGAAATGAGGGTGTAGATGTATTTCTGAGAAACAACTAAAAAGCAACTTATGTTTTAAAACTACACTAAAAAAAGTTTTCAAACTGCCAAGTAATTGCTTTTGAATACTAAATAGTTGTGCAATACCAAGCTATCCTTGTAACCTTATTTTTTAAATATATTAATTTAATGAGTGTATGCTATTTTTCTTCTGAGCAATTATGCAGAGGCAGCACAGCAAAGAGTAGCTACTCCTTCCTAGTTTCTGAAAGCTTGATTTGATAACACAACATACTTTTACATAGGTGTTCAGGTTGAAACTCTTAAAAGTAGATTAAATATTTCTCCTCTTATGTTTTATAGCCTCTGAAATTACTGTCAATCTCTAACAACACTCCCAGCTTTTACATGGCCACAGAGCTGCGAACTAGTGGTGAAATGCTGAAGTGATCAAGTCTCTTACAGAGCTGGCATAATAAATACAAAAATGGACCTCTTCCTTACCTCTACACTCAAGTCCCCAATCCCCCAAACCTCTTCCAGAAATAAACAAAACTCAAAACAGTAGTAGGAAGATAGTAGCCAACTCTCAGAAGTGAAAGTGGGAACCAACTAAAATATGGAGCACAAACTTCTATAACAGGCATTTTAAGAAGGGAAGTACATTAAAAAAAAAAAAATCACTTGACAAAAAAAAGCTTTCCAAGATTATGCTAAGGTGATTCTGGCCCTAAGACATAGTGGTATTCCACAGTTTAACATGTTTTTCAAGCTAACACATTAGCTCTGCCAGCATCCACCAAGACTGAGAAACTAATGAAGTACGAGTTCAGGCAGTGCCATCTTTAGAATGGAAGAAAATGGGCTGGGGAAAAGTGATACAGGTAGGTACATCAGAAAACCTTCTTTCACCCCACTGGTTAATTTTTATTATCAAATCTCTTGAAGAGCACTGTACTGTATCAAAGGCCTTGATGTTTTTAAAACAAAGAATTTATGGGCACTAGACGTGTAACCTACCTTCCTTTGTTTGCTGAAATACATCATCATTTTGTGCCTTGTGGTAGCAAAAGTAATTTAGAGGATCCTGACAGAAATAATATATATATCATTAAATCTGTCCATTAATATACTTGTGGTATTATAAACATAGCGGTTTGTGGATGACAGAAACTAAAACCAACTCATTTGTTTGTGTCAGTATTAAAATGTAATAAATTTTCTTTTCAGATCCCAGCCAAGTGAAGAGCTTTCTGAGCAGAGTTATCTCTAAACGAGGCATAAGGAACTCAGAGATTAAAATGTAACCTTTGAACGTCATTTCCAATTTGCTTCAGCTCTTAGGTGTATTGAGAACAATGGTCTCAGGGCAGATCCAAGATCAAGTTGCTCACAAACAAACAATACTCACTATCATAAATAAGGTTCCTATTTGCAAGGGAGTTATAAACTGTAAAACCAAGGCTTTTAGGGGCCGAGTCTGACATAATCAGACACTGGAATTATTAACATCTATTTCTTAAAAAAGAAATCTAAGTTGATTTATCAGCGTGGTAAGACAGAAACGAACACTGAGCTATGCAGAATCCATACAAACAACCCTCAAGCCTGTCTACCTGGACAACTTAATACTGTATAAAGCCCACATCAGTACCCTTCTATCCATACATCAAACATTAGTGTCTAGTTATGTACAGAAGAATGACAAGCACAAAGTTACAGGAAAAAAGTAACTTTAGCTACTAGACTGAATACACACAGCTTTGCCAAGTGGGTGCAAATGAAGCTGATCATGTGGCATCTCAAAATTTAAGCACCCCTGCAGGACTTTAGCCTGAGACAGACCAGCATCACACAAATGGTTGATTACAAGTAGGAAATGGTATCTGAAGATACCACTGGGCTCCTGAGATGCAATATTCAAAGGCTATTTTTATGAGGTAGGTATTTTTAGAACGTCTTAACATATAATATCCATAATACATAGCAAACATAGTAGCAAAAACCTGTCTGGAGAGGAATCAAACATACTATATTATTCTAAAATAAATGTAAACATATCTGGAAAACTACTTCCATCAAATCCTTGCAGAAATCACTGGTAAAGCCCGTGTACTTTTTAAAGCTTTCAGACTAAAAAAAAAATTTACTAAGTCACAAATGTGGCAAACCCAGCAGGATATTTCTCTAAGAACCCTACAGAAACCAATAATATACCATGCCTGGAAACATCATTTAATTTCACAATGGCTATACACATATTGCCTTCAATGTGGGAGCAGACTTGCCCATTTTTTTCATCTCCTTTATTTTATGTCTCAAGGAATGTAATAGTCATAAATATCCTATGGGAAATTCCCAGTGTCTAAAAAATTGACTAGATATCATCTTTCTATAGAATTCTTATTTGTGAGCATTTGTCATCTAACAGAAGAACAGGTTACAGATAAAGAAGAAAAACATGGCTGTTGTTTACAAGTGTGTGAAGATGGTAACTTCAGTGTTTGAGACCTCTACTTTTTTAATGAAAGATCAATAAGCAGGCTTACATGTTTGATTGCCACAGCTCTACCTACAGCAAAGATGTAGTCCAACTAATTAGTATCTTTAAAAAAAAACAGAATGCCTCTGGGTTTGATTTTGTATAATCTAGAAAAAAAGTTGATTCATATTCTACTACAGTAAAAAAAAAAAAAAAAAAAAGTGGTCTTTTGAAAGATTCTAATGGTTGCACTGAATGGTTGAATTACCAGTTCTGAGAATGAACAACCTCTTTATTATATTCTATACTATACTCCTCACAAAGCTATATGACCCAGAACGATGTAAAAAAAAAATAATTTTGAGTCAACCTCTAAAAGAATGCAGGAACCTCATGGTCAGATTTTTCTAAATCATTCACCTTTCAAAATACCAATGTCTTCAAATGTTTTTAGTAAATAATGAGAAAGAGGAACACAGAACTATTTTCCAGATCAATGGCGAATCTTGTCTAGGGTTTGAAAATATCTCCTCCTAGTCAGATTCTTCCTTCTGAAAAGCAGTGAAGTTCATCAACAGTTGAGAATCATTTGAAATACTTACGCATTTTCAAGCATCTTATACTTGAAGCATCGGAGTGCATGAATGAACTAAAAATGAAGCAAGATGATTGACCTGACCTACATCTCACACTGACCTACATCTCACTATTTCAATTTACTGAGGTTCACTTACCTATAAACCAAACAGCAGCTATCAGTAAGCTGCACAGCTAAGACATTGCTATAACTTCTCACACAATGCTAGGACATACAATGCAGCTCTAAGCCAGTATTTTGAACACCAGTCTATGTTTATTTCATTAGCATAACTTCAGTTATCAGCTCTCTTTCACTGGACATGCTATACTTTTCTTGTGACAAAAACTGGATGTTATGACTTTAATCTAATTTTTAATACAAAACTAAAATCTAAACATCAGAAATATGTCAGAGTTGGAGTGCCTACATCAGCAAATCTTTGAGAGCAGGTGTAAAGTTATATCCTTGTTAAGTTCAATACAAGAAGTATCATTAGAAAGGAACAGAGGCACAAGCATTGACTAATGCAGGTGTTATGTTTGTACCAAGGTTACTGGCAAAGCATAGTGATAAACTAGCCAAACCATTCAGTGTGACAGGATTTGTGCTAAGATCTCCTGCAGAGATCTGGGAGAACAGCTGATACGTAACATGAAAACTACTGCTGTGCTTTTCTTGCTCCTGCACATGCTCTAGCACAGGAATTTGCATGGCTGAAGAGATTAATTCAGACAGCAAGGAATCCCCCAGAAAACTCAGTAACAAACGTTCAATGGGCACTTTTCTCCCAAATAATTGTTCAGCACACACTTCACTATTTAAATATTTAGTGCTCACTACAAAAGATGTTAATGAAGTTGTTGGCAGTGTTCTCATGTATGCTAGTAAAAAATCCAAAATATCTCATGAAGTACCATGTGCAATTTGCTAGTAATAAAAGGGACTTGAAAATAAGTGCTGATCAGTAGCAAGAGTTTTATAGGAAAACAGCTACCAAAAGAAGCATGGCCACACTCTGGTGTAACGTGGCACAGAGAAGCTGAAAACTTTGCCAGACACTTTTGTTGCCCTGAAATGGTGTCACTAGCAGGTCTGACTAGAGCACAACCAACACTGTTTGTGACTAGCATCAAAGTGTCACAGATGCTGCTTTGAACTGCTCCATAGAAAAAGAACTGTTTCATGGCTCCCATTTTTATTGTATGTGCAAGAATGCATGTACCAAACAGCAGGGACACTTCCTGACTTACAAGAGCCAGGTCATGTTCTTTTTCTGCCTGATTCAAAGCAGAGATTTTCATCTCAGATCACTCTACCTCAAGCAGAGAAGAGACATCAACACACCTTCTATGTCCAAGGGCAACTCCTGAATTATTCCACATTAAAAAGCGTCAGACATTTTCTCTGTTCATCCTGTGCTTCATGAATACTTTGTTGAAATGTATTTATTCCAACAGAACGGCATGGGTCTGCTAATCTGAAATTCTAGCAAAATTGGGTTTGCTACATGTAATAATAAGTCTCAAAATTCAAAGTTATCTTCCATTACATTTAGGTACAAAGAGGTGTGGAAGTGTCATCACAGTAATCTAAAATGAGCATGAAGTAAACTTTTAGAAGTTTATCCATCAATAATACCTCTATGCACCGTCCAGTTACTTAGATTTACAATTCAAAACTGGATTTCTTTTTATAAGTAAATCAAAGGAAAAAACCATGAAACTGAATTAAAAATATCTTTGTAACAACAGAACATTGCAACTGTTAATTTGAATTCATCACCCTTTAGTAGTACTAAATTATTTTACTATAATATGTTAAACTACGGTCAACATTTCCTTCGCTATGTAGAAATCTGCCTGAAATTCTCTTCTAATTCTATTCAGATTATGTTTTGGTTTAGTTTTACATTTAGAAAGGTAAAATCAACTGTCAAAGCCTCATCTAGATGAGTTAGATTCTCAGACTTTTGCCAGGAGCTCCTGAAAGATCTACTTGAATAATAACTGCCCTCTCTACAAAGCATATGAAAAAACTCCCAAACAAATTTACAGTACTCCTAATTAATATCTTGCAACAGATATGCTCAATAAATATAGATTTGATTCAACTGTTGGGTGTTAACGAGACTACTATTGACAATTACTACCATTCAACGATCCAATTTAAAAAAAACCTGTGCATTTACTTTATATTTCCAAAACACTGACTCTTCCAATAACAGAGCTAACAGAACTAGAACTCTGGCCTAGTAACGAGAAGTACATTTAACCCTATTTCTATTCCCCTGCTTCTATGCCCCTTACCTCTATTTCTAGGGATTATTTGTCAGAAGCAGTAACTCAGCAAAAATTTAGATCAGGCAAAATATAAAAAGTAGAGTGGATCCCCAGTGACCTGAGCTGGTAGCTGGGGGCCAGTCAGCTTTGCTCCCAAGAAACTTATCTCAGTTCACATATTCTCTAAGTGGTTAATAACAACAGGGCTGTAAAAGGCATTATTACACAATACTCATCTGGAATTATTGCACTTTTATGGTATATTACTGCAGGCATCCCAGAGAATTAAGCTTGCCAAAACCAGCATAGTTTATCTGGAAACAGGATTCACATTTCTATTAGTCTATAAACAAAGCCTCAATATTACTTAGGGATAAATGTATAGTGTGCAGATTCTCTTTTTGAACTCAGATTTGTTTTCAAACTGTATTCTTTGCTACGTGTGTGTATAAACATATGCATACAAACAAGTAATCCATAATATTTACACACACGCCAAGAAAAAGTAGACCTTTAAAATAATATCTGAAGTTATTTTTCTGTTTTATCAAAATAACATGGCTGAAATTCTATTCTCACTGCAATGCAACACACTCCAGCAGTTTTGATATGAGGCATCTTGATCTTTTTGTTGTGTCTAATTTACAAAGCATAAAATCTTTTTTCGACACTTCTCCCTCTCCAAAAAGGGTACATTTTCCCCCTCGTGATAAATTTCATGCCATTTTCTTTAAACAGAGATATCAAATTGTTCGACGTTTTAACCACAGTATGTCCTGGTAATCCAATCCTTTGGATTTGCTTGGGTGTCCCAAAGTGTTTTGAGTTCAAACAGCAGAAGGAAACTGCAGCGCTGGTCAGTCCCCTCTTAAATCTTCTTATGGATTTCATTTGCTGTGTGGCCTGAGAGGGGTCAAAAGGTTTTCGCACAGAAGTAGAATTTGAGAAATAATCACCTTATAGACCCACTAAATCAATCATAATTAATGCACTTGCCTAGTTCTGTCAGAGAATTGCTGCTAGAGGGCAAAATAAAGAGGCCCCTTCTAATACAATTTGAAAAGAGATCAGATCTGTCATTTCATCTAATAATTGAGCCAAATGAGAAAAGAGAAGGGTCAGAGTTCATCTGGTGACCTTATGTAAACCCAATAATACATAATTCATTTTCATTTTATGGAATTTATAAGATGCTGTAAACTGTCAGGATACAGACTCATCTGCTTTAGCTTCCACCAAAATCTTCCTGCTCATCACGCAGCACACACTGAGCTGCCAAAACTTTTAAGTGGTATATTCTGGCAGAATAATCCAAAAGCCTTCAACGAGGATCGGTATTTAATTCATTCTTCCAAGCGTGCGAAGTTAATAACTGAATAAATCACTCGCAGCTCTTTCTGAATGATATAAAACCTGTAATTTATTTACTGAGTGTTACAAATACAGTTAAAACATGTTTTCATGCAAAATGGTTTCTTTTCTTTTTTTTTTTTATTATTGTTATAAAAGATTTTTTTTTTTTTTTTGGTGAACATAGAACATAAATGCATATGCCCTCAGAATGGAACACTTCATTCCATCCCAAGTCCCATTGGACCATATTCAGTAGAACCCATTGCAGTTATTATTGACAAAACAAGAGTAATCTGAAGACAGATTAAGGAAACATTTCTCAAGTAGGCAAGTTTCTTTTTTTTTTTCATTGTTAATGTTGAATATTAATTGAAAATATAAAAAGTGATGTCCTTCCAGCCTGCCTTGCCTTTTTTAGTTGCTATGCTGAGCTACATTACTCAATCACACTGCCACAACTAAGTTAGAGCTCTATCTAAGTAATAAAGGTGAATTGATGGTTTATGAGTTATTCCTCACTGCTTTGTCTCCCTTAATGTCAATACAACCAACATGTAGCAGAGCATCCAGGCATTCATGACAGAGTTTCCTAAAGCAAGTCTGGGCTTCTGGGGAGAAGAAATTTTTTCATTGAACCAGCCAACACATAACTGGGGGGAGGAAATCAGCAGGGATGGTTTTGACTAATTGTTAAGTTTGAAACAGAAGTAACAAACCTTGAAAAAGTATAAATGCTGAGAATAAGTCTAAGTAGATACATTAATTATAACAAAAGATATTAAGGTTTAGCACAAATCTTGTCTTAGTGATGTCCTTCGACCATCACAAGTACAACAACAGTAACATTATGAAAGAAACAAATTTATAAAATTCTTCTGATACTTGGTTTATTTAGAGATGAGGGGTTTTTATCCTGTTTTTTATAACATTTGTGAAATACTCAGACCTACTGATAGGAAAAAATATTAAATATTTGGACCAAGATACAGGTGCTGTAAACTATATTGTTCACTACAAATCCTGTCTAATAGAAGCTTTGTGGAAGATACAGCACTGTCTGCTTGATAGTTCACTTGCTCCACACACTTAAGCATCAAACTCCTGTCCCCCATCAAACTGCTTTGTATAGCTGTGACTTAAAAGCTACTATGAAGGGCAACAGATGATTCTCCTTGACATAATGCATTCCATGTTAATTATTTTCTAGTCCTAGTAGAAGACTGGATTAGAAAGCACTGGACAGAACTCATGCCACATTCAGGAAAAACGATACAATGCTCTGACAGGTTCCCAGCTTATTCAGCCAGTGTAATTTAGAGCTGTCTTAAATTATGACAAAGTCTGTTTTGGTATCTGGCCAGTCAGAGTAATGGCAGCACAAATTTGTCTTAAGTTCTTTTTCTTCTCAGCTGTACCAGTCTGAAGACTGAGCCTTTTTTTCCTCTATATTACAATTCCACAGAGATCACTTTGCTTTAACAATTAAGAAAGAAAAATAAAATTCCATAGTAAAACTAACTATACCATATGGTGTCATGTTTCCAGTTAAATGGATAATATGTGAACCAGCAACTCAACAGCAGTGCTGGTAGCAACACTGCATTGCCCTTCATCATGAACGTGTGATTTTTGAACAGCTTTATGAAGGATCATATTCTGTAATATTTATAGAGAGGAAAATGAAGGCACAGAAATAACAGGTTGTTTTACACCACACACTGAAACTGAAACCAAATCTTGTGTTCTACGTTATCCTGTACCTTACCAATAATCTTCCCCTTGTAACTTTGACCCCATATAGCAAGCCACAGAAGATGCATTACTTGTAATTTAATGGTAAAAGTCAATTTGTATACATAAAAACTGCAAGAAATATGTATGTGGCTCTCAAGTTACCCTTTATCCATTTACCCTTTTTTCTAGTTTGAAATGACAAGATCCTTGTATTTGTCATATTGTTTAAATCTGACCTTTGATCCTAAGGGTCATTGCACTCCCTGAGGTCATCTGCCCATCTGATTAACACATTCCATAATTTTGAAGGTGGCTAGTTTAGTGGTTTATCCCGTTAATCACGGCAAAGGCACTAGAAGCAGCATGAAAAAAACACTAAGGTTATCAAATCCCCACAGGAGATTAGGAAGTTAGATAAGCACATGAAGTTTAACAAACAAAAAGTACATGGACAAACCAAAAGGCATTCAAGGCCTGAAACCTGACACAAGCAAAGCAGCATGAGAAAAACAAACATCAGAAACTTCTCCTCCCTCTCATTTTTCTCTTACTAGATTTCATAAAGCTCTGATATTTCCTCTTGAAAGTAAGACGCCTTCTAGGTCAGAGGGCAGTGTGAAATGATTATGAATTTTAACACTACCCAAACTCAAAGTGTGATACAGAACCAGGTTAGAAACAACTCAGACGAGAGGAGACACCAACATGGGATACCACCTGCAGAAACAGCATCAGCCAAATATCAATATAGTGCAGTTACCAGGGAAATTCTGAGGATTGGTGAAAATCAGCTTGTGAGATAGTTGATAAGGGGAAAAATGTATTTCTTGGGATGAGCTTTTTTATATTGCCTATTATACAGTAAATAAAGATACTAATATAGGCACAAATGTATTAGAAGCAGCCTTGTATAATAGGACATTACACTGAGAATAAATAAAGCTTTGGATCTTACCACTCTGCTGCCGAGGAAAACGACTCAACATTTTCAACTCTTCCCTGGTATTTCCTTCAGGTATTTTTTTACACAGCAAGAATGGGGACCTGCTTACTGTGTTTAATTGCTAGCAGAATGAAATTTTGCTTGATATCTTGAACAAATACAGTAGCTAAGTTCGAAAAGGGTCTGTGGCAATCGTCTCACATGGTTGGTCTCTTTGCTTTTATTAATCTAATATAAAAATGCAATTCCTATCCTAATAACAGTACCTAGCACATCCAGTTTCAACCTTGGAATTCCTGTTACAAATTAAACACTCCATTTATTGAAATGCTTTCATTTTCCACAAGGAATTATATTCTTAATAAAAATCATTATTTTTTAAATTTCTTACTAAATGAATTTTCAAAAATATCTGGTTTATAATCAATCATATACTGGTGTTATCTTTCAGAAAGCAGTAATGGATACTTTAATTGTATAGATTTATCATTACTTTTCTCTTACATATCTTTGTAGAAGTAATGTATATTATAAAACTCTACTATTGGCTCATTATATCTGAACTACATTTGACATGTATTAAAACACATTATATTATGTAATATCAGCCAGTCATAATGCTACTGCTGGTGAAACATTACAGTATGATAATAAATAGATCACAATTTGTTAGATTTAATCTGTTTTTAAAATGTATTTATTTAGCACTGATTGAACTACCTTATTAATGTTTTTAGATCAAAAGCAGCCTTTCGTCTGCCACAGTGAAATAATTTCTCATCTTCACATCCATCATGCATTGTAACTTTGGCTTGTTGTGAAACTTAAAACTCAATAGAGTAACAAAAATAAGAGAAATTCTTCATAGTCTAAGGAGTTCATTAAAAAAAAATTAGATTTTGTCTTTTTCATATTTAAGGATATAAAATTAATGAAATGTTTGAAGAAATGAGTTTGTAGAAACAGCTTTTGCTAGCAGAAAATTACTATTTTGATATTCACTAGCTTTGGCTATACTATGATGGAAATAAGCATGGGATAGTACATATTCCAAACAGAATAACTCTAATTACATAGGAAAACTGGTTTTGTTTTTTTTTTACTTCACAATATGGGCCGATCTTTTTACATTTTACAAAGTGTAAAATTTAATAATTTTATTAAAGGCATTTCAGTGTCTACTAAAAAAAATTTGAAAGTGACATTTTCTGGAAATGGAATTGGAAGATTTGTTTATCACAGTTTTATAAGCACCCTCACAGTTAATAGAAAGTAAAAATAATCACGAAGAAGTAAAGCAACTTGAACAAAAGTGCTTGCTCAATATCCAAGACAAGAGAACAGATCTCCTGTTTACAACATTCTGCCAAATGCAGACATACACAGTTATCAGAATTTTCAAATAATAAAAACCAGTCAAGATCTCAACAGGAAAGAGAAACTACTGCTTGCCCACAGCTGTATAAGAATCAATACAACTGGTTTTGGCAATAACTTGTTCAAGCTGAAGAAGTTGCAGCAGAGCTAACAGTTGTCTGACAGTTCAAACACAGCCTCTTCCCTGTGCTGTAAATCTGCCCTAAATGAACAAACGTCCGGCAGGACAGCAAGGTCCCAGAGGAATGAGATTTCAACCCAAAAGTAATGAATAGATTGGGAAAAAAAAGAAATAAGATCACAAATCCCCAAAACTTCAAAACCCAAAGCCAGAACTGTAGTGACTCATCTCCTTGTTGCTATTTAGCAAATTTATAAGTCTCACCTTCTTTCCCCACCCCTTAATCCATTCTGATTGAACGCTAATAAGTACAAGGCTCACATTAACAAAAAAGAGACTTAAATCTGTGTCCTCAGTTTTGAATGTCTAATGGTTTGCACTCATAAAAATACAATTGGGGTGTGAAAACAGGAACTTATCAAATCAGCTGGAAGTCCAACAGAATAAGTTTTCCATCTGGTTGCTTTATAATTTCAAATTAATGTTTTTCAGAACATGCTAGTACACTGAGCAAAGCTTGTATGAAACACAATCCCCAGTCTGTGGCTAAACATTTAATTGAAGTTTACAAAGAGGTTTAGGATCTGGATCACATGACAGACAGAAGAGACAGAAACCACTGTAGATATTAGCAACAGCAAATAGTTCTACTTCTCTTATAAGATTAGGAGGAGACTTAAGCTGCTTGAAAGCATGCTTGCACACTTTATCTGACATGGGCAGTTACAAGCAGGATTCTTTTGAGGATCCCAGTATTCTTCAGCCTGTTCTGAAATACCTTCTTTGCTTCCCCCACACCTAACAAAGTCAGCTGCAACTGACTTCCAAAAGACACTTTCTTTTCCCTACTTGCAACCAAGAGCAAGAGGGAAATTAAAAGCAATCTACTCCTAACCTCTTTGTCAACCTAATGGGAGACCACAGCACTAAATCACAGAATAGGGGGATCTTCTCTGTACCTTAGGTGCAAAGCAAGACACAGTTTGAAGAGCCTTTACTTTCCTATCTGAGCAGGTAAGACATAGTCCAGTCCTATTTGAGCATCTGTGTGTGCTGAATACCTTTCAGTGGACAGACATTTCTGGGATCAGACAAACGATAATGCAGACTTGACTGCCAGGATTTCAAGTAGCTCACTTTATTCTTGATACTGTGCCTTCTGTGCTGTTTTCTAATAATTCATATGGAATTTCTGAGTTCTGACCTCCAAACTGCAGTGACAAGGCACAAGCCACTTCTCACAGTCAGATACACAAATTTCCTGGGGCTGCTGTCTACATGAAGTAGATAATCATCATACTATCTTAAAGCACTTTGGTCATGTGTCAAAGCATAAAATTTATCAGTCCCACAAATGTATAGTTCTCTGTGTGCTTCAGAGAAGTACATTGTTATGGCTGTTATAAATAAAATACTAGAATCATAGAATGGCCTTGGTTGGAAGAGACCTCAAAGATCATCAAGTCCAACCATGAACCTGACACTTCCTGGGTAAATACAAAATAACCATGATTTGGCCATTTCCTTTACTAAACATGTGCAACATTTCCCTAGCTTTGGTCTGAAGATGTTGCCAGGATGAATAGGACATATCAGCTGGGAACAGCAAATCAACTCACGTTGAATTAGCCCTGAAGCACTTAGGGAACTAGAACACTGCTGCCTTATACTGCTTCATGTTATTGTTTCGGTCACTGGAGATATTAAATAGCACCTCCACTATGAGAGTCACAACCTCAGCACAGAGTACTTCTACCAAGTGGGCATGAGGTGTTTCAGGAGAGGAAGGCTGATGCTGGAAGGGAAGGGCACCTTAACACTACGTGGAGAAAGAAGAAACCCACAAACCCATGGAGCAGAAATTTCATTTGGTAAGATTTGCACTCACCTTGCAGAATTCCAAGTTTCACATGAGTGGCAAAAGTTTCACATCAGGTGACAGAAGCTAATCAGTAATTTAAGCACATACTTATCTTTTAAGACAGTGAGATTTAGCCAGTCAAGGCTTTATTACCGTTAGTATACATTTTTTGCTGATTTTTCAAGAACAAGAAGAAAAAAATCAATTCTCTGCCTTTGAAAATTTGCTTTTAACAAAGTTTTCTTGCTTCTCACCCTGAGGCTTTGAAAAATTCAAACTGCACTTGCCTAGTTTTGCATGTAAGTATGGAACACCCCTGTTTCTCAGCTGTCAGAGTGCGCTGTTAGGAATAGTGAGAAGGCACAAAAGGCCACTGAAGGAAAGCTGTGATATTTCTCAAAATTTCTTTTTCTTGTTATCCTACTCAACGCTGCCAAGGAAGCTCCTGAGGAACGAGGGTGTGACACAGAGAGATGCAGTTCCCGAGTCCAACAGACAATGAGGAATTGCAAAGCCCAGTGTGGAAGCTATAAAATCCTCTCTTCATGTTTTGACTGATTTTGTGTTGTCTGTAAAACACTGCCCTGCTGCTCCTAAGCCTTTTATTCAGGTTCTTTTTTACCGCTACTTAAATATTTTTGACTGATTCTCTGCAAACCTAGAACATGACAGACTCCCAACTGCTATCTGCTTAGAGTCTAGGGAGACATTATTTTGTCTGTTTTAATCGATTTGGACTTCAGATCCTTTTAGAATAGTATCATCCTAAAGTCCACAATCCAAGCTCTAGATAAACTGCATGAGTTAACAATTAATAGGAAAAATATGTAGTCACAAGCTGATTTTACCTAACATTTTTCTTTATATGGAGGGTTAAAGTGAACTAAGAATAGCTTTTCATGGGTTAAATGATGCTCTGCCAGTAGAAGTGATACGAATAAATGGATGAATTAAGAATTGGATTCAGAATCCTCAGAGTGTATTGGTTCAGATTCTTTTGGCTTTCCTGTCTTTTTAATAGTTCAACATTGTCCTCCATATAATATTCAAAGACAATAATACCATTTTCTCTCCTTACATGGTAACCATGCCTACCTCATCCCCAAGTACTTGGCAGTTTTTAAGGTGTTTATATTTTTACAATATTGAGCAAATGAAATGCCACATTCATGTTTCTGGTGGAGGAACTGGAGAATGAGTGCTTACATAAATCATTCAGAGGATCTGGCTAGTAAAATGTGGGGTCTCTAATTCCTAACTCTCAGCTGCCTGCCTGGGGAGAGAACCCAGAACAACAGAGAGATTACTGCGCTGTACGAGGAGAGGACCTGCTTTGAAAACTCACACTGCAGAAGCCTCAGTCCAACCTGTGTGGATGCATTTCTGTTTGACAAGCACTACTTGCTAACATTCACTCCTGAAATCTATTGACTTTCTTCCAAGAACTGAGCACTTTTTTTTTTTCCTTCTCATTTTTGTATTTGTTACAGGAGCAGAGTTTGTGGACGAAACAGGAATAGAACTAAAGCTTCAAATACCTACATCCTGGACTGAGTTGACACTCATATGAATTCTCATCTTTGTATACTCAGATCTATAGCTAAATAATTAGATTATCCCAATGATCCCCACATTACTATTAAATCCTTCTTTACAAAAATATGGTTGACAAACTTATCTATCTCCTTAATATGTTAAGTAGTCTGCCTGATATTAAGAGAAATAAGCTTTCCATTCCTGCTCAAAGGAGAGATGAGGCAATTTAAACAAGAACATGGCACTGAAAATTTTGAATGATACTCCTGTGATATTTGGAAACAACTGGCAATCCGTCTGTTTTTCCCATGCTGTAGTGATGCTCACATTTAACAAAGAAAATGGAAAATTATGATTGTTATCTACAGTAGGGGCACAATTAAAGAAAATTAGGTTTACAGAACAACATCGGCTTGTGTTTTTTCTTCGTTACTAATCATGAGTTTAATTTTTAATGGAAAAGCATTGCTAGCACAATTAACACTCAATTTACATGTGCATCCATAGACCTAATTAATTAAATTTTATTGATGCCTAGTTGCTCTTTAAAATGCTTTCCAAATGCCTTCAAATTGATTTTAAATGGTTGACAGTGAAAGTCTGTATATTCCTGGTAGTAACCCTACTGATTGTTACACATATGTAGCTTATATACTGTAAGTACTCATTGCTTTCCATTTTTTATCAGAGTGTTTGGAATAAAGTAATGGAAAAGTCTCTTAAAAACCTTGCAACGAAATAAAAAAATACCAAATTTAGATTTTTTAAAAAAAATAATTTGTATACTCTGGTATTCATGGACAGAACTTGTCAGTGATGTCTGAAAAGTGCTTGAGTAGAACATAAAACAGCATTCAACAGTATGATTAGTGACAAGCAGGTTGCCTCAGACACAGTATCACTCAATAATCCTAGGAATAAAGTTATTGAATCAGAGAATCATAATTTTCTTTTGGCAATGCTTTCAGTTTGTGACACTGACTTTTTCTTCTACCTTTGTTAAATGATGTGTTAAAATTTTACTTTTTTTATCACACTGTACAGATGTGCTTGTGACATTGCCATGTTATACCAGCTAAGAAATTAACGAATCCATCCTTGTGACAAGCCTTCCAGACAGAAAATTGCTGTTACTCCTGTTTTACGTTCGTGGAGTTAAAACACAGAAATCAATAAACTGATTTTATATCTTTGGAGGGCAGTACAAATTTTTATCAGATTTTAGCACCAAGTGACTTTCCAGAAGTCACAGAATCAGACCCAACAGTCAGAAATTTAACTTACATTGCTTGAATCTCAGCACAGTATGTTTGCCAAAAGGTCTTGCTTGTGTTGTTCTTTATGAAATGAATCAATTTTGTCTGCTGAAGTTAACTCATTTTCATATTTCAGGAGGATTTCTGTTAATGTACCCTTCATAGTTCTCTGGGTGGTAAGTTTCTGCTTTATTTCCTAGCTAGGAAGGCTGTATCTTTCTGTCATGCATCATTATGACAAGACCCAATAGTTGTAAACCCTTCTCTTCTGGCTCTGTGGGAGGCTGATTTGCATGACATCCTTTATCCTCTGAGTAAGCACCTGCTTAGCCTGATTATTGCCTTGGTGTTTCTTATCTAGATTATATCTAATGTGAAATGAATCTCAGGTACAATAACGATAAAATAGCTATCTACCTGTCTCATAAATATGTTTTTGAGCAATTAAATTTGTTACAAATATTTTTAACACATACTGAGTTTCATTGGATTATCAATTAGTCGGAAATTCTAGTTTTTAGTCATGCCTCATAATTAGCTTTGATTTGTACACAGCACATATTTTTCATAAACTAAAAAAAAATGTGTGTTCATATACATATTTAACATAAATGTAATATTACCAAGAGGCATTTCAATGTTCTAAATTTGCATTCATAATTTAATGAAAAATATTTTTCTAAATTGAGTAGAACATTAAAGCTTTTAACAAATACTATCCAGAGGATTATACACTATGATTTTTCATTCACTTAGAAAACGTGATTTAAACTATATTAACCATCATACCATTTCGTGTTAACAGAAGGATAATCAAGACTAAATCTTAATTACTAAAGAACTATCAAGATACATCAATTTCATGCTGAATTTTACACAAGTAATGATTGTCCTATTACATAGGCTGTAATATCCCTTTCCTAACTGCTATAATAGTTTCCTCAGTCATTAAACACTTATTTTCTCACTACCTGCCAGAAGTTTCATAGGTGGCCTCATTTAGAGAAACTGAAAGAATATGAAAGAAGAGAATATGAAAGAAAACATTAAGGTCAGAAAGAATTAAAAATATAAAACATAGAAATGGGTTATTTGGTGAAATAAAGGACATGTACGTAGCACAACTGCATTTGAGAGATGTTTAAAGGAAGATAATGAATTATTAAGAAAAAAGTGATTATTACATACATATAAAATACAAATAATGATTAGAAACTTGAAGATTGAATCAACATTATACAGCTGTTAAAGTAATATATATAATATTTTTTCTTCCAAAAAATATTTTAACATAAATGTCTCTGTTAGATCTGTTGCTAGAGATACAAAAATCTAACATTAACTTGCTTGGACAATGTGAATATAAAATCTAGAAAAGATGCAACAAAGTACAATCTTCCAAATCAAAACTGATATCAATGTAAAATCGATCATTTAGGCAATTAATTGGTTTCCAGGTTAATTTCATACGCTGTTCAGAGAAAGGCTGAAATAACTCCCCAAATATCATGCAACTGACTGGTTTGGCAACAGTACACATGAATACCTAGTGGAACCAGAAAGATTCATTCTTTCATTAACAGCCACTTTGAAGTTGGAAGTATTATCTCTTTAAAATGAGATATTACTTTCAGCTTTAATTTATAAATAATGTTTTTGAGAAAACCTGTGGGTTCTTTTTCAAGGAAAAGGGAAAACCTGAAAATTCTTGCCTACTCATACCAAACAAAATTTTAATCAAGGAAAATCTCTCAGCATGCATTGGAATCCAGTCAGATGCAAATAATCTCCAAAACAGCTAGGACTATCCAGGGTAATCACATACTTCTGGAGGCATATCTTTGAATAATCACTCTGCTTGATTCAGAACGGAGACTTGAATGTGTTTACCCTGCAAATCCAGTGAGTGAAGGAGCAGAGAACATACACACATGCATACATGAGACTGAAAGGTTTTGTTTCATCCCAATAAAATCAGCAGCATTTTTAAAAATTTTGGTTTCATGAAACAGGTAAAAAAAAATAACATTACAGTTTGAGTTTTCATTTTAATATTTTTTTAAAAGAAAATCTATAGATAGAAAATGATTTATTGAGTCCTTGTTAGTAAAAAAAAAAGGCTAACTTTTATTAATTAGTGTTGGGGGTTTTTTTAGCAATAAGAATAGAAAAAGGGGAAAATGATCAGAATTTATCTCTCTAAACACATCACATGTACAGAAAAAAAAGCGAGATTCCTACAAGACTTTTTCTGAACTGAACACAAAGAAGGGCACTTCTAGGATCATGACATCCTAGAAATCCATGTATAGTTTTATAAAGATTCTGTGTGTCTACTCAAAGAGAATTCAGCAGTAAAATTGAATTTTGATCTGTTGTCTTTTTCTGTCATCATTTTTACTTAGCCTTAGTCTGATAACTCTTAAGGTCACCCAATTAAAAATCACTAAACTTCAGCAATGTTTTTCTCAATCACCTTAAAGATCCCTTCTGTGGGCTGGTGATCAGGTGACTGCTCTTAGAAATGCTTTTGCTAAGGTTGAGTCTGTATTGTAAGCACTGCAGGAAGTAAAATGGTAGATCAGTACGCTCACAGCTGACACTGGCCAAAGATAGTGTGGATTTATGAATTGTATAGGAATGTCACACCCAGGCCCAAATTCTGGCTGCTTTGGGAAGCTGAATTTGCAGACCTTGCTCCCAGAAGTGATTACATTAGAGACTAGGAAACAGAAGATGTACCAGAGATGCTGAAAAACCCTGACACGATGCTGTTAAGTACGCCCGAGAGTAACTTAAAGCCAAAAGAGCTGCTTGGAATTCATATGGTGTAAGCTGAGAATGTAAGATCTGGGTCATCAGATAATCATCAAGGTAGAATCTAACTGGCTTTTAGGGTTTAGGAAAGATTTTCCCTTTTTCCATATGGAGATTATGCCACTGTCATGATGTAAGAGGGCTTGAGCATTTCACTCACCTACTTCTGAAGCCTCTGGTCAGACAGAAGATAATGGATCAGAAACACACTAGGTTTAATTTAGCACACTGGATAAGTGCTCTAAAATTTCTGCAGACGTACCAACAAACCCCCTCCACATACACTATATTCTGTTATCTTTAATCTGCACTGACCTTCTATATCAACATTTTAAGTAAGTACCAATGTCAGAGGAAACAAGGACAGATTCAAAGGTTTTGATCAAGCTGGAGTCACCCATCAGTTGCAGACCATGTCAGTTGGTTTCTGCCTTGAGCAGAGCTTCCAGTACACAGTTTATCTCCATTCCCCAGCTACTTTTGGGGCTCAAGGTACCCATCTCCCTCTAATTCTGTTGACTGAACCTGAATGAAGTACATAACTGTAACCCAACAGGTATATTCAGGAAGGTGGAAAAATTTTTTAGTGAGCCACAGGCCTCTTACACAAACAGTTGCAAAACATAGTTAAAGCTCTTTAAATAGCAACTGTGCTTGTCTTAAACAGTCCTGTGAAAAATCCCAGCCCAAGACAGTCTGACAGGCCAGGCTGTAAGCAGACAGGATCTCTTTGGAGCTCAGCAACAGTTTTGATGGCACGAGGACTGCATGATGTGGGCCAGCATGCAGGATAATGTGGAATTGCCTGGCTGTTGTCAGCCACTGTCAAATCCCTAATTCTATCTAAACATGATTTTCTGGCACTTAATTCCAATCCCCAAATCGTGAGAGCCCATAAGATGAATCTGTGAAGTGTTTCAGCATTTAGCACTGCACTGTAAACAACATGTTACACAGCATGTCTGATATGAATTTAAATGTTTGTATTTCTGTATTTTGTTGTTTACAAATTTTCCTTTAAATGGAGATTTATGGGTATTTCAGGTCTAAGCCAACAGAGCAATATTAATGTTCTCACGGGGGTGTGTGAGTAAAAGTAATCACTAATAACATTGCGAGAATATCACTAACTATCATTCAGGAGAAGTTCTTGCCCTTCCCCCTTGCATCCAGATTTAAATACATCATCCTCTTTAGAGTGGGATTTAAAGCCCATGAATACATCTTTCACCTTGAAGACAGGCCTATACTGCATGTTGGGATTGTATCTCTCACTTCTCAGAACTGTAGCAGTTTCACAACTCCTGGTGACTGGCAACAAGAAATTTTAAGGATGTTCTCCCATTTCACTGTGTAAGACTTGAATTGACACATCATAACAAGCTCTTTATGCAAACTCATCTTTCTCAAACATTCCAAGAAATATACTCAAAACCAAAATGTTCATAAGATCCTTGTCTGATTTTACACCTTCCCCTTCAATTTAGAATATCTTGCCTTATACAAAATGTACGATCCTCTTCACCTCCAAATGAACAAAATACGGTAGGAAAAGCAGAACAATGCAGTTTTGCAAAGAGTAGCATTTCATCTAATAATGAGATGTAACAGAAACAGTTGACTGTGTAGTAAATTCAGTCTACTAGAGGAAATCTGGGTCTAGGTTTTTAGACTCCTTTATTATCCATCTGTTGCACTCAGTTATCATTAACTTAGTATTTGTCAAGATCCATTAAGACCAATTAACATGTCAACAAGTACAGATAATACAGTTAAATATCCATCTAAAGCCCTTTCTTAGTTGGAATTATTGCACACATACAGAAGCCAGCAGCAGAGACAGGCATGTGTACTTCTACATAGGTACATGGTTTATTAATAATGACCTGGAAGTGGCATTTATACAAGAGAGTATTTGAAATTTGGCTTATCAATCACTGGAGTAATTCGTAGCTTAATGTGGAAACTTATGGAGACAAATGACACAATATAAAACCATTGATGACTAAAAATAAGTGCTGTAGTGTTGTTTTAACCATAACATTCAAGGATGTAAGCAAGATGAACTACAGTGAATTAATTAATACTTTTTACCAGAGGAGCCAATATAGATAGGAAGAGCCAAGGGAGTACTTCTGAAAACTGAAGGGGGAAAAAAAAAAAAAAAGGCAAAAAAGAAGCACTTTTATTTTTCCTGGAAAATGTCCATGTCTTCCCCCCCACCAAGAGAAAGTCAGTCTAATAAAAGATATTCTCTCCTCAGAAAAACCCCACACTTCACAAACCCCGAAACCACCACCACCACCCAAACCCCAACAATTTAAGAGATTTTGAAATTTCAAGTAATAGAGAAATGAATAAAGCAGTAATGTCAATAATATTTTTGGAATCCAGCTAAGTGAGCTGCTAATCTAGGTCACAAACATGCAATAACACAATTTACAGTAGCAGAACAAACTTAACCACCGAGATGATAGCTGTTTCTTTTGGATGACTTCCAGAGAAATGAATTAACACTTTGCTTAATAGGAATGCATTCTGTTTAAATTATCTTTAAACACCTCATATCAATCATGTACTTCCAGTTTGCTTATTTAGGAGGAATACAGTGTACCAACTAAACCCTGAGTATTGGAATGGATCAGCATGATTCCAGCTGTTTTTTCATTTATAAAGAAGTGTACTTCAGCAATTTCAAAAATTATGCAGTAAAATATTCCTACACTTCCTTGGATCCATTTGAAAGGCATCACTTCATCCTTTCCACGATAAAGACTGAAACTTGTTATATCAAACATATCTTTCTCCAGCAACAGACTGCCAATTAAACAATAAATTACATTAATCTATTAAAGGAGTATGAACATCCTTTTAAAGAGCTACACAACTTCAAATGTTCTGTGTGAAATCAAAGTGAACACTTACAAGCATCCCTGTCCCACAGAATCCTACCTGGTCTAATAATCTTATATAGCTAATAACTACCACAGAACCAAGACTCCAGAAATGAAAGCTAACAAATTGTAAGATTAACATGCAAGAAAAAAAGAAAGTAAAACTAACTATAATTTTGTAATGCACATTTGACTTTTTTCTTAGTATTTGCTATTACAGCAATACAAGATTGTGAGAGGAATTAGACAGACCATTAAAAATAAACAATACAAACATCTCTCCGACTTTTCAGTTAAATGAAAATTTGAGTTTGATCAGCATAAAGTACTGAAGACCATTACTACAACATAAATTGCTTGCATAGTTCAGTCTAACCTAACAGCCATCACATTTCCCTGAGGACAGGTCCTCCCTGGCTGCCTCTTGAACAGAGCATGATGGCTTGGAGCTAGGTCCCTTCAGCAGTCACTATCCCTGTTTACAATGACCAGGCTGAATATTTCACAGCTACTTTCTTTGAATGTGCTAGACCTCAAATGCTTAGTCCTTTACAGTGCACATTTCTACAGCAACAGACCAGGTGCAGCATGAAGTACATCAGTTGCAAATCTCAAAACCATTCCACAGTTCTGAATATTTTTGATATTTTTCCTTTTCTCTTTGAAGGGCAGTTTCTAACTGAATCAAATAACCCAACTCAACCATACAGATTTTATTTCCAAGTAGAAAGAAAATCTTCCAAGAGCGGGAAGAAAATATTCAAGAACACACTGAATACTTAGAATTTCTACTGTATGGGCAGAAATTTTATCAGAACAACTCTTTATATTTATGACCAAACCTGAAACCAATTCTACCCATGATATATCTTCAAAAGTATGTACATTTGTACTCAAACATCTTTCCACTGGGCATCTCTCCTCTATTTACATGCCTATTAAATTGCTTTAAAAAGTCTTCTATAAAAATGGTCTGTAACAACTTAAAAGTCTAAGTGAATTGTTTCATTTACCTAGCAGTGTTTCAGTTTGCTTGTTAACATAGTGAACAGACTTCTGATAATTCTAATAGAAAAACTCGTTTTCTTCTTTCTTAGGTTTATGTGCTATCTGCTTAGAAGGAGACTTTAAAACTAATGCAAATACAACTAAGATAGGAAATACACAGACTACAAATCTGCCATCTTTCAGAGCAAGACTTTAGAACAAGTATTACAGAAAGTTTTAAGACTATGAAGAAAGTTAACATTGCAAGTGGGAAAATATGTTTTAATTCAGCCTAATTTATCTAACAAAAAAGAAAATCACTTATGATGTAAGAGGGCCAGCAAGACTTACAACGGGAAAAACAGGAATGAGAGACCTTAAAACACAAAATTATTTAGAGTCTCCCAAAAAGTATCACTACAAAAGCAGTAACCCAGGGTCATCCCTGTGGTAGAGCACTCAATTTTTTCCTTAAAAGCATTTGTCTCCCTCTTTATTTATTTTTTAAAGTGGGGACTTCAGAGGCAGTTGTTAAACTAAAAACATCCTTCTTGGTTTGGGATGAAACTAAAAATCAAAATCTTCCTCACTGTAGAGCAATATTACATTTCCCTCCCTTGCAGACTCATTTCATAAAAATGTCAGCTATTAAGTTAACATTATTTAAAGGGCTTTAGGTTGTAGTTACTGAATGCAACCTAAGCTATATCCATAAAGGGCTGACATTGATCCCTGGTTGTATAAAACATGATACAGAGAGGCACTAAATAAATAATCTGTGTACTGCTTCCAAAGCATCTCTATTTATCACTGCATTAATGATAAGGATCTGATTTAAAGTGAACCCTGGCGAGGGTCAAATCCGAGCACAAGCTGTAATATGATCTGCAAGAGTGCTGATAACCTGGAACAATATGAAGAAACCCTGTCAGATAAATAAAACAAACCAGTTGTCCATTAAACAGCTCAGAAAGAGGCCAACAAAACCGAATGCGGACAGAACCATTGCTTTCTTCCTTTTTTTTTTAAAAGAAGCACAGAAAAGCTGCACCTGAAGAGCAAGTCAGCCTAAGGCTAAGGAAATAATACTGCACAGAATAGCAAAGACTGATCTTAAAGAAAATGTACTCATGAGAAACCGTTCAGATGTGACCTTGCATCTCTCAGAGACCTCAAGCATTACCACTAACCTCTAAATAATCAAAGGCAATTGTTTTCAAGGCATTACCAAATGTCTAATGTGACCATCCCAGATTATAAATGTAAACTCTATTTTTTAGGTTTAAATATATTGATTCTTTAAAATCTCATAGCATAAATAAAACTATCTCTTGACTTACTGAAGTCTCACTAATCCTTTTTAAAAAACTGAAAGGTCTTAAAGTCCTGTGGAAAATCAGAGAAAAATTTAATTTGATTAGAGCGTGTCATAAATATGGCAAAAAACTCCAGACTGTAGGTTGCCCGCTCGCCCTGCTCCATCCCAGTGTGGAATGCCTGCCCAGCCTTCGCACAGCACAGGGCTCTGTCCAGGTTAGTTCCTAACAGCGTCTAGGGCAATCAGCCAACGCAATGAGAAGCTCAGGACTGACACTCAGGAAATTTCCATTCCACACCCATTCTGCTGTCCTAAAAACTTCATTAGGCTGCAGCATGTAAAACTAAACAGCTATATTTTCATCTTTTTGACCATTTCTAACTTTTTTTTGTTTGTATTACAGTAAATAAGAAACATTCCATCGCTTCAGGCACAGTTTGACCAAACAAGTGCTCTTTTGGCCCAAAGACGGGAAGGGAAACCAAAGCACAGATAATTTACCCAGGCCTCATGCCCATCTTAAAATTTAGAAGGACTCCCACCTGATAGCTAATAGCTTTCTCTGATATTAGAAGTACTTTTTTATTGCTTATTTAAATGATGATTAGGTTAAAGAAATAGTCTATGTTTAACAGCAGATTTTCTTTTTAATCAATTGATTATGAATATACTATATGTACACAAACCACAACGGTAAAAATTAGCCACAGATAACACTTATTTGTACTGGATTTTCTCAAACTAGCCAAGATAGTGATTTAAAAGAAGAAATAATAATAGCTATAGGAGAAGAAATAGTAAAATAAATTTGCAGTAGTAGTTCTGTGTGAGACTATTTTACTGGACACTGTGTAATGTGTCCAGGTAGGTGCAGAGTACATTTTCAAATTTTCTTCCCTTTCTGTACACCATGGTGTCATGTTTTCCCTTGAGCAAGGTATTCTTTCCCCTTCAATTCTATTCCCACAAATAAATAAAATAAACATATTCTAATCTTTCTAGAAGATAATGAAGAGAAGCTACGAATACAGAGAATATGTATTTGCTAAGCAAAAATGAACATTCCTGTGAACTTTTCCCCCTCTACCTACCTTCACTAGTGAGAATGATAGCAAAAATTAGTAGAAAGAGGAAAGAAAACAGGTTTCTACATAAAAACAAAAATAAATATGAATAGTAGAAGTTATAAAAAGTAAGTAGTGAAGAAATAATTAGGAGAACAAGAAGGCTGCGAGCAATGAAAGCCATTTAGAAGTGAAAGCATGATAGAGAATTCAAAAGGGACTAGACTACAATGAAGACAAGATGTGTGTTAATAAATGCTTGGAAAACAGAAAAGTGTTTACTTCTATACTTTCATGCAACTGTTGACTACATGTTGTTTGGGCTTTTTTATATTGTTTACAAGCTTGCCTGGGTATTTGAGCACGTAGTGTGATGGTCAGGCAAGCATTTCTCTGGGAGGACAACTTATAAAACTTTAGTTGCAATTTTGGAGTTAATGTAGATAAAGTTAGCCTCCTTTTTCTCCATTCCACTGAGCATCCATCCACACAAAGGAGCCTAAACGTTACTATATCCCGAGTACTTCATTGCAAATATAGCCCTGGTTTTCCCCACCAATTATCATAGCTCCTGTCATACATACACCTATGATTTATGTTTATGATCTGTATGCAACTAGATCTATGGCTGGCAGCAAAACTTTTGTCTGCAGATGGATTTTATGACTATGCTAGACTTGAAAGCACTCACCAATCCCATTTCCTACTGACAGAGCTGCCCTGCATTGCCTAATACTGTTCTAAGAAAATCACTTATTACTTTACCATTACTATGAACAATCAGGCCATAAAAAAGAATAAAACTGGACCACCAAATATACATTTTTCAGTTACTATAACATTCAAATAAGTTCCAACTGCTCTGTCACTAAGCCAGTTGAACTCTGCATCTCTCAAAAAGGCTGCATACCATTCTTGTTTCACTGTTGTAATATTTGTGGTAAAAAGGAATTTAAATCATTAACCACCTAAAATAAATGTTGAATAATTTTATCAAAGAGAACGGAGCCTTGTTTTCCACACAGCCACAAATCTGACCTGCTGACATTTACCAAAAAGCTACTTTGTATTTTCTGCACTGACAAGAAATCCCATGTGTTCATTATGTGTCACACTACAGAAGTAAGTCAGCCGTGGATTAACTTCCATATGTTCTTTTAATTGATTTAACAAATATAGATAAGATAAAGATACTTATGTGGTGTTGTAGAGAGCACAGACTAAGACCTGGCCACCTTCTGCACCTTCCCACTGCAGACCTCTGTGGGTATTTCTTGTGGAAAGGAGAAGACTTTACAGCAGATATGCAGGAATTTAAGAGGGATGATATACAAGAGAGGAGGTTTTTCGTTCAGGTCCTTTTGTAAAATTACTATCACAGTCATACAACTTTCAAAATACATAGTTGCTTTCTTTACAGTTTAAGATAATACTAATGGCACGTTTCCAAGCTTAGCTGCTACAATTTCACTTCTCTGTGGATTTATGATCCATTTTAATCTCTCACAGAGCACACCCTTTAAGCTGAAATCAGCTTCCTAGACACCCCCAAGAACCAGAAGCCTTTAAAGGAATATTTTAGTGTCCCTTTGCAGACACGATCACTCCCAGACTGACTAGTTTTCTGTTTTAATCTCTGAATGGATGCAGGCATTTGTTTCTTTTTGGTCATACCACATTACATGCTGAGACAGTGACGATCTGTGGGAATTTAGTAACCCGTTCAGAATTCTACATTTTATAAGAGAGAAAATGTCAGCTGTGGTCAGCTTCCTACCCTTTTATGGCTGACTTTTATTATTCACTCCTGCCTCTTACTGCCTACACCTCCTGAGCAAATGTTCAAAATTCTATTCGAGTTGCAGAAGCTAACTTCCTCTGCAGAGAATAATACAGATTCAAAGGAGGACAAGTGTTTATTAGCAATTACCATGAAAGTCCTTCCTGTAATTAACCTCAGCTTCATGGACACTACTATTTGCACTTCAGCTATCTCATAAACAGGGGCTGCATTTCCATTATTGTTAGGGAAGATGAGTCATTGCAGAAGAATGCTTATCTCTAGTAAGTTTTAACTGGCTTTTGTCTGCATGAGATATTAGTCACTGGTACCTACAACATTACAAAAAAGAAGCCCAAATCCAGACTTTCTTAAAAGCTTCTTTCCTCTTCTCCTGCATATATTCAGAATGCATCAGTGCCAAGAGGTATATAAAATTCTCCTTTCATTTAAACGTACACTTTGCCTGTATGATCACTGAATCATAACCAACAAGAATTCCAGATTGTGCCCAGCTAACGGGAGGTCTAAGACGCTGAATAACTCAACGTTTGCTCTGTAGGCCATAAAGAGACAATGGTGAAGGATTTGTTTTAACATTTTTTCAAGCTCTTAAAGAGAGCTGAGCTACAAATCAGTGCAGTGATGTATGCCTTCTGCCTGACAGGAAAAAAATCCCAAGCCCCCACTTTATTCACAAAATGTAATAAAATATGAAAACATCACTACAATGCACATTCCTAGACTTTGGTTTTATACTTCCCTTTTATTTGTTTTGTTTTGCACTTTCCTTTTTATTTATAATTGAACAGTCTGGACATTAGGAGATGTCAAAGAACCGTACATAGAACCTAAATGTATAACTCAATTCCTTGAAACTAAAAAGGCTAAAAAATCCAACAGCCTCTCGTGATCTAATCCTGTAAAAATATATGCAGTCAGGGTTTCCATCTCCCATCATTGATTTTAACAGGAGACAACCTACATGGAACTACCTGCAGACATTCACCACAAGACTGGGGCCTTCTGAAGGGTATTTAAGAACATCTTCACATGCTTTACAGAAAAAGAATGAGTACAAAGTAAAGCTTTACTCATAATACAGTATTAAACAACATAGTTGTGATTCTTGCAATCTGACTGCATCCTAAATTAAAATCTGATGCAAGGGGCATAGCATTTACCTTCTTTGTCTATTTAGCTATCAGGCTATCAAGCAGAACTCCCAGAAAAATGAAAACACTAATTAAGACTAACTGGGACTTGAAACTCTTCCCATATTCGCTGCTTTGAGGAATTTCATTTCACGTTCTCAAGTACTAATTCCAGAGAGTTAAATCAAAGCCTGTATAAACTGTGAGGTCAGAGATGAGAATATTACCTTACTTTAGATGCAAGTTTATTGGGCATTTGTCATTTTACTGTTATTTTTCTCTTGTGAGAGCGATAGATTAGAGCAAGACAGAAGAGCAGACGTGGATTATTGCATGCAAAAGCATCTACATTTGTACATCCACTCCACTGCAATGGTAAGGTTTAGAAAAAAAACCTTTTTCCTTTTCTTTAAGCATTTTTGAACGCTGTTGATACAGATTACATCTGATCAAAGTGTGGCTGAATGCCATTCTCTTGATGAGACTTTTTTTCAATGTATACAGTGAACCAACTGCAGACAGAAATTGTGTACAAGCTTGTTTTTTTCTTTCCCAGTGGGAGTGGCAACTGAAATCTGGACCTTTGCCACATTGGTTGTGCAATTCAGATCACAGTACTTATAGAGACGAGATGGTCAATGCACCAGCATACTAATGCATCTGACTACTAGACTGGCCATTGTTAGTATTTTATAAATTAAACAGCTTAAAGTCAGAAAATGCCATTCCATGTAATTTTATGATTTAAACATAAGTCCAGACTCACCACTTATTTCTAAGGGACAGTTTTGTAAACTCACTGTTAAGGTTTTCAGCTGCTCTAACAGTGGCATTGAATTTGAAGTTCTCAAACAATATATTAGACAGGAGACAAACATTTTCTACCTGTTTTGTTGTTTGGTTTTTTTCTCTAGACGAGGAGTACATAACTCTATCATTTTCAGTTGTGCACAAGAATTACCCAATAGTTTGCTACAATCAGTTTCTGGTTAAGACAAAAGAGTAATTAGCTATGTAGCAACACAAAAACAAGCCTAAATAAATCACCGTTGCACTTAGGTGATTCCTCCAAAACATCAAATGTGATTTTTTTTAACCAGTTCTCCTCTTTCAGCAGTTACACATTGTCTATTAAACAACTTAATTTTAACAATAACGTGAAATAAATCAAAAACAATTGAACTATAACACATTACTTTTCCATATCACACCAAAAATTAACAAACCCACTGTACTGAATGTTTACTTGAGGTTTAAAAAGAATTTTTATATTCATAAAGCTTTTAGCATAAAAAGAATTTTTCACTAAGAAAAGGCAAAAAGCAAGTGACAGGGTATGCGCATTTGGAAAAGCTGCTGTGATGAGCTCTACATTTCTAGAGAGAAGGGAAATATTTTTAAAAGATATGGTACTAGTTTTGGAAATAATTTCTTATTTTGCCTGGGCATTAGGAGTAGGAATAACTGTTTCAGTTTTACGGCTCTGACAGGGATTATATCAAATAAGCTCTGTTAGCTTTCCCTTCTGTCTCGCTTTTAAAGCATACTTAATTATAATGAAATGGTACTTTGCTCTGTCAACAAGTTGTGAAGTCACTTGCTCAACCTTTTTCCTCTCATTCCCTCTGCTATTTCTCTTCTCTGGTCCTGTGTAATTTTTTGCATTTCCTGATTTTTATCTTGGGAAAACAAAAGGCAGCTGCACTAAGTTACATGAAACAGCAAAGTGACTCTGCTAGTTAGCGATTTGCAGATTCTAAACAGTGAGCTGTGTGAAATGAAAAGGGCAGTGTCATGTTGCAAAAACTCTTTTCTCTCCCCTTTCTACAGCTGTATTTCTAATCAGCAGAAGATACATCTTGCTTGGAGTCAACCCCCTTTCTCTCTGCACATTCTTAACCTTCTATCTTATGCATGGATCACTGGTTAGCTTAGAAATGCACAGACACAAAAGGGGGAGCTGACATGTGAGGTTTGATGGCAATAATGGCTGTTTATAAGCCTAATCCATCACATTTAGTGGACACCTCCATTTTTGTCCCTCTGAAAAGGTATAAATAATAAAATGGTATAGCTTCGGCTCAGAGGTGCCTTGGTAAATATTTTAACTATTTACAAGATCACACCAATAACAAAAGAAGCATCTGTACCATCCATACTGAGGCCTCTGAATCACTAGAATAGTACCCAGATGGTTCTTACAATTCATCAACAATAAAATGTCTTCATGACAGAGCTTTTGTGACATCATTGATATTTTTATATGCCACTGTTCAATACTCCAAACTTGCTTTTTTTTTTCCCTGAGAGCATCTTAGTAAATATTCTTTCTTTCTCAAGAAAAAAACCAAACACCACCAACAAAATCTTAACAATAAGGATCCCCACACAAGGTAGATCCAGCCACAATCATTCTCTCCAAATAATCAAGGATCCAGATTACTAATGCTTCTCTTTGAGACACATTTTATCTGGAATACATCAAGGTTAGCACAGTGTCAAATCCCTTGATAAACTCAGGCTGCTATTGGCTACTTGAGCAGTAGCAGTTCATAGTTTTTCTTTGATTTTACTTTGCTTGTATCAATATCACATCCAAACAGCAGCATGTCACAAACACAGCACAGTAACAAAACACAGGAAAGGAGATCCAGTAGTCACAAAATGAATATGATGGGTTCCATATTTAAGATCTGACAAGTTAGATCTGGGGATAAAGCAATGTTTATTCTCTTTCTTCACAAAGCAAAAGTCTTGGAAGTGGCAACACAGATATATGGACAGTATTGCAGATCTTGTTTTGAACTAATGAGAGGCTTTGTGTACCTGTTTTTTAGGTGCCAAATCAAAACCAGGAATAAACCAGGCAATTTTAGAAAAGTGCTGATTACCCACTTGTTAAATAACCCATCCACTTAAAATGTTTCATAGTGAGCCATTAGTCTCATTGAGTAATTTTAGTTGAAATTAGTAATATTTTTAATAAGGTCAGTCTCTAGTTTTCGGGTGTTTTTAATCTTATTCATGCATATTATCAATCAGGCTGGGCTTTAAATAGTCTTGCCTAAAGAATTTACTCAATTCCATAATATTCCTTAAACCACTGAAATTTCAGTCATTAAGTTAAGAATATTTCTTAAATATTACTTCAAATGGCTTAAACTTATTTTACAAAGTCTGTACACCAGTACTAAATCTTTTGTCTTCAATTGATCAAACCTGTGTAAGAAAATGAACACTGGTTCAGAAGAATGTGACTATATCCATTCTTATATACCTGCACATACTCACACACACACTTTCCGAGAAAGATAGGAAAATGTAAAAGAGGAATGCTAATAAAGAATAACAATAAAACTATGTATTTTTCAAAATAGAAGTGCTCTTAGATAAAGTTTGAATCCCTTTTCCTTCCCAAAGATAAGCAAAGTAGTATAGAAGTGAAGCAATTCAGAAGCATTCCTGAATATCAATGCTACCCCAATTCCAAAATTTGGTCAATAAAATTAACAGCCATCCTTTCAATGGAATATCACACCTCTAAATGAGTTCAAGCTGGTGCTGTTATTGTCCAGTGGAATGTGAGATTTACATTTCACAGCTCCTCACCAAAGTAATGAATGAATCTGATCTCGTAAACAAACAATTCGAGTTTCATGTTATTTCAATGGCCCTCCAACAATGTATGCCTCCACAAAGAAAAATATTTATCATGTTTGTGCTCAGCTCCAATTTGAAACGGAACCGTAAAAAACCAACACCATAAAAACCATTTGCACAGCTGAGTTTGCAATTTAATAAACAGATGCCAACAACAGTCCTTGGAGATCAACAGTTAAAAAATACATGACATAGAAGACTCCCCATACCACAGTGGGAACAACTGGAATGGCCTCCAGCAATGTGTAGTAGAGTCACAAGGTATGTGTCCTTGGACTTTTCACAGGCATCAACCTTTGAAGTATGTTATCATGACACCAATGCAAACCAGTCAGATGATTTCAAGGAAAGGGCAAAAGCTATTTGCTTTGTTTGCATGGTCCTAAATATTAAATAATTATTTTCAGACATACTATACTTACACTGCACTGGCCTAATAACATTTACTGTTCCATTCTATTCCTTATTTTCCATTACTCTCCAAAAAATCATCACATTTTTTGCAGTGGAAAGGTTATAGTTCATTTTAAAAACTCCAGATCTTAAAAATAACAGTTTGACACTGTGTTGGATTTCCTGAGGATTTTTCAGAAGTGCACACAGGTAGCATAGCTCTTGGGGCTTTCACTAAAGTCAATGGGAACTTTCCCCTCAATGTAATGAGAAGAGTTAACCCGAGTTCTTGAGAGTCAAACCTTTCAAATAATATACTCTCCTAAGGGTGATTGTGGGCAGTCCTGGGTTGCAATTGTATTTTAATTTGAGTGGTTGAAGACATACATTAGATTATCAAGACCTCAGTAATTCACCAATTAAACCTACTCTTCTCAGCAAATTTGAATCTTGGTATTACCTAGAGTACAATGACACAACATTAGATCAATAACAGTACAGTGGAAGTGATGTAGACAGACAAGAGCCTAGATTTCCAGTGAAATTGTAACAACACGCCTGCTCTTTCTGGACTGCAATCAGGCTGCATGATTGTTGATTTTTTTTTCCTTGAATATGAATATAAATCATTAATTCTGTGAAACACTAAGTGGTGGGATTCAGTTATGTATTCAGAAGGATTACTGCTCAAGGTGCCTGAAGGTAACAGACTAACACAGTTGCATTTCTACAGTAAAACAATTAAAATCCAGACTATTAAAGCTGTCAGAAATCTGTACCATGACCTGAAGACCTTAAATGAAAACACTGGGGGGTGGAGAGGAGGAGAAAGTGGATAAAAAAGTCTGTCTTCACTTACTTTCTTCTATGACTGGCACAGCCTTCCTCATTGCTACTAGCCCAAAATGGCATAAACATTTAGATCTTAGTATTGTTTAGGCAAAGAACTTAAATCTTAAAAATCTTCTCACTTTGTAAGATCCAGCATGTGACACACTTCAGCTTAATAATTATTCCAGTATTCAGTATCTAAAGTGCTAATAAGAAAACAAAGTAATTTAAAAAAAAATAATAAAAAAAAATTCTCTTTTTCTCCCCTCTGAAAAGAGCCTTCCAATAAAAGCAAATTTTAATGAAAAACAGTAATTCAAAACTCTGACCTGGCCAATTGTCGAAGCAAGGACTCTGCCTAACAACAGACTCTAAATATAGTATCAGGAAAGAAGAAACTAGCCAGTGCTAACATACATTGTTTGTCCTTGGCAGATTCTTTGAATTAATTAAGAATTAACTTGGCCATTTGAATTGTCATGAGAATCCTCTGATATATGTATGATTATATTTTGGTGAAAATAGTGTAATAGCTAAATTAAGCCCTGACAAGAGCTTTGAGGGAAATATCTTCACCTGGAGAAGTTCAAAAAGTTTGAGGGGGGCTCCTGCTCTTTAGGATAGAACATGCTGAGGGTCCCAGCATAATTTGTCACAATAAGCTTTACTGAAAGACTAAGAGGGCAGAAAACACAGGGACACACAAAGCATTTTCGATCTGCCTAGGTCACAAGTTTTCTTTATACGTTTTTGATTGGGATAAATGAGATGAATTTTGAAACTCAAATGGTGAATCTCTTTCCCACAGTAGACTCTCCCACTGATCTCCATGGGACTGTTCTGATCATCAAACCAATGATGTGATAAGTAAAAATAATTCTTAGTCTTAAGATTCTGCATATGCGTTTTTAGGTCCGCATTTAAGTTATATTCTTAAAGGGATCTTAAAACCATAGGTTTTTTTGAATATAGTAAAATTTTGCATGTAACCTTGCTATGCACAGATTAAGTTTACGGGAAGTATTTGTGAAGTATGTGCTACTCCATGAGTGTATGAATTGAGTTATGTAAAGGTGCCACAGAAAATGATCTAATAGATGCTCCTCTGAAGTGCTAATTAGAGCAATTTTATCAAGGTAGTCTAATGACTTATAAAGTACAATTTAAACTGGTGATTTAAGAATGTACACTTTAATGCCCTAGTAATCAAGAATCAGCTCAGAAATTAATGATCACTTTTATGGTGGCATACTACATAGAGCTCTAATCCCATCAGATGGTATTTCAAACACTGAAAGTAGTGTTTATTCCCCCCAAAACAAAGTTATTTCACATTCCTTTATAATTAAAATATGACTTAAAACAATGAGCCCTGAACACAAAACTGCAATACTTGTAAGCACCCCTTCAATGGCAGTCAGGAAGCCAGCTGAGCACACTACATGCTGCATTTTTAACAGGCTTCACAGAGAAAAAGCCAGGTAGCAAATTGTTTCGCAGGTGATTGTGCAGGCTCTGATCCAAAGACCACTTACATAAACAGGAATATTTCCATTTACTTTAACAGGCTTTGGCTCACACTCCAAGAAATGCAGGTTACACTCACATTCCAAGTTAGCACAGCTCCACTTAAATATTAAATGCCTGAGAACTAACTAGACACTTCTATATCATAAAATTTCCAGTTACTGATAAGAAAATACTGATACTTTTTTTTTTCCAAGTGAAATTAATGCTCATGATAGGAGTGATATCAACAGCTTGAAATTCTATACTTTGATGCTGGAGGCTTGTATTCAGGCTTGCCGGAGTTGATGTAGGAATTTATCCTTAAGACAATGACAGCATTGTGCAAGTCTATTATTGTCAAAATAGGAGGCTTTATCAGACAAATTAAACCTATAGCTTGATGCACGTTGTATGTTAAATCCACAAAGGATGTGAATCTGATATGAGCTGTCTCTACTGAGAGATATGGACATTTACTGACCTGGAAGCTCCCACTTCAGTCACCACCAGAGCTATCAATACCCAAATCAGACAGACTGCAAATGGAAACCACTGCACAAATGTTTGAGGTTTGATATGATTTTTTTTTTAGCTTCCATTTATTTTAATATTTCCAACAGTTGTTTACAAAACAACTCACATGTGAAGAGAAAATGTGATTTGGAGGCAAAATTACTCTTATTATAAATTTAATTTGGCCTTCACAAGCTTTTGCAGACTTTTCAAATATTAAAACTGAAGTGAAAAGCAAGACATAACAAAAATGTCATGAACTACCCCATTACTTCCTTAGTTTTGAGGTCACTCTATGCAGGACCGATATGTAGCAGAAAAAAAAATTAAGCAGACAGTGGAAAACTAGCAGTTAATGGGTCTAGAAGACTGACATCCTGTCCCCTTCCCTTCCTCTTCCCTGTATGTGCAATCTGTTTTGATGACAAATTGAAGACACCTTTTTACTTCCTCTGAATTCTCTTCAGACCATGGTGTTTCTGTCTGTCTCATGTTTGTTATATCAACTCTCCACTAAGGGTTTGCCAGAAAGCAAGCACAAAAAGCCAGTAACACATTAAAGGAACTTGTCCTAAATATTTAACAGTTTATAGGAATTGTTACACTAGTGAAAGCCTTTTTGCTGCAATAGATTGCTGTTGGAGACAGAATCACAGCCTAGGGCAGTATCAGCACATCCCTTCCTGGATCAAGTGAAAAATACACATCAAACTGTAGGATGGACAGACACATGGTGTTTGAAGACCACAGCAATTCCACAAACATTTCCAAAATCAGGATGAACAGATTAGCAATTTATAGCTTTTAACATATGCACAAGACCTACTTCTCATCTAAGATGGTATGAAATTACTAATGCTTTTAATGACAGAGGATTTGATCACAGGAGAGTGTCATTCTTCATTCATGTGGTACGAATACAGTGTGCTAATTTTGGAAATGGCAGGGCTAATTCAAAGGGAGTTTATTGTATCAACATCAGTACAAAACTGAGGTCATAATTTGACCCCTTCACTATAATAAGGATGGTGAACCCTCTACCAAAAAGCCCTATTAAAATAAACCTTAGAACTGAGAAATAATCATAGCAATAGAATGCAATGATGCAACTGTCTTAAGAAGGATTTTACCACTATGTGCTCAGTTAGCAATAACAGCCTCACTTTCTATAATTTGCATTGGACACTAAACGTAAGGGTAAAAGCAAAAGAGTAAAAAACCAATTTCTTAGGATTCATGTTCTTTCTCAACTGCTGGATTCATCAAGTGACCATTAGGCATATTTGAGGATGCAGTTTATGCCTCAGTTTCCGCACTTGTAACCTGAGATAAATAATAAACTCTTTCCTAGAAATAGTTCTAAGCCTCTCTTGTCATCTACACAAATTTAATTAGTAATGCTATTAGTTATCTACAATAAATTATTACTTTTTAAAATCTGCCTATTGCCAACATGGTTCAAATTACACAGCACATAATCCATGTACGTTTCATAAATTTAATTTACCAATTTTAGTCAAAACCATCTTTTAAATTAAATGCTGCTATCCATTTTATTGCTCAGACTGTACTTTGCTTATTGCTGTGTGCCTGCCAAATTCATCTAATCAACGCAACAATCTAACTGCAATCAAAGACAGTGGGAGTATTTATAAATCCAATCTGCTGCAGCAAATATGAAAGAATACAGACATTACAGTATTCAGTAACAACAGCCCAGAGGGAATCAGAGTATCTGCTGGTTTCAAAACTTTTTTTTCTCTTCCTTCCATAATTTCATTTGCACTTTTCTTATGGGCAAACAGACATGTTATCTTTAAAGATGTATTGCATATAAAAATTTAAGCAAAATTAGGAAAGTAAAAAAATCAGAAAGTCCACGTTTCCAATTCATTATGCCAACAGGGCTAACCCTTATACAAGAGAAGGCTATGTACTTTCTGCCCATGGCAAAGAAAGACCATATATTGTGGCTTATTTCCTGTCCAACTCTACTGCACACTTCAGCTCTTTATTCTGCACTTGACAATAGATCACACACTTCCAAGAAGCATCAGATTGCTTGCAGAGATGCAGATCAGCTCTTGGGTAAGAGATTGGGCAGCAGACTGCTTCTTGCCCAGTTTCAGGGAGTGCTCTGGCAGTGTGGCAGTCGGGGTCAGAATGTCAACTGCTAGAGCACTTGTCAGAGCCTCTCTTTTTATCACGGCCTTTGACACAAACAGGCAGGGATTAACTGTGGACACAGCTACTCATCTCTCCTGAGGGGAGTCCTCCAAGCAAAGTTATGTTTGATCCCAGGGGACAGGGAAACAGGGGGAAGATGCCTCCACCAGAAATGACTACAAGGAACTGATGTGCAGGATAGATGAATTGTCCTGGTAGGCTGAAAATAGACCTTTAATATCTAAATCATATCTATAGTCTTCACTGTTATCAGTGGTTTTGTTTTCCTCCCCGCCTCCCACCCAGGACAGTGGAAGAGCATCACCAAGTGAAACATTTACCTATACTCCTTTTTACCTCCCCTTTCAAAATATGAATATATGCTTTATGTTATACATACTCTGTAATTCCTGCTTGACAAGACAGCTGCTAATTTCTCAACAGCTTTTCTATGACTATCCCCACTGTATTTCCAGTCCCTCCTAAGCATTCATGCATTTATTTTTATAATTACGGTTTCAAATACATAGGTATTATTACACATCTTTTAAAGATAGGAAACTGCAGCAGAGAAAGCTAAGGTAAAAAGTTTTCAGTAATTCCAAGCACCCACTTTGGGAACCCTGAGACTTAACTCCTTCGAATGGCTTTGCAGTATACAGTACCACGTGTGCCCATAGGCTCTAAGCAACAAAAATGACATTCAGCATTCTATTGCACCGTGAAATCCTATGACAAGATGCTTATGCTAATTAATAAATGATCATAAATTGCTTTGCCTAGCATCATAGTATAATTCTGTGACACTGCTGGTTATGTCTATAGTATGAATATTAGTTATGCCAAAAAAGAACTTAGGTGCACCACCTCATCTAGTTCAAGTTAATTGCTTTCAAACTGTCTGTATGACCAGATATTTAAAGTTTAGTCAATCCTCAAATCCACATCTAGCTTTCTTCATCTGGTAAGCCACTGGGCTCACACAAGAGAGAGAGTGAATATATAAAAGCTCAGGGAACAATCAAAGAGTTGGCTTTGAAAACAGTCTTGAACATAATCTGACAGGATTAAATGGCCATGGCCATGTAGCCTCTATGGCAGATGCAGAAATATATCCTAGTTATCCAGGACAAAATAAAACTATTTTCTTCCTATAGGTGATGCATCTACTTTACAGCCTTCTTAACCAGTCTACTCTAGCCTGCTGCATTTTATTTCCAGTTTGCTGTCAACCCACTTACAGTCTGTTTCTGATCTCAGTCTCATCTGTACTAAGCAGAAGCAACTCCCATGAATACATGGGCATAAGTGAGATCAGAAACCATCTCAAAGTGCAATAAAAGTGAGGCATCGGACCCAGGGTAGTTACAAATGTATTATCATTGTACATGGAGCTGTGTTCAGGAACGTTTTACATTTTAAATGTGTTGCAGTTTTAATGTGTTGGGCCAACTTCAGTCAGTGTAAATTAAACAGACTTTAACTTCAAAGGATGACAAGGGATAATTCTGGCTCATAGTACAGAGTAATGGTGACTTTCCTGATTTCTGCCCTACCAGTAACATTTCCCAAGTATTACATTTTGGTACTTTTTTAACTAATTATTCGACTGTTCCTATAGTACTGAGAGACATCTGACCTCTTTTGGCATCATTTCATTTAAATGTGTGGTAGCCTGCTAATTTACACAGAAAAGCTCATGTTTCTCAGCAAGCTTGAGTTGCCTTTAAGTGAACCTGTCAGAGGGCAGGATTTTGCCAAGGCAACTGAAGTTTTAAGAAAAAAAAAAAAAAGCTATTTGTTGATTTGTTTGTTTCCGACCAGTTGAGTGTTTTACATTGAAAATCACTTCTAGGTTTCTTGGGTTCATGGAAAGAATTAACCCAAACATACTTCAGAGTCAATCGTCAAGTATTACCACACTGGAGAAAACAGAGCTATCCTCATGTACACTACCAGCAGGTTTGACCTTAAAAGTTATCAGTGTTAACCAATATCTGGTGAACTGCTATTTTCCAGGCAATTTAAAGGTTTGTGTTAGTAAGATTTGCAGTAGTTGAATTTTGCATGAAATTAATGAAACAATGTGACTTGTTAATGTGAAAGGAGAAAGTACTATTCTTTGAAACAGAAAGTCAGAACTGGGAAATAAATTCAGAAAATAAACTTTTTAGAAAAAAAACAAATCTGTATTCAAGGCAAAGATCTGGTAAATACTGAGTAAATAAGTTCAAGTTCACAGCAGCTGAAGAACAGTTCAACTTCAACCATATCATTGTCAGGAAAAACAAATACAAACTTGCCCCAAAGCAAAACAACATTAGAGAAATCAGGAAGAGGACAGATAGACAGACAGTAAGTTATGGACATAAAACTCTTTGTACCAAAACCAATTAACCCTAACCTAAGGCAAGCCTTTTTCTTCTAGCGCTTCATTTAAAGGTTTTACAATTTATAGCCTGTGTTTCTCAGGGGAGGTCTAGCTCTGCTCTGATTTCACATTTCACAGCAGCACATGTGTAATCCTGCTGCAGCACAAAGCACATGATCTAGCTGATATCAGGAAATCCACTTTTCACAAGTTGGGAATACAGTGGAACTGAGCTGTAACGAGAATTCACTTCTATTGCAACAGGCCATGCAAGTATGTTTGCAGCAATGACAGACTGGAGTGATACTCATCAGAAGTCTGTCAGTCCCATCCTGCATCTGATATCCCTGGAGGGAACAAAACGCCACAACAATAAAACCAACCCACTACATTATTGTTTGAAAGACAACTAAGTTTTTTTAAATTGGATTTTAAATCTAAGTTTACTTTTTTGACAGGCATGTATAATTGCCATAAATATCAAGATTGGAAAATGCAATATGATAACTATTTCATTTTCTTACTGCCTTCAAGTACCTAGAGAAATGAGTGCTTGAAAGTCCCCACATGCTAGGAGCAAGTCATCAACTTCATAACAGAAACCCCCCAGCTTGCCTAAACTTGAATGTTTAATGATCTTTTAAATTTTGTATGATCTCAAATCAAAAATAAAATATGTGTACCTAATCTAACTTGAAGACAGAGCTGCTCCAACAAAAGACTTCAGAAGAGGATATACTTTGCTATGTATCTGCACATGCAGGCATAGAGGAAAATAAATCCATTTTATAGTAATTATTTGCAAATACACAAGACCTAATTCATGCCGTGGAATTCATTAAGTCAGTTTAATAATTCCACAGAAATGCTTACTAATGTCTACAGTACTTAGAGCAAAACAACATAAAGAAAAATTGTTTCTTACTTTTTTCTTTTTTTTAAGAAAAAATCATACAAAAGGTTTCTGTACATGTATCATGCATTTCTATAGCTTTAAAACATAAATATATATTGATGTAGATGATATGCATTTGCAAGGTACTCTCGTTTTACATTTGTATCCTCAAAAAAAATAAGGTGCAGCTTCCTTATGAAAATTTATATAAGAACTAATCTTGCAACTTACACAACTTTTAAAATACGTCTATCTGATCCATCTTATGGAGTCTTTGCTGAGCTTTATTGTGGGAAACAGCTTTTTTAATATTTCCACCAGCTTGCCATTAATTATATAGTTATTTTTACAACTCAGTGTTTGGGTAGGGAAAGAAGTTCTCCTCCTTTGTAAATCCAGAAACACATATATATACATGAACAAAGGAGCATCAATAATAACAGAAAAAAGAACAACCACCAAACATTTCAGAACAGCTTGAGCCAGGAAACTTTACTGGTTTATATTGCATCCCAAAGCTACATTGTACGCAGGTGGAAGAACAGTTTTCAAGGCCATATATTCCTCCTTTCCATCAAACGCATGGAAACACCTGTGCTAAACAACTTTTGATTTCCCATTGTGAAAATAGTTTCTAAAATTATCTTATTTCTTGGGAAGAAATACTGGTCCCACGATGGTCTGGTGTAAAACTAACAGGGACACTGGCTCAAAGCCACTTAAAGATTTGTATTTTATTGTATTATGCTACAAAGTGCAGCTGTGCTTCTTATACATTGATATATGTTTACTTCCGAGTATACACTAGGCATCTTAAAAGTGACTAAAAACTCGGAAAAGAAACAATGTATTTTTCTAGTCATCATCTAATTATCTCTAGCGTTTGAAACCCAGCTCATTTAAGGCAATAAAATGAAAAGCTAGTTTATAAGCTGTTTCATGGTATAAATGAACAGCCCACCAGCAAGCCATATCCATAAAATACAGAGATGAAACCACCAAGAATGCAGTTTGATAGAGTATCAAAAGCACACGTACAGTACCCTTCTAAAAAAAGATGTTTTATTTCAGTTGCTTATTCAGGCTTATGTTTTCTCATTAGGTAAAATTAGATTCTATATCCTTTAAGATCCTAAGCCCTAATAGGGAAAATTATTCATTCTATGAGTATAGGTGGTCACTTAAGTGAAAAGAATGTGTCTGCCTACAGAATAGGTCACTTTTTACCTGAAGACAGACAGGCTACCCAAACGTATATGCTGTTCCCCCAAATTATTTTTCTGTCATTAATCCACAATACAGCTGCAACATACCTGAAACAACTATTTCTATACAACTAATGAACTTAAACCAGTAGTGTGCTCTGAGATCTCATTAATCCCTTTAGAAAGGGTTATGATACAGCAGAGATGATAGAGACAATGGGTGGAAAGTTGGCTTCTTACCAACCTAAGATCACAATATATAAAAGAAATCAAGGGAACATTCAATCTGGCCTTATTTAGCTAAAGCAATCTTATTCTGGCTGTGACCTTACTACGAATATAACTGAGCTTCTAGTCTGCACTATGTTATATCCTTATACTTTCATAGGAAGTTACTTTTCCCTTTATTTAAACAGGGAGATGGATTGAATTTCAATATCCATTGGATCTGTCCCTTCTCTACCCTGCTACTTCCAGCTGATTTTCACTACTTTCCATGCTGCAGTACTCACCTGCAGCCCAGCATTCTCTCACAGACCCTGTGCTTAACCACAAGCTGTACTTGTACTGGTGAGCTGGCCAGTAAATGCACAATGAGTGACTAAAATACAGGCTCAGAAATGGTAAGATGCTCAGTCTGGCCACCTTGCCCCCTATGTGGGGCTGCTAATTCACCAACCAGCCAAGTTACATGCCAATCTTTACCTGAAATCTAACATATGAGCAGCACAATGCAAATTATTCCCTTCTGGGTAGCAGTGATCTATGCAAACAGATACTGCTGAACAGAAAACAAGCTCAAAGCACTTGTGTTTATTTGATCTTGTGCCTTAGAGAGTATTTCAAAATTCATTTTCATAAATTTATTTTTGTAAATAATTTAGCACTTTCTAGTTATCCATTTCACAATGCAAGCAATTTAAATCACTGGAACATCACTCAAGATTAAAGAACTGCTCATCATGTAAAGAATCCGTGACAGTAATACATTTTTGTACAAAGAGTAGATAGTATTAAGATCAGATTTAACACATATGAGGGCACTGTTTGTCATCCAGAATCTATACAAGACATCTCCACTTGTGTGGTAATTTCACCATCGTGCCCTTTTTAATGTAATAACAGGAACCATCAGTCTCTTACTTTCCATGCCTGAATAACTTTACTAGCCTAATCCCTCCCTTGTTCATGGAGGGTTATGTGTATGGTCACAGTATGTCCACTTATCTATGCTCCTGCAATGTACTCTGGGTCCAAATAACTCCACTATGCACTTCTGCAGAAAACAGAAACTTGGAAGGTCTCTACAAATTCACCCAATCTGCCCCCCTGCCTAAGTAAGGATCAGTTATGCTCTAAGCCACTGACTGTAAAAACCTCCAGCAATGATGTAACAGTGCAAGACTTTTTTGAAGCATTTTCATGCTCATATTCATGCCTCAATAAGCCTACTTCATAAACTGTTTCTAACTGAATGAGTTAAAATCTTGTCTTAATTTCAGAGATGATGTCTGGAAGTATTTCCATTTAATGACCTCATCTTGGGTCTGTTCAGTGAGTTACCTAAGGAAAATATTTTTGGAAAATAAAGAGAGCAACATTAACTGGACTTAAACTCTAAGAAATAAGCTCCCTCCTCTTCCTCTTCCCAGCCTCTCAGGAGAGAGAGGAACTAGGCAAGACAGGTGCCAGCTAAGGTAAGCATACAGATCAACTCTTAATGGAATTCAGGCAAGGGATAGAGACCATGACAGATGATTAGCTTGCCTACCTACAAACACCACTGGAATTGTCTGAACATCCTACAAAGTTCTAGATTCTAGTCCCAAACTAAAATTATACATGAGAGTGTCATATCCCAGTGATGCTGGGATTTCCCAAACTATTACTACACCACAGGAGACAGAAAATTCATCTCTGCAAAAACCTCTTGGAGAGTGAGCTCAGTAGGGCTTATTCAGGTCAACTATTTCAAAATGAAGATAAGAGAGCAAGAACTTCTTTGTCACGAGTCTGCAGCATTGGATACTACACAGCTTCTCTGTGTAGTCCATTCTGTTACTTAAATATTTCTGTTCTATACCTGCTTGCTATGTAGTTTGCTACTGTTGAACTATGCTGAAATCTAGCACAGATCAGGGCTGGGCCCAGCTTTGCCATTTTGTATTTCTGATTTAGAACTTGTATTTATGTACTTTGACCCACTAACTGGAAGCTTTTCTGTAGCTGGAACTATAAATACCCAGAATTACAGAATCAATGTTAGGGATTGGAAGGGACCTCAAAAGATCATCTAGTCCAATCCCTCTGCCGGAGCAGGAAATGTGAATAAATTTAGTTGTAAAAGGGCAAATAGAATATAGAAGGAGTGCCAGAATAAAATAAGCTGGCAGAAAATAATTTAGCAAATCTCATTAGCACATTGTGTTACAACCTTGTAAGTTAACAAAGACAGATATTTAAAACATGTGTAATTGACATACAATTTTTCACCATATACCAAGAAAAAGTTTGTAGTATAAAAGTACTGACAACTGGAAGTTATCTGCAGGATTTTATAAGTAAGTACTTGCAGATGGAAATGTAAATTACTTTTCAGACAAAACAGCCAGTGCAATGAAAGTGGCTTTTATTAAAACATGAGTGCAGTTGGGTTTTGCCAGTTAGTTTCAGAAAAAACATAATTATTCTTTTTCTAGCTAATATGTATCACTGAACAATTGCACTTGGCTATTGTACATTCTAATTATTTTGATTAGTTATAATTTTTGTTTTAAAAATGTTTTATTAATTAGATTTTTCTGAAATTAAGATATATGTTTCTTTCTGCTACACATTACGACCCAAAAGTATAAAATCTATTTTTGCAGAATTACTTTTACATATCCTTGGAAAGAAGATAAAAACAAATTATAGAGCTCACTTCTTAAAGTATCAAAAATACCACTTACCACCACACAACCGCAACACTTAGCAAAAGCATTAGCTGTCAAATAATATTTAATAAAGTTTTTTTGGTAAAACAAGAGTCATTTGAATCTCAACAGGAAGACATGTCAGAGAGGGTACCCAAGCCCTAAATAGATGTCATGTTTTCATTCTGTCTCTGTAGCTGGAAATGTGAATAAGGTACATGAAAAAACTGTGGGGGACATACAATGCACTCTTACTACTATATTGAAGGGGAAAAACCATGTATTTGCATGCTTAAAGTCAGTAAATAACATGAAATCACTGGAATTATTTGAGCACTTAAGGTAGATGCAACCTTAGAAGTAAAATTACAAAGGTCACTTGTTCTCTGTCATGATTAGCAATCTAGTATCAACCCTCAGCGGAAACAGTTACTCAGCCTACAAGAATCCAGTCTGAAGAAATAACTGTGATACTGAATTTGATAAAGACTAAAAACCTGGCAAATAAGTTGCTAATGTGTAGGATACGTCTAGTATGACTGTTTCAGTTCAAAGGTAGTTTAGGACAGCATATGAGAAGAAATCTACTCTGCAAAAGTTACTTTTGTGCAACAAAATAAACAAGCTCAGCACCATCCAAAATATTCTAATGAAAGGCATCACTTTTTTTTTTTTTGCTAAATACATATATGATATACCAAGGAATTCTGAATATTGGGGTTTTTTGATGCACTGACAAAGAACACTGAAGACAAAGTGTGGGATCTACTCTAGGATCCTGCTCTAGCAGGGGGGTTGGACTAGATAATTATCAGAGGTCCCTTCCAACCCCTCGCATGCTGTGATTCTGTGGCTCACAGTTCTCCTGGAAAGAAGAACACTAGAGGTAGCAGCCGAGCAGACCACGTCTTCCTCAAGTATTTTTTAAGGGTACAAGATCATAGCAAAGACATGGATGTTGCAGAATTAGGAAATTCCTTCAAGTGCAATTCTTCCCTCTGTGTATGGAGAATGGAACAGCGACAGACCTGATTATTAGGATTAAAGGAACAAAAAAAAACCCTGCAAGAACTGCCAGAATGAGATCTACCAACCACCAAGCTCTCTCTTATGCTTGCAATTCTTTGCAATTACAACACATCTATATTCTCTTTCTCTTCTTTGTTAGAGAAGAACTGCACTACATTTTCTTGACTTTGAAATACATTAATAAACTGTATTGTTTGAAAGCACTGATTTGTTGGGTCTTTTTTCTCACACAGTTCTGTCCGACTAAATACCATCAAATCACACCCCCAATTTAAAAAAAATAAATTGCACTTCACATTTTATTTATTGAACAAATAGACCAGGCCACAAAACTAGGTAAATATAAGCATCAAATCTCCTTGCTGATTTACACCCTATTTTAAATAACCGCACTGCTACTGTTCCTTTATACATTTTTTAAAAAACACCACTGTAACTAGAGTTTGTTACTATATGTTCCTTTAGAAGTTTTCATCCTTCCATTTTAATATTTTCACTCTGTTGAATGTGTGAGTAAATAGTGACTGTATTTGGTACATTGATTTAGTCTAACATGGTACAAATGAAAATGATATACTGAAAATCTGCACCCTTTTAAAACCAATCACTACGGCCTCTGTAATACCACAAATTAGACAAGAATTCCTCTTAAAGCAGCAAGACTTCTAGACCAGTACAATGATTTTCAGATGCATTGAGTCCTGACAAAGCACAGTTGTGAGTAGTCACCTGAAATGGACTTAGGTTCATCTCTCTTGAGACTCAATGTCAGCATCAAGGATGAAGGTTTCATCTACATTCATTAAAATGACAGTGATAAAAGGAATTCACAATGACCACACTTGCTCATCTTCTCAGGGGTCAGTCAACAACTTATTGCCTTGAGGCACTCAGTACCAAATGTCCTTATCTTTAAGAATGAAATTGCAGTCAACAAGTAAAACTGAAATTTAGTACATGCATCTATAAGTTGCTATGAATATATTGTGCTGCCAAACAATAAGCTAATGGCTCAAATCCTATTTTACGACAACATGAACAACATTTATTGGCTGTTAGATATTCTAGAATTGTACTGGAATCTAAAGGAATGTAAATGAAATAATAGAGGAATAGCAGAGATTATATGATGAAGAGGTTCAATGAAAACAGAATTAAGCAATATTTTAAAAGAAATAATTACACTCTCTTATTAAAAGCCTAGTATGGTGGTGATTAGAGGGGTCACAAAAAACCTTATGCTTCCTCCTACAAGCATCTAAGAAGGATCATTGCTTGTTTCTACTAGCAGTTAAATCTCCAGTGCATTCTTTATATTAGGCTATGTGTGATAACACAGATGCCAAAGCTACTGGCCAAGAAAGCCAGCAAGTTCACACAGCATGGGTCAAAAAATGAGAAACTACCATATTCACCAACAAAGTACCATTATTTGGAAATTTCCTTGTTAAACACATTAAGGTGGATCACCTCTGCCTATTAAAAAAATAAAAATATCCTTAATGGGTTTTGTACAAGAAAGTGAGAGACTTCACAGTGAATAGTGATTACTTTCAAGGAGAAATGACAAGTTTGGTCAATATCAGCAGGATTAAATCCTTATAGCATTGCAGTTAACTATTTCAACTAAGGAATGGAAGACAAAATATCTTTATTTCTTCCACGTTAGCTCTTCAGAAAGATAAATGGGCTTTTCAGAGTTGTACTTCAGAAGAGCTACAGCATTTGAGGTGTTTGAAATTTTCTCCTCTACTTGTTGTTCTTTTCTTGCAAACCAGGGCAGGAACAACTATTAACGTCACACTTATGAGAAGGAGGGGTACAATTGCTGTCCCATTGGAAGTGCTGGCATCACCATGTGTTAACACTTGGCCTACTCTTTTTGTTTGTGCCAGTTTTCATTCAGGAGCTCTTAAAAAAAACCCCTTCGTTTCAGACATCAAGAGTTGAAAGGGGAGGGATTGATGAATCATCTAAAACCAAAACAAATCTCTATTTTTGTATTTCAATAACACACAGAGTACTGAAACTTGAACGGGTTAATTACAGGTATTTCAAGGCAAACTTCAGCTCATAGAACACGTTTGTACCTTCACTCAGCACGTTAACAATATACTCGGAAGGCGGCACAGACAGTAATCTGAACGTGACAATGTTTTCTGAATAGAAAATTTATGTAAATTGAAATCATAATTAAAAAGCAATGAATACTTTATCTCAAGGTGTAATTTTAATGCATAGTAAAGGCTCTTTTCAGCACCATCTAACTCTCTTAATAGAATAAAACACACCTTCCAGCAGAGCACTATAGCATTACAAATGGACTAAAAATGAAGAGAATAAGAACTTTATATATAAAACATATATAAGGGGTTTAGGGTTATTTCATTTCATACTAGGTTTCCTCTTCATATATCTGTGAAGCCAAAAAATATCCATCTTAATAAAAACCCATTAGCTCCATCTCTACCCACCCCTTATAAAACCTAAACACTTCTGCTTTTTATATTCTTCATCCTCCTACAGGAAGGAAGCAAGCACATAAAAGGTTAATTATGTCGAGCTGTAAAGGATCTAGCACCATGGAAAAAACCACACCGATCGCATGTTCCACTCTCTGACACTCTTTTCAGTGTTCTATCAAATTAATCTGAAAAATTATTTGGCTTCATTATCATTTATATAGCAGATGTTCAACCAAATTACTAAGTTACAGTTTCCCATGTCTTCTATACCCTTTCCTCTGCAAAGGCACTTAAAAGAGCAGGAACTCATCTCTATTCAAGGCCCACCAGAACTCCCCAAAAGGACTGATGCATTGTAAGAAATGCACCTTTGAAGAAACATGACATTTGCCTCCCCTGAAAAAGAGAAACATTGACTGAACAAATTGATATGTGCCATGAATATATAACTGCCCATTGCCTTTCTGTGCAGCATAATTCTGTAAGTAATGCAGGTTTCTTGTGTGTAAGATTCTAATGTGGACTCTTTCAGCAAATTTCAAAAGTGAATACAGACATACAAATTTATCTCAGTAGAATCTGCCTTAAAATCTCTAATTTGGGTCTGAATTTTCCTGAGCCTAGGACAGGAAAAGATTACCCAACAAAAAGGAAATACAGTAGAGAGCTAAAAGTTATGGTGAAAAATTACTGCTTCATGGAACAAAACAACTATTGAAAAAAATCTAAGCATATGATACATATTTTTCATACTAGTAATTAAAATTCTGCCACAAGTATGCATCAAGATTGCTAAGTATCTGTTGCAACTCCCACGAGCCTCTGAGTGTACAGAATTTTAAAACATATCCATATTCTAGTAAAACAAACTGAATCAAACCTACTACCCTCATTTGAAAGCTCATATTACACAAGAAAATACAGTTGGAGGAAAAAAAAGGAAGTGGGAGGAGGAGAACAGAAGTCACACACAAAAATGAAATGCAAGACAGAGTGTAGTTCCTAAAATTTTTCACAATTCTCCACTTGCTAAATTTGCAGTTCTAAGGTAGGCTGGGGAACCTCTGGCACAGGTAAATATAGGAAAGTATAAGGTTAGCATTAGAAAGACACTTTGATTTTCTCCTCTGTGTAAATGCTTACAAGTTGAGCTACAGTCATTGCTGCGCTATTAATATTTCAGCGCTAAAAAGAATTTTCCTTTCTGAACTTCAAATTAGATGACAGTCACTGCAAAATAATCACACACAGATATGCTCCAAATAAAGAGCAGAAAGCAGCCAGACAGCCTGTGTTCAGCAGCCTCCTGGTACTTCACCATAGACAGCCATACCATGATTAAAGAGCCCTTTGGTTATGTTGGTAGTAAAACTTGGCAACAGTGAAAAAGGTAGAATAAAATTATGCTTTGAAATTATTTGGTCCTTCCTTTTCCATGGAGAACAACAAGAAGTATTTCACCTTCTAATCTGAGTTCTGATTTATCAGCTGTGCAAAACAGCTTATTTATTTTGAAGTAAATCCTAGTGACTGTCAAAAGTCCTTCAAGCCATTAAAAAGAATTTCCAAACTAGTATCTAGGTGTCTCTGATCACAAACTATTCAAGTATTTAGAGGGGTTGCACATTTCCTTGGAATGATTATGTCTACTGAGTACAAGACAGTACTGAGCAGAGATACTTGAGCTACCCTGGATAGGAGAAGCAGTGTAAACCACAATGCATGTGCTTTTATCCCCCCCAAAAAGATACTGCTACAGTATACTGCAATTGGTCTCCAGCCCTAAGTTGGTCTGTTTGGAACTCTACATTACATATGTGTTCTACATTATTCCCTCCCTACTATGCAGAGGCTGCTAAAATAAATCCTGTGGATAAATTAACAAAGAGTAATTTTTTCCTCTTTCACTGTTATTAGAGGAATTTGCTATGACACTGGCATGAGAAATATAATGTAACCAGGCTGTTCTGGAACTCCCTTCACTGAAAAGCTTTGATGGCTGAATACAAATCTGTTACTGCATCTGCTGCTTCACACTTTGGTTTACTCTGGTTTATATCAAAGCCCTTGAATAACAGTGAGAGAACCCTTTTGTTTATCCGAAAAATATTCCAAAGTTCCACTATTAATAGTCATAGTGCAATGACAGAGTCTTCCACGAGTCCAAACACTCATAGGATCCCAGAGTCTCTAGGTTAATAATGCCTCACTGCAGGGAATTAAACAATGAAAACCATGAAACAAACAAGAAGATTACAAGCAGTACCCTACAGTATGAAATATTCTGATTCAATTTCGTAGATTTTCTTGAATTACAATTGTTCAGGATTGTCAGAAGACAATCTAAAGATGAACTAAATTCTTGCACAATATTTCAGAAGTATTAGCACTGAGCAAAATCCAGGGGAAGCACAAACAATTAAGTCAAGAGAATGCTCTGCCTTTTTTTCCCCCCAGCTCCAAAAGGAGATGTGGATTTTAGCTTTGATTTTACTATGTGAGAGAAAAAATCCAAGATAATTCTATTTAAAAATCAATACTTTGTCTCATCTAAATTTGTCCAGCACTTCCCAGGCCCACTCACTACACAAGTAAAAGTTAAACATGGCTCAACAAGAAAGGGGAAAAAAAAAAATGCACAAAGATGCCCATTGTTCACTACTTTGCCCACAGATTTGGGCTAGTTTCCAGTGTATGTTAGCGAAGCCATCAATCATAGTATCAATTCAGCAGGCTACCATGACTGAGATGCAGGGAGGATCTTGTCACATCCTTTCCTCAGTAGTTGCACCATCAATAGGAGGAAGTAAAAGTGTGTAAAGCAGCTTTGATTTAGAGAATTAAGACATCAGTGTAAATCCACTCCTATGATTCATATCTACGTAAATGTATGTTTTTCTTTAAGTTACGTAAAGAAGAATTTTTGTTCACACACACAAAATCCCTACAGCTTGTTCTGTGAAAATTTCTGTATACTCTTTCTTATGCTAAGGCTACTTTTATACATGCACACACAGAGAATGAGTATGCACAAATCATATGCCAGAAGCAAGTAAAGAACATTCAGCGAAATAGGAATCTTGTGAGCTAAGCTATAAGCTAATTAATAAACTATAACTAATAATTAGTTATTAAATAATCAAGTTATAATCTCTCTGAACATGCTAAATTTTTCATGGGAGCAGATGTGCAAGTTTCCACCTATAATATAGTGATGTCCTTAGTTATATGACCACAGCCAGGTTCTTAGCTGGAAAAATATAAATGGAAGCTCTAATACAGATGTTACAAACTAATCCAGGTTGGTTATAGATTAAAGCTCAAACTGACTTAAACATGAAAATACTTACAAAATAATATTACAAGATTATAATGTTGGATTTCCAAACATATCATGCATTTGTCTGGAAAAAAATTAAACAGCAAACCCTAAGCATCTGCTAAATCAGGGTCTGGTCTCTTATATAGGAATGTTTGATTAGCCTTTTCACCTGACTGAATTTTTAATCCTAATACTTTTGGAGGTTTAAGGCATTAATAGAACAATTTGTTATTGTTATTTCTGTTTGACTCCTTTAACAGCACATAGTAACTGTATTAAAATAAATTCAAGGAACATGAGATGCATGGGATGTTTTTACTAATAAAGTAATTTTCATCAATAGGCTATGCTGACATAATACTATGAAAATTAAAAAGTAGAAGTTTCTGTACAAGCCCAATATTAGTAACTAACTCTAAACTAGACTTAATTAAGAAAGAATTGTTTATTTAGAAAGCATTTTTTTTTAAAAAAATAATCTGTCAAAATAGAGCAAATTTCTTGATTTTTACAGTCTATTTATGTAAACAAAACTAGAGCCAAAATAACATTTTCCTTCCTTTCAGTATCCCTGATGCATGCCATATCTGCAAGAAGCTATCATTTTTCAATGAAGAAAAAATAGTAACTATTTAGACCTATTTCGTGGAAATACAGGCTGCTTTTTTAGGGAACAAAATTATTAACATAAAAACACAATAAATTATGATTCAAGCTCATTGTGATTAAAACCACAGCTAACTACTTGAATATCTTGATCCAAGACTCATGCTATTTAAAGAGCTGTGCTTACTTCCAGCTGACTGTGATTCTGTATGAAAATAGCTCCTACAGTAATTGAGGTTGAAATAAAAAAAAACAACACTCCTACAATTAAGAGTTCTAAAATACAGTGTGTGCTGTGTATTATTTGCCCTGCTCTACAAAAATATACTAATCTTGAGAGCATATTTTGCTTTTAAGTGAAAATCTCATCATAAAATCTTATTTCCCTGTGCGACTAGCAACTTTTTTTAATCTACGATGTAATCTGGTTTAGGTCAGGGTGTTTGCAGTCATTTAAAACCACCATGTACCTCCCTCTATTCTTTTTTTTTTTTTATTCTATGTAACAGACTCATCTCACTTCATATATATCTTCTCCAGTGAACCTAAGAAGCTTTTAAAAATTATGGAAAATGAACTATATCAAAAGTTAATGAATTTCAACATTTGAAATCCATTCAAATGGCATTTGTAGAAAATATATGCCTTAAGTGGCTTTAAAAAGAGAGAGATTATTAATGCAAGAAGTAAAAGTGGAAATTGTTTTTGCAGGTTTCTCAGTTTACCAGCAAGATGTCAAACTTTCTAATTGTTCTAAATTCCCCATTGATGGGTTCATGTTGTGAACCCATCCCCTGGAAAAAAGGGGAAATCAGCTTGAAGTCCATCCAGTTAGTTTCCTCCCATTCTCTCTCCTCTCTGGCAGGTTATCATCTAGCATTGTTGAAGTTCAGCATCCCTTCCATATGTTTTCATACACAAGCAGTGCACAAAGCAATCTGTCTCAAAGACTTAATTCGCATGAAAAAGAAAGGTACAAGTACATGCTGAGAGTTTCACCTTTGCAGTTTTCACCAAAACACTTCAGCATGGCCATAACCCAGCATACCTTTTATTGGTACAGTTTGGCTGCACTGCTTTCTGCTTATGCAAATTGTAGTCATCAGGTTCTGCAGTTGCAAAATTGAAGAATAGATCTGTTTGCACTCATACTTCAAGAAGATACCAAAGACTCAATGAAAATTTGCTAGAGGCAGTTTTTGGGATTAGTCTTCAAAATCACCTGTCTATAGCAAGCTAATTACAATGCTCAGGGCAGGATGATGATAATTAGCTTTGAAGACCAACCTGCTTTAAATTCTTAAAATGGTTTCCAAAACTGAAGAACCAGAAAGGCAGGTGCAGAGTAAAAATTTACTATAAATCCATTTGAATTTACTATAAATCCATTTGAATGAACATTAGATTTTATACAGGCCAATATGCCTGCCAAATCTGTGCCTGAGAAACTCTAATAATTTACCTGTCACACCAAGCTTTCCCAAGGCTATATTTGGCCAACATCTCAGCCTGAGCTTCCATCTGTCTGGGTAAAGACAGAAAGTAACAACTTCTCTGCCTCTGAGGTTTGTTCCATGGCACCTAGCTCTCACATAGAAGGCTTCTGGGAAGAAAACACGACCCAAAAACCTTCTCTGCAATGCAAAGCTTTAGGTCACCTGATTGGTTTTCAGGTGATTTAGAACATTATATTAAAAACAGGTGAACCCAGGTATGGTTTCTAATTTGAGAGGTGAATGCGTTTTTAACTACTGGTTCAGCACTCCTGCACTGATAAATTCTCATCAGGAAAGCTTCTTCAATTAGTCAAATGAAAGTGGATTAATGACTACTTCGGAATCCTAATATTCATTCTTTTTTCTGCCTTATCCTAATAACATAACATTTCACAAGCATTACAGCATCTATCTACAACCCTTAGTTGTGTCCCAGCATCATAAATGCAAACTTCAAAAATTTTAATTAAAAGTATATCAGCACATTTTTTTTTTCTGTACAGTTTCAATTTTACTGTTACAAAGGCTGCAAAACATTGAAGTGTTGCCTATGTACACAAGGCACACAAAAATGTAAGATGAAGTATCTTCACATCATTCAAATAAAGCTATAAAATCAATTGTTATATTTAATACTCTGCTTACAAAGAGAAAATAAATTGAATAGAAAGAACTCAATTCATACAAAAATTTAAAAGCTGCATCTGTTTAACAGAAACGCTTTGCATTCAACACTTGTTAAAGTCAGTGGGAATTTCAGATATCCAGCCCATCTGAACCTCTGGCCCTGACAACACTGAAAGAGGCCATATTCATTATGTATTTTACTTTTATAGCACATATTGTCATTTACAGGGACACAAAATCTTAGTGAATTTACTACATTCTTCTCAAGTGCGTAGCAAAGTTAAGAGTACCTATCCAACTCTTTTGTATTCCCCAAATTAATGAAGGAATAACTATTTCTTCAAAGGAAAATAAAATCAAAACTTAGAAGTAAAAAAAAAAAGGAGAGGCGAATGGAAAGTAGGAAAGCACCTGGGTTTCTGCTTTGTTAGATGTTTGCTGTGGAAACAATCTGCTGGATTTTAACAAGAGTTGACATCATCAAGAACATTCCCTGCCATCATTTCACAACTAGCTGTTCTTCACCATTTTTTTTCTTTTTTTTTAAAGCACTGAGTTAAAATTTTTATGCAAAGAATATCTTTTTTTTTTGAAAAAAAGGAAAAGCTTCTAAGTAATAATAAAGTAAGTATAAAAGTCTTCAAAATGGAAATAAAGGAGCTGTAATTGGGGTATGGAGATACCCTATTGTCTATGCTGCCTTTTGGGGTTTTTTTTGTTGGTTTTTTTTCAAATTTCTGAATGACAAGTTTCAGTTCTGTTGAATTCCAGCCAAAAATCCAAGGTGGTATAAAACATTCTAAAACATTACTTTTTAACAATGCTGAGAAACAGAATGGTACCATTTTAATAGCCATATGTCATAAAGACTATTTTTATTTAGGAAAATCTATTTTAATTTAAACATTGTAAGCCCATGAGCTATAACAAACAATATTTTTTTACCATATGCTCTGAATTATTGCAAAGAAAACCGTTACTTCTCCTCCCCCTTCTTTAGAAGTCTGAATATACATATGTGTTTATGCATGTATGTCTGTTTACAGCGAAGGAAGGAAACCACTAAACTCCATTAGTTAATGTAATGGCAAAATACCAAAAAGGACGTCTTCCCTTGGGGTTGCTTTTTATCCCATATCTTTCTCTAGTCCATTTTCCATATAATCCCCTTCTTGCAACAGTTCTCCACAGCAAGCTGCTAGTGGTAACAGTCATCAACCCAGATGATGTGGAAAGTTGCTATAATTTCTTTCATCTGCTCTTTTCCCAAATTCATGCACTGTATGGTTTGAATGAAAGTTTCCTTTACCAGGTGCTAAGAAATGGAAAGGTGAGCATGCATTTGTGAGCACTTACCTGCTCGGTACTGGAAGGAGAATTACAAAATCCCTTCCTCTAAGTCTTTGAGCAGGACCACTAAGACTGAGTTTTGAAGAGAAACTTTTCTTCAGTGTCTTTTCCAGTGCAGAAAATCAATGAAAAAAAAAAAGTATGCATGGGGCTCTTCTTTTTTTTTTTTTAATTTTTAAAAAATCATTTATTGAAGTCTGTGAATAGCTGTCAATAATGAAATTGGGGTTTTAATTTCTTAGGGTTTTTAATTTTTTTTTATATAACATTTATAAGTTTGAGGGCTGATTTAATGGTTACTTCAGGTGCTCATAACCATGACTGTGCACCTCTGATACTTTACAAGACTTCAATGTTAAATTACAGATGGCAAACATTGCTCACATTGACTGCCTTGTGAGCTGCAAAGGATCACAGTGAAAGAAAAAGGATTTTAAAAAATTAAGGCTTTTCCATAACTGCTAAACATAAAGCAAACCTATAATGTGCTCACCAGCCCTTAAAGCAAACAGAAAGCCATCCTATGCTTAAGATGGAATTTCCTTATTTAAAGAGGTTTTAAAAATAAATTAGCTTAGCCCTTGAAAAAGTAAAAAACATATATGCAACTAAACTTATCACACAATTTAGAGAAGTGTGAGAGGAAGCAGTGATATTTAACTTAGAGTGCATAACATTTTTAATAAACCAGTAACAAAAAGCAATATATTAATATGCTATTTTATAGAATTCAACTAAAACGCAAATATATTTCTATGTTCAGAGCTGTGACATAGTTTAAACCAGGAGTCTTACACTAGCAAAATTACATCTTCCTTAAAAAACAAAAAACAAAACCAAAAACAAACCAAAAACTTCAACAAAACTCCAAAGATTTATATTCTTAATTGGCTTTGCTTCACAGGCGTACACTGGAGAAGATGGGAACAAAGCAGAATTCACAGGTAAGAACCTATTTATCTGTCCTTAAAATTGTCTTAGACTCCTACTTAAAGTTGGAAGCTTTTAGGAAGAAGAGTAAAAGGATGAAAGCCTCTTCACCCTCATCCCCAAGACAACCCATGGCTTGGAACAGTTAATGAAATTCTGTTTTCTACAAAACATAGACATGTACCTCTTCTCCAATACAGCTCCTGGAACCATTGTCATGAGCAGGGGACATGCCCGTGGTGTGCCACAGCACTGGAGCATCTCAGGGGGATGAGACCACAGGAAACCCAATCTCCCAGCAGCAGCTGAGGCTCACAGTCCTTCCCCAAACATGCACTGTACTTGCCACAAGCAGATCACTATTATCTAATCCACCAAACTCGGCATCACTTGGTACAACTCTTGTCTGGTAAAAACATTGTCACCTTAGAAGAAAGCTGTGAAGTTCAGCAAGTATTATATGAATTATGGTGACTGACTTATCTTCTGCTTATGTGCTGTCTTTTACTTACTAATTTCTAAAAACCACTGTTCCTTTCCAAATATTCTGCACTTAGTTTTCTCAAAATATCTTGGTCTCTAAATCTTTGTAGGTACTGAACATTTGCAGATGCTGTTTGCAGGATTCATCAAGTTAAATATTCGTGGTATTTAAAAGACCAACAAAATTTCAACATGTGCTATTTATCTATGTAAAAAAATAAATACTGCTAGGATTATCTAGCTAGGATTTTAACACATGACATCTAAATATGGTCACTGGCATATTCAAACATGTCTTGTCCATGAAATGTTCAATTTTGCTTTTGATGGTTTCTGCTGAAATACACATTTAGATCCATGTCAATCAAAATAAGTAAGACCGACTGAGTCAAACCCCAAGCAAGTTCCTAAGAAAAATGGACCAAACTGTAAATCCTTCCTCTGTAATTAGCTCTTAGGAATCTTTTGGTTAGGGACCATACACAGAATTCCAGAGAGATTGAAATCTGTTCCTTTCTGAGATAAGTACCATCCCTTGTAACACCCTGTAAGCACAACTGCAATGTCTCCTGGTTCTGCCCACAAAGGACTCATATATTAGTCTGTTCAGAGGGATACCTATTTTGGGGTAAATGGAAGTTCAAAGGTCAAATTGTTCTTCATACTATTTGTTTCTGCAGCATGCGAAAACATTAAGCGTATTAGCAAGGATAGCTTCTGAATCTCTCTCTCTTTCTGTATCCAGTTTGGTACTGCTTATGTGAAACTCTTCAGAATTATTATTAAACATAAACTAAACCTGCTCCTCTAAACCAAACATCTTTGAACTTCAGTCAGTCCCTCTCAAACAAATAAGCTGTTTTGAAAATTATTTCCAGGGTGATGCCTGTTGCCATAGAGATGACATTAAGTGAAAAGGACAAAAAATATAGAGGGTGATAAACTGCATGGTTGGATGACGTACTTGACTTCCAAGTCTGTGTTCAAATGAGGCATACATGCCAAGATTTTTTATGAAAGACAAAATTAAAATGTATCACTATCAAGCTGTAACTGACAAGGTATTGTGTGGTGGCTGTTAACATAATGCTCCATATATTTATTGTTTGTCATTTTTCTGGCCCTGATAAAGGTCTTTTAGAGCTGTAAATCATACCATTAAATCTGCCACTAGAAACAGAGGCTGTTTGGAGAATGAAAAGAAAACACCGAACTGAATCACTACTTACAGGTTTCTGCTTTGTGACAGACCTTAACTATCACATCAGAGATGACATTTATTCTTTGAATTTGGCACTTTTTCAAAAGTCAGACTGCTGGCTTATGACCTAACTTGAGAAAAAATTCTTTTGAAGACTCCGCTGTTTACCATGGCAATGTATTCTACAGACACAATGTACAGTTAAGTACATATGGCTTAAGACAATATGAAGTTATTCACAGGTGTAAAAATATTTATTCATTCACAACAAACATTCCTATTTACAAAATTAGCCTTCTTGCCACATTTTGTTTATGAAGGGACTACAATATTACTGTGATAATCTTGACTGGTATTAGTTGTAATAAAATGCAGTAAAGCATATGCTTAGGTTCCTGCGTGAATACTTTGATCAACACCTTCCAAACTCATGCTTAGAGACACCTAAATCTGACAACTGACAGGAGCAATACGAAATATAAAACTTGATAGAGATCTGATGGGGAAAAAAGTGTTGTGTGTGGCACAGAGAGGAGAACACCTTCTTAAAACTGACAGTATGAAAACTGTCTTGCTAATCCATATCGCAATCCATATCACCTAGGCACAACATCCTGTCTCAACACTGGCCTGTAGCAAATGACAGAAGTAAACAAAATGACAAGAACAACAAAAATCCCTGTCTAAAATAATACAAGTACGAAGTGATGTTTCACCTTCAGACCTTCTGTCAGGGTAACTCTAAGACATGCTTCAGAACCTGGGACTAAGAAAAGAGACCATCTACAGACCATCTATAGCCCATTAAATGGGCTATACAGGACTTCAGTTAAATTAACAACTGAAATATTACTGGACTTCACACAACTGCATTTGATGGAAGGCACGTCAGAAGAAAGGCAGACCTGGAGAACAGCTGGAGACCATTCAAGTCCCTGGTATAAGCAATAGCATTGAAATGATGGTACAATTAGAATCAGCTAATCACGGGAGACAATTCTGCAGACAGGAAACAGTTGTCTTCTTACACATTAGAAAGGCATTGTACATCTTGTACCCACCCAAAACTGCACCTTTTAAAAACATATATTTTTAAAATTCTTGCTAAAATTACACTTGTTTTCACTCTATCCCATTAAAGCTTCACTATGGATTTCATGCATTCTGAAAGAAGATAGCATGATATAAACACAATGCATAGAGCAAGACCACAGAGAAGCCAAGTCAAAGATGAAGCACAGTGTCTGGATATAATACATGCTTCATATTAACTAAAACCAAAATATATAATCAATTAATGTAGTTCTGCCTGCAGCTCATTCTGAGAGCTCCACAGAAAGTTACTACTAAACTCCCAGTTTTACTCTTGGGAAAAACAAAACTGGTAGTCAGTGCAATGTTAGTTATGCATAATTTAACTAAGATGATGCCTTTGATATTGTACATACTGACAAAATGCTGCATGGGCGATAACAAGAACTGCTGCAGGCACAGTGGGATAGACAGCTGTGTGCTTAGTAATAAACTTCTTGAGCATCTGACTATAACCAGGTACCCTTTATGGCCTACTCTTATTAATGAAGCTTTGTATTATTTTTCATCATATTTCAGTTAAAATTAAACAAACAGCCTATTGCAGCACAAAACCACCTGAATTTTTACTCCTCTTGTGAATCAGTGACCTGCAATGAATAAGCAGAAAGGTACGAAGGTGTAGATTGCATAATTTAGAGTATCTCAAGTTCATTTGTCTGCAAACAAAATTGAATGTTCATATTTCATTCAAAATTCTCTTTAGAGAAAACAATTTTCTTCATAGTATAATATTCAATAGTTTTCAATGAATTGGTGAAATATGATCACTCAATCACCTGCATTTCCTTTACTTTCCCAGGCTATTAGAAAGGATATTTTTTTTTGTTAGTGCTTAAATTTCTTCTGGAATATAATTCTAGAGTCAGCTTAAGTGTAATTAATACTAAGTTTTTATTCCAAACACAAGCAACAATGGAAAAACACAGCTATTAAACCATGTCTGCTGGTGTTTGCATGTATCAGATATTTTTCCCAGAACTGTTTTTTCTGTTTTAGCAAAGAACAAGCATTACAGTCTATTGAAAAGTCAAGATATACCCGAAAGCTATGTGTGGAGGGAAATATATTACTGAAAATATACCTCAGATCTCTGAGGAAATCAACTTTATATGGAAGATTAGACAACTTAATGATAAATGTACCTAAAGAAAGGTACATTGCAACAACTGTATCTCAGCAGTGATACATCAGCACCATAAAGATTCTGCTGTGTCACTTACCTTGCCAGTTATTCTAAACACTATTACAATGCTTATTCTGTAAAACGGCAGGTACTTCACAGTACTTTGTAACTAAAGTTGAAGAAAGAGACTGAAGTAGTCAAAGGTAAAATCTCTCATTAACACAAAGCCTAGAGAGAAGAAACAGTCACTTCTAGGAAATGGAGTTTCCCCCACTCACTTTTTAAGTATGACACTGATACTACATCCTGTTACCTTTATACATTTTAAAATGTGATACAGCTGAAAGATACACTGGAAGTGATGCACATTTACTTCAAGAAGTTGATAATCAGGAAAAAAACTGAAAATGATCACTGAAATTAATCCTGACCCAGATGTGGCATCCAACTCACTATTTCATCAACAAAGTATCTTCCTACTCTGTAGCTAGAGAGAGAATTTTACTGGATTAAGACAAATGCTAGTGTGAGTGGAATTCAGTTCTCAAAAAGTCTACGCAAATCATCTATGTACATCCTGAGCTCAACTTAAACTCTCATCTTGAAATAAACTACTGCAAATGAAATTAATTTTAACCACACTTTTAAACAACATATAAAAGTAATAATAATTAAAATTGTAAATAAGCTTCCTTTGCTGTAGATCTGAAAGGGGCCAGTAACTCAAACAGCTTCTGAAATCTCACCTCTTTTGTAGACTAATTGGTTACATCAGTAAATTGCTGGGTGAGTGCTTTAAAAGGATGCAAAACAGGAATAGAAATACAGTTTTATGGGAAGTGAGGTGTGAGGCCATTAAATGCATTCACTGCATCAGAATGTTTTTAATCCTACTGACCAATTAAGTAAAAGGCATCTTGGTGCAAGTAAATGTAACAGTCCTGTTACTGACTGTAATAACAGATATGGCCAGTAAGATAAACCATGAACACTAATTGTTAATTAACATGATGAAAATATTTCTTTAGTGACAAATTCTTGAATGCTTCTCCAAATCACACTAGAGGAAAGAAGAATGAGCAGATCAGTCCTGAACAGAACAATCTGAATATTAAGTTTTAAAATCCCAGTCAAGCCAAATTAGTAGATTTATTTCAAGAAAAAATACATTGTTGACTTTACTGCCTATTTCTGAACAAAAGGATTCTCTCCTTTGAATATTATATGACCTTATTTCCTACTAAAAGTATAAATTACACTAACTTAGACTCTATTTAATTCTCAGAAATTCCAAAGCTTGCCTACAGTTGATGCCACACACTGGGTCTATCAAAAATCACTGTAAGCATGTTGAACTTGGTTGAAATACCTACCCTGTTTATGCCTGCCTTAAAAAACATTTCTTGCTGCTAATTGAACTTCCTACAGTATTTCTAAGTTCCTAATTTAACTATGTGAATTAATTAGATCTCAGGTTTACTCCCAAATTCCTCTAATACCACTTCCTCTCCCTTCAGTTGTTCCACGTGGAAGAAGAAACAATATGTACTTTCCTTTATAGAGCAGTCTGAGATCTATTGAAAGAATATACTACATAAGAACTCCTTATATTCAGAAATAGAAATCAGCTTTAGTGATTAAATAAAATGCTTGGTAAGCAAGGTTAAGAGATTTGTGGTAGCTTTAGAAAACAGAACAGCAAAGTAGCACATTTGGGATATGTAAACATGAAATTCAGAGTATAAATTAAGCATAACAAGCTTCCAAAGATGCTTATGGAATAAAGGCTAGGCCTAGTTTACATAATATCAACTGCCTAGCTAGTTTGTTTTTAAGATGAGAATTAACTCAGGAATTTGACTAAACAAATGTCAAAGGATTCCCTTCAGAGATGAACTACGAAATAATTTGGTTTCTGTTGTTCAATCATCTAAATCTGGTTACTGTGTTTTTGAACAGCACAAGACATGTTTGGATAAATCTGAGATGGATCAATGCCAAACACCAGGTCTGACAACTCCAAACTTTGTGATGCTAACCTGGTCTAATAAAAAAATTTAACTTTAAACTTTTAACCTCACCAGACCAGTAGCCATAGTGTTCTGGTTCTGCTATTTAATAGCTATTTGTATAAGTGAATAAATATTTATTGTCCTATGTATATATGGAAAAAATACTGGTGATTTACAGTCTTAAACTAGAAATTGATCACACATGCTCTTAACTGAGTTTGTAGTTAATATAGGTCATCTTAATAATGAAAAACATTAATTTCAATTTATACATTATCCGTAAGTGTATTGCTTTTAGGATTTGGGCACTTGAACAAAACATTTGTCTGAAAATGACTGAATGAACAGTCCCTGATTAACCCATGTTAAACTATCATTAATGTTGCCTACATAGAAGGACCATCCTCTTAAACTCTTTAGCTAAAAGACATGAAGTAATAGAGACACGTAGGAAAATGTGAGAGAAAACAAAAGGAAAGTTAATTCATTGCTTTCCATCACTGCATTTATTTGTGCTTTCACTACTGACATTATCATTTTTTTAAAGATTCATTTCTTTTTAAGCTAAACAAATAACAGGGTTTTTTTTTTCCCCTCTCCCCTTTCTTCACAGAAAGCCTACCAGAACCACTGGCTTGTGGTTTGAGGAACAATGTGACAATTGGTCCAAAGTGGCCTAACAGAATAGCCTAATGTCATAGAAAAGCAGACTGCTTAGAGGAGCCTTCCTCTTTTTAATATTGTAAACATTGATGACTGTAGAATATTGAGCAGATACGAGCTCTATTCTTAGTCAGTATAAACCCAACTTGAAATAGGACATGTAACAGGCCAAAATAAGTAACGTATTTTTATAGTTTAAATGACACACCACTGTCCCAGTTCTCATATAAGTGAATTTTAACAATAAAATCATCATTTTCACTAATGATCAGACTTGACACAAGTATAATAAGTATAATTTCTTCACTTTACACAGAATTTCATGCAAGATCTGGCATACATTTATGAATATGAAAAAAATTAACTTATGAACATGTTCCCATGGAAGTTTAATTGAGCTATTTAGTTTGTAAAAACCTTTCAGAATTTGTAGTAGAGATGGAACTGCAGACAAGGGTACCTGAGAAAGCTAATGTTTACACCTGTAAAAAACCAGATTAATGCAAATTTCAAAATTATAATGATGAAAGAAGTGGTTATTCCTTTCCTGTTCCTTTAATTATCATGTTTTTTAAAAAAGACCAGTTTTATCTGAAAATTATGCAATGTCTGTCTGTAGTACAGAAAATTACATTCTGGCAGGTCCTTAGAAATGGTCCTGTAGGTGGTCCACAATAATTTTCCAAATAGCACTTGGGAATCTGAATTTGAGAGCAAAGCAACATGCTTCTCAATTTTATCAAAATTTGAAAATTTTAGGATACCCTGGAAAGTTACAGTTAATATACCTGTAACCAAATGTGAGCCAAATGGTATGTAAACCAGTATAAATAGCTCTCTTGCAATTTAAGAGCTAGATAATACCAAAAAAAAAGCAAACCCCAAAAAGATGGTTACAGGAAGGAAAAACTCAGGGCTGTGTTGAGAATATTTTCGCTCTGCATTGCAGCATTACATCAACTCTCACCTAGATTCATGGCAGCAATGAAAGATCATAAACATATATTAGTGTAAGTCATATAGGTATTTAAAGAATACACTAGGAAGATGCCTAGAAACCAAAACTGAAAATATTCTGTGTATGAGAGCTTTGAAAGAACATCCTCTTGGTTTATGACACCTTTAATTCCTTAAAAACTAGCAGAATGGAAATGATTTGCCATGACTTACAGAATTATAGGTAGAAACCTATGTGTAGTGGTCATCCCTAACAACTGGCTTCTTCATTATTGCTATTACATGTATACATACAAAAAGAACACACGTATATAGCTACATACATATGTCTGAAAATGGATGTATTCGCTTGAACTAGAAAAAGAAGAACATATATTAATATATATGTACATATTAATTTGACTTAGTTCATATTGTTTGATTGGAAGATGTCAAAGAGAATGTTATTCTCAGAGTATTGTTTATTTATTAAGTGTGGTGAAATCTATTCAAATAAGTCCTACAAGAGAAAGTATTATGGCCATGTCTAAAGACAGTACAAATTTAGGAACCTCTAGAACTAATGAAAGAACAACTGTAATTCTGGGGTTTTTTTAGAACAAGTTATAATAGCAACCTTTTGTGGGACTACATAACAAAACATGTACAAAAATATTACAGAAATGTTTTTAAACTGAAATTAAAAACTGTGCTCACTGCTTGCTCAGTTATGCTTAGATTCAGCTACACATCTCTTGCCATCAATAGGAACAATACACATTTAGTTTTCTTCAGAAGAGAGCACAAATTATACATTTGAAGGAAATGTACTGGCCCACAGCTAGCTTTTGAATCGGAGAGGTCTTTGGCCATCAAAACCATTAAAGAGTAAAGTTAAAGCCTGCTGGAGACTGGAACTTCCAGGTCTACGTTCTGTCTCATATCAAGCGCAGATAAGTGGTGCCCCATGATTTTTATGACTACGGTGTCCAAATCGCAATAAATATTGTAACGAAGTCTGGAAGCAAGGCCATTTGTACTTGCTTGGGGCTGAGAATTAAGATAGCCTGTTTCTAGTTAGACAGTGATTAGAAAGATCTAACGTCCATGGTAAATGGTTTCCTGTTCTGAGTACTTAAAATTAGTTTAGTAAAATTGACTTCCTGAACATTTTCTTATATCTTCTCCAATATATGAATCTGAATTTTACACTTTTTTTTTTTTAATGGTGGGTTCTTCACAGACTGTACCCTACGCAAGCATGTTTACTTCAAATGAATTAAGAGCCCCATCCTGCAGGTACTCACAGATTTTTATGTTGATCCAAAGCCCAATTTATCAATATACAGCACACTGCAGAAATATATTATCAAAGACTTAGGGAAAACAAAATGTGATATATTTTCCTCTAACTACTCTAAAACAGAACTAGTGCAGATTTATCTTCCCCCTCCCTTTCAATTACACTCATTTCAATTCACAGAGAGAAATTAATCTTACATTTGTTAAAAAAAGTAATTGAATTAGGATCAAAAGGATTTACAGATACATTTTCACCAGGATTTCAAAGCAAGGCTTTCTGCCCATGAATTACATTTAAACTCTTAGCTTAAATATTGACAAAAAATGTGAAAGTCAGCTATATCTAATATAATTAATTCATAATTCAGACATATGTGGTTCCCATATAATGTGCTGATTCTTTTGAAAAATAATGTGTGGCAAATTTTTTTTCAATGAACTGAGCTTATTACTTTATACAAAAACATGAAACAAGATTAGCTGAGAATATAGGCAACAGAGAATAAAACTCTAAGAATATTATAACTATTTGAAGTCAAATTGAGAGTGTTTACTATTCAGGTGGGTCAGATTGGCCAAATAAAAGGAATAACTGGAAAACTTCATCATCCTGTCTAAGATCCTGTTAGACTGAAAGACTTTGTGTTGATGGCATATAAATAATTTGATATTTAACTCCCACTAAGTGTCTACGAACTCCCATTAAGACAGATTTGGAGAAATTATTTTGTTTCACAGAACTATTTAAGAAAAAAAGCAGACGTACTTGATTGCAAGCAACACCCATAGGCAGGAGTTAGGTGTCTAAATATATTTGTGGATCTGCACCTAGGAATCTACTGGGAATAAAAAAAGCTAACCACAGTAAGAAATTATTAGAGTATTCTAAGGAATTTTATGTTAAAAATTCTTATTTTAGATAAAAATACCTTTATTTGGAGAACTGATAGCAAAAAGTGGAGACCTTAGTAACATTTGAGTTATTTATTAGTCTGAGCATAACTTTTTTCCTTTTCTACAATGCATGGTTTGCCCATAAACTGCATATTTGGAATGCAATTTTCTGGTTTGTGGGTGCCTGTTGATATTTCAAAATTTGACCATTTATGGTTTGCAGTATAGTAATGCTTTCTCTCACCTGTTTATTTTCCTATGAAAAAGTATCATACAAGTTAGATAGCAGTGAACTAAATAAAAATTTAAGACACCAACAGTGATCCCCCTTGGTGGGTTGTTTCAAGAGCTCTCCCGGTCATCACCAAATTCCTAAAATAATTTATACCAGCTTTCTGCAAAATAAATCTTAACAGGATATTTCATGCATGTTAAGACACAAAATCTGAATGTGAACTTTTCATTCATATACTCCAAACATATTGGTGGAAAATGCACTTGGTTCTGGACTTTGCATTCATGCATATAACACTCATCCAATATAGTAGAAAAACAGTAAACAGATCTCTCTACTTATACTTCTATACTTGCTCAACTACAGATGGTGCATTTAAATCTGTATTTGATAGAATAAATATCTCTTTTTGTGTTCCTTGACAAAAGCCATGAATTATTAATTTCTGCCATTGTACTCACTGAACAACTGTAATTGCAAGTAAATGATGAAGTTAATGAAAAAATTAAGGAAAAGGGTCTCTTCATAAGAATTAATGAAACATTTCCACAAAATCTTTTCATATACCTAATGTCTTATAATTCTTTATGAAGCTGCACCTCCATCTTCAAAGCTCAATAATTATAAAAAATGAACACTTACCTACGAAAGGTTTTGGGTGCTATTTAAAATCCAAGCACTGGTTCAGCTAAACGCTCGGGAACATTCTTCGCTAAACACAAATAGTTCATTGATGTCACTTTCACCTTAATCTCAATCTTTAACCTTTTATCAACAGATTGGTATATACTAGTGCTTAGGTAATTAATTGTTTCTTTTTAGGTTTGGGGTGTGGTGGGGGTTGTTTGTTTGGGGTTTTTTGGGGTTTGCTTCTTTGGCTTTGTTTTTTTATTTTAATTGCTGAAACTGCTGCAAAGATTTTACTCTAGACCATAAAACGGATGAAGAGTCCTTTTTCACTGACAGTTGGCAATGTGTGTGAAAGTTCTATAAGCACACACGCAGCAGCTCATCCATGATGGCTTTCTGATCTCAGAGGCCGTAATGGTGACCATTAGTGAAATACTTGAATACTTGAAAAATTTTACCAAGATAATCCACAACCTGGAACTCTACGTTATACTCCACTACCAAAAAGAATCACCTTCCCTCTTCCAAAGTTTTTGTCTCTAGAATAGTTGAAGCATTCTGACCAGCTCATCTGCTCTGCCAAGGCACCTTTGTGAAATGCAATAACATAATATTACTTTGAATAACACTGACATGTTATTTGGGAAGGTTTTATTCTATGTAGCCATGATTGGATTTACAGCATATGAAAAATTATTTTTAGCTTAATTTCTATTGTTTGTGGTATCTTTTCAAGTATTCCTTGAACCATGTCTCTTTTTCCCCTCTGTGTATATCTTTAAAATAAGAGATGTCTATCATCCAGTACAGTACTACCCAAGTTTCTTCTTCAGAACCTTCTAAAAAAGCTGTTTGTATATAGAGACCTTAAGCTAAGATAAAAGTGGAAAAATATATCAATTGTATTAGTACTCTCCCATTCTGTAACTTTTATATGCACAACATAATTATAAAAAAGTAATAGCTATGAATGTGCACAGGATCATTGCTGAATTCTTCAGGGCTGTGGGTATTAAAATAACCATGTTATGCATACTTATTTTGAGAAATACCTATATCTTATATAAATATGTCTATCTATATTAAAACAGACATATTTTGTGTACTTACATATCAACAAAACCAAAGACATTATTAACAGTCACAGCAAGGAACTTTCTGCTTGAAAGTACATAAATTGCTCAGTCAATCATCTTCTACTAGAACTACGAAAAATATATCAACCCCCTCTCCAAATAGTTTGCAGTTATGCAACTGAAAAGAGATTGGTTCGTTCTGAATAAAGGTACTATATGCCTTTATTTGTTGGTGAGTGAATTCATATGGACTTCATGTGTTCTTATTTCAGAGAAATACACCCGCTGTGGGATACTCTCAGTCACATTACTCATCTATGATGAAGATTAGACACAGTTACGTAGGTAGGTAGGATATACTGTAAATGACAATCTATGAGCACGTCAGTTTTCTTCTAGATGACTATTAGTCAGAGATAAAGAGAACCACAGAACTATAAACGATGCCCTCAGTTTATGATTATGTGGTTTGTATTTCAGGATCTTTTCCATTTTTGCCTCATGTCATCACATCAAATCCCATTACCAGATAGGGAAATACACTGACAAACTTGAACTGTCTTCTGCTTTCATAGTTATTTCAGGATGAATACTATACAAAATATGATGAAATTGCTTCAAGAAATGCATATTGTAAAAGAATAATAGGCAACTTTTAGAAAAGTCCTGTGTCTAAGTCAGGTTTAATCTATACCTGACAAATGAAACACCTTTATTGAAGAATACTTAGCCACTACACTCAAAGTTATCATAAATCCTTCTAAAATACACATCAACCATTTGTTGGTACTCAAATCATGGGAAAGATATCACACATTAAATAATTACCAATATAAATTATGCTTTTTGCCAAGTGATCAACAAGAAAAAAAAACAACACCACTTTCCACCCTTTTTTAGAATATGATTTTACTTTCATAGAATCATAGAATCACTATGGTTGGAAAGGACGTCCAGGATCATCAAGTCCAACCTTTATCCCATCATCTCCTTAACCGCTAGACCACGGCCTCAAGTGCTTCATCTACTCGTTTTTTAAATTTTTAGTACTCTCTATTTAAACTAAGGAATATAGAATACAGCTTCTGTGTCAGTAAGAGGAAATGTGCAGTTTCTCATACACAGTTGTATACATCTTCAACTGTCTGTAAACCTGAACTCACATTTTAGATTACTACATATATAGAATAGTTTAGGTTGAAAAAGGCTTTAAGATCATTGAGTAAACCACAAACATGAAATCACTTTGTTTTAAATTCAAAATTCAAGTTAGAAATTAATTTTAATAGCGTATCTGTGTGAATCAGAAAGGCCAATGTAGAAGATATTCAGGATGAAAATGCCATCTGTGGTTTTATTTCCAAGTCAGATTCAATTTTCGTTCTGGCTTGTGCAGAAGACTGGCTTACAGTGATTCTAACTAATGTTAGTTTAAAGCCAGGAGTCTCTCTCCAGAAACAAAAATTTCTTCATCTAAGATCAGCACCCAACTAAAGTAAATATCTGCTTAAAAACTTCAACAGATTTATAATACTGTTTGCATGAATACAAATTCTCAAATACAATAATCAAGTAGAAAGTTTATGTTGTATTTAAACATCATCAACAGGCATCATTGCTTGCTATTATAATTCAAGGACAATCAATGCTATACTATTGTCATTAATAAAAAATGAGTCAATAGGCACAAACTTTTAATATAATCCTAATTATGAATGTCTCTTTGCATGAAACTAAAGATATTGAAAATGTTGGCATTGGAGACGTGCCCTTGAACCAGAAGTCACGTATAAGTCAATAATCTATTATGATTTTCATTTTGCAGAAGTAGTGCCATAATTTCAAAAGGTCTCAAAAATCAATTTAGCATTTAGTATATCTGTGTGATAATGACACCCTAATTAAATATCTCAATCTGAATAGCACAAAGGATAATGTTTAATCTCTAATCAATGAGCACTCAGAGAAGTAGTTATAGGTGCAATAATCTTTCTTAATGAGGTTTATTGTTTTTTCACAGATTACATATTCCTTCACATTTCTGATAGCCACTCCTAAACTCTGAAGAGATGCATGCAGACACTCTCCATCTAAAATCACTAAATATGATTACAAATCATTTAGAGAAAAATAATGAAGAAGAAAAAGGTAGATGGATTAAGCTGCTATTAGTACATCTGGAACTTGACTGGTAAATTTTAACACACGTCTCCAAATTAACAAGCTACCTCAAAGTTATTGTGATTACTTATACATCCCTACACCTCATCAAGCTATTTATAGGATGAAATATATATGAGATTCTCTCCATTTATCAGTAAGGGTGGCATTATATTTGAGAATTATTTCTCAATTTAAAAAAAAAAAATCATTTCATTTCCCAATTACCCTTATTAATTTGAGACTGCAGTAGTAGCTACCAAAAATAAATTCTGCATGAAATATCTCACATGGCAATGAATTCATTTCCTTACAAGTGTTCATCACTGAACTGGATAGCTGCTCAATTACCTGTGTGTCAAATGATTATCTGAGAGCTCAATTTTATCTCCATTACCCTTCCCCCACCTCATATTTCAGTTATATATGCTACTGAAGTGTTAACACATCTTTGAAACTCCTATTTCTTCAGTTAATTTCCCACTAAGAGGTGCTGGAGTAACAGATGCCATAATTATTCAATTATTATGCTCATTTTACATTCATTCTTTCAAGGCTTTGTATAAGATGGGCCCACTGGACATTAATTTCAGGAGCAGTGCAAGCTTATACCACTACAGCTTGCTGTAGTACTCCTCATGTGTGACTAAATGAAGTCCAATACATGACACTATTGCAGAGGTCTGTAAATTTTTTGTCTTATAAACGCTCAGATCAGCTCAAATACAGGAAATTTAAGTATATGGCCATAGTTTCTATTCTGTGGCTTGCTGTTACTTTCTAAGAATGCACTGATAATTTTTTGTTTTTTAAATAATAATAAAAAACCCCCACGAAAACCAAGAGTTGCAATGTAGTTTGGTTTAAACGTTATTAACAAACTTTACTAGGGGATTCCTTAAGGGCTTTGTATCATCATCCATACAAGCTAAAAGATCATTTAGGATAACCCCTCCACGTAACTGAAACGGCAAGAAATGTTCCCAACAGTTTATAACTACTTTAAAACCAGATCTGTGCTACTGAACACACCAGTAAAATGGTAACACAGTTAACGAGGGCTCACAGAACCCTACAACTGAGAATAAAGACTTTCATGCTATAGCCCCTTAAGTGCTACAGCACAACTTTTCACCAGGATTGCATGGAGATACATATGGAGATAGAAGAACTAAAACCAGAGGTAAACAGCTGGCATGAGACCTTTTCTGTATCCACCACTGAGAAAGATCTGATGTTTACAGACCTCTCAGAACTTTGGGAGAAAAACAAAAACATGCTTAATGCAATAAGTAAAATATATCTATATAGTAATTCTTTCAATCAAAGCAAACAAACAAAACACTCTTTGTAATAATGCACGTTTTAAATTCAATGTAGCACTGATCTGCATATTTAACTTTCTTCTTAAAACATATAGCAGATCCCTGACCGAATCCTCAAGGTCACTTAGACACTTTAGGACTTTCATTAACATTCTAAGACATGGGAAGTCATATGGAGTAAACAATAGGAATAAAGGATTTGTTACAGAAAAGGAAAGCAGAATTAGTCCCCACACTGCAGATACAAAAGGATGCCAAACAGACCAAAAGCTACTAGTTGAGGTTTGGAACAGATCTCCCCCCTTCCTTCCCCTCTACCAATCTGGGACACTAGAACTACTCTCAGTATGTGCATACATACAAATTGCATCTTGTTCTTATTTTCTAAAATACTGATTAACTTCTATATGCAAGAAGCTGTTATGCATCAGAAATTACTATTTTTATATGTGATACCCTCAGGGTATAGTACAGTATAGTCTATACTTACGTGCTTTTTCATGTCATGTGCTTGTAGCCAAAATGTGAGAGCAGCTAAGAGAAAATTATACAGAACAAGAGCTGCCATGTGCTCCACAATTAAAGGAAACACTAAGTAGCAGCAATGGGAATTAGACAGGACACTGTGTTATGCCAAATACAAAATGTGAAACCAAAATATCTGCCAAGCCTCCCCTATTTGTTACAATTTTTCCGTATTTAGGTAAATTAATGTAATTATGTACCCTGCAGTGGTAATGGGACTGTGCTTTAGTCCTTTTGCAGCATATGCTCTTGGCACAAATATCGTCTTTGAGGGGAAAAAACCCAACTTGGCCAAGATTACATATGTTGATTTTATATTGGCATCCTGACTATGTCTAACAGCTGGTCTTAAATGTAATGAAACTGCGCTGGATTTATTCAGTTAAACAACTTTGCAGACTCTTTAAGCATATGTATTTCTTATAGATCCCTGTGTTTCTGAATCTGCTTTCATCAGAGCACCAAGAGCTGCACTATTTTTGTTGACATTAGAAATGTGCGTGTGAGCCAATTAATAAGTGTACTTAAGATTTGTTTTCTTCTCATGCTCTATGAGCCCAGTTTTAAAGAAGAGTAGTCACACCCACAAGTGTCTCATTACTTTGTCATGTATGCACTTAACAGAAGGGGTGAAATGAACATGTTCCTGACGTATTTTTTCCACAATCATTAAGGTGTTCAACAGTTTTACAATCATAAAGATGTTCAAAATTTATTTTTTTTTTTTGTGCAAGACACTGTGGAAAAGACACCACTTGTTAGGGTGTGTGTGTGTTTGTTTAATAGCTGTGCACTGGGTGATTTTGTTGGAAGTACTGCAACATATATGTGAAATATTTCCCATGACAGGGGGAATACTGATGCAGTGTGCCAGCCATATTCTAAAGAAATCAGGCCACGTGCAGTCAGAGAAACCTACCATTACGTGTCTCCCAATCCAAGGTAGTTGTTGATACGCACAAATGCTGAAAAAAGCTCAAAATTTCTGAGCATTTTTAGAAGTTCCTTGAAAGCAGTAACAGCTATTGAAACTGAAGGCAGATTCTAAACTGCTGTCTCAATCATAAGCAACTACATTCTGCAAACACATGAGCATATCTAGAAAGAGGTAGAACAGTCATGAAGCAGAGTTTAAATATACTGAGACGGTGACTGTAGCATCATCATTGTGACTAATTTGTAAAATAACTATTTATTTAATGACTGTAAGTGTACATTTTGTCATCTATAAACAAAAAGTTTCAAATGACAAGTTCTAAGTGCATAAAAATGATACTCAAGGACACAGCAATATCCTTATGTCAATCTAAAATAGGAGTTATTGAAACACCAACAGAAGGAGGTAGTGCTAAATCCCATTTTAAGGGTAGATATCTCACTTTTCAAAAGTTTCTACTGCTCCAGTTATCTATCAACACTGTCTTATTTGTACACTTAGCATAAGATTTTAAGTCCTTTAAATGGATGGGGATAGATTTATCACTGCTTAAGTAAAACAGACCTAGAAGTTTGCCAACACTTAAGGCAATTGCCATTGTCTGCACAGGTGTGCAGACATTAGACACATAGGAAAGTCTCACATTTCTAAGAAAGAAAACTTCTTGATAAGGTTTGATCTCCTGCAGAACGCAAACTATCTAACCTGAGGGCATAGTATTTTATTAGGAGACTTTTAAAATTATTATTTTTATTTTTTTAAATATTATTCTCCATGGTAGGTCCTGACAAATGTTTGTTATACCTTGTTGGCTTCCTCTAATATGTTCAGACAACACTGTTGCTTAATCTTACATTCTAGTCTCCTGAACAAATGAAGGGAGGAAACCAGTTTAACAACATCATACAAATATTTATGTTCCACAAAACAGTGAGATTAAAGTGCATCAAGCATCTCCTCCCATCATCACTCCATAAAAGGAAAACTGAGCTGGTCCAAAGACTTAAATAACCTGGACTCACCTCTGCACTGCACAGAGCTTTGTATGATAAGACAGAAGGCACATTTTATTTCTTGTAAGATAAGCCCACACTTCCAAACAAATGATGTTCTTTACTCATGTTCTTCAAAGAACAATGACATTCATAGAAATTCTATCTTCTAAAATGATTTTATGTTGTAGGTTCCTCCTCATAAACACTCCATCTAACTTATAACTAGCTGAGCAATTTTAGAGCATTTTACAACAGTTACAATTGCAGTGAATGATCATTGGTAGGAAGTGTACAGCATTTACCAATAGCTTGCTACAAAAGTTTCAGATTTAATAGGGGACTAAAGTCTTTAAGTCCCTTCATCAAATACAACAACTTCCAGATTAGAGATTACAGAGTGTATAAAATGACAGTTTCAGGGACTCAAGATACTGATCTAAGCAACACCAGCTGGTTTGCACTGTGTACTTTCTCCTTAGTAAAAAAATAGTAAAAATATACCAAAAATTATAGGTAAACAAGACAAATATTTGCTTTCCAAAGCAGATACATACATCTGATTTTTTTTTAAAAAAAATAATCTATGAATTACACAAGAATGTAACACTAGCTAGTACAGTTTCTTTTATCTCATAAGCAAGGGAAAGTAGGAGAAATTACAGGAGTACTTTGGCTTGTTTCAAAGGAGAATAAACTTATTTAGAAGTCTTTCAGCAGTGCTTTTAAAGACAGCAATTTTGGTGTGAACTTCATTTAAGAGTACTGGAATGAGAAAATACACCAATTCTCTTAGTGATGTTTCAAATAACTGCATGCTGACCATTCTTCCAAAATTTAGGCTAATATCACTCCATATGTAAATACAAAACACAAGCAAAGTGACCATTAAGTTTTGAAAAGTTTAACCAACTGTGTCATTTCAGCAAGACTACAATTATTTTTTCAGTTTTCACCTGCATCTATGTTTAAATCTACTTACTCTTTGACAGCTTGTCTTAACACACTCTTAAGTATTCACAAAACAACTTATGCAAGAATGTTCAAACAAGCAATATACAGTTCTGTGTATTAAGAATTTTGTAGGTATCAGAAAACATATAGGTATGTTTTAAAGTGACAGTAACACCCTTAACATCACAGAACCATAGAATAGCCTTGGTTGGAAAAGACCTCTAAGATCATCAAGCCTAACCATTAACCTAGCACTCATCATATTTTATTCCTTTATTGCAAGTAGTGACAAAACAGTTGAAGGCAGTCCTGCCGTATACACCAGCACCAGAAGCGCAGCACAGTCAGATGTTGTGAGCCTGTTAAACACCCATGCTTGAATAACAAGGTAGTGCCCTATTCCACCACTCTTCCTAATGAGGTAAATTCTTTTGTGTATTGATTTTAATTAGTTCACTTCTGGAAAAAAAAAAGTCCTACGTAACATGATTAAGGGGTGCAATATAGCCCTGGGTAAGAACCAGACCTACTTTAAAGTCTAACATAATACACAAATTGTCAGTATCATAAAATCTAATTTTACATACATTCATACATACATGTTTTACTATGGGTTTTGTTTTAAGTTCAATGGTCTGCTTGAAAGTTTAAAAGACTACACTGAATGTGCTATACTAAACCCTAGTGCAAAAACCCAATGCTAAATATTAACACAGGACAGACTACTGAAATAATAATTGGAGACTGGAACACACTGACAAAAACTTCATAAAAGTATTTACAAATGAGAAGTTTATAAGATTGCCTGTAGCTTGGAGGAATTCAAGGATATATACAAAAGGAATTATCTGCACTGAATGTAAAATTATATCTTTGCTTCATTGATGCACTTAGGTGAATGCCTAATACTGCGATTCTTCAGATTGGGTAGCTATTACATATCTGTATTATTCTCATCTGCATTTAATAGGCTATAATAGTTGTATACACATGAATTACTGAAAGGACATGTCACAAGAGATTAGTTCTGTACCCTAGTGACTAAGCATTTCTAGAGTACCTATCAGCTAAAATAGATTTATACTTATGCTGTAATGGTTATTTTGTTTGATAAATAATAAGTACTTTTTTTTATGACTAAAGTCATTCCGACTTTTTAGTTCTCAAATGAATTATTTCTTCATTCTGTTCTACAAGGCTCTAATCATTCAACCTTGTAGGTGCACTTCAAAAGCTTTAAGAATCTTACATTTGATTTCTGGGAAGTATTTTCTCGTTAACATCTAACATATGTACCCTGTAGGCATGATTCACACAAGTCTCTGGAATTCTAAGGAAATGATGATCAGTCACGGAAATGTGTAAAGATTCAAGAACTCTGGCAATTTTCACTTCAAATGTTGTCAGCAAGTTACTATTATGAAAGTACTTTTCTCACCATATCACTGAAAAAATGATATGTACTGTTCAGCTATGAGAAAAGTTACACTTTTAACGAACTCTACCACCTGAAGGTATATTTCCTCGAAGTTGATAATTTAATGTTACATTCAGATAAATGCTAATTACAGGTAAGATATGCTCGGTATGTCCTGAATAGAGTTTACACCTTGATGAAGGAAGCAGGCTGCAGAAGGGAACAGCTAGCCAATCAGCAGACAAAAAATGTGCCTAAATATTCTTGGTCCTAATTAATCACAGAAATCATGCTCCAACAATAGTCTAAACGTCAACAATATGTTTTTGTTTAATATCATCCTTGGAAAGACCAACTCGCACATCTAATAATAATGCATATTTTTAAGTAACTGATTTGTTGTTTTTCAAACACTATCCCTTGAATCACTAAAGAGCCGGTAAAAATTAAAAGTAATGAGCTCATTTCAATAAAAATTTATGAGGCTGGTTTCATGCTGACAAAGTGGGTCCTGCAGGCAGTAGCCCTCCACCTGCCTGCCAGAAAAAGAAAAATCCTCTATTTCAAAACACTTTTAAATCTTTTAATGAGGTATTAAAATATAGCTACAACTGTATCGGTAAACTGAACGGAGTCTGCATCTTGGAGATCACCAGTAAGTCTTTTACAGTACAAAAGAATTTTCTGAAGAAACCAAAAATAGTATTTGTCAGCAGTAATTACTACAGATGGAAAATTCTCTTGAGGATGTATTAATAATATACATAATGAGTGATGTCACATTATCAACTGAGTCCTCCCAAATATCTTTTATTAAACTATCCCATAAGTACGTTACAAGATGCAAAAATAAATCACAAAGAAACTAAGACTCCAACTCACATGGGTTAAAGTAAGAATACTTGCTTGGACTTTGATTGGACTAAGATAGTCTTAAAAATTGAGAACTGCAGCAGCCTGAGCTCTGAGAAAGGACTATCATGTTCACAAACATTATGCACTGTTACATGTAAAAATATTTGTTTCGTAAGACAATAATTCAAAGTATATAAGAAACAAAATAAAGCAATAAGCCAGGTGAAAACAAAGGAGTCACTTTAAATATGTGCTTCTGGAAGTATCCACCAGTACAAAACCAATTATTAATTCTAGCTATTTTCCAAATACTACAAACATCTGTTTACATATTATAAAGGTATGCATTACATATAAAAAAACAAACAGTAGCATTCTTAATTAGATGCTTGGAACAGAATTTCATTAGCTTGAAATTGTCAATATAAGACACTGGAAGTCTAAAAAATAAACTACTTTAAGTTTTAGGCTTAGCTATCATTTAAAATATGATAAATTGTGCAAATTCCTGTACAAAAAGTGACCTGAACCCAGCAAACCTAATGTCTGCATTCATTTATACATGAAAGATTTATACTTTTCTTTTACTGTAGCTATGTTTTGACAATATAGTATGACAAACAGTCAGTATATAGTAGGAATTAGATATCCTTAATAACCAAAGCCTGAGTGTGTCATACCATTAAACTGTTTAATGAGCTACCACTAAACAGTTATTAATCAGTTCAAGCAGGTAGAAAAAGAGAGAAGTCGGGGGTGGACTTCCCCATAATGATGGCTCACAAGTGGACAAGAAAACTTCTGTCCCCTAGACATGGACAGAGAGCAAGAGATGCCTGCAAAGTTAAATTATATAATCTTTAGACAAGGAACTTAGACATAGCTTTAGACAGCCAGTTGTACTAAAGAAGTTGTTTTTAGTGTGACTCTGACCTATCTCGCCACTTCTCACAACTTTTATATGTCAGAACTAGAAACTCTAAAGAATTTCCTCCAGTAATCACGAACAAAAGTTTGCAACTAAATTGTAGAAGGCATTGAAAGAACCCTTCAGAAACTTTAACACAACTATTTTATTACAACGGTGGTGCTTTATCAAATTGACTTTATATTTCCACGACAACTTATGCAGACACCAATGCTAAACTGGCAAAGGGACATTTCACTAGTGTAGGTGTGGTGTGAGAAACTAAAATATTTATACAGCGTTTGGAAAAAAAAATTAAAATAGCGAAGCATTTCAGCCATTCTCCAAAACAGTTCCCCCTCCACAAACACTCTTTACATATGAAAATGTTTACCTACAATACATACAAAATGCTTTTTACAGTACCAAAAGATTAGTTAAATAATTTTCACAAGTTATTCACTTGAAAAATAGGCAATATAAGAATAATTGTGATTGTGAAGGAGTCCATTCAGAGAGTTGTGGTGTTCCTGACTACACTGTTACTAAGCAAAATTATTTAAAAAAAACCAACAAAATGGGCTTAAGGTACCTGATAAATAATCCATCTCCATTTCCAAGAACTACTTTAGATATAAATATAAAAGGAAAAAATGCTAATGCTTAGAAAACTGATGGATATCGAATGTCCTTTAAAACTTGCACTGTAAATCTCAGAAGGAGATGGAAAAATAAAAGTTACTTTAAAAGGTATTAAAAAAAAGAAGCCAGAAACATAATGTGAAACTGCAGTAGGGTAGATACCATTTATATTCATGTCCATGCAGAAGTAATATATGCATTAAAAATGTGCCTGCTGTAAAACCTCAGAGTTTTAGAGATCTTCACACTACAGCCATGCTACCAATAAACACAGAGGCTATTCTCAAACCAACTTATATATTAAGAAACTTACTTTTTTTGTTACTTTCCCCATATTCTTTTTTCTATAGAGTTTTGATTTCTTCTAAATTCAGAATCAGGCTTTCAAAGCACAGAATGTTGCAAACTGATTAATGGAACTCATGTTTGCTTATATGTTCACAGTAGGAACTGCAGTGAAAGATAGGTTAAACCAACTGAGAGATAATATGGAATTGAGCTTTTTTTGGTCTCTGGAAACCTGGCTATAATTTAAGCTGCTTATTCTTCTGTGAAATAAAGTAGATATTTGAACAGATTTAAACACATGAGATACTGAAATATGTTTTCACATGTACAAGAAATATTCAGTAAAAGTAGAGAAATATTGTCATCTCAAGTAAAACAAAACTTGATGATCTATCCCACTACCAATCCCTTTTTTGTTTTTTTTAGGAAAGTGGGACTTTTAGTATTAGACTGTTTTTCTTCTTTGTACTGTTGTTGACACTCTCAGAACCATCTTCAAAGCACCGTACTCTTTTGTGTGGTGTAAAACCAGTATGCTTCCAATTTTGCCATCAATCATCTTTAATAGCATATGCTATTAATGTAATTTTGTTATTGAAGATTCCTAAATCTATTCAGTGGTTTGCACAAGACAATTATGTTTTTTGTTATATGCATGCAGGCAATCAGATAGTGCCTTTTAAAATTAGAGCAATTAAACATGGTCATTATAAATGGTAGATTATTAAAAAAATCATGAATGTCAATATGACATTCTTTGATTTAAAATAAAATGCTAACAGAACGGAGAGATGCATTTTAATTATTTCATTTTAAAAGTGTACTTGAAAAATCTGCTTTATGAAAGCTTGCTGATGTTGGGAAATGTTTTCCATAGCTTTTACAGGGCTATGGATGGTTCTATGGATATTTTCTAACATCTTGATAATACTCTGGAAAGTTTTTCCAGCACAAAAATAAAGTCCTCTACACATTATCTAGAAAAATTAGGAAACACAGTCAGTTTCCCAGTATAACTGATTTCTTTTTTTTTTTGGCTAATCACATTAAAATGCAAAAAGAGTTAGCACTGGTACAGTAAGATCTGTTGAGTCAACTTTAAACAAATTTCTGCATCTTTGTATACAAACAAAAATCAACAAATTGTGCATATTTTTGCCATAATAGGATAAACAGCTACATTATTTTGACAGACCACTTTTGTCGTTGTCTTCTTGCTGTAATTGGTTACTCCCTGTCTACCTTTGTTATATCAGAACCACTTATTCAGGAAGGAACTTAATCATACGTGCAACGGATACACAGTCCTACTGGTACCAAAATTAATTTAAATTGAAGTTAATAATTTACTATGCATTAGTGGCTAGCATACTATGCTTTGAGTGTTACTGTAACTGTAGTTGATGAGTGTCAGAAAGAACTGAAATTCCTGAGTGTTGCTCCTTTCATGTCTTACCTGGCAGAAGTACAAGGAATCTGAATAGGCATATCTGGATCATCTCCATGCCTGGTAAGTTTGAAGTATGCACATGAAATATGAACTATGAAGTTTGATAGCTTTTTATGCCCAGATGTTGAATAATTACAGTGAAACATCTAAAAATCTTGACATTAAACAAATATCCTCCATAGTATGAAATACCTATTAAAACTGCTTAAAATATGGTCCAGAATGTCAAGTACAGCACTCTCCCAGTTCAAAATTTATGGCTGTATCCTGTAGACACTCACACAGGGTTTAAGGAAAGTTATTTGTAAACATAGTACTTTCTTACTCTTGTTCCTTAGAGCCTTCTAGAGTGCAGTAGCCTGAGTGGAGTGAAAAATAACTAGTTTTCACCTGCACCTAAGTTCAACATGCAGACATTAGCCTGGTGTAACTGGAGCCTGAGATTCTTTTATTTACATATTTAATTTTAGAGAGCAATATTTTCTGCAGGAAGTCTACCTTGCATACTTGAACAAAATAGTGTCAATAGATTACTTTAGAACCACTGGAAATACCTGAAGAAGTTTCTTACCATATGTTAATGTATAACAAGAAATATATTAAGAAAAACATAAAACAATGAAAAGATGAATGCTCAAGTGTGATGCTATTTACCATGCTACTGAATATGAATAAGACCCATTAATTCCAAAAGAAATGCTAACTCTGATTAGTAAGAACAGTAGTTAAGAGTAATAAAGATTGCCCTACACGGTCTTTTTTGAACGTCACTATGGCTGGTAAGTGTAAACTGCATTTCCCTTCTCCTGTCTTGATTTCCATCCCTCCCCTCCCACCCTAAAGGCAGTTATTAAGATCCAAAGAATCTCCCTTACAGTATCTCTCTGTGTTCTACTGCTGATGCTTGAACCATAACACTACAGTCATAGGATCACAGAATGGCCTTGGATGGAAGAGACCTCTAAGATCATCAAGTCCAACCATTAACTTAACACTACCAATTCCCCACTAAACCATGTCTCTTAGCACTTCATCTACACATTTCTTTGACAAGAAGAGCTAAAGGTATCATCATAAAAGCACCCATAGTAACAAATATTATTACCTTCACTTTCGTTATGTCTTGTGCAGAGCTAGTACAGAATTCTTCCAAGACTGATAGTTACTGGGAATATTTCTCTGTTTCTCAGGTCTGCTTTATGCTCAGCAAAAAACAAAAGCCATCTACATAAATGAACCTAGAACAGGCAAATTACCTACAAAAATAGATCCAGAAAAGGAGTGGTTGAAAGAATCCCTTTTTAGGAATGTGCACCTCAAATACAGACATGCTGAAAAGCATAGAGACATAGTTGTATATGATACTCTAAGACCACACATTTTACAGAACTCCTTATGGTTTACTGCCTCATCTTTCTGTGCAATTTCATTGAGACACAACTGCTTCTGAGGAGCAAAAGGAATGACTAACATAGCTTTAACAATAGCTCAAAAATAATAATAAAAAAATTACCATTTTTCAAAGACTAAATCGAAGCATATGAAATACTAGACTTGCACCCCTTTGTTGTGACAGAGCTAAGGATGTCTTGTATCTCAGGTCAGCATGATCGTTTTGATTTGTTTCTCTGAAGAAAACAGCTAAGGAGCGGAACAGGAGTTCAGTGAAAGAACAGAGAAAGAAGTCTGCTCCAGGAAAATGGTGAATTTTGAAACTGCTTTCAGCTGTAAAAATGAGAGTATTTGAAGATTCTTAACCACAAAGTTTTATCTGGCACAAATTATATGGATAAGCAGCAGTATAAGAAATAAATCTATGTGGGTTACCAAAAAGGGTGAGAAGAAATATCCCCTTCCATCCAAACACCTCTCTGCACTTTGGGGTCATTAATTCTCTTGACGTAGTTGTAGATATATTCTGGTACATTTTGGTAAGTAATGTTTAATCCATTTTATAGATGGATGATGTCAACTATACCTGACCTTATTAGCAGCAAGCCCGATTCAGACTTGCACCTAGCTGTCACCTTAGATCTCCAGTCCTATTTTCAGAACAAAATTTATCAGAGAAAAATATTCAGTACAATTAGCTTTTTCTGCATTGCTTAATTTGAGATATCGAGGAAGTGAAACAAACAAACAAAAAAAAGGAATCTATCATCTATATTAATGGATGTTTCAGATCAATTTAACCTGAACTAATATATTTTCTTAATGACAAATCAATGTCAAAAATAATGAAAGAACTTAAGATTCTGTGTGCTTTCCTAAAGTCTTCACTGTTAGACTGGGTTGTACAGCCTGCCAGTCTTGCATTATTTATTGGCTGTGAATATTATTAGACTCTGTTGTGGTTTACAGTACAGAATAGATAGAAGCCAATTATTTCTTCTGCATTCTTTCAAGAGTTAAGCATTTTAAAAGGAGGAAAAAAACAGTCTGTATATCAAGTAAATAAAATTAAGAACTTTAAACAAAAAAATAAACTGCAAATGAACATATTACTGGTTAATTTTCTGTTATTGATGCGATTTTGCAAGAATGTCTACATATCCTCCAGATGATTTTTCTCTTGAGCCCCTGAATAGATACTGAGGTCAAGAATCCACCCAAATAATTCACATTTCTTATTGCTTATTTTACAGCCATTTGCCACAAAGAAAACTTCAAATGAATAAAAACTTAGCATGAAGTATTATAGCAGAATCTATAGGCAAGAACTCACATGCACTTCATACCGTACAAACAAGCAAAGAGAAGTTCCCGTTCTTATGAAGGCTTTTAAGCTTCAGGATGACAGGTTGTACTGTGGGTAAATGCACAAAAGGTAACAGGATGATCACTTAAATTTATCTCAAAATGTCATTATCAGAGGTGGCTCTATAGCTTTATTTAGTGGGTCAAAGACAAAAATATTTACTTGCTTTCCAGTGCAGCTAGCTGAAGTGACTTCCCTAATGTCTATATCTACCAATTTCCAGTTGAGGAATACACTTTTGACTCTCCCTCAATCTTGTAATAGGAAAAAAGCTTCAAACCTTTTTTTTTTTTTTTTCCTACAGGTAGGAGGAAAGTCCGACAACCTATCAGCAAATATTTGGAGATTTTTGTGAGAAAACTAGAAAGTATGAAAAGAAGAAGTGAAAGGACAAAAGAGCTTAATGGCATCGAGTCTGCAAGAAAGCTGGGCATCACCATTCCCTAATAAAGTCAGGGGTGACAACCCTACAAGAAACCACTGGTAGAGTAGAAGAACTTAAGAGGTACTTCAAAGGAAAAACAAGTAATTTTTGTAGAACACAACAGTTATCAGGGTAGGAGTACAGTTAAACAGAAGAGCAAGCAAATGCATTGCTGAGCTATGAGCCAGAAAGATTACTTACAGCAGTATTTCGAATGGCTTGAAGTAGGGCAAGTTGTGATTTACCAACACAGGAGGAGTCAACAGGAGTCAACATTTGTTGTTATTTGAACCCATATGAAGGATTTACATGCTTGTGGGCACGTGCACCTGTGTGTATGTATATGTATTGATAAAAAGGTATTTTGGGAGAAAGAAAACTCACCCACAACAAACACCAAAATAACTTATCAGACCACAGAATCACAGAACCACACCATCATATATTCAATATGAAAAAAAATAAATATTACCACTGGAAATATATCAAATGGAAAATGAAAAAAATTATCAGAGGGTTCAAATAGCAGTAGGGCAGAAAGTATAAAGACTGAATAAATGAAAATAAATCAAAAGAAGGCATTTAGAAAAAAACTGTCAATTTGAAAAAAACAACACCTCACTGAAGTTTTCATAAACATATCATTTACTAAAGTTACTTTTTCAGATAGATGAGTTCCACCCATTTAAAAATGTACCTGCAATAATGTATTAAAAAAGCAAGAGCAATATGTTATAAGCTTTCTGCATATTCAGCATTTTATTTTTAATTAAGATTTTAATGATTGAAGTTTATCTACCCAGAAGTAGAGGAAACTTAAAAAAATTAAAACATAATAGAGGTTAGCTCTAAAGAAACTCTACCTTATGCTGTCATCAGACTGAATAGATTTGCAGTCAGCTATAAAGACTGAGAATTCTGTCAGAATAAATACAGCTATGAGCAGAACATGGATGACTATTTACAGGAATTTTCAAACTTTCAAGTCTGGTTTTGGTTTTAAAAAAACCTGTATAAAAATTGGATCCTTAAGACAGAACATACAATTACAGAATTATCTTTAATGCCAAAACATGCCTGCACCTTGCAAACCCAATGTCTTTTTAAGTGCTGAATAAAGATGAAAATACTGACTCTTTTTTTATTGGGGGTGAAGGGGAGGGAGAATTGCAAGGAGCACTTTGTCCATCCACAAGGGGCTGTGCTAGGGTTACCAAGCTAATTTACCTTGTGACCTGAGCTAGATTTTTGAACCCATTCCTTCAAAGGTGAAGAGCTAGTGTATTAAGCTTGATTCATTTAAAAGTGCCCTACCAACATAACGGATGTTTTTAATAAGATCTACAACTCTATCGGGACAACAATATAAGAAAAGCTCAAGTGCCCCCTTAATGTTTAAAACTTGATGAAATATTTACAGTAGCATAAGACTGAAAAAATATCAGAAAGCTCTTCCATGACTTGACTGCATCAAATCATGTTTATGATTTTTATTTTTATCATTATTAGAAACAAATACAAAAGCTAAATTCAGACATACAAAATTTTGTAATTTTTCATCATGTGTGTATGCATGATTCCACCTACTTATCAAGGAAAAAAACAGGATTAGATATGCTTACTAAAAACACTTTTTATTTTAAAGACTGAGACATTTAAAAGACAATACATATTGTTTTCCCCATTGCCCTTATATTTCTTCCGGAGTATGAAAGCTTACTTTCATGTATCTATCAATCAGGAATTTTCATGTTTGTTTTAGATTTTCACACTTATTTGAATGTCCTCCAGGGTAATGAACGTAAGCCCCTTGAACAGAAAGTTTGCTTTTCTCAGCTGCTTCCTTATAACTAGTCCATACAATACATGCATGACTTTTTTAGAACTTCAGGTTCTAAACGAGCATTCAGGTGCTCACTCCTTAGTAGCATGGCCTTGGGAAGAAAATCTTTCCATGAATGTCCATGGACCCCAAATTAGAATTTTGGTTCTAGAAGAGTTCTTATAATGCAAAAAGTAGACAGAACAATTAAAAATCCTAGTTAAGAACAGAGTTCGAATGAGTTCACTATGCTTGAAGCAGTTTATAATCTCACTATTGAACGGAGAAGACAGTGAGAAGAAAGAGACAGAGAGGAAGTTATTTGACCAAAGTCATTCCATAATCCAGTGTCATTCTCTGCAAATGAAGTATCTGTTCAAATATCTTAAGGAGTGTTAGACATCTAGCAAAGCTGTTAAAGCTACAAAAACCTTAAAACCCCCAATTTTCACAGGAATGGATTATTGTACTAAAAGAAATACCATGGTCAGCTCTTTGTAAATGAAGTCACAGTACCTATAACAAAAGAATTTGAAGTGCAATCACTGTCATTAAAACAATTTGATTCTGGTTTTGACAACATCTATTATCCCTGGGGAGTTAGGTCTTTAAAATGACTTCATATAGGTGCTTTTAATAAGCTATTTGTTACCTTGAAGCAATTTGGAAACCTGCACGTTCATGAGTAGTGATGCAGTTAGACAAGCCCCAAAGCCTATCTCACTATTGACACACTAAAGCAAGGACCCAAGAAACCCTGAGAACAAAAACAGAAATCCCAGATCTTCCATGCTCCCAGGCACTCCTTAAGGAAAAGGCAGAGAAGTTGATGCCTCCTTCATCCTCCAAATCAGCTGCTGGAAAACCACAAAGGTTTTTCTCTAGCCAGCCAAAAGAACACAGAAGTCAGTATGCTTCCATAAAATACAAATCAGCCAGTCAAACTAGTTCTTCCAGACAGTGGTACTCATTAATAAGGATACGAGACACAAAAATATAATTTATTTCTCAATTGTATGCTTTACAAAATCAGAAGGAAGCAATGCAATTGACTAACCAGAGCAAACCACCAAGACTATGAAATCAAGACTCCTAATCTAAGTCAAGCTGTCATTTTGTTCAAGTTGCTAACTTCCTTGTGCCTCAAGCTTCCCAGATGTACACTTTGGCAAAAATACATTTTCAATGAAAAACAGATGCTCTTTCAAAAATGTGAGCTCTCAAGGATAAATAAATACTTTATGTTTTACTATGCAAAAGATTTCTACATCTCCTTTAAAGAAATAATTACACTATTTTGGCTTAGCTTTAGAATTTAGGCATAAGTAGGGATTCCTATAAAGAAGCCTATAATTGCTAGCCACCTTTCATTCATTCATATAAATACAAAGAGCATATATGTGGCAGTGCAGAGCAAGCAAACTGCTTTTCATGGATTACACTACTTTGTTGTAGTTTTCAGCTTTATGTACTTGGTTACAAATTACCATCTGTACCATGTATGTTAATAGCTAGATGATAGTATTCATACATAGAGGCAACCACATTCCATCTGCCATGTAGTTAGGCCACACATAACTCAGTCCCACCTTTAGACAAAACAACTGCTGTTTACTCAGACTGACAATGAAATTAAATGATTGATGTCACAGGCAGCTACTATCTAACATTCAACCAAATGTGCACTTAGCATTTAGGCGTCACCTGTTCCAGGCATAAAACAAAATGGGCTTTTTTCAGAGTAATTATTTGTAGGGGAAAAGTCTAACACTTCACCCAAAGCTCAGCACAGAAGTGACTTCAAGTAACCACCAGAGATAAGTTGCCCTCCAACCTTCACCCCCTTATTTGATACACTACTTTTAATTATGTGTTTAATAGGTATATTACATTTTCAGAAAAACTTGCCTCTTGTGCACTAACAATGTTAAAATAGTCAGAGGATTACCAGAATATTATTTAAATTTATTAAAGTATGATAAACTCCCATTTGTAAACAACCCAGATTCCAATATTAAAATAAAAGTTTATTTTTTAATAATTATGCGAGATCTGATACTGACACACACCAACTAGCACTCAACTCCTGGAATCAAATAAAGTCCCTCTAAGGTTTCAGTGCATTCTTGGAAAGCAATCAAAGGCCTCTTTTTTCCATAAGTTTGTTATTTATAGAAAAGCATTTGATTGTTGCATTGAAGTGTGCACTCTACATGTAAAAAGGTGTTTATGGGTTTTAGTACAGTATAGTTAATACCCAAGCAATACCTAGCCCTTTTATAATAAAGAACCCTTACTGAGAGGATATATATTGTACTTTTCATCAAGTGTACAGCATACAATTACGTTTGCTGGTGGTCTCTAATGTAAACCTCAGTTGAGTCAGCTTATAGATGTGCTTTTTCACAATTAAAAACAGTTACATTTTTATATTCAACTGAAAATAGAGTAATATTTGAGAAAAATATTCATGCTTTATTTCAAAGCAAACTATGAAAACTTGCAGAATAATTTAAAATCAAAGCTACACTGCTTAGGAATTAATATATTCTTTCTGCTAGTTGTGGATTGATAATTACACATTTTCCCACAGACTAATAAAAGGTGCAAAGAACACACAAAACAGACCTTCGTGCACACAAAAGATATGGTCACACTAAGTATAAATGTGGTAAACACAGACCTAGTTAAACTCCTACCCACAGTGTAACTTTAAGCATCCATTGGGCTGTGCAGTTGACAGTATTTCAAAACACAAGAGGAAAAAAGCCACACAAGGAAACTAAAACGTGTCCCATCACAATGAAATCCTAAGAAAGCATTACCTTTTCCCAGCCAACCAGAATCTGAAATTTAATATCAGTTCACAGTTTCCCATACATGGACATAGATATCCAATCACATAACATTTAAAGATTAATGTTATGTTTAAGGTTAGAAGGCAAAGTAAAACTCAAGTTTTCACACTATGACCTACTTCAGCCCCAGTGCACCTTTCTGTTGTTTGGGGGTGGTGGTGGGGTTGTATGTTTGCTTGTATTTGGGTTTTTTTGATATTTTTGTTTTGTGGGTTTTTTTTAACAGTATAGCAGAAGACAGAAAATAAAGTTAGTTAAGATCACAAAACTTGCAGTCCTGAGATGCTTCCTTTTGATACTTACTGGAATTTTGCATGGGTAAGGGGCTGAGGGACAAGTTCTTGGAAGTGACATGTCTTTTTAAAACACACATAACTAGATAAGTGAGTTGTGCACTGATGTTGTAAGAAAAATTAAATCACAATATAAACTACACCTTGGATAAATTGTTATGGCAAAGTTTTATTACAAAAATTCGGCACCTTTCACTTCACAGGTTTCAGTTCTGTCTGTCATACTATAGCCACAACAGAGCAAAATACTTAAGCATATTAAAGTTGTCAGATGGAAAGTCCCTCTCCAACCTCCCAGAGCTAGAAACTCTGTGGCAGAGATTATGTCAGTCCTTATCCCAAACTTTCAAAACACTCCTGACAGGCATGGTAAACTACATGAGGTGCCTACTATGTGACTGAACAATCTTGAGGCAATTTTGGTCCAGAAAAAGCCATCTACACACCCATAAAACACAGTTCCTTTGGAATTGTTTTATAACTAATATTTAGAAACAGATATTTAAGCACTTTCCTTAAATCAGGCTTTCCACAGAAGCTTTAAATTAAAAAAAAAATAGTTCAAAAAAGAAAGCTACGAGTACAATCCTGGGTATTCTACTGAAAGGCATTTTAGTGCATTCAAAGTTAATTCACTGAACCAACCTGAGATCAGGAATAACAGAAGTTTCATAAACTTGATTCTTTAGGCTAAATAGGCAAAATTCTTACCATTCTTTAATCATCATCTAAGTAACAAAATAGCATCTGCACTTACAGATTTTTAAGGATACTAAAAGGCAGCTGACGTTTATATACATACAAACTTTTCTTACTGTAAAATAAACCAAACTAAACAAGTGTAATGTACAGTAAGTGGATATCTAGGTGGATGGAGAGGTAGAGTAAATGGAAATGCAAGTATAAACAGCCTCACACCATCCGATAATTAAGTCAAAGTGAAATGCAGATTACAAGAACGAACTGTGAAGCATGTTATAAAGTCAAGTGTTTGCACAGAAATATGTTTTGCTAGAAAGCAAAGTGGTAGCTCACTTGCATATTTCTTTTTGTTAGCATTCAAAAGAGAAACTGCTAAAATTAAGATAGCAAATTGTTTGAAAACCTAATTTTTAAGCAAAATAAATCAGGCTGAAAACAGCCATTTTATATAGTCCCAATTTTTGCACAGTTGATCCAGAACACATCTTTCTAAAAAATTAGACTAGATTATTTGAGATTACACAAACCTTCTGATGATTTCAAGAGATGCTGACAGTTCTGATCACAAACTTGCTCAGTACTTCATTAACACTAAACACACAAGCAGTACAGCACGTGGTTTAAGTGTCTTACTGGATCAGAGCCAGAATTTTCAGAACCATAAAAGTGCCCCCCACCTCACCCCCAAGCAGGAAAATTTCTTTCATATTTACAGGAGTTCACTTTCTGGAAAATAGTCATTTAAAATGCTCTACCACGGTAAAAGTAAAAAATGGGGAAAATTCAAGATTCAGTGATTTATTTTTTTCCTATACAAAAATAAAATAAGCTATGGTATGACTCTACACACTGATACTTTTAAATTAGTTGAGCATCTACCCCATATTTTAACATGATGTACATTAGGGAGGCACAGACACCTTTTCTTGTGTTCCACTGCTTATTTCAAAATTTCATTTCAAATTTGCTCATTTCACAATTTGCTTAGAACCATTAAGTATCTTAATAGCTCTCCAACATTATGAGCCACAGTATTATATAGGAAGAACTTTCCATAAAAATATAGGTGAATATTGTTATCTGAATGACTGGTTAGATTCTTGGTTTAAATTTGATTTAATAACATCTGCTCTGTTCCCTTTATCTCTGACAGCAGCCTTCACTCAGACTCATAAACAATGATACTCCTCGTTCCAACATTTTGTGAACTGGTAGGAAAACTACATTCAATGAGTCAAAGTTGAGGAGAATAGTAAGGTGCACATATGGACTTTGCACCAAATTAGTTTTGTGAATGAGCCACATATTACAACGTGTTCTTACTCCCTAGTGATGACAATGGATTTTCAAACTGATAGACTATTGTTTGTTTCAAGACAAATTTCAGCTAAGCATTTAACCAGATTATGCAATATTGGGTTTAAAGAGAAGTTCTTACAATCCAGTTAATAAAAAATATGGTCCAAAATATCTGCAACTTGAACAAAGTTATCTTCTAGCATTAATTCAATAATAAAACAATCTGTTTACATAGATGATTAATGATTTTGCTATACTACATGCAAAATCAACTTTGTTTATGACGGTTAACAGATTACCTTTATGAAAAATGCTTGCTAGTAGTTAAACATTGTTCTTGTAGGGAAACTCAGAATAAACAGATGAAGTGAAATCTGATAGAGTATGCATAATCCAACACACTGATATTGTACACAACTTAAGCCATGTGTTTGTAAAGGAGAATATATTAAATCCCATCTGTTTTAACAGTTTTTAATGTTATAAATTAGGAAAACATCAAAAATGTCAGGAGACGGCAAACACTTATTTGTTGTCTTTCAGTTCTATATTTATTAGACAAGTTTGTTATCAAACTATTCCTCCAAACATGAAAAGAACAGCAGGCCTTCTGGAAAACCAGATGGCTGCTGTGGTTTCGAAACATGTTCTGGAAGGGTTATATAGTTTACATTTTTTCTTTTTCATAAAGGATTGTGTGGGATGTGGCATGGTTCTCAGACATAAAACTCCTGCAAAAAAACCCCAAGGGGTATGTGGGTGGGAGAGTGAGGGACTACTTGAGGATACAAAAAGAAAGCAAAATTATCCATGTCACTGAATCTAGGAGACCTCCTCGAAAGAGAAGAGGAACATTTTGGCTACAAAGGAAAAAAGTTACCACTATAAAGAAAAAAAAAATTCTTTCAGACTGCACAGTCTTAGGCATTTCACTGCCTTTCTCTGAAACAGAAGGGGGCCCTAGACACTGACGTTAAATAGGGGAACAGAAAGAATAGCAAAACATCAGAAGAAATATGTTTGATGGGATGAATTACATGCATGTCAAGAAGTAAAAAGAAAAAGGTCAGTCTATCAAACTGAGAACATAATCATAAGGAAAAATGTTTAATAACATTTGGCTAGTCATTAAATCAATACACAGTAGGAGGAAAGTCCAAATATAAAAAGGACTCAAAGCCCAATTACAGGAAGGATTAGAAAAATGCAAGAAAGAGAATCCATGACAACCTCTGGTATTTTGTATTTTCACTGTTTGCCATGCCATTTTCTATCAAGATCTTTTGCTTTGGGGAAGAAAAAAAAAAAAATTGTAAAAAGAATTTCATTCCTAGGACACTGTTTTCACACAGAAAAAGAGGCAATTGAGAACTTGGGTAGTCTCTGGGACTGGGACGGCAAATCTTCCTGACCTAGCAAGGGAACATGCAGGTCAGGTGCCAACATTTTCATAACCACAGTCCAGCATTCTCCTCTGGCTCTCCTTCACCTGTGGATTCTGGTTATATACCTTCCCATACCCCCAGAAGAAATAACCCAACCAATCTGTTGCCAGTCTTGTGATACACCCCTGCTTAGACAGTCAGCAAATAACCTACCTGACACTGACAGGAATTTATACCAAGTCCAGCACTAGAGGTTGCTGAGATTACAAGCCAGGTGCTTAGGCAGTGCATATGGTAGAAGAACAGGTACTGAAACAGGGGTGGTTCTGACTGAATATAAGGAAAACACTGTTCCCATGTGGACACTGCCTAGAGGGGTTGTACAGTGTCCATCCTTGGAAGTTTAAGACTCACAGGAAAAAGCCCAGAGTAACATGGTCTGATTTTGTAGCTGATTCTCCTTTGAGCGAGAGGCTGGAATAGAGACCCTGGAGGTCCCTTCCAACCTGGGTGACCCTGTGATTACTCAGAAGCCATAAGAGTTCCTAAGAACACTCATTTCTTAAGCCAGTCTATTTATGTGACTAATCATTACAAAAGACTGTCAGTGGATGGGCTACTGGACAGCTATCAAACAATTTAATTAACATAAGCTGAAACAGAGTAATTTTTTTCTTTTTTAATCAGAGCATGAATATTTGGCAGATATTTTGACAATATGTTTAGCTAAAGAGATTCATAGGAGAGGGACTGACACATGAAGAAGCTGGTCAGAATGTTTAAATTCTTTTCAATCCAGTTCTGTAACAGAGACTTTTGGTCTAAAAAAGCAAACCTTGAGTTTGACTTTCACTATCTCTAGAGGACAAATCCTTTACTTTTGAGAAAGGTTAGTTTTCATTTTAGTGTATATAAACCCAATTTAAAAAAAAAAAAAAAGGTTTGATTTTTGTTTTCCCCATCATAGAACATGGATAAATCTCAACACTCCAAACCTGCCATGGAAGGAAATTTTCTGAACAATTCTAGTTTGAAAATTTTAAAATAAGAATTAAGTTTTTATATTGATTATATGATGTGGAATTTAAAAAAAAAAATCCCATCAGGATTTTTTAGCAAGTTTTAGGAAATTACTTTGATGTTTATATGATGGTGTTTTATTCTAGTTCAAAGACAAAAACTTAAAGTTATTTTAAAAATCCTTCTTAAAAGAATTAAAACACACTTGCATTTTTTCCTTGCAAAATCTACCTGTTTTTTCCTCTCTCCTTTGGTAAAATTGACCATTTCTCTAAGCTTTATACATATTTTATTTCACTGAATAAAGCATTACTATTCTTTTGTCTAGGCTGTACTAGAAAGAAATATATATTTTCAGCAAGGCTGCTGCACATCATACATCTTAGTTATAACACATCACAATAGAGACATGCTCCACACAAGTAAATCACACAGCAAGTCTAGGGCATCCCAGGATATGTATGATGGAGAGCTAAGCACACACATGCCAGGATTTGCAGAGACCATTCAACACAACATAGTGAGAACTACCACTTCAGATCCCTTTTTAGATTGTTCCAGAACTGACCACTTGACAGAACACCTTAAATCCTGCTCAGACAAAAGTTCTGAGCTCACATAAAAAGAACATGTTTGGGAGACAGCAGTGCTTTATTACTGCCAGAAATCTGTTTGGTTGGATGGTCTTTTTGCCAAGAGCTAAGCAGGAAGGCACAAACTCAGTTTTCATGCATGAGGTATTACAATTGGTTGGGACAAATACAGAAAATGTGAAGCTATTCTAATGCTCTTGAGTTCTGATGCTTAAGTTGACCACAATAATTTTATTGTGCTGACTAGATTCACCTATTGGATACTCAAGTAAGTGTCACACATAAAATTAATTCACGTAACTCCAAAAAAAAAAAAGTATCCAAACTAATCAGGTATTTGTCACATAGACACAGAACCTGTGAAACTTAAATGGTTTCTCTTCTTTAAAGTGAATTACAGTTTTTAGAATGTATAAGAAAATGTAATAGTCACAGGAATAATATTTTATGCAAACGTGTTTATTTTCTTCAATTGTTTCTGAAACAACCACAGAATCACAGACTGGTGGGGGTTGGAAGGGACCTCTGGAGATCATCTAGTCCAATCCCCTGCTAGAGCAGGTTCACCCAGAGCAGGTTGCACAGGATGGCATCCAGGTGGGGTTTGAATGTCTCCAGAGACAGAGACTCCACACCCTCTCTGGGCAGCCTGTGCCAGTGCTCTGTCACCCTCACAGTAAAGAAGTTCCTCCTCATCTTTAGATGGAACTTCTTGAACTCTGTTCAAGTTTTTACCCGTTGCCTCTTGTCCTGTCTCTGGGCACCACTGAAAAAAGACTGCCCCATCCTCCTGACACCCACCCTTTAGATATGTATAAGCATTGATAAGATTCCCCCTCAGTCTTCTCCAGACTGAAAAGCCCCAGATCCCACAAGCCTTTCTTTGTAAGAGAGATGTTCTAGTCCCCTAACCATCTTCATAGCTCTTTGCTGGACTACAATTAAATAACAAAGCACCATTAATATTACATTAATTGAATGATATGTTATTTGGGTCAAACTTTTTATCCTTTGTTCCAAAATCCTTTTTTCCAAGCAATATTGTGCAAAATCTTACATTTTGAATGAATGCTGTACAAAATCTCAGTGCACACGTCAGTATTTTAACTAAACCAAAATTAACATGCATGGAGAATAGCCACAGCTACAGTAAATGAAAAAGAGTGATCACTTGCATTGCAAACTGTGTATTTTCACTAACATTTTTTAATCCAAGAAATTTATTTAAATTCCCAACGTAAAAAAAGTGTTTTAAAATTTGGTTTTTTCTTATCTCTTCTCCTCATTTTGTAAAGCTGTTTTATATATATAAAAAAATCTTATTTTTCTCCAAGCTATTAAGTAACTCTTGAATTGCAGTGCTGTATTTCAATTTTCATCACTCGTCACATTTAACCGCAAATACCAGTACATTTTCTTCACTCAAAACATATCTTTTATTGATACTGTGTCTGTGATAATGATGCAGGTGAATTTTATCATTCCTTTCACCCTACTAGTAATGAACAAATTCACTGCTTATTACTTTGGACTTGATCTCTAGCAAAACACTACTGGAACAAACAATTTGATTTGTCAACACCTTTACAAGGACTCCTCAATCAATGTCACAAATCCAAATTTAAACAGCAAAATACATTTGACTGCAAGACCCCAGACTGATTAGAGCTCCGAGTTCAGTGAATTGCACCAGACAGGACAGCAATCAGATTATTAACTCCACTTGAAAATACTCTCTGCTGCCTGGGATTAGCATGCATATTTTGATATAGATCGATAAGCAATCTCCTTTCTATAAGAAATGCCTGCAACATTCATTTGGCTGATCAAAGGTATATATCAGCTTGTTGTGACAGCTAGCTATTGTTTCCCTCCTTCTTTACAGGAGAGTCTCTATTAAAAAAAAAAAATCCCTGGCTCCCTTTCACCTAATAGTGGAAGTCAACAGAGAGTCACAAAATTCCATCTCCTCAATACTCAAACACAATTAGAACAGAACAGACTTTTACCTTTTTTGAGGTAACTTCACTTACTTTCACTTCTTCATTCTTTCTACTCCTCCCCCATTCTGAAACTGTGAACATTCTTTTCTCACCTTCAAAGCATTTTCATGGTATTATTTCCTACTTCATCCACAATTTTATTAGAAATAAACTGAAATTTTGGGGTCTGTATTTTGTGATTTGAATAATGTTTTCCATATCATTGGCTTTGGATTAAAAATAAAGCAATACTTTGAATGCTAGGGTGTTCACACAACAAAATCTATTTCCAGTTAACTCTGAGAAAGACGGCAAGATATTTTCTGCATAGGTAACATGAACTCTTAACTGAGCTCTGGATTTTGCTGCATCTGCAGAAGAGCTGAAAACCCAGAATTTATCTGGTAAATTTTTTCAAGATAAAAATCACAAGCATTTCATCCCTCCTCTAATTACATATGAAATAACCACTGTCTCATCTGAGCTCTTTATCTTTTTTAATAAAAAAGGCATACTTTAAAAGAGACAAGCACAGCTTGTGAAGCAAAGAGTCAAAAATGAGATTTGCACAAAACAACCTAGATGCCATGCCTCAAGAATGAGGCCTTTGGAAAGTCATTGTGTGTTTTGATGTTCTGAGAAGGAGATATTCTCTCAGATCAACATGACAAGAGGATTACAAAATTAAAGCTCTTTTCTAGCACCACTTGCTATAGACTCTTGGAGAAAAACAATCCAACTCAGTTGTGGTACTGAAGTCCTGAAGCAAAGGAGAGAAGATTCTCCTTTCATACCCATGTTTCAAGTACAGATCAAAGAACCAAGCACCTTTCACTACTGGTTTGACAATTTTTTTTCCATTGTTTAGAAATTTTAATTGATAAACTTCCTAAACAAATATTTTTTATCATAATTCAGCAACAGTTTGCCAAATTCCCATACCATCAAATTCAGCAAGCTTTTCCCAATGCCAATGGCTTTGCTACTATGCCTTGTTTCAGAACAGCATACTCTGAGTACACCCTGTGCTCCAGGACTTCTGGAGAGACTAAACACTTTTATTCTTACCCTCCCCTTACCTCCATGCTCATGCAGCCCCTTCACACTTGAGAGCAGCACATGAGAACTGGATCCATAGTCTGAATCTGGTCCAGTACATATAATTTCTCTACATTTATCAGCATAAATTTTAGTCTCATAATTTTCCCAGTATTTTGTCTCATAATACTGACTTTGTTCTACACCTAAGCCTTCTCCTAGCAGAAGTGGGACATGATTTTCTAACATTCTATAAATAAAACAGCTCCTTCACTACTGAATCCTTATGGAAAAATCCTGAGCTAAACATGTTAACTCTTACAGTTAACAAGCAATAAAACAGGATTAGGAAACGCAACATCTTTTTAACCCTGTGAGTATACACTGAATGTGCAAAATAAGCCTAGGTTTCCCAACACAGAGAGAAATTCATACAGAACAATTTCATTCATGTATATATACCCAATGTACACAATATTAACCAATACAAGAGAATTTACCATATTCTAATACTTGCCAGATTTTTCCTCCCCCCCCAGCAATTTTCAAACATCTATAATTTCTGGTATCATAGAACAGCAATGAAAACTGCTATAGATAATATATTATCTCTATTATTATTTCTAATGAATGAATTTATTCAAACTGCATTATAAGTATTCCTTTCAGCTAAAGATAACAAACAAAAAAAGCATATTTTAGATGGAAGTATTTTCATTCATTAAATATGAATTGAATATTTAAAAAAATAATTCCTAATTGCACTTTAAAAAAAATATAATAACAAAGAAGCATTTAGGGAAAGATAAGCAGCTCTCCATTTCAACTCCATGACTAAAACTGCATATGGTAATATACAGCATAGCACAGGGTTTTTTGTTGTCCGTTTTCTTTGTGTTTTAAGTTTCAAAGTTTTTTTTGAATGGTAGGTAGGGGAATGAGGGGAAAGGAAAAGAAGCCTACAAATACTCAGCAGCAAGTCCTCATTATTTTCCAAGGTGATTTTTTTTCAATGTAATCCTTCTTGCCATGCGAGATCAATAGCTATCTCCCTTTGCATTTTATGTCAGTATAACAAACAAAAATTTATATACTGATATTACCTGGAAAGCCTAGACATCTCTTTACCACATGAAAAATTAAATTTAAAATGATTATTCAGATTATTGAATCGCTAAGAGGATCAATGGATTTAATAACATTCTTGGTGCAGAACAGGATAATTGCTTATTCTTGCTGAAACTAGTGGGAAGAACAGGTACTGCTTCTTCACCTTTCGCAAACCCAGGAAGTTAAAATTGATATCAAGGTTGTTTTCCTTTAACAGCTCTTCAGTAACTAGCAATCTAAATCTACTTAGCTGCAGCTAACAGCTTCATATTTGATTAAGAAATCTTACATGGAAAAAAAAAAGGATTTCAAGATACATTTTATTTTTCCATTCCACACTAGTAAAGTAGTTGTTGCAAAGTGAGAAATTATTTGTGCTAGCCATGATTTTGGATGAAATCTGTTGTTCGACTACATCATGGGAAATTATTAGGAGACATAAGATCTTAGCTAGGGGAATAAAGGCTAAAAAAAAAGGATGCATTTGAAAAGAGCATTATACATACCAGAACCGTGGGCCTGTTTTTAAAATAGGCCCTGTCTAATGTTCTGTTTCAGAACATGACAATACATTATTTCTAGTTTGGATTGAGATCTCTTTTTTACAATCTAGGTTCCATGCTATTAAAACTGAAGAAAAAATAGTTTCATGCATCCAATGGAGTATCTTCTGCTGGGGCTATTTTTTAATCTCTTACCTGTAACAGCTTTATTCATGCCATTCCAGCTTTAAAAAATCAATGTATTGATCTGTGATATTTTCTCCTATTCCTCATTAGGAGAAACTCATAGTAGGATCAAATCATTCAATTGTGTTGAAGATCAGCTGCTGTACTGCCTTTTAGGTGGTTCTTTTTGACACTGAGCACTACTTGCCCCCTCATGCACAGAAACAAAAAGCTATACTGTCAACAGCTGTGTACCTATATACAGCAGCTTGTAGTTGTACACTCTAGCTCCATCTAACTAACTTTCAAGGTAAATGACAGAATCACAGAATGGCTGAGTTTGGAAGGGACCTCTGAAGGTCACCTGGTCCAATTCCATTGGCTCGAGCAAGACCATGCAGAGCTGGTTACCCAGGACCATGTCTAGATTGCTTTTGAATATGTCCAGGGAAGGAGACCCCACAATTTCCAGCATTTGTCTTATTCTTGAAAAGCTATAGAAACAAGATGCTAAAATTAAAATTTTGACACAAAAACAGCTAATACAAGTGTAAACAGAATTTAATTAATCATATTAGGTATGGCCATTAGCAACATATTCGGTAGCATCATACATGCAAGGCCTAAGAGAAGCACAACGTTCAACACAAATTAAAGCCTTTTTTTTCCTCTTCTTTTAGCTTTGTCTAGAGCTATCCTACCCAAAAAGTTGGGAATAATGACAAGTGTTGTTACCTGTATCACATAGTGGTTTTCACATATATTCAACTGACAGAAATAACAAAAAAAATAGCTTGAAAACTTTATAAAACAGGTTATGCACCTTCATAAAAAGCCTATTACACATATTTTGCAACACTTCCCCCCAACACCTCCCCCAGTTTAGACTGTACTCCACTTCATCTGATGTCTACCTTCAAAAGAAGCAAATTAAGCAGGTAGAGTATGTTATACCACTTAAAAAGGAAAACAGTCCCTCCTTTTCAGCACTATGTTAAATTTCCATTTTGGCTTGCAGGTTAAATAGAGGCTTGTGCTAAAACATTGTCATTTTGCATTTACTTTTAAGCACCGAGAAGAGGACACATTGGAGGATATTTAAACACCAATGCTTCCAGCAATCATTTGACAATCTTTAAAAAAGGAATAGAATTTTAACTGCTCTAGGATCCTGCTCTAGCAGGGGGGTTGGACTAGACGATCTTCAGAGGTCCCTTCCAACTCCCACCACTCTGTGATTCTGTTACTATTTCTCCATACAGACATCAATGACTATGTGGAAAATTAGATTTCTTTTAGCAATACAGAATTGCTGCCTTTCAGTATTCCTTCACCTGTCTAATGCAGGATGTAGAAAGCAAGGAACACTAAATCAAACACAAATGTGTATGTGTGATCAGATGCAGAGTTCTGCCCTTAAGCACCTCTTAAAAATGGAAGCAACTACTTTTTCCAGCAGAAGAAGCCATTACACAGAAATGGGGGAGGGGAAGAAGAAAAAAACCCCTCAAAACCCCATAGCTGATTCTCCTTCTCATACAGTCAATGCAACAAGAATTCTCCAGAGACTGCTCAGCTCAGCTGAAAGTCTGTCCTATAATAAATGCATGAACACAGCTAGATGCAAAACGTCAGAGCTGCACAGACACTGATCTGGGCTTGATCTTTTGACTTATACAAGAGTAAACCAAAATGAGTTAGACGGAATGAAACAGAACTTCCTGAGTTTTAAATTAGTCTCAGTACTCTTAAATACAAATATTGATGGAATTATTCCACTGGTGAGACAGAGGCATTCAACCATTTCAGTGATAATTTCTTTGAACTACAGATTTTGCTTATAAGGGACAGGATACTATTGTTTTAAATAAAGGTATATTTAGACTCATTCTGAAGAAGCTGGATATAAAAAGGAAAACAAGATAAAAAGATTAAATAAAGGTGACAACATGGCATACAAATAATGGGAGGTGCTAAATTTCTATTTAAGAGGCCAGAGAATGTAGCATCTATTCTTTATACCCAGGGCACTGTAAGTGTTCAAGCAATCCCCAGTGGTCTTAAAAGAAAAAAGCATCAGAAAGGGGAAAGACCAGCTTTCAAATGATCACTGCTGAACTGTTGCATGTGAGAGGAAAAGAAATTTAATCTGCTCAGGACACTTACTCGTTATCTTCGCGTGTCTTCAAAAAAAGATTTAATTACTTAAGCTTGGATATATCTGTCAGTATATGGCATGTTACTATATTGGGATTAATGCTCTGAAGCATCTTCCTTTGTCACCTGAGATTTTCCCTGAATGTGTCTCATGTATAGCTAAATACCATGTTTAGCAATGACTCTTATGTAAGAGTCCTTCTGTTTCTGTTTCAAAAGAGCTTATGCTAAAAACAAGTGACTGATTTAAGTGACACTGGTAGGCCCTTTGAGTGTAATTCTCCTTATTATCTTATCAGTGGTCAAGTCACAGAAGTGTGAATCTTATCTAAGGATTACATCTGGAAAGGGTCATGATTAAAAAGACAGTGTCTCATAATCTCAAATTGTTTATTGTATTCATGCTATTTGTTACTTAACATATACTTAAAAGCCATGTTCCTGATGTACAGATATGCAGTTTTGACTGTACGCTTATATAAACAGTATTACAGAATTCAGATCATGTTCCCCTCAATAATACAACAGAAAGCAAAACAGTGAACCCAAAAGAGAAAAGTACTTGTCTGAGCACAAAAAAAGTCAAAATAGTCCAGAATGGAATGAGGCACAGCATCTGTACAGAGGGACAGAGAGAAGCAGGAATGTGTTCTTCCCAATATCAAAGAACTTTGTCAAGGAAGAAAAGCCAAGAGTTGGTCATATACAGCCCTCCTGTTGCTCTGAAAAATTCTCAGTACAGAGTAGCATTGAAAAATTGTCCCAGGCATGCAAACATAAATGTCTCTATTTCTGTGGCACTTGGAAATCTGTATTGTCCATGAACTATTTCAACATTATCAAGCACTTGTTTTCTTCAGTCTGCTTGGAATCTATGTTTTAATCTAGATCCCTAGAGACAGGACACCGCATCCCTGCAGAGCCCTAGCAATTTCTTTAGGGACTTTGCCTGGGACCAGAGAATCAACAATGCAAATCACATGTGCAGACACTATCTGAGGAATTAAACTAATATACAAACCAGACCTCTTATTTATAGTATATTCTGAACTCCAGATCAACACAAATTACCTGAAGATGACACTGAGGTAAACTCCATTTCTTAAATACCTGCAAAACTGCAAGCAGTACAGTTACAGGCCAGAGCTCTGTGTGTTGCCTTGGTGGCACACGTACCCACCAAATCTTTTGGCATTCCCATAGTAAAAACTGACATGAATGCATAAAGAGAAAAACCATCCAGTTACAAGCCAACCAAGAACTGAAGTCTTACAATATACTCTAGATCTTTGCTGTGTTTAACCACCTGATCAACCCTGATACCGATCAGAGCCGATGTTTAGATTATGTGCTCCTGTCTGTGTTTTACCCAGGTAAGGCACAACTCCTAAACCAAAATATACTGCATTATTCAACTACTGACAACTTTTTAGGACAATTACTTTCCTCTTTATTTCAGTGGCAAAGATACTGTTGTCTTATCACAGAACATCTATGCACCATACACACTGGACTAAGGGAGGACACAACAGAGTTCTGAAGGAATTAAGATCTGATTGCTCGTTTTGCCAATCACTAGGCCTAGCACAAAGGACACAGCCAGCAGCAAAATAAATCAGTAACCAGATTCTATTGTATGTAGAAAAGTCAGTATATGGGTGATCACTGGGGGTACAAACAAGTCAAACAGATCACACATAACAGACATCAGCCCCAGCAACGACACAGTATGACCATCAATAGGTGGAACAAAGAAAGAAACAAAGTCTCCCATAGAAGAGATGGGAGACAACCAAGTCAATAGGCTGAGCATATAGGATAGAAGTAGCCACATATTGTTCCCCCACAAAGCCCACATTTGCAAATGCCAAACCTGACTGGGGCCCAGTTGCAGGGAGAGTCAGGAAGTCCTTCTCCAACAGGAAACTCTGCAAAGTGCCTCCACCTCACAGACAGACACTCCACCCTTCCTGCAAGTGGTCCCAGCTTTTATCCCCAAAGCAGGACACCTGGCATTCATTTACCCAATGCAGGGCACCTGGGGCTTGTTTACCCAAGGGCTTTCCTTCCAAGGCCAGCCACACCTTGGAGGAAAGCCAAAAGGCAAACTCATCCCCTCCTCTTAAAGGACCATGGGAACCACCCATATGTCAACCTTAATTCAGGGCTCGGGGTTCAGACCCCAGCACTTCATTGCTTCAGAGTCATCTTCCCATTTGATGCTGAACTCACAGGTAAAAGCTCATTTTCTTAGCTTTAGGAGGACAAGTAGGTTTGGATTTCGTTTGCAGCAAGAGCAATGGCACATTAATTTGAAGTGGCCTTTGGCCATCTAACTGCCACTTCACCCAGTAATGTGGTACTAAAACTTTTCCCAGTATGCAAACCTCGTTTATCCTCCCTTTACCACAGAAATAAAGTATTCATAAACTAAAACCAAAATGCCTTCCAACACCATCCAGCTTGTAAAATAACTCCCTGTAAAGAACAAATCTAACATAGTTAACTGGCCAGTGGCTTTCCAACTTTAAATGGCTAATAGACAGCCAGCTGTTTGCCATGCCATTAAAGTACTCTGATAAACTCCTTACAGCAGGCGGGAATTAGAATGTGATTTAATAACTGTCAAATAAAATAAGATTTGCTTATAAATGATTCAACTGGAACGTTTTACTCTATAATGCAAATCTTCCAACAGCACTGAAGACCAGAGCTACAAATTAGAACTAAATATTTTAGAATAAACAATTAAGAAATGTACTGTGCTCTTCAAACAATGATGGTCATTTTTGTTGAAGAAGTTAAGCACTATTCCCTGAATATCAGTAAGTTTCTGTATCATACAGTTGGCAGCTCATTTCAAGATGGCATAGTACAACCCACAATTTACAGTCTTCCATTACAGAAGAACACAAACTGTATTTTATGGGCTGGAGGAACTATTTTAAAAGCAAAACAACAAAAAAACCCCAACAACCCACACTCTCAGGAATCTGGTCTCCAGAAAGCTTTAATACAGGATTACATTTTTGCATTCAATATGTCCCTATGTCATACCTCCCATGAGGCTCACAAGCCACTGAAGCTGTCTTACTACTAAAATATCTCACCAATGAGCACCCATCAGCTTCCTATAACCAGTTCACTTCAACCTAAGCATATTAAAGAATCATTATTAAGAGGGGTAAAGAATTCTCATCCTGCAGCATTGTCTCAGGCTTTAGAGGTCCCTTCCAACCCTTACTATCCTGTGATTCTGCAATTCTGTGAAATCAGTGTTTTACTCACACTAGCTTATAATGGGAAGGAAGAGTTTACTAGCAGAAAGAAAGGGCAAAGAACTATTAAAGGATAAAAAGATCTTCTATCTATATGTTAAGGTCTTAGAGGTGGAAGTGCTCAAAATAATTATAGTACTACTCCAGCAAACGAGCATACTCTTAAATACAATCCTGTTTCACAGTTACCACCCACTTAATTGCTTCTTTCATAAAACCTGTACAATCCATACATCATAAGGAAACATCAAAAAAGGTTTTGCATAACAGCATTAAAATGGAATGTTATGTTGTAATGACTCACCTGCTAAAGGTAAAGCCTCCCACTTCTTGTAACTAGAGCCAGATTCATCATCTATTTTGTAGTCAGATTTAACTTGTGAGAGCACAAGCAAACCACGAATGCATGAAAAGTTATGTGGTGCTGCTTTCTATTCCTGCTGTTAGATAAAAATCTTCTTGGTGAATGTTAGGAATGGGGCACACAGTTTCTCAAGATCTGAATCCAAAGACTTATTTCCCTTCATCTAATTTCTCTAGCAAATTAGAAGTCCCAGAAGGTAACTAATGTTTGAAGATTACCTCTTTCTTACTCTTGCAGTGTGAAAATTAGTTGAGAGTTAAACTGAATCCAAGCACGAGAAAAGAAACAACCTTTTCAAGAAAAAGAAGTGTCATGGAGAGCAATGACAAAGTTATCCTGAAGGACAGATCCTAAGGAAACACTAGACTTGCTTTTACGATGTAGCAGGCTAGAGAGATCACTGTGATGGAATTTACTAAAGCTATAGTTAGTTATTAAACTACAGTTTTGTGGTCAGGCCTCAGAGCTGAGGAATATTTACCCATCTGCACTTCAAACACAAAGAGAATGCTAATGCTAAGAAGTACTCTTCTAGTTTTATGTACATACTTTCATTTCACTGAAAGACAACCAGGTAATTCAAAAGCACTGATCCTATACGAGCTGAAGAGCCAAAGGTTTTTTGTTTGATTTTGTTTCTGTGAAAAAAAAAATAAAAAAAATCAGCTACTACATACAAATTTCCACCCACAAAATGACTGATCCTTTCTGCAACAGTTACCAGCAGAAAACATTCAATGAGGACTGTCTCTTGGAAAGTATAAGATGATAAATTTTCTTAAACTCCAGTAATCTTCAAAATCAATTTCATTCCATCAGTACTCCTTGATGAGAGAGTGATTATTCTTCTGCAAATTTAACTATTTGCCTTTGGAGTTTTTGTAAAGTTTTAGCATCCAAAGCCACCCTGTAGTAATGAAGTCCACAGTTACACTTCACATTCTCTAAAAGTTTGAGACTCTCACTTATTTAATAGTGCAGTGACTTTTCAGTGCTTCATTTGTCTAAGACACTGAGTAGCTGATAATTCACAAGCTCTGGAACGTTTCTCCACCAGATCACCTCACTTGAGGCAACAAGATCTAGCTTGCTGTTTGACAAGCAAATTTACCATGAATCTACAACATCAGTAGCTATAATGAATGCCATTTGAAAAGAATATTAATAAAATGTAATGAAAACAAAACTGCTTTAGACAGTTCAGAGCATTAAGAAAATCTTGCTATTGCCTGACAATTCCAGAAGCTAACTTGTTATCTGCTTCTGGTTAGAGTACAGACCATAACGACATCATATGCTTTGACATGAATGACATTAAAGACTAAGACTTTCAAGTAAGTATGGAAATTGGGGATGTCTGTGTGTCCTAAATCAGTGGAATATTACTTTGAAATGCTGCAAAGTTTTCTACTATGACAGATTTAACAGGCAAGGACATAAAAATATTTTGAAACAAGATGCAAAACTAAAGTTGAGTATGATTTTTCCGTAACTAAGGAACATAAAAATTTCTTTGCTAATTCACATGCATATTTTATTTAAAAATCAGTTATAATAATTTCCCAAAACTATTACTCTAATCAATGTTACTTAAAAATATATGAACTAATCATGCTAAGTAATATTATTTAATCACCTGAGTTTAAAGTTGACATTTAGACAGCTCTGCATGCAATTCATATACTTAGGCTATGAAAAAGCATTCAGCAAAAAGCATGACTTCATTTAGCTATAAAGAAGTGCTCTATTTAAACCTAATGTTTACATGTGACAGAACTGAAAAGCATATCTTTGAAGAAAAACAGCAACTGAATTTACAGACATGGCACTATCTAATCCTGGTTTCACAGAGCTGCTGACCTAATACTTCACCTGAATTAATGAGGACTGTGCCTATGTAAATCAAGCTTGTGTAAAACGCAGCAATTTCAGTTTCAAGGAACAAAAACAACAACTGGACATTCCTAAGAGGCGCACCTTGCTCACACTTCTGGAAATGTGATCTTACTGTGATCTTTAATAGGAATTAAGTTGCTAAGAAATATCTTTTAAACATTTCTTTCACCTTTTAGTTTGAATAAAACCACATTTTAGGTCCACTTTCTCTAGTCACTTTTATTCCTTGCCAGTAGACCTCTTAACTGAAATTATGCTTCCAATTACAAAATTTAAAATCAACAGCATTCAGGCTAATACAGCTGTAGAAAGCTCCCTTATTTATGAGAAATGGATAGGGACGTGGAGGGGAAGAAACAGAAGAAGCATTCAGTGCGATAACTTAAAAAGATGAATTTTACTATAAGCTTTCAAAAGCATAAAATTTAGAATAATGCTAATACTTTTTAAAACTAAATTGAGGGAAGATTTCCTCTTGACCTGCATTCCAAGACAATCTCAGAAAACACCTAGAAAGCACTGTGAGATAAATTATTAATTTGTCACCATTCCATGCTTTGTAGGCAACTGTAATCAAGATTATTTAATGTGGTCTCTGTGACATGAAAAATACCATAGAATTCAACTTGTTTCCATTGCATGGATTTCTGGAAAACATTTTAAGATATTCAGAAGTATAATCCTTGCTGTTCTCTATCATCATATAATCTCATTTGCAACGTTACTCCCTTACATTGCCTTACAGGATTGCAGCATCCAATATCTTGCCCATAAATAAAGAGCCATGCTCAGTGCACACATCTAATTCTGTAGGCAAGCAACAAAGGAAGCTTTAAGAATGAACAAACTTTTTCTTTTATTCTTTTTCTTATACAAGCTACTGACTGTGATGGGACCAACCTGAACACCTTTTATTATGTATTTGGCAGTATTTCTCTGTCACTTATATCTATAATCTTAAATTAGCTTCTTGTTTACCAGTTCCACAGTGCAGGAATTTATTTTGCATGAGTGCAAGAATCCACACAACATACACAGAAATATGAATATACCTCTAAGGGAATGGCTAGCCTTTTAAAAAGCTTTCTAAAAAAATGAGAATTTAAACAGCAAAAAATCCTAAACATACCCTGCAGGACTGCACAGATTTGGGGCTAGGGGGAAGGTTAATGCTCAAATGTTGTAGTGCACTCTGCACACAAACAGTAATAAAAATCACTTAATCATTTACATGTTGTGTAAAACAGCAGTCTCCGTTTAGTTAAGAGCTGCTTTATGTCGTTTTCATCAATACAAATGTTGCCCAAGTGATTGTGTGGGAGAATACAAGAACAGACTGTAATAAAATTAAAAATAACTTTCCAAGGAAATAGTATTTGGAAGGATTAATTACAGAAGTTCAAACAGGAGGCCATATGCTTTCCCCTCTCTTTACCATTGAGCATACAGTATGCCTATAATAAAGCAGGGAGGGGAAAAAAAGCTAGTCAAAGCAAACTGATTCAAGTACCAGGTAATGATTCAAGATAACTTTACAATTTCGTGTGCCTGAATATAGTTTATCTAGTCATTTGACCTCTATGCTAAAATTTTAATAAGCTGTGGTCATTTGTGGAATAAAATACTTAGTGCTTTGTCACTTCCCATATAGCAGGTATTTCTTGAGTGCTAAATACATGAAAGAAATCAGTAGCAAGGGTATATTTCCTACTTAGGTCAGATTTTCTACTACAAATATAAGATAAACTTCCAAGACAACAGAGGCCATCAAAGATCACAGATGCAAACAGAAGAACTCTCTTAAAGTTTACAAGAATAACATTTTTTTTACGCCTTCCGTTTAAGTAGCACGTAGTAAAAAAAAGTCATTGTGACTTGATAAAACTTCACTAAAACTTTACATTAACATGCTGAAATGAGTGTTTTTCTGACTTGGGGTCCAAAGGCTTAACTTCAGATAATAATTCCATTTGCATGAGAAGATCTTAACATCTTTCCTTAATTTAAACACTTTATTATTTTTTAAAAAATATAACACTGATTTTGTAAGCAAGAGCTGATGGAACTGAAATAGAATTTGCTAGTGGAAAAACAGAGCAGAGACATGAAAAAAAAGAGACTTTTATCCCTAGTAAGTCATGTTCATGTGACCAAGAAGTCAAAATTCTTCAGACATTCATTACTATGGGTATTGCTCTCTTTTTATTCAACTAAATCTATAAGATTTTTCATGTGATAAGTTCCCTATCTGTTGCTATCAATACCTTAAAAAGTAGGTCAACACATGAAAATTAGAGGATAAAAGTTGTATTAAAACACAACTGTTTGAGGGAAAGTGTTTGAAATGTCCTATTCTCTGCAAGAAGCCACAGTTTTCTTGGAAAATAATTTCCTAACAAAAGCCAAACTGTTCTAGACAAAAAAATAATATGAAACAACTAGTGAACAGCATGTTTTTCAAGTGTATTTAAATAAAGTCCTAGAAAAAAAACCCCTATAGTATTATTAATACCTATTAGATGACAGGAAAAAGTAATTAAAATTACTTTCCTTGTTCTCTCTAGATCAGTCTGAGACTCTATTCTACGTAATACCATAATGATGCACTGAAAGTTTTCTACAAATGTAAATCCATCACATCTAAAGTCAAAAATCCACTAACAGTAAAGCTGGTTTCTATATTGTTTAAACATAATGCACTACTCAGTCTAAATCATAAGGGAATAAAGCACTTAAAATAGGGTGTCACATTTCGAGGTAATAAATAGCAGATTGATTCAACCCCCCAGTTGATCCTGCAGTTTACTTACATACAAGATGGAAAATAAAGTACTGAAACCACTGTGATTTACTTCTCAGAAATGAGACACTCTGTATTAGTGCAAATGAATGCAAAAGTCCTGCATTGACAATTTATTACATTCTTAGTCCAGGCCCTGATTAGATCAAATTGCAGTCTTTCTGAGCACACTGAATACACCTCACTTCAGTTTCCAGTGAATGCTATCAGCTATATATTAAAAAAAAAAAACCAACAAACCAACCCTCAAAAACCCAACAAAACCAAACTAAACCAAAACCACCCCCACTCAAAACCACAAAAGTAAGTTTCTCCAATACATTATTTTTCAAATTATGTTTGTCTCCTGATTTGTCAATACTGAGGGAAAGCTGTTCTACCCCGACAGAAAATCCATTACTTAAGAATGTTTACCTATGGGATTTTTTCCTAGAAAGTCTTACCTAAAATAGTGAAATTTGAAGGAATTCTCAGCATCAGTAAAGCTCTGAAGTCAGTGGAAATCTCTACTAATGTTAGGATAAATGGAACCGAGGTATAAAATAACGGTAATACCCCAAAAGAGAAGGCAGGAATCATGTAATTCAGAGAACTGTCTCAATTTCTTCCATTTAATTCCAGGCATTTTGGATGTTTTCACATTTTAATTTTACTAGCTTTATTAAGCAAAGATTGTATAGATGGCCTTAAAACAGAAATTGCCTTTAGATCTTAATTTGTCTACTAAAATTTTTCATTGATATGGACTTATTTAAAACTTAGAGAGACTTTGCAGTGAAATCTGATGTACATCCTCATTTTAGCCCACTTTCCTCATGCTGAAGGTCAAACATCCATTTACACTTCACCATGCATAAATAAATTGCATCCAAAGAGACTGTACATTTTACTGTCAACTATGCTTTTCAAGACACAGATCGCCTTTAAAAGTTAATCTACAAAGGAACCCATGTGATCTTTAAAAAACACTTGCACAATTTACACATGACAAAATATTTCTTTCGCAAATTTGAGGATATCTGCAAATAAAATTACTTTTTCACACTGAGTTGCATAGATGTCATGTGACATCTGCACCCCCCTGCCATTTCAACTCAGCAAAATATTTCGAGTTTTTTATTTTGAGCACATGAATGCTTCCATTAACATCAATATCAGATTTCAATCAGTCTTTGGCCATCACAAATAAAGTATTATAAATACTTGTCCAGCTACAGTGTACATGCAAGGGTCAAAGCTGACCAAAATTGTTTTCAAAACATGGTTCCATTGAGCTTAATTATTTGAAGCACTTTCAGCAACCAGGGTAGAAAACACCATACCCCACTTCCATAACTACCACAGCACCACAGTAGAGATGACAGCCAAGACCAGGAAAACTGTCATAAATAAACTGCTCTGAAAAGCTGACAACTTAGCCTTGACATGACAGAATTCTGAACACTTGTTTTATATCCACAGAAATGCTTTCTGCATCATATTGGCAGTGCTGGGTTAATGGTTGGACTTGATGATCTTAGAGGTCTTTTTCAAACAAGGCTGTTCTGTGATTCTGTGAAAATATATGGAGTAGTGCCACCTAAAACTTCTACTGATCTGTTGCTGCTGTCCCTATTACAGAAAAAGTAAATGTTAACTTAATGATCAGAATTATAGACTATTTTCTACTGAAAATGAATTATCAAAATAGTAATTTAATTTAAATAAAACATACTAAAGTACTGAGTCTTCTAACTGTATAAGCTGTCATATCCAATAGTATTTTTTTCAGATTTCTTTAAAGTCTCATAATAACACAATTTTCTTTGGTTTTGCCAAAAATATTCATAGCAATACTAGCAAACTATACTTTCAGCACCAAAATTTATTTACCTCCAAAGGACTGACAGGAAACAGTCAGCAGTTCCACTTTAGTTTCTAGTCTATTTATTGCTGAGAATTAATGCTATTCAACTGTTTCCAGAGATCCCTGATCTCCCTATTCCAGAAGGTACATTGATATTATTTACTGTTTCTGCAGTAGTACAAACATTGAGATGGATATTCAATTTTTAATACAAATCACAGGAGACTCTAAAGCAGCAACAGTTCTTACAGTCCTATCTGAGAAACGAGGAAAACTAAGTATATGCGATCCCAACTAAAGTACAAAGGACAGTTGGTATCTGTGCACCTAGACTCTGAGAGCTCAGTGTGCTGGGCTTCAAGACTCCACAGAAAATCGTGGCCTTCACTTGAGACTTGGTTAAAGAAAGTCCAAAACTGCATTTTAATTTAAGGGCATCTTTACTAATAAACTCAGGAGTGTACAAAAAGTACTTCAAAATTCCCATAGCTAGGGTAAGTCTCTTATTCAAGTGACTGAAAAAGATTTCTCATTTCACATCACAGTAACCCCTTTCCCCAGCACCTTTTCCCATTGTGATCTTTTGGAGAACAATATGATAATTTCCATTTTTACCACCCACTGGCTTAACAATATGCAGATTTTCAACTCCACCATCTCTTCTTAATCTCATGCTAACTGGCATTCACAGAACAGCATCTTAGCTTTTACTTTGACTCTAATCTTAGCTACTTTCCTGAACTCATTTAATTCTTTGCTTTTTTTTTTTGCTGAGCTTCTCACCGTGTTCTCTGACCTCCATGAGCCAGTCATGCTCCTTTTCCATTAGCGTTACCTCCATGAGAGCCCCAGCCTGATGAAATCTCACTAGCCTGTTTCATTCTCATCCTTCTTGGCCAATCAAGTGCCTCAGTGCTAAAAAGCTCTTCTTGGTGATGTTCCGAGTTTATTTTCATTTGCTTTATACCATGCAGCTTATGTGACCAGTATGCCAATGAAAAGGCTTTACTGTAACACTTTCCAAGTATTTGATGTTTTCCCTACAACTTCATCTCCACAGATTGCCAGACTATAGGAAAATTTACTGGGTTTTTTTTGAGGGGTGTGGTGTTTTTCTTGGATTCGTTTTTTAATTGTTTTTTTTTTTTTTTTTAAAGTGGGCTTTTCTCGTCCTTCTAGGACTTCCATAAGAAAATTTATCACTGCAGGCATCAGGGACTGATCATCCTCTGTAACAAATTGTGCCTCTGGATACTAGGAAAGACTATTTTATTATCCAAACATTATTATTATTTGCATAAGATGTTACACGATTCATAGAAAACAAGTATACAATCACTGCACAGTGCTGACAGTTCCAAGGTGTGCATAGGTACACTCAAATTTAGGACTCAAAAAAGAAACGCTCTGATTTGAGGTGATCCAATCAAACCACTTCAAATCAAGTGCTGAAAAAGTGCAGAGAAAATATTTGTGCAAGAAAACAGAAAGTTAAAAAATAATCAAGCTGTCTTCAGCTCCAGATCAAACAGGTAAAGGACACAAATTTTAAATGTTACGTTTGGGATGGAAAGGACTAGAATTTTTAGAGTGAGCAAAATCAGCATCGCCCATTTATTGTTCATTGTTGCCATGTTGAATAACAAAAAGATTCTTGTCATTTCCAGCTACTGCTACAATATCACACAGAGCTCAGTTTTCAAAGCAACTCTTCTTGATTCAGAAGATGCCCAAGAAAGTGATTTTAGAATTATCTGTCTGGCAGAAAAGAAAAAGAGTAGTATATTGAAGACAGTAGTATATTGATTCAGAAAGGAACCTAAGGTAGTGTCTAGACTGCTTCCACTAAAAGCACTCAATTAACCACAATGTTCTCTGGAGTACTCTCAATGCAATTCTCTCAACTTTTGGAGCAACCATACCTCCTGGGAACAGGAAGAAGCTTGTAGGGCTATATTCACCTCAATTTAAAATAGAACAAGTTTTCAAGTGTTCCACATACTCAGGGCTGGCTTACTGAGTTTCAGTCTTAATGAAAGGAGCATTCCAAGATCTGCACATCTTTCGAATTCACAGCTTAATTGTGTCCTATAAAGAACCTTTGATAAATAATGGTCAAATGTAGCCAAATTATTGCACATAGATCCATATCTATTTTCAAATTCACCTCATTTTTAACAACAAACTTTTCTAAGGGTATGTTATTCTGTATTAACTGTGGAGTCTGCAGCCTTTTCGTCATCTTTTCTTTGGTGAGAATACAATTCATGTGCTATCCAGGGAATGTTTTGATACTTAAATTACTTCTCTTTCTTCAAAGGATTATAGTCATTAATGAACCCCAATTTCACAGATAATTTTTTTCCATACCTTTAATTTCAAATACATTCAAGACCTTTTTTGCACCTAAAAATATTCATCTACTTTTCCACTCACATTCTTTGCCTAGTGATATAAATCTGAGTTGCAAAAAGTCAGCACTGATATCTTTAAATAGCACAATTGCTCTACTCTAGTATTTCCTTACTCTGGTGACAACTGTTTCCTAATGCTTTTAAAAATGTTTATGCATCGTAAATTTGGTTTTTGTTTTTGTGTTATATTCAGTTTTCACAAAAGCAATTCATTGTGCTTAGCTTTCAGACAAGGAGGCACAAGAAAATCAAACTTATGTACTAGTAAGATGCTTGCCTTTTTATTTTGCCTATAAATATTGGGGGGAAAAGTTGCTTTCAGGTAGCCTACATCTCTATATTTTCTCAGCACATAAGCATGCAAATAACTGCTTTTACAGCATCTCCCACAAACTTTTTATATTCAAAATTACACAAGACCTACCTTGCAAAGATATTTGCTGAATACAGTGCTTTCTGACAACAACAACAAAAAAACCCACCCATGAGTATCTGGTGAATAATGGTCATGTAAATTGTTAAAAAAAAAAGGCAGAAAGCACTACTATGGTAGAGGACTAGAATGAGCAATATATTTAACACAGTTGTAGTTAAAAAGTGGTTTTCTATAACTATCTGCTACCTTTTTGGACAAAGCCTGATGTTTGCCAGTGTGCAACTACAAATGAAAGGGCCTTGTCTTCAAAACCCAAACTAGCAGAATTTTTTGTAATATTAAGGACCTTGAACAAGGAGTAGGGAGTAATTCAGTACTTTAATCTACTAAATATTTTAAAGGTTTGTCATCTGCACTTTAATGCCTATCTTTTCACCAGGTGCATAATAGCTCTAACACTGCAAAAGAAGGATCTATACATATCTCTCAGGCCATAAAACACTAATCAGTGTAAACTTCAAAGCTTTTACTTGAGAGTGTAAACTTCTAAGAAAGATTAGATAACTATTGAGCAGGTGCAATCCAGGAACAGAAATAGATGGAAACATAATAAAGGAAGCCAGACAAAGCTGTTGCTAAAAAAAAAATTTTCCTCCTTATTAAAGAGGAATGACCATAGCAAAAAAGCAATTAAGACATAATTGCTACATCGGATGAGGATAGTAGAGCATTTCACAGATATTTCTTCAAAATTTGAGTTCATCATCCCAAGACAAATATATTATTTTGGATTTCACCTTTGCACAAGCAGATTTTGATACTCTCTTCCCTTGCAGTCATATTCAACATATTCGATAAAAAAATTAAAACATCGATATTTACATTAAAGGGCAAAATTTACAGTCCTAACTTGCACAATATCTGACATTTTTCTTTAAAACATGACAATTTTGTATAGAGCTTTCAACACTTTAATTCCAATGCTGTAATGTTTTCAGAAGCCAAAAATTTCATAACCTCCTCAAACACATTCAGTAATAGTCAGAGACTGAAGCGCTCACAGGCACCCTGATGAATTAAGAAACTTAATGGAATTGCATTCACAAGTATTTCAAGCAAGTACTGTCCACTTCTTACTTTTCGTTGTGAACTGAAACAAACCACAGAGACAAACATTAGCTAAATATACATGGAAACTTCATAATTTTTGTCTCATGACAATGCATTTCGTACACATCCAAACTGAAGAATAGAAAAACTTTGTATTTCATGTTATAGTTTTCAAACAAAAATATTTGATAGTTCTCATGTGCAATGAAAATGGCCAAGTGGTATTAAAGTGAATTTAAAGCATGAGTCCACTGTCAGCGATCTCACCAAGATCTCTAGAACTAATCAGCATTAGAAGAAGGTTGTTTACAAAATGCTAATAGTAATTATGACTTTTTTAAAAACGTGCACCTTAATATTTCTGTTTTCCTGAAATACCACGTCCCTCATCCCTTTCCATGCAGGTAAGTACATACTTTTCTCTTTTGCACATTTGCTTTGGGTTTTTTTTTGCTGTTTTTTTTTCCCCTTCCCTTCAGAACCACACAAAGGTTGGCTCAATCAATCAGGCCAATTAGATTGTCTGCTTTGTCACTTACCAAATTCTGTGTAACAAAAACATTAGGTATTTATAACAGAGTGTCCCTCTTTCAGAATAAATGGCCTGTTTTTCTGAGCAATAGAGTTATTCTATCCTCTTTACTCCCATTAACCTGGGAATTTAAATCAGCTATCATAAAAATAAAAGGTGCAAGAAAGCAGCTTTGATGAGAAACAAGCTTTCTTTATCTTTTGTTTTAGAGAGAACACAGACTTCAGGTAAAAACTGTGAGTAAGCCAGCATCTATGTAAGCTGTTAAACAGGATGGATAATTCTGGGCAAAATATGTTTATTTGCAGAGGGTATAGCAGAAACATATTCTACACTGAAATTCCAGTAGAACTTTTACAACAATATCCTGCCTCTCAGAAATTAGTATTAAGCTGCTATTTACTGCATAGAAGACAGATTTTTAGCTAATTTTGGTTTGTGCAAAGAAAAACACCAACATCTGTAATATAACTGTCACATTCAGGTAAGTATTTCTTTAGGTACTGTTTGCAATATCTCATATTTAGCAAACTGCCTAGTGCAGCTTTCTCAAACTGTTTTTACAGTGTAAGGCTCTGCATAAAGCTGCACTTGAGTCAGCCAGTGATGGGGATCCTAGAGTGAAAAAACCTCATGTAAAATCCTGGGCATGTTCCTATTGACTGGAGAATTTATAGTGGTTAGTAGGCAGTAATACCTTGCTCAAGTAGCTCTTCTCCTGGTGCATATAAACTAATTTAATACATTCACATGAACAACTTGCATGCAACATCCTTATCACATCACTGCCACTCCATCTTTTCTATTGGAATACTGTCACATTTTCACTCCCAGAGAGTTCTTGGCATTAAACTGGAGAGAACCCAAACTTATTATAAAATGAAAGTGCCTGATCCTTCAGTTGAACACACTAACGTACGTATACAACAACTTCGTGAGAATTATAGATATTTTTTATATTTTGCTCAGATAAACTTACTATCCCCATCTTTGCTTATTCAATCCATTGACAACACAGCATTAGTGAACAGATAATTGTATTTCTGGAGTTGTCTACTCATAGCTTACCTGTCTAATATTTTAAATAAACCAGATACACATCTAGCTGGAAAACTATCCAGCCAAGCATTTTCAAAAGAAATTGTCATCTAATTTGCCACAAAAATCTTGGAATATTTTTTCCGAGTAGATTTCCTTTTATTCTTAAGATGACAGACATGAAGTATACCGCAGCAAAAAAGATTACATCATCATGTATTCAACATACCTGCTATGCAACAACCGCCTGTTTTGCATCTGACTTTCAAGGTAAACTGAGAATCAATGAAATATTTATTTATTTTCCACCATAAGATACCAGGACTTAGTTTTTTTCATGTCACTCATTTTAGAATTACATATAGACAGATTTAAATATTTTTTACCTTCAAGTCTAACTACCACAGTAACTTTTACATATAAACCTGGTTTATTTGGAAGCAAGTTCTCAGTATGAAGCATGCAATTATAGACTACAAGGTATACATACACACTGGTCCACAAATCTCATATGCAGAAGGTTTTGTAAGAGGAAAGAAGGGAATCAAGAGTCTCCAGCATGTGGTCTTCCAGAAAGAGTCATTCTTGGGGCCACTATGAGTGGGCTCAGGCAGCCATTGCAGAGGTCTGCTTCCACCAAGGGAGAGCAGAGGAGCTGCCTAGATACTCAACAACTGACAAGTGGTAAGCATGCGAGAAGAGGACTAGTATACAAAATGTGAGGAAGCACCTGCCATTTTAGACTGGCACCCTTCACTAATGGGCACAAGAGCAAGGAATGTAACAGAGAAAACGGCAAAGAGGTGACGGGAAGTCAATCATTCCAGTACAATAAATCTCTCTAGTTCAAATGACCGCAAGCATAGGTCACACAAATACTGCTTAGATCTGTATTGCTAATTAATTCATTTTCCTGATTATGGACAAAGAAACCTGCAGGATTACAATCAAATCATTTTAATTTAGAAATGCTATTAATTCCAAAATATATGAGTACTCTTGTTCCAGCTTTATATTTCTAGTTGCTAGATATAAAAAACAAAATATGCAACTCCTTTGTAGAGAGTGGTTGATACTCTTCTTCCCTGGTGGCCACCAGAGATGAAACAATGGTTCTCACCTTTGCAATGCCAACAAAATCAACCTAAAGCACTGTAGTAAAGCAACAGGCACAATGTGAATTGACCAAGTAAGGACACAATGCAAAAGACAACTTTGCATTGAGGTGGCAAGCTATATAAATTACAAATGTAGGAAATCCTAATTTCTACATTAAAATAAGTGATATAATAATCACTGTGTCTCCTCCTTTCTAAAGGAACAAGCCATTTCCATGCTTTCTATGAAACTGTAACTTGGGGATGCTGCATAGCTACTGCTACTGAATACCAAAACCCATCCAACTTTAATTTATTTTGAGTTTTGAAAAAAAGGAACTAATGAACTATGAATAATTAAGACATTTATAATGCAAACCTAAAGTGTGTATACATGGTCTGAGATTCTTATCTGATATGGCTAATGTGACATACAAATAAGTAATTGTTTCTAGCATGAGTTTTTGTCAGATGCTTTTCATTGTTAGATATCATTTCCTTTTTCATACCAAATATTTAATATTCTATGACTTAGTTTTATCAGTCTGTTACTCTAATTCAGCAGTGTTAAACAAAACAACAAATACCCAAACTACAAAACTTCATTTAATTTACTATGTACAAAATAAACCCAGCTATTACTTGTTTTGTGGAGCAGGTGTACAACAGAATATCAAATAGAATTCATCAAGAGAGAAAGTGATGTGTGAGCCTATTCACTTCTGAGACCTGTCAATAAACACAGTAAAGCAAGATACTTTGTAGTCCAGCTCTCCTGTTCCATATGAACGAGTAGTTTAACTACGTAAGACAAACTGCTTATTTGCTAGACTGAAGGTTGGTATAAATGAGAATGATATATACATTAGGTAGATATTTTTATATGTATGTACATATGCTGTTTTAATAAATCAGCAGATAACCAAAACTAGAGAGTAGGACACTGAAAACATTTTTAGATGAAAGCTTCTAGTTTCAAGCAACAAAATATCTGCAAGCAACAAATGTATGTGTGTTTTTTAAGCAACATACAGACAGTTGTTTTAACAAAGGACACCTGAACAATGAATCATAAGTCCCAGTTGTAAATTGGCTGAGGTTATTCCAACATACCTACTGACTCTAAATCCTTGTTCGACAGATAATCAGAGACTAGTTTCGATCAAGAGTTCTACTACAGAAGGCAGCCATATAGGTATAAAATAAACGTGTTAAAACTGTACCTAAAACACAGCAGCTTACACATTTAGGATCCACAAGTAGTTGTTACAGATTATTCATGTTGATAACAAAGTACTCTTTCCTGAATAAGTTTGCAAGTATTCTGTTGGTTGCTATTCTCATTTTACCTTATTACTGAGGGCACAGAAACTGAAATTCCCCTTAATGACAGAAAGTTATTAGTTGATGGCAAATAAGCTTGCCCTTCCTGCTTGCTGGCCAGGTCACACAAAGAAGAGGAAGGTGAGTAGCCATATTAAAATGCTTTCTCTTCCCCAAAATCCCTCAGGGAAAGGTCCTTACCACTGTGCCAATGAATTTCTTATGGCTGCCTCCATCATAAATACTCTGATTAAAATGTAAATTCAACCAACCTATCAGCTTCCCATTAAGAGGACTCTTTAAAAACACCATTAATCAGCTGAGAGATATGTAGTGAAATACCACTTATCAATTCTAACTGCTTATGACAGTTAACAAAGCTTTATATTTGCCCCAAACATGTGCTGATCTATCAATTATGCCAGGGTTCACTCTCACGCTAATTGTACATTTTCTTCTCTAATGCATTTTTGCTGTTATCTCATAGGCTAATGAAAGCCAGGAAATCAATACATATAAATTATACATGCAAAGAAGGACTGCTGTGAACATAAAGTTTCTAATTAATTGCACTTGATTAATTTATATCCTTTAATTATATTGCTAAGCCACAAACAACATAAATATCCTTGCAATCTGGTTATTGCTATGTCAGTCATAAAAAAAAAGCAGACACAGTAAATCTATGAAATCTAGCAAACTCCATTGCCAAAAAACATGGTATGGCATAACACATAAATACATCCGGACTTACTCAAGATACCTATGAATAATTTCAGTGTGACAAATTACCACTAAATATGTTGTAGAGTAATTTGACTGAGGTTATAATGATGTTATAACTTTACATGTAGCACATAGGGTAAGCAAAACATAGGTTTATCGTGTAGGATTATGGAGGTTGTTAGCTGTATTTATAAAACAAATTTGCAATACAGATGTGATATTGATATCTGATCGGTAAGAGCCAGGGACCAATTATCAATATTGTAAATCAGGGCATTACTGGTTTTCTGCACATAGAATCACATGACAATTTGTAGAGTTATCTGAAAGCCCAAAATGCACACTATCACAACATAATAATGATAGACCTAGCTCTAAGTAGAGTTAAATAAGAGCTACCATACTGTCTTTTGTAAGAGGTAATTGGCCAAATATAAATTCTTCTATTATGTGAGTAGCTGTAACTGTAGATACTTTTTTTCTCCTCCTTTCAAATTTTGTCCACTTTGGTAAACCAACCATATGTCACTGCTCTGAAATCTAATCCTATCAATCCACCAGGCTTGCTCTTTGTCCTACACAACAGCGTATTACTGAATATCTGTATCTACAACTTTCATAAACGTGTAAAAAGAAACTGTATCTGTCTACAGGGAGACTCAGACAGAGACCATCTGTCAGTGACTAAAGCTATTCTTTAAAAAAGAAAACATTCATCTGGGATTTGCCCTTTACAGAGTAAACCCACTTAACCTCCCAATAAGATTAACTGTTATTTGTTTCCATTAAACAAAAATGACCATGCTAATATGCATTTAATAGTACTAAGAATGAGAGAAAACAAGAACTTCAACAATTTTAAATTTCTTTAAAATCACAAAAACTTGCTATTTAATGACAGCCATTTTATTATTCATAAATAACTTTCATTTTTCATTAAAAGATTTCTTCCCTGAAGTTGAGACTAAAAATGAAAAATAAAATCAGGGTAAATATTGAAACTAAGACAGCAGGCTCTTGAGTCAGCCACGTATTAGAAATAGCAACGACTGTACATAAATTAAGTCTGAATAACGCATATAAAAACCCAATATCTTTGGAACACTGACGATTTTCACCTGTGCCCTCAACATCTAGGCATTTACAAAGAAAGGTATTTAGCTAGATTGATTATACAAGGCTGGCTGAGTAGAGTTAGTGAAAGGTAATGGAGACTGTGCTTCTCTTTGCAGCAGCACAAGTCACTGAACCAGCCTGAAGCTATACTGAAAAATACCTTAATGTCTCCTCCTGGGCTGACAAAACACAATAGCACTGTCACATAAGGCTCCCTCTTCTACTGTGGACAAACACAGTAGGAGAAACTTTTAAATGTAGTCAATCCCTTCTCTCTAAATTTCGTCTTTACGGGTTTTTTTTGTCAGACCAAGTTAGTGAAATGTGCAATAGTATAAAGAGTACCCTAAAACATGAAGGGCTGAAGTGCCAAATCCCTCATAAAATTAATTCCTGGGCACCCCCCTCCTCCCCCCCTTCTGCTTATAACTCTGCCTCTAAAGTAACCTAGAGGAGAACCAGAAAAAGTGCCCTCCTCCCCTTAGGAGAAGCCTAAGGAGAGCTCCATAAAGTCTGTTTCCACTGGAGGTATAATTCAAATCTTACTGGAAGCAGTGGGAATATATTCACCAGGCTCAGTTAGCTTTCCATCCAACTTTCTTCATTAATGGTAGTGGCACTATACAATCAATAAACATTAAGAAAAAGCAATCATACAATCATTTTCTCAGTGAGAAATTGGCACATGCTATAAATAAGATTAAATTGATGAGCAGAATCATTATTACAATTCAGTACAGCTAAAAAACTTGTTCCTAAAACAGAGAACCCAGAAAATACCAGCTTTTTCCCTCAAACACAAAGTATATTAAGAGCCAGAAGCAGAGGAAAAAAGCATAGGTATGCAAATCATCTCCTCTTATTCCAAGAGTGAAAGGTTGATGCATTACTTGAAAACACTGTATCCAAGACCTGACACTGGGGAGGAAAAGGATCTTATAGTATACACAAAGTGTTATACAGAAGCAGATATTTTCAACTATTTTTTAGGAGCTACTTAATCTAGAGGAAGGTGTGTCATCAGTCATTTCAAAACTGCTAAAATCTCTTTTCTATTGGACAGGTGGTAATATCACAGCTTTTTAAATAGTGAAATAAATCCTTTGACATTGTGCTGGCTTCTAACTGTCTCCCTGCTAAGGGAACAGATTCAGACTGGCATTGCCCAGTGTTTGTGTACTGTCCCTTAAGCTACAGCTGGACAATGAACTTTGTGTTTTCATTACTTTACAGAAAGAACGGTGAAGAGTGAAATTGAGAAAGGCATGAATTAACAAAGGATCAAGTTTAGCTACTGATAATGTTCTGACACAAGACTTGCTACATGCCAGAAAGTTAGGGCACTGAACACTCCATAGTCACTAAGAACTAACTGAAGGCACCATGAAAAGCTTTTATCCATCTAAAAACCATCAGTTTATCGAAGGAAAAACTTCGAAGTATGTAACTCCCACTAGAGTTCATTGGATTTGTCACTTCAGATATAAAGCACCTAGATAGAAGCAGAGTACCGAGGTTTGACTGCAATTACCTTATCTTTCCTATTTTTAGTGACAGGACCAGATTATTTTAAGTGCATTTTATAGAAAACCCTTCTTTACTGAAATATAAAGACTGTAATAAAGACAATACAATGTTTTGAAACTGTTTTAAATCCTTCACTCAGCTTTGCTTCTACAGATTTAACATGAAGGGGTTCTAATCTTACTGCTACTAATTAGAGCTTTAGTGTAATTGTGCCAACAGGGTGCTTGGCATAATAATTACTATTGAGAGATTCTGCTGGAGCAGTAACGTGCCCACATAATACAGATATGTCTAATATTATACAGCAGTCACCTTTGTATGTTGACTCTTAAGTTGGATTTTAACCAAGCAAGGGGTTATTTTGCCCTTATTATAAAGCTCAGAAGGCGTATACATATGTATGATTTAGGTATTCATTTTTTCCCTCTTTCATTCTTTTGAATATTAATTAGGTAGAAGAAAACTAGAAGGCACATTTTATTCCACATCCTTCATAATTTAGTCTAGTTTGGCATGGGAAAACAAACAAGAATGCTTATGTTGGCAGGTTATACTTCTAATGTAATATTAGACTTTCTTAGGATAACGTCCTCAGCTGCGAAGTTTACTGTAATATACAATAAACTGAACTAAAACCAGAGGATGAGTAAGGCTTAAAAATCTGCATTTAGAAAGTGCCTGTGCTGCATTCCATTACAGCTTTACTGGCTTTGAAACAAATCTTTATGTAACTATTTGAATAAATCTATTCAGTGAAATACATAGGACGAACCTAAGGGATAATGCAGAAACACTAACAAAGATATAAAAGAGCATTTTTGAACAGAAGAGAATTTTTGATCACTTAGTAACATTTACTATCTTACTGTCTAACAAGTTCCAGAGAGTGAAACTTTGTTAATTATGTAAATCTATAGTGAAAGAACACTTACCAGCTTTGAGATGTTTTGTTAGGTTTTGTGCTTTTTACATCTAGAAATATCAGCTTGAGCCATATAATCATTAAAAAAACCCCCACAATTATGGACATTTCAAAGAAGGACTTCAAAAGTGATTTAAACATAAAAACCCTGCACAATATAATAAAATAAAATGTAATAGGCTTTTTCAGTCTAACTGTAGAATCTTCTTTTGAAAAAAAAATGTGAACTCTTTACAAGAAAACATACAGCATGGAGCCTGAATCAGAGCTCCATCTAGAACAGACAGGCTTGTTTTTACTGCCCCTTAGTGCTTCCCTTTTAAAGTGACAGAAAACCAATTTCTGATTACAAATCAATAGCTTAGCATGCTACCATCAGAGGGTAAATTCAGTTGTTGATATTAGACCGTGGAAGAGGATATCAGAAGAGACCAGGTATTGCCATTTTGATGCATACAAAAAAACAGTAAACAGTATTGCTTTTCTGCAACCCCGTATTTTCAAGATACAGTTCTTACAGAGTAAGTCACATGTGGCCTATTTATCATTTGTAGGTCACCATCAGAATAAAACCCACAACAAATATATCATATACATAAAGTGCATAAGTTTAAGGCTCAAAAAGAAGGACCACTGAAGTGTGTTGATTTAGTTAATATAATGGAAACAAAAAGTATGTATACTCCTGTCACACAAAATACCTTTTGATGAAGTCTCTTTTTTCTTTAAGCTTTTAAGATAATCTTAGAGAAATCATCAAACTATAAAAAGAAATCAATAAAACAGAAAAGGTTCCCATCACCCCTAAAAAAATCCATAACTTTTGCATTTTAATAGAGACACTACAAGACTATACCAGTCATTTTCTTTCTGATGTGTTCCTTTGATTTCACTCTTATCTCACAGGACTCTTGACTTTCCTGAGAAAGGGATTATTGAATTGTATGTCTCCCTCAGATGCTCTTGATCATTCAAGTAGTCTGTACTTAAGAACGATACAGAGTCTGCTCAGCTGCTGGCTCCTTGGGAACTCATCAGGGACTGTCATCTTAATATTAATTGGGTTTTGTGCAGGAATCCGAGTCCCACAATGAGAGGGTTTCAAGAGAGAAGATTATGCTCAAATCCAGATATAAAGACAAACATATTTAGCACAACAATTATGATAATTGCAGAAACACTCTGAGAAATAAGTAAATCTGATTAAGGGCACTTCTACATGATCAAATATTAATCTGATGTCTTCACTCTAACCTGGTTTGAACATAAGAGGCTTCTTATGGTTTTATGTATTAACAGATTTGTAGAAGCTGAACTCATAGTACCTAATAATATGGTACATCCAAGTCAATACAGTAAAAGGATCTTTACGGAATGTAATCCACTTAAATTAAAAATAGACACAGATTGAATCATAAAGCTTAAATTAAAATTGACATACAGTCAATCAAAAAACCACATTTTATATAAAAAAAGTCTACTATAAACTACCATACATTTTTCAATCTCTTAGCACAAAAACTTGTGTATTTCTTTTTCTTCAATAAATACTGCATGACTCTTTCACAGAACAAACCATCATAAATAACCACTCGGACAAAGACTTAAAAGTTTCCAGACTCACATTAAATACACCTACATTTGCAGATGTGAGATTTATTTCTCTTTCAAAATATGTGTATTAGCTGTAGAGATTTGAAATATTTGAATAAACCATTTCATCTTTAAAATCACTATGATTTATAAGAACTGTGGGTCAACACTGTATATTAGAGTCATGAGTAATAAGACATTTGCTGCAAAATAAAGTGTTTGCAACACTGATTTCTCTACATATGTGAGCATGCACCTACTTGTATATATTCATATACAGACCCCTCTGAAAAATCCATATAAAAATGTGTTTAATATTCTGTACATTATATTTATTACTATCATGACAAGTATTTTCAGTTTGTTATGCATAGACCAGTTTTGAATAAATCTTAAGCTAATATATACAGTATGCATAATTTTTGAAGAGGTAGAAGCAATGCCTGAAAGCATCTGTACTATGTTTGCATAATCATTTAAGTTAACTAAGGTGAAAGCTTCTGTGTATAGCTAAGTTTTCAAAATTGGACATAAAGCATCTGAAAAGTGTTACAGTAATATATGCACAGAAGCCTACACAAAAGGATAATATATCAAAAATTGTAATACAAAATGAATTATTTCAGCCTGAGAAAGAAAAACACACACATAGACGCCTATCTATCCATCTCTATTTGTAAGTATTAACCACATATAGACCTTATGTGAAAGGTAAATCTTGCCAGCATGGCTTACCTCCCATAGTAATTAGGCTTGTGTTTCTGCTTTATTAACTCTGATACAACAGTGTCCTGCCCTCTGTCACCAGGGGTACTAATAGATGATAATCACCACGATTTGGAAACCATACAAATTAAATGATGAAGTGAGATGAAGTGTAGTAATGCAATAAGTTCAAGGACAAGCAAATTAGTAATTTTGATACTAATTTTCAGGATATTAAATAGGAAATACATGAAGAAATTGCACCATAGTTCATCACAAAAATAAGAATTTACATTTACATGTTAATTATACATATTCCTGAAATATTAATGTTTTAAAGACGATAATAAAAAGTTTGCCTTGTGCAAAATAGTTTACTTTCCCCTAAAAGAAACATTAGAAATGTATCTCTTATTTATAAATGCAATGAAATCTTTACAATATTTAATACTCCCTATGGATAATTTTAATTTTATGCGGACAGTAAGTGTATTTTTCCAGTCCAATGGTAGTAGGCCTATATGGGTATATTGGAAATACATTTTTATCTGCATTACTACAGTGTCGAAGATGTGATACCGAGTCTTAGCTCCTAACTACAATTTTTCATCCATTAATCTCACAGCACTAATAATGCAAATCTGCTGTTAATTTTTTTTTAAAATCAAGATCTTAATTATAAAGAAACATAACTCAGCCAACAAAAGTAACTTGACTGTCAGCATTTTCTTCTTTCAGAAGTTTTTCAACTGTTAAAACTTGTGATGAATATCACAATTTTACAGTAATTTCAAAACGCAGCTTCACATTCTGAAATGTCTGTTTAAATGATAGATTTTCTTTAAAAACTTATCAGCTTTGCAAGAGACAATTAAGTACTGACATGAAGATACTAAGTCTGAACAATATCACTGTGCTGAACTGTCTTTTCAAATCCATACTTGTCTTTGGCAGCTTATCAATAGTATGTTCTTCTTATCACATTTATTCTTTTCAATACACAAGACATTCAGTTTCAAAGCCTTACATGTTTCAATATAAATCTAAGACTCCCCCATTTTTAGAAGGTAGAAATACATTTCAGATTTATTAAAAGCCAAATATGTTTCAGTATAAGCTAATATTTTCTAAAAAAACAAACAGCTTTGCTTTTTCTTTTTTCAGTAAAGAAACAGGTGAATGCAGCTACTTAAATGTATCATCCAGTTATGTAAAAACCCTCTGGTTCTTAGGAAAACAATCCATGTTATTCAAATCAAAGTCATATTTTCCCAGCAGCTTTCTAAACTGACATATTCCCCTACAAACAGCTCACCTTAATATCAATAGTTTTGAATTCTGTTAGATGTAAGTTTCAATAATCAGGATGCTCTGCAGAAACATCATTCTGCCTGGGCCTATATTATCTACTTTGAAAGCAAATACTATGTTTTTTTTTTTAAACTAAGCAAGTACAGTACATTTTTAAACACTGCTTATAACAAAAAAATCATAAAATACTATTTGTACCATTTTCATGCATAATGACATAAAATATTATTTCAGCCTTTAAAGTGCTAAGATAAAGAGCAATCTAATTTCAGAACTAAAATTGAATTCTCCATGCAAAAACTATTTTTAATTACATCAAAACTTTTAACAGGGTAGGTCTGCTCTCTACTGATCTTACACTCTACAAAGCATGTATTTTACTACGGTGCCACAAAAAGTATATAGCCCACATAATACAATTCCATCTCATGTTTAAAAAGCTCAAACACTACGATTTCAAAAGAAATGTCCTAAAAATTATATTTTCTATCTCTGAAGAGGAAAGACTTAATAGACAAAAGAAGCACAAATACTATGCTAATAATCATCCAACTAGCTACTTTCTGTTCTGAGGAATTGTTTTCTATGGTTAGTATGTTTACATCCATTCAATTGTAGATGCAGATTATGGCAATTAGATATTTATCCTCCTTAATGTACACTGTTTTTATTTATGTTGAACTTGAATCCATTATCAGAAACAAAGCTGCATACATATAACCCTAACCAATCGCTGGAGATGCACACAGACTACTGCTTGTTTACTTTGGGTAGACTAATCTTATGGCATGCATCAAAAATGTTGTACTTGTCACTGACTAATACAACAAATTGAAACCTTGGAACAATCTTATTTACAATTCAAGTGCTCTATATTCGATTCTTGCATCAGATTTTTCACTTAACCCTTTTGTTAAATAACTGAGTCTCAGAGCAATGTACAGCTACACTGCAGTTTAAAACTAAATCGAAGATAATTTCATTTGTTACACATAGCTTTTATCTAAAAAGATACATACAGAGTGCATTACCTCACTCTGTACTTTTTAGGCCCTCAGTATGCTGTATATAATTGAATATTTCAACTGTTTTGTACTATTCACACAGCTAGGGTTATTGTTGAAAGAAAAAAACCAAACTTTCCCTCATCTGTATTCCATAAATAAAAGGCTTAGCTGCTGTTTTTACTTACAGTTCCCAGAATTTCTTTCTCTTCTAAACCATTTTAGCTCTTAATATGAAAGTTTTATTAGCTATTCTGTCAGAAAATTCAAACCTTTACTAAGTGACATGAACAGTTACAGTTGGTTTAAGTGTGGTTGGGTACCCCTGATTCCATCAGGAAAAAAACAAAACAATATATGGCATATGTTAACATCTAAAGACTGAAAACATACCCAGTAAAATAGTTCCCCAGACTTAAAGGAAATCACTACTTAATTCCACAAACATTTGTTTCAGCTCAGGAATTGCACTAGAAACTTTAAGTAGTTTTCTGGTTCAAAAATTACTCTAGTTGATATGTGGAGTCATAAGATGCTGCATAGCACCATCTGCTGGTTTGAGCAATGGGCTCTGGAGACAACACGTCCAATTATTCTTCATGTTATCTGAAATCTAAAAAGACGACATTCCACTCACCTTAGTTCCACAGGATTTGTAGAATTCTGCATAGATTCACTGGGCAAACTGAAAGAGAATGAGAGAGAAAGACACACACAGAGAATCAGATGTGTACGTAAAGACATCTGAAAATCATACAGAGATGAAATCTGAGGAGGGCCTTATTCGAAAGAAAAAAAGCAAGCTGAATTTCCTTTGTCCCAGTCCAGGGAAGCGCTCATTTTAAACTGTTCCATGGACATTATTTTCTTGCTTTGATCTAGATACCTTTTCTTTTGTAAGGAAATTTAGGAGGTTGTTGGACATAAAAAGAATTTTTTTTCTGAGGCAAGAATGTCACAACAGTTTCTGTCCTAGATTAATCCTTACTTAATAAATGCTAAATTCAATAACAGTTATTTTGTGTTATAAAGCATAAAGACATTAAAAATTGTATAAACATAACTAACGAGGAATATATTTTTATTTCATCCAGGTTTTATATAAACAAGCAGATTAAAAAGAAGTGATATTTGGAATGCTATCATTAAAAAATCATGCAAGCTAAAACAGCCTTAGGAATATTTTGTGAGAAATGTCTGGTAAGTTGGAAAGCTGTTTAAATTTACATTTTTATTCTTTTGTTGCTATTTAAAATGAAAATACAACCAATCTCACTTTAACTGGAATTGTGTGCCACACTGACAAAAAAAAAAACACCCAATTTTTTTTTAAAAAATGGGACTATCCAGAACTTTGAATTATTAACCTTTTTTCCTATGCAGTTTACATATGAGCAGTAGCCACAGACCTGGTGTAAAAAATAAAGATAAATTCTGTAGCATTAGCAGAGCTGCTTGTATAAGCACCACCCTCACACTGTAAGAGTACAAATGATAGGACTGGGTCTGCCAGTCCTTCCTCGGTGATACCACTCAAACTGTGGTAGCAGAATTCCATAGATGGGAAACCCAGATTCTGCTCACACCTCTGACTGCTCCCTGTAAATTAATTTGTTTACTTGATGCCTGTTTCATGAGGTGTGTAGAGGCCTTAGCTGGTACATGTGCATACCAAAAATATCACACCTTTAGTACCCACTGTGGGGTCCTGGCCACAGTGTGCTCTGTGACAGCTTGATGATAAACAGCTGGCTGGCTTGTGGAACATGCAGAGCACACCGGGCAACACGAGCAAGAAACAGGTAACCAATGTTAGCAGAACTCCCATTTCAGAATAATAGGACAGGCTACTTGGAAAATCTTATTGCTGAGTTGTCCAGGCTAAGAGTGTGGTTAAAACTCAGTTCAGTGCCTGGTAAAATAAATATACTCTTACCAATCTCAGCAAGAGCTAGAACACAACTTCGGGGAAAAAATTAAGTCAGAAATATCCCTCTCCCTCTTTCCCTCAACAACTCAGGCAAACATTACATCTTTGTTACATCTACATATAACTCCAATTAGTAGATCTAGTACTTCATATTTAAGCCAGTGTAACTCTTGAGATAAAAAAAAAAAAAAAAAATCAGAGCAGTCTATTTAGCCATTCAGTAAACTAGGAATCAAACCAGCATGCCTGCCTTCTGCAGCCAGCATAAGATTCTATCCAGCTCTGCAAATCCAAAGGACAATGCACCATTGCTTGTCTATACCGTAGAACTGAAGGTATGGAGACATACAATAAACTTGGTTAGCACTGAGATATATAGGAAAAGATCAAGGTGGTCAAGTAACAGGTAAGAAAAGGCATCAAGCAGGTTTATCATATTCCCCTGGCAGCAGTACTGTGGGTCAGAACAGCCAAACCTAAAAAATACAAAATGCCTTTAGTTTAGAATACTCTCTACCTTGTAAGTATGTTTATAAAGTTATATGTGGTATTGTTCAGCCCACAATATGCTTCTACTTCAAATTATAACAGAAAACTCTTCCTAAACTTCAGTGACTCAGTAGCTGGTACGTACTAAGCATCATTTGATTTGTCACTGTAGTGACATGCAATCTCCTCAGTGTGATGTCACATGAAAGTTTCTTGCACCAGTTTTAAGTTGAGCTGTTTTTTGAGTTGTTAAACAGTAACAACCACCATGAAACAAACAAAAACCAAACAATAACAACAAAACAAACAAAAAAACCCAACAACAACAAAAAAGATGAGATAAAGCAATCCAAAGCGGTATCTCCAACTGAACTATATTACCAACTTGGCACAGCCTAAAGCCAAATTTTTGCATCAACACCTTTGCCATACCAATACATAGGACAAAATTTTATTTTAATTCCTTCCTAAGAAATGTTTAGCATATGAGAAAACTATAAAATATTGAGTCACCAATACCAAGAAGTGTCCAGCTAGCTATTTCAAGCCTTACTTACAAACCATCGATTTTTCTTCTAATCAAAATGTCTGCATTCTGGCCAATTCATAGTATTCTTACAGATGTTTTAAACTACACAAAACACATTGGCTTCAAGTTGTAAGTAGACACTTCTACATACCTACCATCTTGCAAATATAGTGAATATCCATGTGCCAATAATGCAGTAACTCTTGGTCACAAATACCAGCACAGAGTTGGACATTTGCTCCCGAGTTCAATAAAGGCATAATGTTGTGGAGATGACAGACTTTACTTTCAATCACCTTTAAATATAACTTCATTTTTCAATTTTTTTAAAGCTTTAACAGAATGAAACCTCTAATTTAAATAACTAACCAGAAAAGAGATTATTTTTCACAAATCTCAAGGGTATTTGGATTAGTTATTTTTTTAATAGGCTCTGTGGAACAGGAAACGTTTCTTGCACATATTTGCCAAGTGCCCTAACAAACCCAGCAGCTAAAAAAAAAAAATCTCAGTGGCAGCCAAGACAAGTCCTGTCACAAACTGCATCTTAATTAAACACTATTCAGACTAAATCAGTGAGAAATCCCAGTTATTTAACAGCTTCACTGAAAACAGATACATATACTATGAAATAAAAAAACCTGAGCAAGGTATCACTTATTAGGATCTCAGTATCATTTAATTGCATGGCAATGAGACACGGTGAACTAATGTGGAAGTACTTATCCATAACATGGCATTTATCAAAGACTAACATTCTCCAACAGAAAAGTTTTCAAGCTACTGCCCATGACCACGAGAAACTAAACTTAAAACCGGAGATGGGAAAATCAATTCAAAATTCTGGTTCAAGCATATTACTGCATGAATATGACTGTCCATGGACTAGTGAATGTTTGAGATCGCTACGTGCTAATATAGAATGAGTTTGAATCATTGCTTGCAAGCAGCTACAAACATGAATATCTATCATGAGTAAACACAAACACATCTTTGTTTTTTCAAAATAGTGACATGTAATTTTTCCACTAACACAGTACTATAAATACTCACTTCTGCAACCAATTAAAGAATTTGCAAGAATGACCTTAAGTAATACGTATGTACTGTGCCTGCAGCTTAGAATGAGAGAGAATGAGAGAGAATTAAGACATTTTGAGAATGTCTTAATTTTTGTATGCTAAATTTGTATAATCATTATAAATGCAAACTGAGAGCCAACATGGAGTGCTGTTATTGGGTAAAAGGATGTAGGAAGAGAAAATGTAGAATTCTCAAGTCTACAAGTAGTTCCACCACAGTATGTTTTACAGCACTGCCTGCAGTTTCCAAAGCACTAAGCACTGGTCACAGAAGTAAGGGACTAGGATGGACTTCAGGTGATAATTCATGTTTCACTTCAAACATGCCTCCACTCAACAGGGCCTCCCTCCTGGTTAGCAATATACCACTGCTATGTTTTAAAATATTATTAATACTGTGATCTCTGCTGCTATACTTACTTCTGTTCTATAACCTTGTGTTTACAGACACCATGCCTGTTTGTAGAAGCTGCCATTACAGGCTGCAGTCTGTAAAATTTTCCACAAAAAAATCCTGAAAGAATCAAGCCATGGGACTCATTACATTCCTATCTCCTGTCATAAAAAAACAAAACCAAAAAGCACACCACACCAAACAAAAACCAACAACAATCCAAAAAGCTCACAAACCCAAACCCTCTCAAACAGGAAAATAAATTTACATATAGAGGTAGACCAATTGTCATAAGTTTCTATGAGCATAAATTAAAAGGTGAAAAACCTGGCAAAGTAATGAGGACTGTGCTTGGAGCCCTACCCAACAAGCTTAAATTCCTGCTATGCCTTAATGATGTGCATCTAACTGGTAGAAAATCCTATTTTTCAATATCTAAGTGTAGCATATTGATTTTTTGTATAACTACTGCCACGATTCTTCAATGATTATATATGAGCACTTGTCTAAGTGTGTTAGCAGGCCTACCAAAATCTATGCAAAAAGTCATAAGCAGGCATAAACTACAATATCTTATTAGGTATTCTAATGACATTTTTAGGATAAATGTATTACAGTGTTAAGGCATTTGACGGAATGGTATCTTAAAGCATTCACTCTTTGCGTATTTTAAGCTTTCACCTGATTTAAAATCATTACTGCAAGACCTCTGAGGATACCCCATTTCATAAAAATAAGCAGCTTAACAGTTCCATTCATGATAGTGTTTCCACAGACACCAAGCAGTCGCCTTTTCAAAATATTTTCTTCAAAGAAAATTCTGAAAGCGTGCCAGAAAAATGCTGTGGTAGAAATACAAAAAAAAAAATATGGTTTTGAATATTTATCTGATTTTAGATCAGTGCAGAAAAATAATTTTAGTATTAATAGTTCTCAAATAAATATTGAGCATAATCACCTATGAAGGCATAAATGTGCTACTGGGTGAATGAACTCAAAGAACAACCTGTCTTGTGCTAAACTAATGACTGGCTATTTAAATCTGACCTGAATTAGAAGGTAAGAAAGGAGAAGGTATTTCCCTGCAAACACATACCAACAGACATGAGCAAATAACTACGTATTAGAAGAAATTTTTAAAAATGAAAAAGAATATGAAAAAGTGAAAAATGAGAAAACGAAAACGAAACTGGTGAGCAATGTGAAGTGATTCAAAGACTAACAATTTAATCTATGACCTGCATGGTGTAATATACCTTCAGCAAGTCTGTAGATGATGCCAAATTACCTGTGGATGGAACCATCCTTTATTCAAAGGGATCTCATCAAGCCAGAAAAATGGGATCACAGAACCCTCAAAAGAGAAAAAGACCTCTTTGGGAATACAACAGCTCTATGCAGGAGTGCAGACTAAGGACCAAGTAGGTAGGCAGCAGTTCTGCAGAAAAAAGAGGTCTTGCAGACCTTAGAAGAAATAAGTTTTTAATCATTAGAACAGACACTCAAAGAGACTATCTTATCTACAGCTTCTGAGATTTACTGAATTCAGCTAGATAAACCCTGAGCAATCTCATCTAACTGGGAACTCAACCCTGCTCTGAGCAGGAGGTTGGACTGGATAAACTTTCTCAGATATAGCCTATCAGTACCAGCACAGGATTCATGACAGTGAACTACTTTCTGACACCATCAATGAGGAATTTACTGGCCAAAACTGTAGCTTGTTTGAAAGCAACCAGTTGTGGACATACAGGTGAGAGAGAGGTGGAGAAATATTTTGAACCTTTTTCCAAAATAGCATGCACATGTGACAGCATTATTTACAGTCAAGTTTTCTAAATTAGCTGGTCAATTTCTGTGCTGCTTGTGTGAGCTTTTTGCACAGTACCAGGAGTTTTTGCTTTAGGTAAATATGACTCCAAACCAAGTCAACCAGTTTCTGGATGAGCAAAACTAATGAATCCTCCTTTCCTGAACAGTTTTGGCCCAAGACTGATAGCTCATATGGCTTCCCTGATTTCTAATAAAGGCTGAGATTACATTATACCCTTCCCTCTCAGTGGAACGTGAACTTTTTCTTCTAACTATTGCTTATTTTCCTGGGACTCTCACAACTGAAATATCTAGAAATTGAGATTTCTAGCTCTCCATTTACTCTGGAATGACCAAACTCAAAAAGGTTTTAGAAATAGACGTACAGACACCCTCACACATGGTTAAAATGACTGCCCAAAGAAGTAATCCCTGTTAACAATCTAGAAAACATTAGTGAGCTGCTGTCTACGTTTAACCAGTACCTGGGGCTAAACTGTAGCAGTTAGTCTACCACCTGATGCTCCTTCCCCAGTTGAGAAGGAGAATTAGGGAAAAAAGGCAGAAGCCCCATGAGTTGAAGTAAAACCAAATTTAATGGAGTAACAAAACTGATACAACAACTGACAAAGTATGGAAGGTTCTACTCAGCCCAGTCCCTGATGTTGACAGCAGGAACAGAAGACCACAAGGGAGGAGCCCCAGGAACAGGAGGAACTCCACCCTCAGTGAGCTCCCTCCTTATATAATGAGCATGATGAGGTGGTGTGGGATACACCTGTGAGTCAGCTGCCTTCATTGGATCTCCCAGCTGTCTCGGGGCTATTCATGGCCTGCCTGCATGGCTGGCCCATGGGGCTGTGCCTGGGGAACCAGGACAGCCATCTAACTTGGATCTTCTGTATGCATTTTCAGTAATTTCCAGCTCAGAGTAACTGCTTTTGGTTGATATGAGTTGATCTAGATGTCTAAAAAACTAAAATGACCTCAAAGGATGGCTTGCCAGAAAATCCTCATTGTGAACCAGAAAAAAGTCCTATTATAAAGAGAACAATGAGTATGTTCCTATGAAAATGTTAAGTGAAGATTTTAAGGAATTTCAAGAAAACAATCTCTCAATTTAATAATCTAGTCCAGAAACTGCACAAATGGAAATATTAAATACATTTCTTCAGAAAGGAAATGGTATTTCATTTTCAAAATTAAATATCAATCCTAATTGATTTGCTTTGCCTCCTTGAATTCCTACAGGTCTTCCCCTTCTCCGAATTCAATAACAGTGTACTTTATAGACTAAAAGCTAAGCATCTGTTGCTAAACTATTCCTTCTCTGATTCAGAATACGTCACAAATAAGAATACTAAAGATTTTTTAAAATCTGAGCTCACAAACCCAATAAGGATAAAGCTTGAAAAGCCTTGAAAATCAGGATCAAACAGAATTGCTTAAAGTTATTCTGGCCTCATTTTCACAGAAACAGTGTCTTCGCACTCTGTGTTTGGTTTTGTCATCTATTTTGTGGGGTTTCTTTTTGTTCGTTTGTTTGGTTTTTAACTAGTACATTGCTGCAGGTATTAAATCTCAGTTTGTATTTGAACCATGAACCTGGATCATCAGGTGCTACTTTAGGCATGCCAATATGATGTGGTTTTAACACACTACAAATGAAGTACATGACTTACTGCTTTGATAACTTATTAAGTGTTCATCGCCTTCAGAGAATCTTCCCTTTCCAGTGTTTTCACAAACGCTCCCAGATCTGCAAAAAAGAAATTTGAAAAATAACTCAAAAAGTATGTAAGTAGAAAACATCCGAGTTCTCAAATCTCATTCTTATCTCAACTGCTGGCACACATTTACTCCATCAAGTGAAATGTCATGCATCACACCAGGCTAATCTCGGATTATGAGAATTGCTAAATGTTTGTAAAGTCACACAGGTAGAAAAAATTACAAATAATTCAAGTGCTGTCAGTTATTGTGGAGGTACAGGATTTGGCTGGGCCCCATCAAAGGGTGAAAAATTTGACCGCTCATGGTGATTAACAGCATCATTTGTTTCTGGAGATCTTGGGTAAGAACAGGATTGGGTCTAAGAGACAGAAGCCTGAATTCTCGCAGCGAAAAACCATTTTATGCGGATCCAGAGCAGAAAATACCATGTAGCTAGTCTAGGTCTTTATTATAAGAAACCTAATAATCTCTACTAGCAGAAAATTCAAGACAGACGTTTATAAGGATACCATACTTACTGACCCCCACCTCTAACATTGGTGGTAAGACAAGAACATGCCAGCCTCATGAATTTTAAGAATTTATATGCTGCTGCACCTTTCAATGTCTAACAAAGTAAGCCAGCAAAAGACCTACTTCCACATGAAAGGGATCCCTTAGCAAAATGGAAACATCAAGCTACAGACAACATCCAGCCCACAGCAGAAAAAAGGGTTTTGGACTTCGTGAGAAGGGAATAGTGACTCTCAAATTTTGTCTAGACAATGCGTTCTCCCTCTTAACCTCAGGGTGGGCAGGGTTGTATCTCCAAGCTTTGTGGGTATTTTGGGAGATTTGGGATGCTTGTTTGTTTTTTTAAAACATCTTAGGTATGTGTGTGCGCTCATACAGTGAAACAAAAATGCACCTGTCCCCTTCAATGACTGTCACTTCACTAGCTTGTTCAGATCAGTCACTGAGAATAACAAATATACTTCAGCAAGTCACCTTCTAAACACAGAATTTCTACAAGCAAATCGTTCGGCAGCAGGTCTTTGCTTTCAGATGCTATTTTTTTCAGCTTGCATTCATGTCAATACTACTATTACCCAAAAGTCTACTATTTATCTCATTCATCTTTTATATATCTAAATCTTACATAAAGTGTACTGACTAAACTGAAATACACCTTGCAGAGACGGAACATGGAAGGACCATGCCTTTCAGATTGTTAAACCACTTTCAATAATGTTGTCACGAGCCAATGAAACAGTCTTTAATTCCTACGTCCTCAACACTTTCTACCCTCAGTTCACACTCAGTATGTTGGACACTGAAAAGAGTATATTGCATGTGCTAGCAGTACCAAACACACTAATTCCACGGGTCGTGTTCCATAGTTTGCAGCTCTAGTGAACCGTTTGCTGCAGCTCTAATTTTTATGTGCTTTTCAAAGGCAGTCACAAAATGAATATCAAAGCACATAAGTAATCCACTTTGGGAAATCTGTCAGAAATTGTTGGGAAAATAAAGTGAATCAATAGCATGTCAAGGGACTCAAATGGAAAAAATATTGAATATTCATTTTCTTGGTTTCAGAGGGGTAAGGATTTAGTAGAACTGGAGCAGCTTGTAGGATTTTCGACTTTCTTGAAAACATTCAAATAATTTTTGTGATGTGCTTTGAATTCAAAATTTAATTAGTTCCTCTAAAATTACATTTTGCATCTTCATGTTGTTTACTGATGCATCTATGGCATAATTAGGAGAATCAGTCTGAATGGCACAACAACTTTTAAGTACATTGTTGCAAAGAAAAAAAAAAGTACAATAATAAGTATTCATGTCTGCCCATTACCATGCAGAAACACATGGAAAGCAGCTATACATTTGAAAGTACTGCTACAAATGCTGCTAAGTAGAAGCAAATACAAAAATAAAAATACCTGAGTTAATTTCAGTGCTTTAATGAGATTTACAGCATACAAAATATATTTTTTTAATGTGGTTTACATTCCAGGAAACGTGATATGCTTACACAAGTAACTCTTAATGGAAGGCTATGTCTGTGCAGTTTGCTACTTCGGCTGCAAGCTTGCTTCATTTGTTTGCCAAACAGCCGTAAATAAAGTTTTACACAGACCATATTATGCAATTTTGATATCTGAATAAACAGAAGCACACTTCTATGTTATATTTTTTTGGTAAGAAAAACATCAGGCACCTTCATCTCACACATAATACAAGAAAGAAGAAATTTTAAAATAAGTCCCACAAAGTATCAGTTATGAAGGGGAGGGGGAATCAACACAATTCCCCTACTGCTTATTTATTTTTGCATGTAAGAATACAAATATTTGCAGACAACCCAGTAATCCATTCACAGAGAAAGTTATGAAATTTCCTCATAAAAGTCAAAGCTTTGCCAAGCAGCTAACACTTGGGTCATATTTTACAATCTTCACCTGTCCCTTTTTCTTTGAAGAATCCAAGTAGTAAGTCAGTAATTACTTTTAAAGAAGTAAAATAGATTTTCAAAATTTACTCAAACAATTAAAGAAAACACAGTACTTGTAAACATGATAAAGAACTTCCTGGTATTCAATCTTCATCCCTTTCAGAAATTGTTGAAAAATAAGAATGGACCTACAACTTAACTTTTAAAATTTTCATCCATAAAACATGTTTCTATCCTGATACTGTCATATTGGTTTTTTTATAGTTCTAAGTCCTCTTTTCCCATTGTAAACAAAAATGATGAAACTATCATGTAACAAAGATTAACTACTGTTGATAAGGCAGGCAAATTTTACATTTATTTCACAGAAGCCAGAAACCCAGTTTCACCATTCTTAAGTAGCAGCAGAAATAATAAAAACATAGAAAAAGCACAATTTGGGGTATTTTAGAACTGTTCCTTCCTTTGCCTTAGAAGATTAACTTTCAAAGAGACTGTGAAATCACTGATGCAATTCTTTTCAAGTCAAAGGGAAAAGAAACCTGTAAATATCAAAGATCTGTTATTTAGAGCATAAGAAGAAAAAAAAAAAGATAACCAGTTTCCTAAAACAGGTTAAGAAAGTATTGTCTAAGTAATAGTTCTCTAACATTATATTATTTTATTCCCTTTTTATTGGAATCTATATTTAACAGTAAGACTTCATACTTCACAAAACAAAACAAACACACACCTTAGTCACACTATCAACTGTTTCTCCTATGTCCTTTCCTAGGAAAAACGAACTTCTAGTTAGTGTGTTAGTAAAATGTCTTTCCTCTGACCTTCCCTTGGAATATTCTTCACACTCTTAGATTATTCAATGGGTGCCAAATTAGAGAGCTTTGAATGTTTTAATGATGCTCCTTGCTTCCGCTCACACCCAATGTGGAAGAAAAATAAAGCTTTAAAAACTTTCCAAATCATGACAATAATCATGAACCCGCTTAACCTCTTCACATCAAAGCTATTTTCTACAATGGCTGTTTCCCAAAATAGTGTAGTAACAATGAAGAAATGTTCCTATTTTGTAAACTGTTAGCACTTTTAATTTTGCATGCGTAATAAAAACACTACAATACTACTGAAAGGGAAATAAATGAATATAGGAATTCACCCAGTTTGACTTCCTTTCAAATAGTAATGGTTCAAGAGAAAAACAGTCTGTCTTTAAAAAGACCAAAATGCTCAGTAACCTATAAGCAAAATTACCCCTGGAAGATAAGCAATAGAAGCATTGCTCTTTTCTGGCTCGTTGCATTTCCATATTTGTTTTTTAAAAAGCACCTAGAACTAACATGCTTAACAACCTTACAGCACAGGGGGTGATTTAGGCAACGATAGTGGATTTTCAGATTCAGGCCACCTGAAGAAGGTATCAGCAATGGAAATACAGCTATTGAAGGGCAACAAGATTGCTTCCATTAAAGTGGATCTGCAGGTAAAGTTACATCCTAAATATTTTCTAAGGAGCAGAATTGCTTTGACTAAAAAAAAAAAAAAAAAAAAAGTTAAAAGTAAATAAGTAAATAAGAAAACTATTTTACTGAGAAATGTTCAAAATGAGCAATCAATATTTCAAATTGACTATGTTGAACTCAGCGACACTCAGCAGCAAGAATCAAGATTTCACACATTTTAGAGGCAGCTCATGAAACATTAAATTCCACCATTATCTCCACCCAAATTTCACAGTTCTGTATTGTTATTATACAGAATATTGAACAATCGCCTCTTTTTATTTTAGAAAGCATTCAGCAACTCCAGACAAAAAAAAAATACCAGCCACTAAAATGCCACTCTCCCCTCTACTTGATAATCCTGATGGTCTACTACTGCACCTTCATCCTCCATGCTGCATGCATTTCATACATGTATTTCAACCGTGCATACTTGTTAAGTCCATGCACATAGCCCCCACCTAACACATGAACTCCTATGGGAAAGAATGTTCCACTATTGATCCAATTGATAATCATTGCACTTTTCAAGATCGTACAGCTTAGAACTTTGGAAGACTGAACCATCCAGGAGAATGTTAATCATATCTCATCCAGGAAAGTTTTGCAATCTTTGCAGAAAATATTGATTTGCCAAGTTCATTTGCCCTCTTATTTTAAGAAACTTAACTTTCATGATCTTCGGTTTTCTGGAGTTCATATAAAGAGGAAAACCTACAAAGTTGTATGACATGTGAAGACACCAGTAGAACTGGTAAAACAATGATGCTTAAACTATCTGAATGCAGGGAGCTCTACATGGTGAAGAGCAAGAGACTTTAGGAAAACAAGAATGTACTGAAGCAAATGAAATTCTAAAACAAAGTAATTGCTAAGTTATTTCCTCGTTTGATACAGACAAGTGAAGAGCATACTCCTTTAAAAATGTCAAATTAACATCTATGGAAACTGCAGTCTAATGTTTCACAACTCTTCCAACATTCACATACCTCATTAAACAAAAACAGTCTTTGTGACCAGCTCCTAAGCAATCTTAACTCCACTTCAGCAGCATAAAGCTCATAACAAACAAAAAGTGGAAAACAGCTTCTTCTTAAAATCATGTTATTAGTACAAAAGACGCAATTTCTAGATCTATAGAGCCTTAGATGGATAATGTAATATTCAAAACTCTGCTAATCTGATCTTGTCTCCTACTTCACTACACCTAACACTAAAACATGTAATATACATAAACAAAACCTTTCTCTTTGTCAAAAAAAAATAATCCCAGGAGCCCCATGTCACTAAAAATCAAAGGCACTCTGAAAAACATACAAAACATTAACATTTAGAGTGATTTACTGGACACGATCACAAAGTAGGAATTATTCAGTTCTTAATAACACTACTAAGGTATACCCATTGTCAAAACAAAACGTCAAAAAGCCACAAAGTAGTTGTCAAAAAGCCACAAAATAGTTTTAAGCAAGATAGTTGGTCACATTAAATATCTTCTGCATTAAGTGCACCCACATGAACAAAGATCTTTATTCACTTGACAACAGCATTCAAACTACATTTAGACTACATTAAGTATTACAGGTGTTTCAAAACTCTGCCTAAAACAAGGAAGTTAGAACAGTTATAACACGGTTTGGCCCTTTCAACTAGAAACACCGTGCAAATACAGTGCTGATTTGGTGCCAATATCCCTGGTGAATAATGTTGTATTTGTTAATACAGCAAATGATAACAGTTCTACCTTGCTTAAGTTTCCTATCCATGAAAGTATAAGAAATAAGTCTTTAAATTAATTTAAAAAAAAACCCAACAAGCAAACAAAACTACAGTTCATCTTCATTCTGCCTCCTAATATCTCCCTAATACTAAAAACCTAGATCCAGAACTTGGGTTCTCTTAGATCCGTGTTGCAGTCCTTGCTTCCTCCTAGAATTTTGGCTACTGCTTTCTCCACAAGCCCAATGTGACAATAAGTGCAACAGTAGCTTCCATTGGCTGGCAAGAACTGAAGCACTTCATGATAGTTCAGCTAGACATACAACAATCCAGCAGTAATATACAACAGGTCTGCCAAATGCATTTCATATGGCCTACATGAAATCTGGCAGACCTCCCATATGGCATCTCCCTGTATAACTGATGGAAACAGTTACAAAAAAATACTTACAAACAAAATCGTCATGTTTCACACAGATCCATCTTAATTCCAAATCCAGAAAATAAATTGGCGTGTACGTGTGATTCATTCCAGCAAAGACTGGTGAATCTGAAGTACTTATTGTGCAATCATAAATACAGTTCAAATGAATCAGACTGACTACTTCAGTGAAATGGATCGTGATGTTAAAATTGTTTAAGATAATAACATGAAACCTATATCCTCTCAGAATGCAATGTCCAGGAAATTGCATGTGAAATCATGAACCCAGACATCATCCCTATTTAACAAATCCACATATTGGTTACCATTCAAGTTACAGAACATAACACATACACAATGAAATATTTTTATACCTCTAAGTGTCTGTTATTTCAACTTTGGTTTTACTGTGCTCCATCTGAAATGTCACCTTCTTTACCGTGTTGCTACCTGAAGAGTCACAACACAAGCTACCATTGGCAATTCTCCCTTTTCACCCACAACAGACCAATAAACTGCTTTTCTCACCAGCAACAAACAGGTGAAATACACAATAAAAACTTTCCTTCAGAGTTTTATTTCTGTGCTAAGCTCATAGTGAAAAAGATCATGTGATAAATATGACATCCAAAAAGTAAGCTGGACAAGTTTGTCCCGCCTATTGAAGTCTATTTTTAAAGAATGTACGTTTCTAAAAGAACCAATGAACCCTTTCTAAAAGAAAAAATGAATGTGCTTGAGGAACTACAGGAACACTAGGAAAGAGGCATATTTAGTACTGTGAATCTTCCCAAATCTTTTGTATATATACAAATCTAAATTTTTTGAGGTTTAGTAGGAAATAACTAGAAGCTATGCTAAAGAAGCAGCCAGTTCAGGACAGAGCAGGAATCTTTCCCCAAAGTAAAAGACTTGCCCTGCCTGTATAATATGACTTCTTGGGCTCTCAGCCACCAACATACACCGCTTCTGCTGAAGGCGATAGGAGCTATAAATACTGAGACTTCCAAGAACCCAGATCCTTACGCACATCACAGCAGTTGACCGTGGAGGGCATTTTACCTGAAGAGACACAACCAAGACAAAATTCGTCTAGCATTTCCTTGATGTATGCAGTTATGGACAGTGAATCTGTCTGCAGCTCCTTGTGTAACACAATTCAGCCCTGCCATCGTGTTCAACCGGTGAACATGACCCATTCACTGAGGTCACATCCTCCAGCCTTCACCAAAGCCTTAAACAAGAAGTATAGGCTGCATCAGTCTCTCACTTCTCTTCTAATTTTTCTTTCTATGTCATATTCCTCTTAGGTCTAATGAAGTTAAGGAAAAAAGTAAGAAGAAAAAAAAAAAAGGCAATTTAGCAAAACTTTCTGCTACAACCAACCTGTGAGAGTCACAACCAATTCCTTTTACAACTCTTTCCATAATGATAGCTTGGAGTTGCATCCAAGTAGCCCAGTTTTCATCAAGTTGTATCCAGTAAGCAAAAGCCTGCAGGCAGCTGATGAACTGTACGTAAAGTTGGTTTATACAGTTCATGTCAAAATTCTTCTAAAGACATAAAATTGTCTGGAAGCATTTGAGGTTGTATGAACAGCTTAAGTTTTGATATAGGCTTATACCTTATGTGTGTTAGGCCTGAGGGACAAGCACCAAGAATAAGTTCTCAATTTTTACGGTATCTAAAACCAAAATATTTTTCAAATGCATCTTAAGTAGTAGCTACTTTATGCTACTACCACTTCATTGGGAATGCTTAAAAGGTATTTAAAAATTCATATTCACATCCAATGTAATTGCCATTTAAGTCAGGAATTTACTTTTAATAAACACATTCTTGAGCTGGTAACAGTAAAAGCATCATTCAAACATCATTTCCTGTACTAAATTTTACCCATATTAACAGACTTAGCAAAGCATCAACCACAAACATGTTGGTGATAGAAATTTCCTAACGCAAGCAGTCTTTATAGATTTCTGGTATTTCAGCGCAGGTCTCCAAGGACCATTTGAATCCATATTAATTTCCTTTCTGGCAGTTATGCGGCCATGTATGAACTGCACTATTTCACTTTTAATCTGTCAGTAATTTAGTAATGTGTAAACTAATTATGCACAGATATTAATGTAATCAGTTTGGGGAGCTGTAAAATCAATGTGTTTTTACAGACTGTGTTAAAGAGAATTGCATTATTATAGTCATATGTCTGTTGCTGATAATGTCATGGAATTAAAATAATTGTGAACCATGCATCAATACACATTCCCACAATCCACCCAGTGATACAATACTATAACTTTCCATAGAGGACAGGTCAAGTTTTTCTGTAACATTAAAATTAAATAAATTAAATCTGCCTGAAAATAATATATGGCAAACCATTAAGAAATACAAATTTCACGACATCTCAGGTTTCCTATAGTGAACTAGAAATGAACTGGCTAGCAACATTTAATCCATGATTCAACTCAACTACTTGGCTTTGCTTCAATGGAAAATGCACAGGAAAGACCGCAACTACAACTCAACGCTGGGCCACGTAAGAATCAAGAATCACATCTGAAGCATCATGTAACAACTCATTAAAATTATCAAGCACCAAGACATGCAGCAAAACCACTATTAATGTACAGCAGCTGAGGTATGCTGCCACAGAGCCCAGCTTTGCTCTCAGACACCCCGCTGCAAGTCTTAATGCAGAGACGCGTGCCTCTGCCTCATCTCCACCTCTTCTCCCATGCTTTCCTACAGGCTAATTCTTCTGTTTTCTGTGACACAGGTGATCCAAGATACAGCTCTTACTTGTGAAATTTAATAAAGCCTTTCACCAACTGTATTTATCATCATACACATGTGCATCTGGCCAAGCAGGAGAGGAAAGCAGTTCCGAAGTTAACTCAGAAGTTAAGATCCCATCTCTTTCCTCACATAATGATTTCCAAGCTAAAAGGAACTTAATTATCTTTGAAAAGTTCATTATTCCTCTCAGATTTATTTGAAAATACCAATGAATTCAAAGTGCTGCCACGAGAGAACTACTCACAACACAACCACACCGGTTTCCCCATTCCTTTACAAAGGTGCAATTAAATTACACGTTAAAGTTTCACGATACAATTAATCCAGTCAGACTTGATCTGCTGCCAAGAGGCCTGGCCTTTCCCCCTCTCCCTGCCTGCCCCACACCCGGCTTCTGCCTGCGCACCGCTGCAGCCCCTCCTGCCACCCCCACCTCGCAGGCAGCTTTGGGCTGGGGCCGCAAGGAGACACATTTTGCAGGCTCTTTGACAAATAACATCAATATGCAGAGATAAACACAGCTTACTTACAAGTAAATTAGCACTTGCTGCTGGTAAAATTAGGGTTTTTTCACATGTAAAGGATATTAAGGCCTCAAACTTTCCATCCTACCCTGGTATTAATTTATAGTTATAAATTCATTTATTCACATATATTGTTAACAGTGCCTTTTATAGAAGCAGCAAATTAAATCTGCAAAGCATATATACCTGTTCTTGTGCCTCATTTTAGGAAAGGAGCTTCACGGAATTCATTTGAACTTCAAACTGGGCTGGCAGCAGAAAAACACTCATAGCTGCTGTGTGAAGCCATGTTCTCACAGACCCCCAAAAGGCCGTTCAGATGTTCACCCCACTTGTGGGTTTTTTTCCTTTGAAAGCACATATACTTTTTGGAATGGAAGTAAACAGCAGTGCACACCTCACACAAAGTTTGTGTACTGAACAAAATGCAAAACAATGCATTTCAAACAGCAACGAGCCAGCTGTTTTCACCTGGCACTTGTCAAACTTCAATGTATTTCTTCCCTTGCAGAACTCTCCCCTTGAACACAGGCACAGCAACCCCCCAGCACAGCACCCCGAGCAGCCCCAGCCCCACACAGCACACGGGGCCCATGGAGGGCCCCAGGAGGCCCCTCCGCTGTCACCACGGAGGTGTCACCCTGCAGCCTTGCCTGCACACCCTGCCACAGACGGGCTGCCCGAGAGGTACAAAATGCAGTGGGAAGGAAATACCAAGCACATCAAATACCCACCACGATTCTCTCCCGCAGCCTCCAGCGGCGCGCTCCTGCCTGCTCCCTCAGGCTGCCAGTGTCAAGGGCGGTGCAGCAGGCAGCAGCCACCACACGCAGCCAGGGGACACAGGACCACTTTGTCACCACAGCATTTCCTTCAGTTTTTGCTCTCAGGAGGGGCAAGGCAAGCAGATAGCCCCCCATCACATACCACCCCCACAAGAGTGGCCTCTAAGCTCCTCAAACCAAAAGCCACACTGGGAAGAAAACCAGCGCAGCCCCATACCCACCATAGCAGAGAAACAACTGCTCCCAGGCAGGCCCATGTCTTCGTGAAGGTACAGCTGAGGGGGATGGCCTGCCTAAGAGTTCATGGCAGCTGGGGCTGCCTTTCCTCTGCACCTGGTAGATCAGGTGAGATGCCTCTCACTAACGGTTTTAAAACTCTTCAGAAAAAACAAAGTGCCCAAGAAGCACTTGCAATGGTGTTTGACCACAAAACAGCCTCACTAACACTGCCAGAAAAACAGACTGCAAAAACATCACCGACATGACCGTCAGCTTCACCGAGCGTGATTAGGTGGCAAAAATGTTCAGTCTATTTGGCTCTATTTGTCTGTAAATTTACTTTATGTCCTGTAGAAACAAAACCCACAAGAGTGAGGGAAGGGAAGCCCGTGGACAGGTGAGGCGGGAGCGGTGCCCAGCACTGGGCGTGCGGGGCTGGGGGTACCTGGGCAGGGCAGAGCGGGATGAGCCCCCCAGGCGTGCACAGGGGATGGTGGGGAGAGGATGAGGCTTCTAGGGATCAGAAGGGGACTCCACAGAGATGGTCACAACCCTGGAGGGCACTAACGTTGCTGGACAGGAAAGCAGAATGGAGAAAAGGAGCAATTCTGCAGAGCCCTGGTGGGCAGAGAGGAGATATGTTTTCAGCCTATTTAATCTTTATGTATCTGTAAAAAGTTACTTTCTCAGGTTTATTTTTCTTGGATTCTAATACACACCAGCTTCCTAGCTGGAGCACTTGTCTTGTGCACTCATCTTCAAGGAAATGGAAAAGCAGTTCAGCCTGCAGCCCCCATTTTGTTCTATCAACCGTTAGCACAGATGGGAACAGTTTAACCTCAGATAACATGGGGATATAGTAAATAAATACTATTTAAGGATCAGCCTAGGTGAGAGCTGAGCAAGAATGCCTGCTATTTATTTTTTCTAGCTACTATATATTGAATCAATTAATTTCAAATTATATTTTAATGTAAAAAATATGCACTATACAAAAACTTTTCCTCACTGGAGTAATTCTTCCAGCTCTTACTTAGCTAAATTTCAGTAACACTTAGTTTTGCAGCAGACAGAAAAGTGGCTCTAGCAGATAAAATGCCTCAGGTGAGCTCCCCTCAGCCACTACGACATACATTTTATTCATTGTAGAATGGGCTTATCTAAACATACTACTTGTCTATACAACCGAAGCCAAAAATATTTCCAAAAGTGAAATTTAATGGAAACAGAAAGGTTTGCCAAACTCTCATGCTGGCAAACACTATTTGCAAAAGGTTCAGTGGAGAGGAACGTAATAAAGAAAGAAACTAACAGGGCATGCAGAAACATGTAAACTGAGGGGGAAAAAGGGTTTCTAGTTTAGCTTAATATTCATACCTGCCTTCATGCCAGGTTAGGCTGCCTTCCACTTACACACCAGTAAATGGATGAAAGCAAATATTTTAAGTGAGCATGAAAAGGATCAACTTACTTCACTCCCTGCCTCCCTGCTGAATTTAGACTGTTGTTAGACTTCTATACTGTCAAACAGTGCTACCAGCTACCTTTCATGCAGATGGAAAAATCTTTAACAAACTTGCACACACACTTTAAAAGTTTTGCTCAAAATTATTCTGAAAAGTAAATTCTCCCTCCTGCACCAAAATATGCTGAGTTGTAGGAACTACCGTAGTTTAAACATACTTTTGTTTATAGTGCTTGCAGAGCAATGCATGTACAGACGAGCTAATTAGGCAGGGATTGTGTCCCTTTACTTTTATAATTCAAGTTTTAGGAGCAGAGCATTTGATTTATTACATGAAGGTATTTTTATAGCCTCAAGTACTACTGCTTTTTAGGACATAGGGAACATCACAGCCCGTTTAATTTACACAGGAGATGTTAGTACTATTTAATGGCATGTAAACATTTTATAAGGTAAGCTCAAATAACAGGAGATTTTTTTTAATATACTTCAGCGAAAAGGTTCACAAATGGATTTTCGTTCTACTTTATTGGACCAATCTCTGTTATTGCATCAGAAGTGAATCGAGTTTTAAAAGGTGTTAAGAGTTTTCAATATATTTTGTGACACTGAACAGAATCAGAAAGTATACATAAAACAACAAATGCGTGAATTAATTCCAGAACTAGTATAACTGCACACCCTCAAATCATATGTAATTGGCTGTGGTTTCAAGCAGTAATTGTGACGGACTATAGATAATATTTTCATGATATTTTCTGACATCATAACTTTATACAATCCTAGTTAGAAGCATTTCAAAGATACCTTATCATCATTGTTACTGTTCATTTTTCACAATAGGATTTTTAAGGAATGGCAGTATCTTAGGTCAATTGATAAAGTTGAAAACAACAGAGTAGTTTTAAAAAAGAGTATTAAAAAAATATTTTCTTTTTGCTACAAACGTTCCCACACACATTTTTCCGCCACGTTTACTGCAATACTAACACAGTTTACTATTTGCATACAAACTAAGATCATGTGCTAGCATTTTATAAATATCAAGATATTCCTTTTCTGGTGTGTTTACATAACAAAAAAGGCTATATAAAGATCAGACTATTGCCTGTTCTTACAAGGAAGATCTTTTTTTTTTTTTTTTAAACAATTTTACAGGGAAAATGATGAAGTTGATTGCAGTAAGACTCTGTGGAATAACTAAGAGATACATCCAGGCAACCTGGATATCACTTCATTGTCAAAATATTTTCATTTTGTGGAAGAAAGATAAGACAATAGGAAATAGTTTATACATCTGCTGGTGTGACTGTATCCCTAGATGCAGGGATCTCTAGATCCCTTCCATAGCAAAACAGAAGTTGTATAACTTTCAAGAAAAAAACCAAACAGATTCTGCCCCAGTCCCATACTGTGCTTTTTTATAATGGGAAAGGGAGATATTATTTCTTGGAAGACTAAGAAAAAGGATTGAAAGTTCTGGTCCTTTCATACATACCATGTCCTCCCCAGTGGGAATGGTGTGTTTCAGTTGTTGCTCTATTGTGCTATAACACAAGTAATTGGTCTGACTTTGGAAAAGCATTCAATAAAGAAAAATATGATTATCTCATACTGACACAAGGCAAAATGAAATAATTGTGTCAACACTTGTTTGGTTTAAAGAACATGCCTAAAAACCTACTTAAGTGAAAGTGCTGTAAATACGAGTGTTGAATATTAACTTTATGAGGTGCTTAACTGCACTGGATTGTAATGAATTATCTAATTCCAGTGATGCTTTGACACATTTCAAATGAGAACCATAAGGAGTTAACTTATGGTCTTTAGCCCCTTTCAGTATGTTCAATGACAATATAAGATCCCATTTATTTTCCAAGACATACCCGTTTTCAATAACATTTGATTGTAAAACATATGAGCATTTCTCCACCTAAAAACGTTTTTGTTAGGAAAAAATATCAGTACAACAGAACACTTCAAAAAGCAGCAATCTCTTTTGTCCTGTGATTTGTAAAAAACACAGTAAAATGTGTCTCTCTTGCTCTTGGATTCTACATTTCCCCTCAATGTACAGTCTCTTAATTTTATGTTTCTTCCACCTTTAAGTTTTGAATGTCATGGATACAAGGACTGGCAGAGCAGACCTTTTCCTGTTTTCACCTAATAATCAGTGCCTATATGTGACAGTTGAAAAAGAGACTACTACACAACTCTAATGTCTACACACATTGTGTGTACTTATATTGATAACCAAGGAGTGAACTTACACTGAGTATACTCCTTGAGAAGTGGAGGATTTTTTATTTACAGCAATATCCTAATCTTGGTCTCAGCTTTAACAGTATGGATTATTTCTATGTAATATTAAGATGTGCTTTCTTTTTCATTTTTACTAAAGTGTATCTAAATCATAGCCTCCCTCCTGTTGTCCTGTGCAATCGTGCTAAAATACAACTTGTTCTATCATACAAAACTTCCCTATCATATTCTCAGAGAAGAAATAAGGTACAAAGATGGTCAAAAGTTCTACTCATGGGAGAAGTCCCTTCTTCAAATTTCTCGCTTGCTCTTCATTATGAAACAAACATCTGTCTGAGTGATCCAGCAAACTTAGCAGGAGAACTAACATGCAAGTGGAAGGCTGAGAACAGCTACACTTGTGCATGATGTAGCATAAAGATCAACCTCCTTCTGTGAAGGCGGTGATGGCATGCTATGAGACTTACTCCATTCTTCAGCCTGGCAACACTTCATCAACTGTACTTCAGCTAGGTTAAAGTAGCCTCTATGACTATTTAAAGATGTGGATACAGACTCTGCATTCCTTGACACAAAGATCTGGTCTAGGTATATGACTCCAGAGGCCATATTCTGTTATCCTTGCTCGTACTGACTCATTTCTCACCCTGCAAGTAATCCTGCTGAAATCAAAACTAAGAGGTTTTCAGTGAGATTTAAGCGAGACTACTCTCATGTTTAAGTGCTTCACTGGATGAATGCCTTAATTTTCCCATTTAGGATCCTAGCCAATATCCATTATAATCAGTGGAAGAGACTTCTATTGTCTTCAGTGAGCTTTAGATCAACTTTTATTATTTCATGGTTTTTATCCAGATTCTTTTCTCATTGTAAATAACTAGTTGCTTTTTATTTTTTACGTACAATGAAATTTTTATAGTTGAATATAAAGGTGTCTGTTCTGCCAAAATTTTATTGCAAACTTGAAATTTTATCCTACTTATTCCATTATAAAAATCTTGAAACCACATAAAGCTGGATGATGACCAACAAACCCACAAAGACCACTCATGTGCGATAAAGATAATTTTGGATCTTATCCATGATTTTAAAAAATGATACTTTCTAGAAAGTTTTGAAATTAAGAAATTTATGAATTTGCATTTTTCTGTTTTGTCCAAAACAAGACACATTATTATTCAAATTCAAAATTATTCTAGAGGCCTTAAAAATTGTTAGGTGTCCCAAATAGTTGCTGAATTAGTTAAGTAATTTTGCTTTGATAACTATGATATTCTAAGTGTCCCAAAGAGAATGAACATGGTTATTCTACAATGAAGTAATTATACATTGTCAGCTCCAAACTAGTCATTTAAAAACTTGGATGTATACAAATATAAATACATTATTCATAGAGTATTTATTTCATGCATGCCATTTTTCATTCATTAATTTCAAAGCACATAAAATAATCAGGTAGCAGTATTCTATGTTACAAGTAGCAACTTTCAGTTATGGAAAGATAAAGTTGCCAGAAATTTAGCAATAAATCAGTGGGGGAAAAAAATGGGAATAGAACCTGAATCCCAAGACTCTGCCCTTGCTTCTAGGCAACACTGCTTCCTGTAGTTTTGTATACATACATATGTGCATGTGAGATGTCTGTCTGGGAAAGAAAACACCTTAAAATAGCCAATAGCTGTTCCACAGTAGAAAGCTTGCTAGTGCTCTTGTTTTGATAATGTCTGCACTGCATGGACACATTGCCAAAGGCCTGTAGTGTAAAACACGTTTCATTACCCGTAGTTATGAGAGCATATCAGTTTATGGGGATGATTGTGCAGGTGGTGGTGAGTGTTATAAATATTTATGCTACTGCAAAGGAAAACTCCCTCCTGAAGGTGTTGGAAAGAGGGTCTCTGTTTTAAAAAAATGTTGAAATCCTTCCTCACCTTTTTTACCTGACTTTAAATCATCGAACAGACTTTCAGTGTCTATACATCTTGTGGGATTTCTACCAGCAGCAAAAATTGAGCTTTTGGTGTTCCCAAAGCATTCATTGAAAGCATGTCTATGTTCACCCCATGGAAATGACTGATCACTTTATTTCTGTAATCCTATGACGAATCATCACTGGCATGAGATGTAAAAAAATACAAGTAATAGTTGATAAATAATTGTAAAGAAAATTACTTCCATAGTATAATGTATTTCCTGGAAAATGGTCATGTAATTTAAAAGCAAACATTAGTGAAAATAGCTGCAATGTAAAAACATTTTATGTACCTTTCCTTTTGTATTGACCCTTTTTTGTATGTTGCATTTATGATTAACCTAGAAGGGCTGTAATTTTCTTCTGATAGTCCCGGAACCTCTTTGATTTCTTAATTTTGAGCTGTTGATGCATTTTTTGTGCACCTTATAGATGACTGTGATGAAAAGCAGGATAAAAAGGAGGTTGGTAAAAGAAAACTTGTTTGTACTAATGTCTGAATATAAATGTTGTCCATCATTATTTATTATATCCATATAGACAGCATAGCAGGAAAGTCTATGTCCCACTTTAAAAAAGGATTCACATACTCTTGACTGAGTTCACAAGCAATACCTTTTTGATTTAAATCCTTACAGCAGCTCACACTCCTTGACACTTATTCATGTCACCACTGGTGTTTGCACATGAGAATTTAACTTGCATCCTAAATGCACTTCCTGAATTGAGCCCAGCTTTACTAGGTGGAACTTGTTCCTTCAGATCATTTTAGCTTCTTTTGGAGTTGCATAGCCAGCCTCTGAGTCCAGTATTTGCAGAGCAAACTGTCATATGTAAAATTTCAAAAAGATGCAGATATCTTTTTTGGACACATATTTAAGAATCATCATATTTTTAAACCAGTTTTTTTGCTCTGAGGTCCAGAATCTCACTCCTTAGACAGTGAAGCTTACATTGTCCTTTAATGGCTTTTAAACCATTAGGTCCAGTTAGACACCTTGGTTATTTTCCAGTTTATTCTCAAACCCTGCAACAGCAGCATAGGGGAATCTGGTAACTGAAGCCGGCATCAGGAAAAAAATCAGGAAATGTTTGCAATTTTGGTCCACTATAACTCATTTTCAGAACACAAAATCTCTTTCTTTGTAGGCATAAATGTCATGTGAAGGGCACATAAAAGTTTAGTCAAAAGGGCCCTATTAAAAGCAACAGTGACATTAAGCATGAGCAATGAATAAAATGTATAATTTCAGAATCATAAAAACACATGGTTTCATTAGATTGGCGTGTGGTGGTTCTCTCCCGTGTCTCAGAAGAGTTGGTATTGACCTGACTATGAAGCTGTGACAATAAAACTGTGCTCTATTGACTGCAGCTGCAGGGTCTCCAAATATTATTTATTGAGGCAAGCAGAACAGCAAAGCAAAAGCACTGCCCCAGTAATAAGTGGTAATTGCTGGGAAGTGAGGCATTGCACTCCCTATTGACCCTTGCATCCTGAAATTTCGATGGATTATATTTAACTCCATTAGGATTGGCATTATCAAATTACATAAACCACATTATAGAACAACCAGCCTCAGTTTAGATCATTGATTTTCGATTATACTGATCTTTCGTACACTTCAGAGCTAGCTTCTATTACCAGTGATATGATATCAATGTTGATCAGCAGGGGAGGAAATGCTGTTTTATTACAATGAGATAAATGGTAATGAAAAAAAAGAGTAGGAGGATGTAAATATTCCTGTAAACCAAAATGTTTGTAGATTAAAAATTTGGTAGCACAAAATTTACATATATTTCTAAAAGCTCTGATTCTTCCTCATTTTTGTGCTAAAGGCATTAAACCTTTTATGTTAAATTCTCACTCTGCATAGATCACTGTATTACCAGTTGTGATGCCAAGTTTCTGTCACCAGGAATGCATTACATTTTTAAGATAAAATATAATTGAATATCTGAATAATACCTACTTAAACAGCTACCACTGGGGTGCATTAATATGAACTTTAACTCATCCACATTTGATATTTCTCAAGGTACTTAAATTAGCAAGGGTCTATCATACTCTTCTTACCCTCTTTCACAGTGGCTTATCATGGAATTGAACTTTTTACTGAGCTCTAAGGTTCTGGCAATTTTTATACATCCCTTACAAGCCTAATTCAGAGAAGATACTGATTTGTTATAACACTTATTTGTTATAGGACTAGCTTAGTTCTTTAGAAAGTCAAGAGTTAAACTCCAAAGATTACTAGTTCATTCACTGGTAACTGGACTGAAGTGATGGCCATTGCACATACTAACTTTGTTCTCAAGGTTATAGTGTGTTAACATGCATTATACCTGGTATCATCTTTTTCCTTTCAGTTATTTTTTCAAAGATGTTGGATTTTGTGTGTTTGAACGGTCTGTTAGGACTAGAAGAACCAGTTCAAAGTCTGGAAGGAAAGGAAAAGTCTGAAAAGAAAAAAATAATGAAGGGTTTAAGAGGCAGTGATAAGAGGCTCACTATTTTTAAAAGTGGTGATTAAAAGTCTCTCAAAAAGTCCCCCATTCATTTCCATTAGAGTTCAATGTGAAGATTAGTTTCCAATACTAATTATTCCAACTTGTAATCCTTCTTCCTTTTTCTTGACATCAAATAAACGTGGCTACAAAAGTTACTGGTATTTTGCAACACTCAGAAGGTTCTGCTCAGGTGGAAATTTCATCCTCAATGTACAGCTTTAATTCATAACATATTGTAAAATTTTCTCAAAAATTAATGTCTGAAAACTGAAGATATACGAGAATGGAGCAAATTGATTCAGAAAGATGCAAATTCTTTTGAAAAGCCTTAAATTCATTAGATTTTAGTAAACAAATCCTTGGAAGCATAAAAATGGATTAATTGAATGACATGACAACGGAAAAAAGTTCTTTGAATGTCAATAGAAGATTACTATAAGGTTATCATTGTCTGAAATGAATTGGATGAGAAATGGCCCAAAGAGAGAGAAAGATCAAATTCTAATGACGTTTCAAGACATTGTCATTGCAAAGGCATTAAAATTTCATCTATCTGTATTTCTGATTTTAGCCATAAAAGTGAAACCAGGGTAAGAAAAAATAGAGGGTTTTTTCTTTTGTTTTGTTTTCAGTCATTTGATGTCATAGTAGGAAGCTGTCTACTGCTAAATTCTCTTTCCTTCTGAGCATGAATATTAATGTTCAGACATAGGCTCATCCCTGTTAAATATAATTCTTAGTAAAGTATATTTCTCTAATTCACTAAACTTTATGTTGAATTTAACAAACAATTTAGTAATCAGGGTTTCCAGTATGTAGTGAACAGCTGAGCAAAATGTCAGGAAAACCACAGTGTATAGAATTTCTGTTTGGTGATAAATGTCTCTCCCTGAGTAGCAAATGTAGCTCGCTGACTCTTTAATGCTATGCTGCAGTTAAATAATAGGTTATAAACAGTCAGGCTAATGACTTCAGTATTATAACAGCTCTAGACCTCCTCGACATAGCTAATAATTAGCATTGAATGTCATACAGAAATATGCCATGTTCTGGCCTCTGGATTTTTTGTTTCAGTCTTGGCATTTCGGAACCATGATGTACTAAAATAAGGCTGTTAAATTAAGATCCTGAAGAACACGGAATATTAGCAAGTGTTTACATTTGTAATTTATAAATGGGAAGAGATTTGTTACTGAATCTGTTTCAAAAAGGCCTAGGTTCTTTTCAATTGTCAGAATCCTATCAATCAAAACCAGAAATTAATTATGTGATGAATACTAATAAATAAAGTGATGTACGGTATGCATGAAGTATTGACTAACAAGAGGAACAATTTCATCATCAAGGCATTGTACAAAAATCTGAAGTTCACTTTGAATAACAGAATAACAATCACACAAGGCAAGCCTTGACAGAAAATGGCTTTAACAACAGTTACAAGTGGTGGAGGGAGGACAACTCTTATGGAATAAAACACATAAATACATAAATGCCATATACGAGATGTTTTACCATCAAGTATCTAACTGAGATTTACATTGATTTCCTCAAAATTCTATAATTTTAACATCATTTGTGTTTCTGCTCGAAGATCTGCCTGTTTTTGTCACTTGAAAGTACATAAGTTTTGAAATTTGAAATACAAACTTTAGCTCAAGGGCAAAAATATCGCAAAACCTAACAAACATTTACTTTTTATTTCTTGCACATCGATTTCGATAACCATTCAGTAGTTCCAGGACCATTTATTCTTTTCAAAGAGAAGGCTGACACACTGGTAAAGCTACAAGGCTGATACTCAATTTCCTGCTCTCCCATAAGCCTCTGTTGTGATTTTGCCAATTCATATAGCCACTTTGTACTTTAATTTCCCCTCAGTATAACAGAGACAGTAGCACCTTCTTATATCACAGTTATGTCTTGGGAAACATTAGGACTATGAAATATGAAAACAGAGGTCATATAAAATGTTCCACAGAGTGTGACAGATGCATTTTTAAAGAGGACCTCACATAAGAAAACTTTTTGGAGAATATAAGGAACAATTTTATTGTTCCAATCTGTTCCTCATTTTTATGATGAACTATCCCTTCAGAGACAGAAACAAAGAAACACTGAAGAGTACAGCATAAGACAGGAATTCTTGGGACTGCTCTAAAAACTATGATAGCAGGAATAACAAGATGGGGTAAACGAATTCACCTTTTCTTCACCATTCAGTAAAATGTTGGCATGTCTTGACGTGCTTGCTAGAAGCACATTACTCCTTCATTATTAATTTCACCACTAGATTTTTAAAAAAATGTTAAGGAAAAGATTGAGAGTGGAATCTTTGTTAGTGGAAAAGACTGGTAAAGAAGATCTTGCTTAATTTGGACTTGCAAAGTGATTTGATGAGTGAAGATTGCAATGCTGCATCTAAGTGACAGGGTCAGCTCTGAGGATTAAAATCACCATACTACGTAGCAGAATATTACGTACATATCCCTTGAGCTCTGCTTGCTCTCTTCTTAGTTTACAGAGTGAAGTGGGAACCATGGAAGAACAAATTGTCCATCATTTAAGCATATTGATCGAAATCAGCCTTGTACAATTAGTAGCTCAGTCAAGAGCAGTGTGGTTTCAAAAGAAGCCTATTCCATCTTCTAGAATACTGTTAATAAAGAAGTGCTACATGCACATACATGCTGACTTTCACAACGCTCTTGTCTTTGGTGTCACCTACAACCACACGGTCATTTGTAACAGTGGCACTTATTCCAGACGTTATTTCACAATCAAGTCATATCTCAAATCATGTTTTCTGAGTACGCTGTTCTCTTAATTCTTTAAAGTAACAAATAAATAAATGCAGTTTCATTTACTTCCATTAACTTTGGCACTGGTAAAAACTTTGCATATCAGGTTTATTTTTTTGTAGCTTGGTCAGATGCAGGAGCTAAATTACATATCTGTAATGAGAGCTGAAAAAAATCCAGAGGACTCCTAAAATATTTCAGAAAACACTACTGCCTTGTTCCTATGGCGCTTAAATAGCTACCTATTAAAAGAAAGAAACTGATTTTGAAAGAAATTACTACTACTTGGTAACAGATTACAAAAGGGAAACTGTTTCTCTTCCATGACTAGATTAAAATCTGAGAAAATTTAACTGTCTCATAAAGAGCTGTTTATTATTTTATAACTTGAAAAAAAATTCAAAGTGATATCACATTTATTCACTTGCATATACTTCACTAGCATCTAAATTGTTCTTCATTTAAATGCTTTCGCTAAAACATGTTAGCTGACACCTTATTTTTTCAGATATCATTTAGTGTCATTGAATGGAAAGCTAAACATTTACGTTACAATCTCACTTCAGTGAAACAAGTGTTTGGCTACCCAGGTAAGAACCATTTGAAATAAGTTTTTCACACCATTGTAGGGTATAATAAGAAAGACTGAAGGACACACCAGGTACTATGGGCAAATAGTAGGAAATATAGTAGAAATGTACTAGGAAATATAATTTTTAGGCAGGTATTTTCTTTTCTGAGTGGGACAGCTGGCAAATTGTGTGAAGAGACAGTAGGTGCCTGCTATTTGAGATCTCTAAGAATTATTAACAGGGAAGACAGGAGATGTGGAGAGGAGGTTCATCATGACTAGAGTTTGAGTTGGGATTCTATCAAGATTCAGGAAAAGCTATTGGTTCTAGATCCTATATTTTTACTCCCTGCAGGAGTAGTACAGCCATCCAGCTGGGTCGCACTAAGACAAAGGAATGGACACCGGAGAAAGGGATATACTGACGTACTGAAAGGAGGATTTAATTATTTGAATTCCTATTGCTTCTTGCTAATAGCTGGGTTACATCAACCTGGTGTGCACCTCAGGTGTGTAACTATCTTCACACTACATGGCTTAGATGCATACAGCTTCACTCCTGAGTAAGCAAGTTCCTGCACTTCTCTCTGCTGGAACTTAAATCAGTTGCGTGTAGCTGATTTTTTTTATTTTTTTTTAAAAAGGAACACCTTCCCACAGCTGTTCCCAGATGGCATGACAGAGCATTTCTAAGGTGGGTTTATGTACTCTCAAAGATTATCCAGAGAGATAACATGCAATATCCCACTTTGCAAGTAATGAGATCGGTTCTAATCTTCAGTCTGGGGGTGAGAGGTCATTTAAATAACAGACATGAGTGTTGCAGGGGTTGTTTGGTTTCTGGTGTCTTTCCTATGTGATGCTCTTCAGAATTATCTGGTGTCACTGAAGTGCTCGACAGGCCTTTACAAGCAGATATAATGGAATTATTTGTGCTGTGGTAGTTTAGAAAAGGAGAGTGCAGTTTACAGCTCTTGGATATAGTAGCAAGAGATAGCATCTTCTGCTAACATCACCAAGTCAGCATTTGCTGCCTGACGTGTAAAGTGACTGACTACTGGTGAATGCATCTCAAGGCAGAAGGGAGGGAAGCAGGCAAGGAGAAGTTTCCTCTTTGGAGATGTGAGACACGAACAGGGAAAATGTACTATTCTGCTGTCATCCTACACTGCTGCTTGAATATTTGATCCTGCTGTTTTCTGTGTTGATACTCCACTAAGCATAAAAGAAATGCTATTCAATTCAGACTTCATTAGGTAACATGGGAATCTACACTATCATTATATGTCATGAAATGGTTGGACTCAATGTGGATATGTAAGAAGCTGGTAGCATTATAGATAACATCAGCTGGCTCTAGATAAAGCAGCCTGCCCCAAGGGGAGGGGGCAGGAGACTGGGGAGTGGAATAACTGTTTTGAGTATCTTCACTGAAGTGACTGCCTGGCCTAATCATATCATTTTGTTTATCTCAGAATAAAGATTTCTGTGGTAGAATTAGTCCTGCAACTGCACAATAGCTTTTATTTTTTGAAGTGCAGAAATGTTTTAAAACTCTCTATGCTTTCTATTGCAGAAACTATGGAGCTTCTGCTTTGTCAAATTCTGCCCAAACGCTGCACATAAAGCACACAACACGTTGTACGTGTCCCCAGCCACAGTGAGAACCTCTTAAACTTATTTGCCCTATTCAAGTGATTCAGCATGTAATTAAAGTCTATCACATTATAAAAATTAGCTACAGATCATCATTTGTTACAAGTGTGACTCACAGGGGCTAAGCCTGCTTAATATTCTGGTTGGTAGCAAAATGTTCGAGGGCAGAATCCAGATCAATACACACAATTTTTTTCAATCTTCCCTGCAGTAGTAGTGTTGTACATTTTGGCATCCTGAGTCTTGCCAACTGCAATGAAAGAAATTGTCATTCAAAATAAGACCAATTAAAAACTGATGTCCTTAAAAAAATAGCACTGCAGACTTTTTTTTTTTTCTTTTGGATCCACCATGTTCAGCAGACCACCATGGCATGAATTGCCATTAATATGTCATTTCCCTTTCCTGTTATCACAATATAAAAGACCTTAGCTCTGACCTTTCTATCAAAACATCCTTTGTTTAGAATGAAAGCTATTCACTGTTAGACCCTTATCTATAGAGCTTAGCCAGCGGATCAAATCCAAAGAGCAGAATTCGTTTACTTTGTATTAAATGAGCTCAGTTAAGAAGTTTCAATTTTGGCAGAAAGGTGCATTAATCACAAGGAAAAGAACAGATCTCACTTTTCACAGCTTCTGGTTTACTTTCAATACAGTTACACAGTAAGGCTTTTGTTCCTTAAAAGTAGCACTGTATTTAAATACAGTAAATATAACAAAATTACCTTCTTAAAATTACACTACAGTTCCTACAGTACAGGATGTCCATAATGACCTCAGTGTTGCATGACTAACTTTACAGCTTCAAAAAGGTTCTAAATTAGTTTGGACAGATGGGTTTTATCCAGAGGAAATCAATGAGTTTTTGTGAGTCTGACTTAATTTTTATGCAGCCAGTACTTTGAGATGAAATTAAAATATGTATGAAAAACATATTAAAGTTTCCCTTGGGTTCATAGTTGTTTGTACATTTACAAGGTGTTAAAGAGATGATTTAAAAACTAACTATATAAGGGATCAATGCAAGTATACTATGATTTATGGCCTTTCATGACATTTTTGACACTTCTAGCCTAATGTCTTATGTGTTTTGAACCACTAATTATCTTTTAATTCATAAGGGTTTGGTAGGATTTTATAAGTGTAATATAATATATAGAGCTGTATCACATGGAAAGTTTTAGAAAAAACACACTTTACAAGTTGTGCTGAGTACGTAACAGTTGTAAATAAAGATGTGCTGCACCAGTTAAAAAACCATTTGATCACAGGACCCCCTAAAGGGGAGGGGTTCTCCATCTGCCAACAAAATTGGTAGATTTTAAACTCACTGTTCAGTACCAAGGGTCAAAATCCGTGCAGGTTTAATCACACCCCACAGCTGTAAATATGAATCAAAAGCAAAAGTCAGATTTTCCCAAATTTAGTGCTTTCACTGTGTAAGATCATATCCAACCCCAAGATTTAGCTGCCCCATCAGCTACGATATGATCATCTCCAGGACTATACAACAACAGCAAAAACTGCAGCAGTTCTTGTGGTTCAACAATGAATAACATGGGAATGTTTTCATTATTCATCAAAAGTCATAATTTCAAAACTCTAGTCATATTCCTCAAAAAAAATAAATTAATAAATGTACCAACAAAATCTTTGATACACTCAAATTTGATAAAAGTTCCAAAAATGTTTACAGAAAAAATCATAAGAATTATAAACTTCCTGAGTAATGGACAGAAGCTGAAATGTTCTTCTGCAAACTCTTAAGAACTGAATGTTTCACACTCTTCTGTTGAACAGCCGCAACTTAAACCTGCAGTTGATTCAGAGCAAGTAGAAAGGTTCCCATAACAGGATTTTCAAATAGTCCCTAAGTTATCCAAAGCTAAAAATCTCATCGATGTTCCATTCTGGTTCAGATTCTAATATCACCAGTGGGGACAATACAGTCTAGGGACTTATGCCACTGAATCCTCTTTTAAAATGCTTGGGACTTACACTACTGAATCCTCTTTTAAAGTACTTCTCTCAGTTTTCATTTTCTCATAATTATTTTCCTCAACATAGCTAAGCAACATTGCATAAGCTGAAAAAATAAACTTGAGAAGTGTGTTCCCTAATTCAGTGCAGCCATTAGCAGTGGACACCTGGAACCTTATCAATGGTTCCCCAATGTCTTTTTGTAGATGTAAAGATGGTTCAGTGTGTTTTTCTACTTTTTTGGCGAAAGGAGTATAAAATAATGTGAAGTATGTTGACCAGTTCTATATTCAGACTCATCTACTAAAACTTTATGTATGTCAAAAGTAACTTTCAATATGTGGATTATAACCAGATGGCACCCGGGGGCATTCCTTCTCTTTTCCTAATCTCCAAATATATATGAAACATTTACTGTTATTTATAAATACCTAATAATACATAGATAGATTCCCAATTCATGGAATTCGTGGATTTCAATCTGTAAGTCAAGTTTTCAGTTCCATGTCACAACCAGGAAAAAAATTCAGGGGAAAGGAAGACAAGGAGTACAGAGGCATTTAGATAATTACAGTTCTCCAGGGAGAGTAAATTTTAAGAGGCTCAGTAATGAAACTTCAATTATCAAGAATCTAAGCAAAAGTAGTCTTCCGCTTCTAAATTTTTCCTGGTTTTATGGTAATTACTGGTGATGATGACTGGCATTGATGACTACGCTGTATCCTACCGAGGCATCCTCTTTTCCACAATGCATAATACAATAGATAGTACCCCGAAATACCTACAATGGTTTGTCTTCAGCTAAGTAAAATCTATCTTACAGCCTCCTCACTCTTCTAGATTCTCTGCAGTATCTATGCTTATAGTAGAGAATAAATTTAGAGAAAAAAATATCCTCTGATAACATTTTCAAAAAGGAAAAACGTGTAGGTTTTCAACAGATTGTAAATGAAGGAGGTAATTTTGATATTTCTCTTCTATCAAACTGCACTTACATTTTAAAAGGACATTGTTTGCTGGTGGTAAACTCCTTACTTTCAGCACTTCCTCTTAAGATATTCTGACAAAGCTGACATATGCATGACAATTAGCACAACATAGGCATAAAAACAAGATTTTAGATATTCTTGCACACTGACAGACCATAAAAATAACCAAGAAACTGAAGGTCAGGTGAAATTTCTGAAAACTGACAGGGAATCTACAGTGGGACAAAGCATCCCCTGTCACCTCCAAGTACAAATAGAGAAAAGAGGAAAAAAAGGGGGGAAAAAAATCCACACCCTTGTATCAAATATGAAGAACACAGCAGTGATTTTTAGAACATGGGCAAGTAACAGAGCTTCAGAAAACTGAGATGTTCAAGCAGTTCTTGAACACCCTTTCTTCTATTCTCAGCCTTTTGCTCCAAGGATAATATCATCTTAGTATTATATCAGCTGAGTCATACAACTTGGTGCATTGTTTTAGGTGCTTTCTGCTTCTTTTTGTTATGAAAAAGCCTCTTTATGGAATCAGGGAAGTTAAGAAGTCTTGAACTGTTTGCACATGACTTTCAATTCAACAACACAGCTTCCATTCAGTTTGGTCTCTTTGCTTGCACAGCTTCTGCTGATTTCAGTGGTTGTGTGCTTTGGTATAGCTGCTGATAAATACTTCCTTTAATTCTCCTTCCCACCTATAGACTCTGCGTATAGCAGTACCTTTTCCACTCTTAAATAGATACACATAGTAAACTCCTGAGTGGATACTATCTGAGGAAATCAAAAGGAAAAATTATCATTATTTTTATATGCAAAGTCTAATCTTTAATATTCTGTATACAATTACAGCGGAAAAATCCTTCCCTGCGTTTATTAAATAGCAGAACTGTACAGCAAGCCTTGAGAAATCTGTATATTACATATTGGTATTGGGTATTTTTAACAACATATACAGAAAAATGTTTAATATCTTTAAATGAATAAATGTCTAATCTGGTTACCTTCTAGGAAAATGAATCATGCTACTGTGTATCAAAAAGCTATGGAGAAGATGGATTTGAATTTCTGTATTCCGTAAGGATAATGTAAGCAATGTAACATTCTGGAAAACATGGCAATTTGATGCTAAATTACCTTACAGTGCTTAAGCACATGAATCAAGCTGAGAAATAATCTCCCCAAAACTCATTAATCAACTATATAACATGCCTTAATTAATGCTGTCCATTCCATGAAATGTGTATACAGAAGTCTTTCTTTTTTTCTTCTTTCATAACTGTTTACACACACATTGAAGAAATATACCCAGCACTGCTAGCAGCAGTTCCAGTAAAAAAGTACCATGAAAACAAATCTGTAATAAAAAGACTGATTATTAGTAGGGATGTGTGAAGGAGCTCATAGAAGCAAAAAGGTACAAAACTTTGTGGTCCAACTTCTTAAGGATTTAAAAAAAAAAAAAATCTGGGTGCAATCCACATAGTACATTTCACTCAATCTGAGTTTCTCTCAGTTTCAGATTTTAAAGGTAAATAAAAACTGAAAGTGAAACTCAGCATGGGAGCACTAGATTTTATCTTGTTTTACATCAAAACCTAACAAAACTGTGAATTTTTCTTGCTTTCAGCATGAAACTATAAATCACCTCAGGTTTTCTCAAACATTTAATTAACCTTAAGGTCAGTTCCTCAGCGTTAAATGCTGTTGTCACTGGAGAAAATGGGATTTTTGCCATTGACTTCAGTGCAATCAAGCTTTGGCCCACAGTGAATTATTTAAGTGAAGCCAGTTAGTATGAGCTGAGGAATACAGTAAGACAAAACCGAATAGTTACTTCCTAGGATTAAAATAACAAACCAGGAAATATTATTTAGAATTAATTATTCATCTGTCTCAGTACTAGATGATCTTTAAGGTCCCTTCCAACCCAAATCATTCTATGATTCAATGATCAGATTTTCTAGTTAGTGAAAAATTTGAAATCTGGCATTTTTTTCCAGTTTCCTCAACATCTTAAAAATATTCTATTAGAAAGGTTCACAAACTAGGCCAATTTTCCAAGTATCTTTGATTGATACCAGGCACAGTGGTCAGAAAAAGTATTGCAATAATTCTTCAAATTCTTGGTTGCATTCAAGATAGATATTCTAAAATAATGGTTTTGAAGTGGAAAGAAGATAAAGTATAATTTAAGATGTGGTTATTTTAATCACTAGTGCTAGCTTTTGCTGTAGATACGTACTTGGAAATGTAGATAGGCACTAAAAAGATTTTAGAAAATATTTTAAATCCTGCTCAAAGATCTAGTATGTCTCTTAACTGTATCTTACATGGTTTAAAAGTATCACTTTTAGCCCCTAACAAAACCCACAAAACAAATATTGTAAATGAACCAGGTAGGTATCAACAGGCAGATATGGAAGTGCTGAACACAATCCAAAGCTTTAATGGATGTCTTTCCAGTGATCACTATGGGAATCTCAATTGAGCCTAGAGGCTCTGATTCAACAAAGCATTTAGGGTCCTAACTTCTCATTGATTCCCATTTAAATTAATGGGAAGTTTAGGCCTAAATACTTCATTAAACTTGGGAATAAGTGGTTAGGCTTTGGTGATATTTTCAGCACACTGAGTTCTTGATCACCTACAGAATTATTGGAAAGGGTTACTTTGTGTCAGGGGTTTAGAGTTATCTATTGGTAAAAGCAAAAACACTTGTCACATTTATTCAATCTTTACCGAGTGTGTGTCTGCCCTAAAATGTCAAATGATACTAGCTATAGATGTCCCTCCCTGCAATTATATATTTGCCTTCCTCCATCTGTATTTGCCAGATCTGTCTTACAGGCAACCATATTGTGATTCAATGCGTTACCAGAAGGATATGAAGTTTCATAAAATGAAAAAAAAATCTCTGAAAGTGAAAATCTAGTCTTCATCTCCATATATTGAAATTGATTCCTGAAATATGTTATCATAGCTCCACCTGCAAAGGACACTAGAAAGGGACTCCAAGGCTATTACAACATTCTGCCTGCTCTTCTGAGAGGAACAGGAAGGTATCACTACATACAGAATGGCAGTTTGCTCTGTGGATGTGTCCACACTAAACAGCATATAGAGAGCTAATCTTCCTTGCTTGCAAGTTTCATACAACCTGTTGTAAAAAGAACATACATTGCATAAAAATTATATGCATATATTCAAATACCTAGTAAATATGTGCTGTATTCTGAAAAAAAAATAGCATATGTATACGAAACAAGAAAGAATTTATTCAAGCAAAAATTAGTTTCAACTTCTAGGCTATTTCATATACACATCTATGATGCTGTAGGAGAGCTGGTAAAAAACCCATGTCGCTTAGGTCCAAGACACTACAAATTCAGTGACAGCTTATTTTCATTGTTGTTATTAAATTGATAGCTGAGAGCGCTTCGGTGTATTTAGCTCCATGTGGAAGTGAATACAATTTTGCATTCTGCCTCTAGTCAGGAACCTACAGTAGGATTTGTAGGACTGGAATTTAAAAAGACAAATAAAATCAGCAGCCTCTATGATATAACTTTTGCTAATTAAATTCCCAAGCTGGACAAGTATTAGAAGTCATTGGGAAAAGGAAAGAAGTTATTACTAGATTTTTCTGTGAAAATAGAAGGCAGTGAAACTGTTAAATGTTGACATTTAGCCTGGCATATTTAGGCAATAGAATTGCACCTCATCAAAAGAAATTATATTACCTATTACAATACCAAAATAAACTATGCTGATATCTTTCAGTTTATATGTCCAAAAAGCTAAGGTTCTGGAATAAATTATGAGATATTAATGTAAGTGTCATACATAATTATAATACTTTTAAGACATGTTTTGCTAAATTAAAATTCTGTAATTATCTCCTGTAAGTATGTCATGTATTCCCATCATACTTTGTCCTGAAGAACTATTGACTGGTTTTTTAATGAGCAAACTACAGTCAGTTCAGGGATATATTTCTTTTTTCTACCACATTTTTATGTAGAATCAATAGTTTTCTTCTTCCATGAAAGATAACTACAGTTGCTGTGGGATATAGAAGCATGATACAGTTTGAAACGATCTGTTGATCTAAATTTTGTGGGAAAAAAAATATGCACAGAAAGATAGAAGCTGTCTACTGATATTTGACTCTTAAAATTTAAATAATGATTGTGTCTTTATGCCGACTGCAGTGAAAAAACAACTAAAAGTAGTTTAAACTTATTACCTGCTCCCCATTACATTTTAAAAGCACTTGGGGATAGATTCTTCATTTTTTTTAAATGCAATGGGCACAATCTGTTTCACTGTAAATACGCTAGCAGAACTGACTCTTGAGAAAACGTATCTGATTTTGCCAGTGCTGCATTCTTAATGGGTTATAATTCAATTTGATAGCTATGATTTTTGACATTATGGGATCTGGTCCAGATCATAAAGGGTATACAAATCAACTAATATAGATTAGATGCTATGGTGGTCCATAACTGTTAAATGGGGTCATGGTTTTTAACTAGCTAATAGACTCTTCCGTACTAAATTATTTCATGGAATTCAGTGCCAGCTAGTCACAGTAAGATTGACATGAGTAATCTTAGGTAATTAATTTAAAAATTGTTCCCTCTTCTGGCTTCTGGATTGGATGAATTGTTACTAAGACAAATTACTTAGCTAGTCTTCAGTCCTAACACTATTAATATTTTTAATTAACAGTGAACTCTGCATGGTGAGTTACTATTCTAAGTGGGAATGAAAAGAAAATACTACACTTTTAGTCTCCTTAACTGGTTAGAAATAACAAGTGTTCATATTGTATCCCAAAAACGAAGTTTCTACACAACAGTGACTTCCCACATAATCGGTCTGTTCTTCTGAGTCAGTCATGTGAGAGTGATTCAACATCCTACTACACACAGAGAATTAAGGTTGAGTAGCACAGAATATCTTCAATGTCAGTGGACATTTTATATGACACTTGGAGACCAGTTTTGTTCTGACACATTGAAAGTCAGCAATAGACTTATTTTCAAGAAAGAAAGAGTATATAAACTGTTATATTATCATCAGCAGTCCAATTTCACAACACTATTTGAAGTAAGTGTATAATATCTTCAAATGTGTTGAGAGGCACATTCCTGTTCCTTTTTCCTTACACCAGGTAGTGAGAGTAGTTATGTAGTACTGTGCAGTGGTTTGGAAGAGGGACCCTTTAAAAAGGAAAAAAAAAAAAACCACATATATAGGCAGATAAGGACAAATAGCCACAGAGATGTGAACTGAAAAGTCTAAATGCTTTTCTACATGGAAATCCAAGTAATTCTGGCAGATTTATTATAAAGTCAGATAATGTTCTGTATCACATCACTAGCCTGATTTCTCATATTAAACCTGGGATTTGGGAGGTAAATGTTGGAGCCTAGTAACACTATCAGGGAAGGGTGAGCATTAGTTAACTGCTTATGTACTTAACTACTTCTAATGAGAATAAAATAAGGTGATTCTAAAGATGCTAATATTTTTGAGTGGAGACTGAGGAAATAGATGCTGCTTTCTTAATACTCAGATGAGAAGTTCAAAGAGTTGTTCTTTAGAACTCATCCATCAGTCTGTGTTTCTTAATCAAAGTAGAACATTTACAGAATCGCAGAATAGCCTTAATTGGAGGAGACCCCTAAGATCATCAAGTCCAACCATTAACCTCACAATGCCAATTTACCACTAAACCATGTCCTTCAGCACCTCATCTACACATTTCTTAAATCCCTCCAGGGATGGGGACTCCACCACTGCCCTGGGTAGCCTGTGCCAGTGTATGACAACCTGTTCAGTGAAAAAATATTCCTAATATCTAATCTAAGCCTCCCCTGGCACAACTTGAGGCCATTACCCCTCATCCTATCAGTTACCCGGGAGAACAGACTGATCCCTGCCTCACTACCCCCTCCTTTCAGGGAGTTGTAGAGAGCAATGAGGTCTCCCCTCAGCCTCCTCTTCTCCAGACTGAACACCCCCAGTTCCCTCCAGACCCTTCCCCAGCTTCTTTGGTCTTCTCTGGACACGCTCCAGCACCTCAGTGTCCTTCTTGTAGTGAGGGGCCCCAAACTGAACACAGTACTTGAGGTGAAGCCTCACCAGAGCTGAGTACAGGGGAAGAGTCACTTCCCTAGTCAGTTACTCAAGTAATTCCTTACTTCTTAAGAAATCAGAATAAAAGATGTTTTTTATTTTTTTAAACCACCATGATGACAACAATGGGTAGACCAGTAAATAGATAGAATGGATGACATACGGATAAGTATTGTGTAAATAATGATTGTTGGAGAAGTTTATAAATGCTTTAGAAGTTTATAAATGCTTTACTCTACTGGCTACTTGACTTTTATAAACAGCACACAACATTTCAGAATAACTATTGTTACTGGCAAGAAGGCCCAAAAAGAAAACTAATGTCATAATGAAAGAAAAAGAAGAAAAAAATAAACCAAAAAACCCCAAAAAAACCCACAATAGAAAATAAATGAGAAAAAACAGAAGTGATAAAGCGTGATGAGGAGACAGAACAAGCAGAAAGAAGAGACTAGCTATTGTTTTATACAGTGATAAACACACTCGTTACCCATGTTACTCTGCAGTTCCATCACCAGGTTTGGAAAGTATTCATGAAACAGGTTTCATTTCAAAAATGTATGAGCTTCATCAGGATCTCTTGATCAAATCACAGATTTGTGTATATTGTTATCTGGCACAGATAATCAATAAAAATGTGTGTTAACTCACTATAGAACACTTGGGAGGTCTATAATGTCCCTGATAAGACTATATGACACCTATTAACAGTGATGGAAATTAGAAGTGTGCCTTGACAAGAAAAACAGACTCCTCTATGCTTATATGTTTGAAAACTCAACGGAAATGCCAAAAAGCTACATTTGACAGCTAAAAGCTCATCACTATCACATTTGATCTGTTCTGAGTGACCTCAGTATCGGGTCAAATATTGCTTGCTAGTACTACTGAGAAAAATATTTACAGATTTTTGTTGGGAAAATGTTTTCCTGTTTATAAAAAAAACCCTTTAAAAATGAATGTTGCAATGACCTTGTAAGAAGGTGGGGGAAGCAGGGACTGCTGGTTATAATTAGCTTCTGCAGTTGGTTGCTGCTCTGAAGCAGTAACCGAGATCAGCATCGAGTGGCAGATAACGAATAACTTGGGAGAAACAGTTGGAAAAGCTCAGGTTTTAGCTACTATTTTTGTAAAGTGAGGCAACTTAAAGAATCAAGTGAGATAGGAGATTCTAAGGGTTTTGTTGTGGCTAAATTGTCTTGGTTTTTGTTGTAGCAAAATTATCTTGTTCTTGTGAGTCACTGTCAGGTGACTCATGTCAGCTGAGGGTAGACTCAGAAGGAAGGAAAATACGGCTCTTCGAAGTGTTGCATACCTGTCACTTGAACATAAGCATGGAATGCAGTGAGGGCAAACATGGTACCCATGAGATTTGGGTTAAGCTAATAAAACCATTATAGCTTTATAATTTGAACATACCTTATAAAGAAAGTACATCAAAATTATTTTTGGTTTGGTTTTAGTTATGGAAAAATAAGATCTACTCACTGGATAGGTTTTTCTAGTCCCACATATCTCTTGTTAAAATATTGATGTAAGTGTTGTGCCTCTCCTTCTCTCTTCTCATACACACACGGTACAGAGGTCAACATGCAGAAGACATGCAGAGTTATTTCAGCTGCTCTGCACTACCTTACATGCTCTGCTAAGCATATCAACAATTTGGCTAATTCAGTAGAATATGCAAGAATGGGGAGGACCCCGCCCCCCACCCCTTCCTCCCCCTCCCCTGGATTTCTAAAGTTATTCTCTCTTAAGCTGTAAAACTCAAATGCCCAAGATAAATAAACTTTTTCTGAGTTCATCATTCTGGTACTTAGAGAAGTATAAAACCATTCCAAGACACAGAGGCATTTTATCCTTGGTTCCAGTGTTCACCTTACCACTACACACATTAGAAAGAATTGAGACTTTAATTTGAAAACAGAGCACTGCATTTGTACATTTGCTTTGGTGGATGAGTGGAGAAGACTGATGGCAAATGTTATTTCCTGGGTTTTGACAACTTTTTGGACTTTGATTGGATGGATTCACTTGAAGTTAAGAAGTTTGCCAAGAAGACCTTTAACTGCCCTGCATATGATTCCCTGCTATTTTTAATATAAATGCAGTATTTAAAATCCATCTCTTGTGTCCTAAAAACAGATTCTGTCTTAAGCAGCTGTGCTTAAATTGTAAAATCTCACCCTTGTGTCTGGTTTCACATCTGGCAACACCCAGCTAACAGTTACAACTTAGAGTAATTAAGTGAGGTTTTAAAAAAGCCAAAATGATGTATAAAAATAAATTATTAAAACAGTATTTGGTTTTCCAACCATATTTTACAGAAACTTTGTGAGTAGCTAGGCTGTCCAGTTATTTCTAAAGGTGTTGATCAAAATAAGTACATGCTGAGGAAAGTAAAGGCACAGCTGTAAATGGGTGGGGACTGGGCAACGTTAAGCTACCTTAATTACTAGCCAGCAGTATGTCTCCACTTTGATGTCAACTATATGCTTTGGTGTCTCAGGGAGGAAGAAAGTTCAAAGGCTTTAATTTCAGGACAATAAAGGGCCTTGCTAATATGTGTACAGACTAACTGCAAATGGAAATTTTTAGTGTTAAAGATACAAATGTAGGTGGCTTAGGACTAAATATTCATTTTGTGTGTATATACAAAGTATGTATATGAGTACCATATAAGATGCATCTTAGGAAAAGAATGATGATGGATTTTTTTTTTTACTGATAAATCTACATATTTCTCTAATTTTTTATATGTCTGATACAAATAATCTTAAACATGACAGAAGATTAAAGAAATGATAACTATGAACAATTTTATTGACTTGTAAAATATATAAAACTACATATATGAAGAAGTTGGCCATGTTGCACTGCCATTTCTAGTCAGAAACCATACAAAATTGTACAGTTTTGAACAAGTATAGTTACCAAAAGACTTTGGCAAACTAATTATTTTTAATCAAAGACTAAAGATCTGACAATGAAAATCTGCTATCACTATACGACTGATATTAATGCAACTCTTTCTAATAACTATACTAGGCTTTGGACCTAGCCTCAAATAATAAATAAAACATATTAATCATAAATCTCATAGTACTTTCTTTGTAGATCTTGAATGTGTGTAGGAGGGGGGGTTAGGAAAGAGTATGGAACTATTTGTCCACACAGCTTTACAAAAAGCCTATTTTTGTTCAACCAAAAATTTACTGCACAAACTGAGATAATCAAAGAGAAAAAGTGTACTTCATTCAGTGTGAATGACCATTTGATAGGAGAAAGATCTGAAAGAATTATTTCATTTTCAGAAAGCTGTTATAAAACCTAGCAGAACTTCCAGGGTAACATCTAGCAGAAGGTGATAAAGCAGAGGATGGCACTGTTTTAGGAGACAGGAAATAAACTAAATCCCACCCTTTGCCTGACAGGATTCAAATGCAAGTTTCCCTCTTCCCAGAAGAGAAGCCTAAAAAAACAAATTATATGTCATCCCAAAGTGGGAATGGCTGAATAAAATAATTAAATACATATTAAGAGTCTCTCAATTGGTTGGTATAGCAAATTTTCACTTTAGTTTTTCAAACCAAATGAGATTACTCTTATGACTCTACACATAGATGATCTGGATTCCAAACCCTTTTCCAATTAGCATTCAGTTTGCTTTATCTACTGTTCACACTGTGGAGGTTTTTTTGTCTATATTCATTCATGCAGCAAAAAGCAATGTCAGCTGATGTATTTCACATAACACCACAGAGTACCCTTGATTCTCATCCGTGTACAGTTAACAAAGCAGTGAAATGGGTCCTATCTAGGCATCCTATTAGTAAGATTACTATTTTCTTTAAGGGCTAGTTCACAAAGTGCTGATAAAGCCTGATCCTGGCCATTTCATAAAAGGCCTGTTGACAGTCTCTGACACATCAAATAATTTGAAACGTACTTTTCGGAACAACTTCAGTTTATGTATCCTATCTCCTCAACTGTTGTGGTCAGCTGCTGTCTTCTATGAAAATATGGCTGGTTTAAATTTGTGTTGAAGAAACCTCCTGAAGAAACATTTTTCTGAGATATGAAGGCTATTATCTTTTGTAAAGCGGATTCACTTTTACTTTCAAAGGTTCTTTCTTTATGTAACAACTCATGTCACTCCAAGACAAACAGCAGAAACAGCACAATTGTTTCTGAGTAGAAAACTGTCCTTCAACAGAATTTCTCACCCATTTTAACAAGTACTTTTGTGCTCCCAGAATTATGTTAGACTTTCTAATTGCATTGCACAAAAGGGATTCAGCATCAGCTCTGTTTATGCAATACTAGAACTCAGTATTACAAAGAAATAGAATTTTAAATCCAGGTGCTATTTGAATATGGTTATGCCTGGCCCAGAGACTGCCCAGGTCTACACACATCTGGAAACGCTGCACAGTAAAGATGTTCAATTTTTGTCAAAATGAAAACAAGTTAAAATGAAAGCTTCAGGTTCACCAGTTTTGCTTTATCTGATGCTATGGGAGCACTGAACTGCCTTCTCACTTAGTTACTTGTGAAAGCTAAGAGCTTTGGTGGAGCTTGCTTAGGTTTGATAAAGCACTTCAAGTCCTCATTGATCTCAATCATGTAACTACAGAACAAATAGGAGTTTTGCCTGAAGGACTGAGCAGGGACTGCAAGGCTCTAACCTAAGTATCAGAAGTCTAATACAGAGATTTAGGTTGCAAATATTTACCAGGATTTCTGCTTTCAAATTTAATGACAAATTTTTAATAGATGCCAACAGGAAAGCTCTCCTATTGCAGGAACTAACCAGATCGCAACTTTTCAGGAGCCCTTTAATTGTGGCTTACATTTGTGCCAGCTGTTGTGTTCATACCATAAACGGAAGAAAACAGCTCTGGGGTGGACATTTAATTCTGTCTCTCTTGATAGCAAACATTAACCACTGGCCTGCTATCGGACCACCTGCAATGTGTTAGTCATTACAGAGGTCACTGTTACTGAACATTTTAAACTGTGAATAGCTTCAGTTTAAATTAGGTGTAAAAAAAGTCATTTCCTTTCAGTGATAAACTAAAACACCTGCAGCACAGCTCAAGTTTACCATGAGAGATATAAACTCTCACTCTCAAGTTGGACTGTTCAAGGACATACAAAACCACAGTTTTATAAGATAAATTCTTTCTAATCTAAATTATTACTGTGTTGCCAGATTAGGTGAATACATGCATAACTATTTCCCTAGATCGTAAGTTGCTCTTTGCTTTACTAGGAACAAATGACATCTTCTGTTGTGGATATATTACATGACTTTTCTCCTCAAGTCACTCATAATCTAGTTTTCCATTTTGCTAAAAAAACAAAACAAAACCCCACTGAAAACCCAAACTAGCCAACCAAAAACAAAAAAAAAGTGAGTATTTTCTATGTCTCTTCCTTGTTTGTGCTGTCCCTTCTCTATTATAAAATAAGAAACAGGGTATTTTAGTTCCAAATGTGACCATATTGCAGATCTGACTGCTAGAGGCACTTACTGATACATCTAGATTTTCAAAATTTATTTAAGAGGCTTATCTCTGTTTTATTTTACAGAACATTTTCCTTGAAAACAAATGCAGGAAGAAATCTGGAATGTTTATCAAAAAAACCCCAACCTCATCAACATTCTATTTTTAAGGATTTTTGTTTATATAAATTCAGCTGAGGCATCTAAAATAATTAGCTTGTGTGCTGGGTAACTATAGACCAGTCAGCTTCACCTCCATCCCTGGAAAGGTGATGGAACAACTTATAGTTGGTATGCCTAGAGACAAGGTAGTAAGGTGGATTGTGAACTGGCTGAAGGAAAGAAGCCAGAGAGCTGTGGTCAATGGGACAGAGCCTAGTTGGAGGCCTGTATCTAGTGGAGTCCCTCAGGGGTTGGTACTGGGACCAGTACTATTCAGTATATTCATCAGTGATTTGGATGAGGGAATAGAGTGCTCTGTCAGCAAGTTCACTGATGACACAAAACTGGGAGGAGTGGCTGACACACCAGAGGGTTGTGCTGCCATTCAGAGAGACCTGGACAGGCTGGAGAGTTGGGTGGGGAGAAACTTAATGAAATGCAACAAGGGCAAGTGTAGAGTTTTGCATGTGGGGAAGAACAACCCCATGTGCCAGTATAAGTTGGGGACTGAGCTGTTGGAGGGCAGCATAGGGGAAAGGGACCTGGGGGTCCTGGTGGACAGCAGGGTGACCATGAGCCAGCAATGTGCCCTTGTGGCCAATGAGGCCAATGGCATCCTGGGGTGTATTAGAAAGGGAGTGGTTAGTAGGTCAAGAGAGGTTCTCCTCCCCCTCTACTCTGCCTTGGTGAGGCTGCATCTGGAGTATTGTGTCCAGTTCTGGGCCCCCCAGTTCAAGAAGGACAGGGAACTGCTGGAGAGAGTCCAGCGCAGAGCCACAGAGATGATTAAGGGAGTGGAACATCTCCCTTATGAGGAAAGGCTGAGGGAGCTGGGTCTCTCTAGCTTGGAGAAGAGGAGACTGAGGGGTGACCTCATTAATGTTCATAAATATGTAAAGGGTGAGTGTCATGAGGATGGAGCCAGGCTCTTCTCAGTGACATCCAATGATAGGACAAGGGGCAACAGGTACAAGCTGGAACATAGGAGGTTCCACATAAACGTGAGGAAGAACTTCTTCCCAGTGAGGGTGACAGAGCACTGGCACAGGCTGCCCAGAGAGGTTGTGGAGTCTCCTTCTCTGGAGACATTCAAAACCCACCTGGATGTGTTCCTGTGTGACCTGATCTGGGTATTCCTGCTCTGGCAAGGGGGATCGGACTAGATGATCTCTTGAGTTCCCTTCCAATCCCTGACATTCTGTGATTCTGTAACGGCCACATTTGAGGTGTGCATGCATCTATCCATCTTTTCCTCAGACAACACAGGTGCTTGAAGATACCTATCTTGTCGTGGTTTGTTGCTGGGCTGGCCAATAAAAGGATGGCAGATGCTCTCTGTTAACCTCTCTCCCTTCCCAGACAGGGGAAGGAAAAGAAGAAAAGGGAGAGACACTTACGGGTTGGACATAAAACTAAAGCAGCTTTAATGAAACTGTAACAATAAAAAGAGAACTATAATAATGAGAAGAAAAATAATTAAATATTTACGAAAACATACAAAACCAGTATTGAGCTTCTCTCTCCTAATCACATACTCCCCCTGATAATGCTCATGTCACCACTGGTGTTGCAGAGCAGCGCTGGGAAGAAGCAGGCTGGGCTTCAAGATGCAGCAGCAGACGGGAGCTAGATTCAGGAATGTGCAGATCAGGGACAGATGAATGGACAGAATCCTCCCCAGATGCCAGCCATAGAAGATGAGCAAGGGCAGGAAGAAGGGCAAGAGAAGAGGGGCCTTTCCCCCTGTGATCTCTCAGCTTTATACTGAGCTTGACATGTATGGGATGGAATACTTGGTTGGTCAGTTTGAGTCACCTGTCCTGTCTGCTCCTCCCCAACCCTTGTGCACCCTTACACATAGGGGGCCCCAAGGCAGCACCAAGAGATTTCGGCAGTGACCTTGGTTTCTGCAAGATCAAGTATAAGCAAGAGCCTTTCTGCACACCATTGTACTGTGAGCTCAGTACTAACTATAAACATCGAGTGTTATCACTGCTAGGAGCAGACAGTGTCTGAAAAACATGTGGTTGACTTCAGAAAGTGCAGTCTGAGAAGAGACTGAACTGAAGAGCAAAATCACTGAAAGGAAAATTGGCTCTGTTTTAGCCAAACCGGAACATGTGCTTTAGTGTAACTATTGGTGAAAGAAGAAACAAAGAGTTAATCACCTATATACCAGTTGGATTCTTTTTTCGTCAAGTTTTAGTTTTCTGGGCCATCTGAGTGGGAATTATATTATCAGATGCTATTTGCAATAGGTTCTGAAGTGACATACAACAGGGGCAATAAGAGAAACAATTAAGAGATCAGGTAAATGTTAAATTTATGCAGTAGTATAGACATTGAAATAGATAATACCAGTCTATTCTCCATCTACTCTTGGACAGATTATATTAACTTCTAAATTTGACCATGTGACATTTTTTAAAAGAAATATGTGAAATCAAGATATTATAATTAAAAGATATAAGATCTAAAACTAAAGATAGTGAAATATCCTGAGTGAAAATCCAGCTCTTCAGACTCTGTATTCCACACATAATCCACAAGATGTTTGTGCCTCAGTTTTACTCTCAAAAAACTATCTGTACAATTCAAAACTGTTTGATTACGTGGTACGTGAAAACAAGAGAAAGAAAGGCTGGTGAGGTACTCATTTATCTTCAATTATTACTCTTTTCACACATTCAAACACTGGATTAAGTTTAATTCTCAGTCTGACATACTAATTTTCTACTTTAGCTAACTCATTTGTGGGTCCATTCTCTCAAAACTTGCTGAGATTGCAATTTATAGCGTTTGTTTTCCAGCAGTCTGTATAGAATAAAGTAACTTTGAAAACAGCAAGGTTTATTTTAGCTGAGCTCCCAGCATGTCTTGCAAAAGTAATAAAACAATAAAACTGAGTATATTTCCTGTCTCCCAAAAAACTTGCAAAAAATCTTGAAAAAGTTGGAAAATACTGTTAAAGATGTGAACAACAGAAAAGAATCAGGTTTGGGAAATTTTCAGGAAGCTGTATTCTGGTCTTAGTATTGCCCCACCTACCATTGCTGCCTTAATAAATGTGACTTATGAAGAACAGCAACAAAATGAAGTTAGTTTTAAATATCAGAGATACATCACCAAGGGATCCATTTTCCTTAATGTTCCAGTGTCTTTTTGCTTCCTCAGTAGTTAACTGGACTCTGCCAAAATGTAACAGCTGAGTCTTTGACCTCTAAATGTTCATGTGTGTTTCTGTTTGTATGTGATGCAGACTTTTTGCTTTCCATATTCCAACCTGTTATTGTCAGTCATTTCTCTAAAGACAAAATCTGCCTCCCAAGTGGCTTCTTTCAATACACCATAAAACTGAGTACTGGTGTGCTAACAGAAATGACTGCTCTAATGTGGGAACCACCTAACCTTTTCCCAATGTCGCATCAAACCGCACCTTATGCGGTCATTGACAGCTTTCCTGTGCTGAAGCAAGCCTACCCTGTAGATAATAAAATGCTGAAGCCCATTAATAATATTCCCATTATTTTCTCCAGGCAATGACTGTCAAATGAATGATCACATGTTTTGTAGATAATAGTCCTGGAAATATTGCACAATGCAGCTGCTTTTGGGCAGTCACATTTGTAGAATACAAGATGAACATTTAACTTATTTGACCTTTTCCAGGCAACTCCTAATTCTCTAAACATGTACTTATAAGTCCATAATATATTTACATCTAAGAAAAAGAATACCTCAGTAGCTCTACTCTTTTTGTAAATGTAACAAGTTTTGCAAGAAAATAGCGTCCTTTGATCTGTTTTAAGATTGAGTAGCCAAAACCATCAAAAGTCATGGAAAATTACTTTGGAAAAAAATAAATACCACCAATAAACATCAAACAAAACATTTATATGTATGAGAACTTCATCAACACAAATTCACGGAGTAAATTAGTATCATTTGAAATGAGCTCAAACCAAACTCATCATGTGCAAATGCCCATGTATAGGTTAAAAAAAAATAATTAAATAAACCAACTTTTAATCTAATATTGTTTCTTTTCTGAGTAAAAATTTTTTTAAAAAAACAACAAAACACAGAAAACATATAATGTACCAAGGAAGAACATGGTGCTCAGCATAATCAAAGAAACAGGCTCTGTATCTCTGAGTCACAATTAGTTTTTGTCTTGCCTCTGAAAAACATTGGAAAGCCATAGACTGATCATCAAATATTTAGAACCTGTAAATGGTAAATACAGAGAGCAATCCCAGAAGATGGTCTGACTTTCTGTCCTCTCCTTAAAGCCAAGATATTGTTCTTATATTTGAAATGCCATTTTCTTTACCTCTGAAATACCAATTACTTTTTCCTCTTATGTTCAGAATAAAATCTCCTAATCCATTGCAGGAAAATAAACCTCTCTTTCATTACTGAAGTTGCTTCCATAGTTATGATCCTCCTTCATAGTATTTCCACAGTAAGTTTAAATCTCACATGCAAAGCATGCTAACACCTTCTGGCAGTACTGCTATTATTTTTTTCCTGATTCTAATTTACTGCTTACTTCAACACTTTCAGTTTCTTGAATGAAACGGACACAACACACCACTGCAAGGAAGCTCATGAATAATCCTGCACCAAGATCTTCCTGGAGGTCTCTCAGTGGAAATGTGCTCTACAGTTTGTATTATCTCTTAGTGCCCTCTGTCTTTTCTGCCATATTAGGCCTTGAGAGAACTATGGAATGAGAACATCTCTGTGCTGCTCTCTAACCATAGAAGATACAGAACCTCAGCTAGGGCAGATTTTTATTCTGGAGACTGGGAAACTGGGCCAGTCTCTCTGTTTGTCAAACTGGCCTGTACACCTGGATTAAGTATTAGACAGTCTCATCTACTTATCTCAGTATGGCTATTGGAGTAAAGCAATACACATTGGGGGTGTTTGACCAACAACAGGCTGACAGTTGGCAGGAATCAATAGCAAATATTTTTCCTGTTATGGACTGGAGACTATAAACACCAATACCATGAACTGTTCATCAAGACAGAGTACCCTTCAAACTGTGGCCTTGTGACACTAACAGGAATAAATATATACATTTTAAAACTTGACCTTATAAACAAGTGCAAGAGCTCAACATTTATCTCAATACATCATGAACACTGTAAAAATATTATCCAGATTACTCTGTTGCTAATTCTAGAGAAAATCAAAAGCAGTAAAATGAAGCCAGTGAAGATGTTACTTCAAATATATTCTCTGAACTGCAGTTGGGAATCCTTCCCTTTACAGCTTCATTCTGTGGTCTTTGCAGCACTGATAACAATGCAATGGAGATTTTGAAATACTGAAAGGGAGGATAGCAGCTACAAAATGAGAACCAATTTTAAAAGGTCAGGCCTGTGTATTATCTGTGCAGTAAGAACAGTCTACCTCCAACCAAAATAAAATGAACGTATATAAAATCCTTGAATGATATTTGAGGAATGTAATCTATAGCTAGAGTAAATCACTATATACTGAACTACTGCTTTTGGAAACAAAAATTGTTCTCAACTACAAAATACTTGTAAAAAAAAAAGAATACATCAACATCATGCTGTATGTTCTATTCAGAACAGACTGTTTCCCTGACCATGAAAATAGTTGCTGTAATTGTACTCTTGAGTAAGAATGAGCCTCTGCAGGAGCTGACCCATGAAGGTCTGCAGAATACTTGAGGCCAGCAACAGTGTAAACTTATGTTGTTGTAAACATGGCCCTTAATCCATCAAAAGAAAAACATATGGATTCCATCTTTATTTATTTCTACAACAAGTCAGAGTCGTCATGACATTTTTAAATACTTTGAATATTATTGTGCTAACTTATGACTTAAAAAAGGCAAAACTTCAATCCATTAGAAGAAAAAGCCAGGCTCTTTTTTTGACTTGTTGCTCAACAAAAAGCAGAGTTTTCTAAACATTTCATTAAAATTAATAAAGCTGTTTTGAAAAGTTCTGTATTTCAATATTATTACAGCCGCAATAATTAAGAATTTGGCCACAACTTCAAGTCATGAAAATTCATCAATTCACATAGATTTAATTTACTAAATCTGTTATATATATGCAAATTGCTTTAAAGTTTATCTAATGGAAAAAAAAAAAACCACTTGGTTAAACCCTTGAAATGTATACGCATGAAGTAGTAATGCTCATGCACAACAAGGAGCAAAAAAATTCTCAGCATATGATAAAGAAGAGCTTTCGTCCAATAAAGATACAACATGATTATTGAAGGAAGGTTGAAAATAGATTTTAACACAGACAATTCAATATAAAGCAAAATATATGACTGAACCGGCCATTTACCAACAGCATTGTTCCTTCATTGGAACATGATAGTGCATGTCTGTTGTTACCAGTTACTGTTAGCAATTTCACTGCTATTTTAAACCAATTTCAACCAAAGCTGCTGGGGGTTCTAGCTTGCCCCTGCCTTTGCCAGACCTCTCCTCCCTCTTCCTTACACGAGCACTCAGACTCCTGGGACTGAATGGTGAGTCAGTTCTGGGAACCAATGTAGATAAAATATAAGGATATTAAACAAAAACATATATATTTCTTTTTCTCTCTCAGCTTCCCAAACCAGACTACTACCTTTAAAGGCAGCACACATTTAATGATAGGAGGAGAGCAGGACTGTGATAATTGAAGAATACAGTCTTAAACATCTGTAGAACTATACCCTAAAAACTTGACCTTAACTCAGCCCGCATATTTGTGTACTCAGAAAAGAGGCAGGACATCCTGGATAAAGGTAACAACAATATCTTCCTGACTGCCCCAGAACTTAGGTCTGTACCCATTAGCAAATGTGAGGGAGAAGGGAGAGAATTTTATCTCTGCTCTGCACGTGTTAGGCAATGGATAACCAATGTCTATGTAGGTTCATTTGTTCATATATTCAAGGAAAATCAATCTTTATAATTCAATTTGAAGTGAGAAACCTGAGAAACAGTAACACAAAGATTCTTAATGTTGCTGCCTAATAAGAACATTGGACACAAGTTTGCAATGAGAACTATGTACACACACAAAAAATAACCCAAATCAATTTTACACTGTCTGTGCAGAAACTTCACAGCATGGGGCAGTGAGGTAATGCCCGCTGCTGACATGGCTTGAAGACAATCACATCTGGAACTCTGTGTCCAGCATGGGCCACCTCACTGTGAGAGAGACTTAGAAAAATGAAGGGAATTCAGAGAAGAGCAACAGAAAAGGTTAGTGAAGGGAAAAAGATTTATGAGGAAAGATTTAAAAGAGGTAACACAGACTGGTCAAATAATTACTAGGTAAGGGATATGAGGCATGGTAGCAGTCTATAAATATTTCGAGAATATAAACATGCAAATAAGACAAAAGAATTATCTAGTGATGTTCACGGGATATAACTAGGAGTTAGAAGATTAATGAAAAAAGGGGAAAATGTAGGGTAAATATCAGGAAAACTTCTCAAAAATGAGATGCCTTAAACTGGTGCAAGATAAGAAGTGAAGTGTAGATCCTCTCTACCATTCAAGAAATTTTGAAACAAAATAAAACAATGCACTACAAGTGTACTATTGAGAAAATGCCTGCATTTATGTGGGGAAGAGAACCTCCAATTCCTTTAATATCAATAAAGTAATCTTAAACTTATTCAGTGTAAATTCACTTTAAAAACAAGTAGTCTTATTCATTTCTTAAACTCAAGGGACATTAACATTATGTGACTAAAATATTTCTATAGGTTAATAATTTTCAGATAATAGAAGAAATGTTTGGAAGGTTCTTCCTGTAAATCTGGTGACTAGATTTTGGGCATAAACAGGTACATTTTTCAGCCTAACTCGGAAAATTTTTGAAATCGTAAGTCATACAAACTGTTAGAAGATTGCTGAGGGTTTTTTGGTATTTATACTCCAGCGTATCAGAAAAAGGTTATTGTTATTTAGCCTACTCTGCATAATTGCAGCTTAAATTACAGCTCTGACGATTCTTCCGCATTTTTCTTATTATGACTATCCAACTTAAACAAACCTCATATTTAATACTGGTATGAAATTACCTTTATAAAAATATTGATATTTCATTTACATAGCAAGTTTATAATTTTAAAAATATTTGAGGCTTCTGTTTCCCAGGAGTTATAATAATTGAGTTTGTATTATTTCAAGTAAAATATATTCTCCTATTTTTACCAGTTTTAACACTGTTATTTAAAGTCTACTTTAAACCATTTAAAAATTCCCAGGTAACTAATAATTCCTCTAATCTTAAAAGAACTCATCTGTCCTAAAATAATGATAGTTAAGATCTAATATTTCCAGAAATATTAGACCACCAGAAAAAAACTCCACCATTCCATTAAACAGAGCTTGAAGTTTTCTGGTCTAATTTCTTATACTTCTATTGATGCTTTTATTCATCTTCAGAAGGAAAGTTTTTTAGTTAAAACCCAGGGTCCAAAGAAACAGTGAGCCAACAAGACAGGAGATATGAAAATTAGCAAGTGTGAGCAGTAGAACTACAGAAAGAGCTATTACGTTCTGCAATTTCAGTCTGTCAATATTAAGACTAAAATAGTGTTTACCTTTCTATATGTGTCTGGCTACTCAAAATCACTTTGATAAAGCAGCTTAAGTTGTGTTTGTTATTGATGGAGGATGGGTGCATGTGTGTATATGAGTGTGCACGTGTAGTTACAGATTAGACACTGAAAACTAGAAAGACTTGCAAAGAGAAATTTCTGAAAATATTTGTCAGAGCTTGCTTTCTTAGGGCCCTGTCCAAGCCAAACGAGACTCCGTGGCTGTTGGCCATGGGAAGCTCAGTAAACTTCCTGCACGAGGAATTCCAAGCAAACTGGAGTCTGCGCTCCAGCTGAAACCTGTTCTGTGGTGCAGGCTCATCTGGCTGCTTAACATGTCTTTATAGGAATATCACAAGGGAATTCATTTAGCCAGTTGTATAATAAGAGCCACAGAGTTCTGAAAGAAGAGTCTAGCGTGAGCTAAAAATGTCACGATTTTGTGTAGAAGGTCACATGTTACATTTGTTGTTCAGGCTCTGATAGCTTCACTGGAAATCCTTCTATAGAGCTTGAAATTTATTTTTAACCTATTCCTGTCTTTCACTTGGAGGAACTGTTGTTTTCCAGCTTGGTGGCACAAAGGAAAAGCTGCTGTCAGAAGAAAGTCTAAGAAGCTGCAGAATTCCTAGACACATCATTTCTCGGGGGAAATACACTGTGTGGTCTCATTATAAATATATGCACAGGGCTATGTGCACATATGTACATAAATATATAAGAGAGAGGGATCACAGATTATATTTTAAATGTTATTATGTGCTGTCATAAGCATGAAAAGGTTTTTGTTTTATGGGAGGCAAGCAATCATTCTCAAAATGGAAATGATTTAATATAATGAGAATTCATTAATATAATATCGTATTGTATATTAATGTCTTGATTTGTGTTCATACAGCAAAGACATTTTTGCTTAAATTGTACTAGTATAATTTAGGTTGTAATGTAAACATCTAGTATAACACAGCAGATTTCACTGGAGTCATATTCACAGATTTTCTATATTTTTGTTCATATAAGAGTAATGCAAAACTTATTCTCTTACTAACCTTTAGAATTAATTGTCCTCCACAAGTGATTTGAAGTTGAAATATAGCATGATACACATCTAAAATAAATATTTTACCAGTTATGTGATAATGACTTCAGTTAAAATGTAGGCAATAATTTGCCATACCCTCTGGCTTACATTTTGATCCCCCTTATGTTTCAAGTTGTGTCTCAAATACAAGACAAAGCACATAACCCTTCCTCAAATCCCTGATTCAAGGACACAGCTTCAGTGAATGAACATTTTTTATTACAGTAGATGCTTGAAAGTCAGTTCCTATACTTCATAAAGCCATGCACCAGCAGTATTACATGTATGTGATGGGCATTATCTGCTGCTGTAGAGAGGAAGTATAGAACCAGGGCCTACTTATCTGAAACCCAAAAAGGATCAAAACAGTAGAGTCTACAAAAACTTTACCTAACACCAAGAACACGTTAAGTATACTGAAGATGAAAATTATGAACATAACTAATGTTTTCTTATAAAACTAACGTACTGGTTGGCATCACCATTTTAATAATATTTCTTCTTTACACTCGTTTTACCTTACAGAATTGAAATATTAGTACTTTATAGTAATTTTCCTTCCACAATTACTGTGGTTCAATTACGCTCCTGCATATGCCAGGTACACCACAGTCTAATTTAATCTTCATTACACATTGCCATATTGCAATTATACATGCTATCAGTGTGTTAACACATATTTAAACCTGTTATTCCTTTGTCACTGATTTACAAAGAGGTACCTGAAAAGAAGCAGATGTCATAATTACATGCTTATTCAGCCCATTTTATACTAAGTTTCAACATAAATTGCAGATGAGCTAGGCATGTCCTGAAATTAATGTAGTGATAGTACACTAATGCTGTGATTCATTACGGTTTGTCAACGTGCTCCACTTCTGGAATGTGTGATAAAATTATATTAATACTGCACAGTAATGAGATTAATGAATTTGTACATGGGGAAGAATAATGGTTCCCTTTGTTAGACTATTGAAAAAATAACATATAGGTAATTAAAAAGAATTAGTCAAACTCCATACAACCCCATTTATATTAAATTAATTTGTCTGGCTTCATTTCTAATAATTGATCACTCTCTGTAAATTATAAAGCACTCCTCAACCATATGAACTACTACTGTAGGAGGAGAGATTCCAGAGTATTATGAACCATCAAGGTGGTCCCTGTGGGTTCATATTAATTAAGGTTTAACAGTTTGGAAAATTGTAGCAATATTTTATGATTCATGTAATTAAACTCTGTAACAAAATGTCACAACCGCTAGTTATATCTGAGCCTATGATTTATATCTTACCCTTATTTCAAAGGAAGCAGAAGTAATGAAATATTCTTAAACACACAGACAATCAAAGGGAAAATGTACTGGTTGGTTTTAGTGTTCCTAACTAATCACATTAGCATTTCATTGCCTCTACTTCAGGCACTAATGGCCACCATCAGACAGTGCAAATTAGATTAATTTAATATTCAACATCATAAGCTTTTTCAACAAAGGCTTGATTCTGATCTCCGACTTGTTTTACTCCTCTGTAATTCCACGTATTTCAATTGCATTTTCCCCTCTTTTCTGTATTAACAGTGCAGAATCTGATCCCTTCCTTCTTTGGTTCTCTAATGCAGCTAATACTTGCTAGCGAAGACTACTTCAGAATATTTGAAGTCACAGATCCTCTAAACAAAACAGAACTGCAGCCTAACATGCCTGATGCTGAATTTCAGAGCCTCACTGTGTCATATGAAAAGACTTTGAAAATGGGTTCTCTTATGGAAAAAGTCCTTGAATTATCTGTCATACTCATCGTGTTCTTGGGGTGTTGCTCTCCTTTGCTTGTTGCTGAAGTTTCTCACTTTTGATTTTTTTTCTGTAATCATTAGCACTGAAGAGGAACTTTTACAGTGACATTTTAGTGCCAAAAGAGGCATTTCAAAAAAAAAAAAATAAAATTGAAGTGTTTGGAAAACAGCTTTAATTTTGTCTGATTTCTCAAGTTTAAAAAAGCATATTTTAAGACCTGTAAATTATTGGTACTCAGAATAAAAATGAACTTCAGTTCAGCTTCTTATTTAACAGTATCCTATCATACACTGCTTCTCAGAAACCCAGAACCTACAGAGACAACTGCCCTGCTGTGTGTCATTTGCAATTGATGGCATACCTTGCACAGTGTGGCTCAAAGATTGATAGTAGATGGCAGATCAATCAAGCAGGGAGATGTCTAAATCCTATAAATTTGTCCATAATAAAGATGGTTCTAACAAATCAGATACCAGGCTTGAGACTAATACAAAAGCAGGGACCATGTATAAAACCCTCACACATTTTTCAAGGTTATACTTATTTCTATACCCTAATTTAATCTGGAAAGGAAAATGCTGACTTTAAATAACTGTTTGGGCTTTTTTTAAGAATTCTAAAAAAAAAAAAACAAACACTGGTGTTTTTATTTTTTTTCAGTCTGAGGGATATGCCACAGCTATCTCAGCTTGTGTGCTGTTGCTTGTGTAGAGAATGCACACTGTTTGCATTGTGTGGAATGTATTCTTATGTGCTTTGTGGATTAATAGGATTCTTCTGCTCCTACAACACTACAAAATTCTGTTTTCTGGTAGAAACAGTATCTGTTCTCAATGATCCCTATTCTCAGATGTCACAGTAATGGGCATCAAATAAGTACCAGAAAAGCATACTGGTTCGTACAAATGAGCAACAAATGTAAGTCTTGATGTGAGACCACAGAAGTCCATTTAATTGACCTACCAGGCTTCAGACTTGACTCTGATTGTAAAAGGGTATATTGCACCAACCAATCTTCACCAGTTCTGTGGCTGAAAGAGGGTAGCACATGTATTAGGGACAGTGGGTGCATTCTATAAGTTGACCGTAACGCTACAACTCCCCTAGGTGCATTCTGAGCCAAAATGGGGAAGGGGGTGCCTAGAGAAATAGTGTGTGGTTCTTTATTATCTTTACCAAAAGCACGTTTCCTGTCACAAAAATCAAAATTACTGCCTCTCTAAACTCGTAAATTACTATCTTTAAAATATAAGCATTCTTACTCCATCTTTGTAATCATTAGCCTCATCTTAGTAGCTTTTCCTACCAATTCTAGCACTGAAGAGCCAATTTCCAGTTCAGGTGTAAACTCTTCTGAAATATCTTTTAGGGAAGTGAACAGAAATATACACTGTAATTACAGGGGAAAAAAAAATTACTCTCTTCTGTTGGTATTCACATTCCAGCTTTACTTTTTGCTAGTTGGTTGGTTTTCCCCTCTGTATTATTATGTTGTCTTTTTCCTGGGAGTAAAATTCAGCCTAGGGCTTATAGGTTCAGTAGATAACAATTCTATCCTAATCTAGTTATGACAGATTTAATATTAACGGGACTAAGAGGAAAATCAGTTTCCTGACAAATGATGATAAAGTGAAATCTTTAAGTAATAATAAAAATCAACATGCCATATCACGTCACCAGTCATTCAAAAGTGACAAGCAGAAACAATCTGCTGAGACAACATCCAACCACAAGCATAATCACATTTATGATTTAATTCCCATTTAACATCAATCACATCAAATTAATAACCACTCTCAAAGAAAATTAAATCCTAAGTGTATTTTTCCTTTAAAGTGTTATGATCAGGGAAGAAAGTTCTAATTAAATCTTAAACCAGCTACATGTTTTATACATGTGACACCTGTAACTCGGCCAGCGTTGTGAATTGGCCCCATGTGGATTTTTGTCATAAAAGAAACTGACAATCCCTTCTAGCAGCTGCCATAAGTTTGATTAACATGCAACATATCCTTCTGTGAAAGTTCTTGTTATGAAGATTTTCCATTACTTTAATGACTGTGCAGCCATTTAGTTCTAGGAAAATACCACGCTACGCTGATGAGTGTTCGGCATGCAACTCGGAGACAAAGCTGTGAGCCAATGTTTATTCTGCTCTTCCTATGTTAGAGTGTTTGTCAACAAAAGATATCCTGCTCATACCTTATTTCATCTTTCCAAGTTGCCTATTCAGATGGTAAGGGGACCGTAAGAATAATTTCTTTAAGTTACTCAGAGAATTCATGGGATTCTGTATATCCTGAATCAGGGGTGGCCAGCTGGTGGCTTTCAAACTTCATGCCACTCCCAAGCACTTATGTGGCTGAGAGTGACATTATAATGTAGCTGCATATCTTCATCTGTAAAAGTGAGCCTGGGCACCTTACGACATAACTTCATGCCCAAACCATCCTTCACTGGAGGAGCAGACTCTTCTGGGAGCACCCATGTACGAACTACTCCCAGGATTCTGTCTTTTCCTAGGTATTTGGGATGTCTCATGTTTCTCAGCTAACTGAGGATTTGGTTACGTGACAACTTGCCACCACTGCTCCAGATGATTGTGCCTTATTGAGGCTGGAGACATCTAATGTAAATATACTACAGCTGAAACTATAGAAGTTTTGGAAAAATAGAGAAATACGTATTACTTCAGTAGTGAAAGATGCTCTTGGTCTTCCTGTCAGCCCTTGTTATTTTTATTTCAACCAATGTTCTAACAATTTAAGTAATCTTAATGTAAAACTCAGGCTGGTGCTCTTGTACCTCCTACATGCCATCACAAAGTAGCTCTTTTCGCTATTTATTGATGAAATTGCAGACACAGGAGAACTGCTCCTCTATGTTAATTCTTTCTTTCTCATCTCATGAAAACAGCCACTTGGAGAAAGAATGTATTTGGCCAACAATGAATTAAGTGCAATAGATAAGCATATACTTTTCTGTATTACTTTTAAAAAGTTCAGCAGGGGAATAGACTTTGTTTTGGGTCACAGATTCTGACCTAGGCTCAAGCAGAAGTCAGTTATGATAAACCAAATAATATAAAACACATCCTTAAAACTATTCTTTATAAATCAGTCTTATGATGGCATCCAATTTCTTCCTGCCTCTTTAAGCTATAACATATTTTAGGATCTTACAACATGCAAGTTTGTTATTAAATATTCTGCTGAATTATTCAGGGCTAAATCAAGATGTGAAGACACCTTTTTTGAGACAGAAAATTGGCAAACACTCTCTACTATGCCTTACAGCAAGAAAAACAACCTTGCTGCAGCTGTTGTGTTTATCATAAAACTGATGCTATAAAAATGTTACCTGAATACAAATGAAATTATTTTTATTTAAACCTCCCATATTGAGAAGCACATTTCCTCACATGACTCTGAGATCTCCAAGGCCTGCTGAGGATATCTGGGATAAAGTGGTTCATTTATTCTCACTTAAAAGTTTCCTGAAATGTCAAGCCCAGATTTTAATGCACTTTGTTGCTGAAGGTCAGATTGTGAGCCCCTTCAGTACACCAGTGAGCAGCTACTCACATGTATAGCTCCACTGTCTTCCTAGGAACTTAAGGTGAACAGCTGCATACCAAGATAAGTCATGATCTGTCCCTTACAGACTTCACAGCTGCTAGTCACAGAGAGAAACCTGCTCAGCACAAATAACTTGCACAGTCTGGTCATAACCACAGTTGCATTCACATATTTGTCATTTGAACTAATGGCTAATAATGTGAAATAATAAGACGTTCCTATGCATAGCTGGAATTCAGAAATACAGCTTCCTATGAAAAGGTAATTTCTTATTGGGCAGAAAAGATGGGGTTTTTGCTCCGTGTTTCTTCACAGGAGAACTAATTCTCCCTGTTTTTCCATGTCTTGGATAAGTGCAATGGTTTACATAGGAAAAAAATCGGGATGACAAGTGTGAAAACCAGCTTTAGCACAATATCTACAAATGGTTCTAAGACAACTGTACTTACACATATATCTCAATTCCAAAAGGCATTTCAGCATCACACTGCTATTTTACTACTTGATTGCCATTTAATTCAGTTAGGTTTCTCAAATACTTTTGACACCCCATATCTTAGTAGTTAAAGAAAGGATCCTAAATAGCAACCACATAGACTAAATTTTTCCATTTAACTTTTAGAACTTTGATGTCTGCAAACCTCCACCCAATGCACACACCTAGTGTACCTCTGCAATACCCCTTGGGATTCTCCAGTCATTTCACCTGGGCAAGATGGCACCTGCACCAGGTCAGTATCAGAGTTATTTGAATCTGTGACTTCCAGATGAAACCCTTTATGCTTTTTTACTAGTGTTCTATGCCTGCATCTCTGCCATTATGCATTTGTGTATAAAAACATATATATATTTATATGCATGCACACACACACAAATCAAAACAGAATTAGGAAAGATTGGTGGAGATCCTGATTCATGAGTTATAAATCATCACAGTCATAGAGAAATAGATATTACTGGAACCACACAAGTACATAGAAACACTAGCTTGGAGGAAAAACTTCTCAAGTCTCTCAAGTGAAATGCGTTCTGTGTTCACAGCTCAGAGTGAACAACCTTACTCTGGTCTCAGGGCAGCATATTAATTTGTTCTATCAGCAGCTTTGTTATGGCAGGACAATAAGCTTTCCATCTTGCCTATTATTTTATGAGTCTTTGCTCTATACATCTTTTGTCTAAATATTCATAACCAAATTTGAATAAAATGCGTATTAGTAACAACACAAATAAGAATGATCGATTTGCATCATACAGGTTGTGTAAAAGCCCATACTGCAAAACTTTGATTAATGAATCTCCTTCTTGTACTTTTCCACTTTTCAATTACTTTTTTTCTCTTCTTTATTAACTAAAGCTCATTTATTATTGAGCTCAGCTTTGCCAGCCAGAGTACTAGCTGGTAGCAAGGAGTGTTAACCAGAGACTCGGAAGAGGTAGATCGACACTTCCTCCCAGAGTTAAATGCAGGAAACCAGTCACATAAGCAGGAGGTTTGAGAGTATTAGCAGTGGTTTTAGGGGAAATTAATCTTGTTTCCAAGAGTAAATCTACATGGCACAAGCTGGATTGAAATAAAGCACTGTACTAATGGTGCAAGCTGGATGATTTGTACTACCAGAGCAACTTGCTCAGGGTTGTCTTGAGTTTCACACAGATACATGCTTTAAACCACCCATAGCTAAATCATCTCTCATCTTTCTCGTCAGCTCCTTTCTCCTTTTATTCTTTTCTAAACAGCAATGGTCTAATCCAAGATGCACACATTTGCTATGTTCTTTTTTATTAAAAAAAAATGCTTAATCTGGCAATATGTTTAAAGCATACCCAAAGTTTGGTACCTCCTTCAACTTCCTGCTCCTCTTGGTTAGCCAGGAACATACTTTATAAAGCACTCTTTCAATTTATTTTCCTTCAGATGACTGAAGTGGTTTTGTCCATGGTCTTGCTTTAGAAGTTAAAGCTTATTACAAGATTACTTTCATCAGAGATCAGAGCTGTACAGGTCACCTCATCAGATTTAAATTAATGTTGCATAAGCAGGCATTTACAAATTTTCAAAAATTACCCAATGAAGGGTAACTTAATGGGTAACACTAATAACTCCTCTGCAAGACAGTTTTCACTAGATGTCCCTTTGCTTGCTGTACACAAAAGGCTTTGGGGGTCACCTGTATTCTGAGAACTGCTGTTAAAGGTTTATGTTTCAGTCCTGCAGGAGTTCTGCCTCTGGCCATTTCTTTTCATCAAGTAAAACCTAACTTGGAGGCTGTTATCTGTGCCCTGGCCCATTGCATCTTGCCCCTACTTTTTTCTGTTTAGTAGGGTGTCACTGATACTTGCCATATGCTCTGGTCTTATGTGGGTAGTCAATATGTTAGCTATGTCTTTAACAAGCACTTGACAAAGTAGTGGAGCAGATTTTTGAACAAGTATTTGGTAGTTAGGTGCTCAGCCCATATTGACTGTCAGCAATTTCCCTTCTAAAATTATGCTTAAAAAAAGACATTGAAACATGCTGTCCCATTTGAGTGACCCTGCTTTAAAGACATGTGGAGACAAGACAAACCATAGTCAACTTTTAATCCTGCCTTTCATAAATAAATCCAAAGGAAAATTATTGCAGCAAAATTTAGAAAATTATTCTTCTTTAAACACAAGCCTAATTACAAATGAACATCAGCTATAGGCTATCAACTAATGCTGTTTATTACATTGATTATAACAGGGAATCCCTAGGGTTAGTTGATGAAATAAAGATTTAATTTGAGGGTAAAGCACAACAACAAAAATGTAGCTAATTGTAAACAATAGTATTCCAAGTCCAGCTGAGTCCATCAATATAAAAACAGAAGTTAACCTCATCCTTCCACTACTGTAAACATATTAAATGCTATTTATTGTGATTACATGTGTGTGGCCTGTTACAGCCTAAATAGGAACATTTTCGTGACTGAAAGACATAAACATCAGATAACTAACATCATTATTCCCATTTGAAAGATATAAAACCTAAATATTAATTTTAATAGTAAGGTTAGCAAATTAGGAAACACACTAAAGTCACTGCAATAACATCCATTGTTAGTAAAATGCTCTAGTTCCAAGAAGATTAAAAGTGCAGGTGGGATTCTGCAGGAGTTTATATGCTATCCTGACATATGTCATAAACAGAGATTTTATACAAAAAAAAGAATACAGATTTTCCATCAAAACAGAATGAGTCAGAGTAATGGAAATGAAGTTAAAAGGCTTTTTTTTTTTTTTTAAAAAAAGGACCCTGTGGAAAACAATGCTTGTAAAGAAGAGAGGGGAGAGCAGGAATCCCCTGCAAGGTTACAGACAACACTCAGTCACCTCAGGTAGGGAGACCATGTTGTGCACTAACTGTGCTGTGGGGAGACAGGCACTCATGACGCTCCCTATGGGGCCAGACTGAGTTCAGCAGACCAAATTCACCCGCCACCACCCCAAGTAAACACAGCCAGATTGTCCTTGAAGGCAAAGCAGCTGCTCTGTATGACATAGAGCCAAACTCCAGAGATGTCCTAGACCCCCTCGTGTTGTCTCTAGAGCTCCTGACCTGAGCTGGCTCCCTCCATGGCTTAGCTTTACACCCTAGCTAGTAACCTCTTCTGGCAGACCACAGCAGGACTCAAGTTGGGTTTGGTACAGTCTGAATGTTCTGCTGCTCAGCTATCACAGACACTCATTACCAAATTTAACAGAAAAGTGACTTGTTCTATGTCTGTACAGCACCTTATGTTTTGTCAACACTTGTCACCCCAAAGGATGCAGTGTTACATTTGGAGTAATGCCAGGCACCCCTCAAGGCATATTTTTGGTAGTTTCATGACATTGCAAATGACTGTGGTTAGTTTTATTTTTTTTGTGGAAAAAGGAGAAAAACGGCAAATTGCCAGGAATACCCCTTTACCTTATCCCTCTCCCTTCAAAGGTATTACCAGAGACAACCACTGACATGAAACAATTAGCACTTTGGAAGTCTGTTTCAAGAGGGGAAACCAGGAAAGGACATTGTCTGATTTGCAATCTGAAACCATGGCAGATTTGCACTGTGGGAGTTGGCTCTGCCTTCTTGGTTACAGCCTCCCTGTTTGAAAATACATTTCCACAAAGGCAGTCCTTTCATGTTTTGAAATTCAACTGGAAAAAACTTGGATTTCTTAGTTTGCTTCACACTGCTCTTTTTCCCATGCTGTTCTCAATTCCAAGTGGTCTCTACTATTATTATTTTAAACTTTTCCCAGTATTGCTTTTGCAGTAATATTTTAATATTGCATGCATTCAATATCAGCCATCCTTAAGGGATGTTTTTTTTCCTTCTGCACTGTTTTATTTGACATTGTTATGTTACTGTAAGCATTGCTTTGAATAATCAACTGGTGGCCTGTAGACACTGGAAGAAGAAAGGTCAGACACTGTATATGACATATGATTTGCACATCCTTGAAAGGGAAATGAGTCATCTACACAATACAAACAATGATAACTCAGTTGCATATGACTGATGCAAAAGATAAGATATGTTTATAAATTAATAAACTTCCTCATTATGGTGATAAATTATGGTAAATTTTTTTTAAAAAAAATATTTTGCGTAGCAACCTTTCACTTAAAAATAATGCTGAACTACTGATACACAATGTCTGTATGATTCCTAGCACAATTCATTTATTCTTTGTAGACTTTTTAAGTGAAAAAGCATCAGTAGCTTGTTGATAACAGATGAAGCACTCAGAAGCACAAAGCAAGCTTTGCAGCATGGCTAAGGACATTTGGCTTGCCAGTATTACCACACGGGTATCACAAGAGCTCTGCACTCCTACTTTGGCACGGGGACCATAAAAACATGACACCGTGTTTTAAGAGAGTTAGTAAGGGAAAAGAAACAGAAAATGAGACTTATCAAACCACGATTAAGAACACATTTATCTGTAATTTCCAGCTCTTCCCATGGCATCCAGTAGTGTGAGCAGCTCCTCCAAGTAAAAACTACTCTTCTAGCCAACCAGATAAGGAATTAATTGCAGAAGGAGAGACCAAAAACCTTCTCTGTCCCTCTATTCCACCTTATCAACCCTGCTGGAAGAAAATTTAGTAGTGGGGAAGAACATGTAGGGAGTGGGCAGTCCTTAGAAGTCCAAGATGACAGGCTCAGTCCTCAGAGACCTCATAGCACTGGCAACACGCCACAAGTCCTGCACTTGCCTGCTTGTTCTCTAGCTGCTGCTGCAGAAAACCTGTCAGACACAGCAACTATGTTCTCTGTACCATGGTTTTGTTCAGAGAGGCCATGCCTTACCAGCAGATAGCTCCAGTTCAGCAGCTAGGGAGGAGCTTCCTAATAGAGAAAAAATATTAAGGACATCACAGCTTCCTTTCCTTTTTCACAATGCATTTGGTGATCACTTTGGCTCGCTTCCATGCTGCACAGCAGTTGAGAGTATTTGATCTTTGGCTAGGATACCTCACAGCCTTCCCCAGATGAAAAGTTCAACTCAGCTAGGTGATTAGGAGTCCAGTTTGAAAGCACAGCAGGATAAAGAGCTCAGATTAAAATCAGAAATATTCCAAACACCACAGCTCTGAGAGGGCTGAAGTTGAAATTAAATATTAGAGTCAGCACAATGCAAGAAATTCACAACCAACTGGTGTATATCTTGCATAATAAAAGTTTAACCACATATGTTCTTAATATGCAGGCTAGAGACCCGAATATGACCTGGATAAATCCACTGTAATGTGAACCAAAACCTTTGTTATGTACCTTCAGCTTCATAATCTACAAAGCTGAAGGTTTAGACTGCAAGTGAGCTGAGCCTCAACAACAAATATCTCAATTTATCCAGCTAGTTATTTACAAACAGCTGATAATTACTTATGCTATCACTGGAGCTGTAATGTATTTTATCAGTTGCTGCAATTTTTTTTTCATTTTGTATAGCACTTTCAACTGTCATAAACCAGTACAACAATCTGCCAACATGAAATAATTAATAATTATTATGTGAGTGACTGATTTACTTTGGAGAACATGAAAGGCCATGAAACCTGGAGTTTCCTGGTCTACATAGTGTGCATAAAGGAAATGAGCATAAGCAATCACTGTCAGCTGTTCTTGTAAGTAAGAATTGAATCATTTATCTGTCTGTATGTATACATTATCATCATCTCCCACTCTGAGGTAAGCCCTAATAGCACTTTACGGTACAAAAATAGGTTGTTACAGATATTTCATAAAAAATACTCCTCCTTTTGAGAATGATAGCTGAACATATACATATTTAGCATAAAGTGGAAACTTCTTAAAAATGCCATAACCTGTCTCTAGAACCCCTTTAGTTTTTGTCTATACCAATTAAACCACGGCTGAACTCCAGATCTAATTCAAATTTATACTGTACAGTAATAATCGTGTTTATGTAAATGCTTCCTTCTCTTCATAAGATTTCTATTTATGAGCATTTTTTCCAGTATTAATCACCTTCAGGTACCTATAGATGCGATGTTGAGAGACATGGTTTACTGGTGAATTGGCAGTGCTGGGTTAATGGTTGGACTTGATGATCTTAGAGGTATTTTCCAACCAAGACTATTTGATGATTCTGTCTTCAACTGTTTTAACACTTCAACAATTTTAATTTTTTATTTTCCATCAGAATGCTGAATTTATTCCATTATCTTAATTTCTGGCCATAAACCCATTTAAAATCAATCATATGATAGTGTCTTGTTCTAATTAAAGTTACAGAAAAACTTGTTTTGACCTAAGTGGAGACAGAGCACATACTTAGCACAGTCACGATTTAGTGTTTGCCACCACCTCAGCAGAAATCTAAAAATCAAGGTGAAACCTGGAAGATTTTTTTGAGCAATCATACGATTCAAAATAAAATTTATGATTAACTTTCTATGTGAGCAAGATAACACAGTAGCAGAGTGTAAACAGGGTGGTAAACACATTTACAGGCTGTGAATAATATAATACATAAGGCTGTATGACTAACAAACTGCTTGGATTAGAGGCCAAGCCACTTCCTGAAAAATTAAAATACATTTTTTCTTTTTCCCTTGATAAAATAAATGAGATATAAATAAACCTAACTACAAATAAAGAATAATTGATTTGATCAGGATATTTTTGTCCTGTGAAGTTCAGGCTTTTTGTTCACATGAAGTATCTTTGGGTGTGACACATCTATGAAAAGGTTTGTACGATGTAGGAAACTGAAACGCCTGAGGGTTGATGACACAGAAGGTCCTTTCTAAAATTGCATTCACTGCTCCTCAGTGACAGCATGGCCATTTCCTGGCCATGTTGCACAGCCCAGTGCCTGACAGGCTGAACTGAGGCACATGCCTCTGAATCAGTCTAAGCAGACTGAACACTGAGATCAACAGATAGAAGTGAGACCATCTGAAACCAAGATGGGAGTGTCTGCAGGTAAAGTCCTTCAGAACACCAAATTCAAATGGCCTGAACAGAAATCTCTCTTTCGGAGTTCAGAGTTTGAATTGCAGCATGGACAAACCTTTCAATTATTTCCCAAATCAATCCTGCCATATCCAGACTGCTTGTTATACAAGTACTGTTTGAAGGTGTAAAAATACATGAAAAATCACCCTGATTACAGAAGGCAGGTGGGAGATACTTGATACCAAGTATTCCTTTGCCCCAGTCTTCCCTCCTGGCTGGCAGGCTGGTACCCAACACGTCCCACTCCTGCTCTTCCCTGTTTGCACCAGCCTATGCTACCACTGCTGCTGCTGCACCCTGCTCGAGCGGAGCCAGGCTTTGCTGTGCTCCATCTTTCTGCACAGGCAGAGTTGCAATCCAGGCCCAAGATAACACAAGAAAAATCTTTGAAGAGTTCTGAATCTTTTACCATAATCCTCTCTTTCCTCATTCCTCCCTTCCTTGTACTATATTTGACTTTAATGTCTTTCCTCATCATTTAAAATGCAGTTTATGGGTGTTTAATCAAGAAAAGTAACTTCAAACTCTTCCAAGTACTGAGGAAGAAAAGGAGCATATACATAAGCAGGCTTTCTCCCAGACTGCTTTCTGATACTTATTCCAATAGAATGCTAATAATTATGTTAAAAAGCTAATTTAAGAAATCCAATTTTTGGAAAATGGGTTTTCAAAGAGCACATTTAACAACTAGAGAAAGTTCGATCCAATTTCCCCATTAGAAGAGGAAGGAAAATCCAATTTTAATCTATTTTTGTTCTCTTAAAAAGATGATATATAGAAGTTACTTTGAAAATCATCCTTTCAAAGTAGAACCTAGTATAAGCATGTGCTAACTTGCAAAGCGCAATTAAACTGTTCCGATAATTCTGCCTGAAAAAATTAGCAGCAATATTGAGAAGGCAAGTTGTTTTCAAAATGTCCATGGCAGAAATGCTTCTGTGTTAAGCTGGTATTGATTCTGAAACAATCTTACACATGATAAATGAGAGCACATTTAGGAGAGGATTCAGTCATAAGAGCTCACAAATCAATCAGCTTGTCAACAGGCAGACCAAATTCAATTTTTATTCTTAGTAAACTCTTATTTGGTGGTAAGCCATTGTTTACTTTGAAATTGGTTTACAAAGGAATAGGGGAGGAGGGGAAACACAGGAAAGAATCTTTCATCAACATATTAGAAGTTGGTATTTCATTCAGGGCTGGGACAGAGAAAAATCTGATTGTCTCTTGGATAATGCAAACCTTTCATCTCCTTCTAGATGATCATAAACATTTGGTCATATAATGCCCTTTATGAGAATTATTATGAAATGCTGCTGCAGATAGAGTGCGACATGGCAGCACTAATTTGTAACAGAGCATGGTGTAATTGGCATGTCATATTCTAAAGCAAGAACTTGATGTACACAAGAGCTGCTGCGTCGCTTTGCCAAGCAATGCTATATTCCTGACAAGCAGTTTTCATTGTGTTCATGATGGCTCAATAGTGAAATGACATGGTAAAAAAACCCCAACAAGCCACTAAAAAACCCCTACAAACCTGTTCTCCCAGAATTCCCAACCTCCTGACGCCAAGAAAATCATTAACAGTAACCTGGTTGGAACTTGAAAGGTTATTGGAACAGCTCCTATTTAACATAATTAATTTATATAATCTATTAGCTATTTTGTACTGCTATCACTACTTCATTTTTGAAATGTTATTAGTTCAACCCAGAGATTCTAACCTAACAGCTACAGACAGTCCCTGATGCTGTAGAGGAATATCCTCTATATGAGGCTGCTCAGTCACTTCCCTCTCACCAGCCTACAGATGATTTATTTTGAGGAAGAATGTAACCTGAACAAAAAGTGGAAGTCCGTTGCTAGGCCTTACACAGAAGAGTCTCCCATTAGGATCCCAAGCCTTATCTTATTAAATCAAGTCACCAAGAGAGCTGTACTGAGAGAGAGCAAACAGATATTCTGACTCAGGGCTGACGCAAACATGATTTTTGAGATTTCTCTTTCAGGATTAACTTTTGGAGAGCAGAAATCAGAATATGAACTATTCTTACTCCTTTCTCTCTCTTCATTCCAGTTAAAATGAGAAGTTATGGGGTTTTGGAGACAAAGGCTTTATAATCATAGAAAGAACAGGACTTCATTGGTGTTTTCTTCTCTAAGCGTAAGCCTGTTCTCTGTCACAATTCTTCTGCTCATTACCTCCTTTGCCTTTAGATATGTAGGAATGTGGCAGCCTAAACAGCACCACATTTGGATTTTTCTTCCCCCTGTTGGTTGACAAAGCTGTCATCTGTGTCCCAAGCCCATGCATTTCTGTAAAGTACACATCCATTTGATTTTATTTCACCAATATTAGTTATGTTCCTGCAAATAATATTTCTAAAGATGCTTATGGAAGAGGAATTTATGTGGATTTAGCACACACTGCCAGACAGATGTCATACAGAATTTACATTTGGAGCATGGATTTATCCAATAAAGGATCTGTTCCACAGTAAATTCATTGGGTTTTGTCACAGACACCCATCAGGAACACAAATCCTGTGGGATGAGTTTTACTCTTTATTCAGTGGGGAGCCAGACTTGGGAAAATCCATCTGAATCATTTTGGTTCCTTAACGTTATTTGTTCCTGCCATTGTAATGTAATCAAATAAAAGACTAAAACAAAACAAAAAAAACCCAAAAAACAACAGACCACAAATATGAACATCTCCAAACATTGCAGCTGGAATTTGTAACACAATCTAAAATTCATAGCTGATATTTTAAAGTCCCAACCAGCTGACCCAGAACTCCAACTCCAAACATTCAAAATCTAATAGTTTCCAAAATCCTAGTCACAGCTGGAAATCTAAGGAGAGTAATACATATGCTTAGCCACATAGGATAGTAATATGGATAGTAGTAATACACTTAGGCACGTATGTCTTGTATGACAGACATGAAGACTGTGGAGAATATAGAGGATAGCTCAGACAGCCTGAACTCACTCTAAAGAAATATATGGACAACAAAAAGCAACTTAGTAGATGACATATTTTTAGTCTGTGATGGTCCCATACTTCAATTGTTACTGTGATTTCTAATTTTTGAAGATGAGTGAATCTTAAAAGCCTCTTCTTGTCAGACATCTTGCAGACACTTCCAGGATAACAACTATAAGATCATTAAACATCTTCCAACAAGTTCAATTTCTCCTTCTTTCTCGTGTCTCTTAAAACAATCAAACTTACAGGAAACCCCTAACAAATAAAAGCATTTGGAGGAAATATTGTGTTCTGCTTCTTGTGGTGTAAAGGAAGAAGACAGGAGTATCTCGTTTCACTGTTGTGTTTTAATGAGAAAAACTACTCCTTTGCTTTTTATCCTTCAATCTCAGAGCACATGAGAAGCATACTGGAACCCAATAATACTTCCTTGAATGACCAGTAAAAACCTGTTAGCTGCATTCTTTTTAAAATAATAAAAATCACCAGAGACCCATGTCAACGTGAACAATCTGTTAAATGCAGACACCAGTGTATGACATTACTTGAATAGTAATTAATTCTTACATGACTTGGAAGTATCTAAGAACTAATATCAGACATGAAGGTAGTTCTTGAATTTTATTGAATTTTAAACAGGTAATTTGTTTTCATTTCCTTCTTTATCATAGATATATAGCTTTTCCATTTTTACTATATAAAATTGGCATATCATATTCTCTGTTGGAAGCAATATTAAATTACTTTTAGGAAACAAAGAATATTATATATGGTTTTTTTCTGATCTGTTTTTAACCAGAATAAAGCTGCACATCTGGTATATTTTAGTTTTGGGATATGGAATATCTCTGTCTTTCCCAAACATTGTCTACTGTAAACCAAACTGAACAACTTTCGGAAGTGTTCCTTTTTCACTGAAATTTGAACCCTATGGAGAATGCTTGGCATATGGATTAAAAATGGATGTGAAAAACCAGTCATGATAGGAACAAAGGGATTTTTTTTAGACCACAGGAATGGATATAAACTTAAAGGTGCAATCCATCTTAGCTTCAGTTATTAGGATATATAATTTAGAAATCAGGACTGGATCTAAGTCAAAGGTGATAAATGAAGACAGCATACTTACAAATAATGATATTCAGGAAGGAGAAGTACCTGGTGTGTTGGGTTTTTTTATAGAGTCTACGTGCATTTTTGTACTGAAATCAAATTTACAGTGTTGGGATACATATTTCAAATGAAATTGAAGTTGTACTATTTATTTCTGAAATGAGTCTGGATTGCAGAGGAGGCAGGTAAAAAGGTGGTCCTTGCTATTGTGTTTCTGCATAAACTGTAAGTTCCTAAGCATCTGCATTTCAGTGCAAGTAACATCAAGTCTAAGGTTATGTTGATTCCTAACCTGGCGCAAACTGAAGAACCACCCTATGCAGTACAATCACAATATAATTGTCAGGGGCTTATTACAGAGTAACAGAGCACTTCCTGCAGAAAATTCATCATGAGTAAAACCCCTTCCCATAGGACTAAATTCAAACCAATATTGCTCACTTTTATCTAAGTTTTCTGTTTGAAGAATGGAAGATAATCTAGCCAGCTGTTCAGCTGCATTTTTTTTTTTAATCTGTTGCTCTCATCAACTGAAGGAGAATCTGATTATACAACACTAAGATCAAAACCTCAGATTTCTTTTTTGTAGTGTTTGAAATAACAAAAAAATCAAACAAAAACTTCTCCAACTTGCCCCATGGAACTGGAAAGCCAAGATAAAGAAGCCCAGGCATGAAAACAGCTTTGGTATTGAGAATCCAAAGCCCCATACACACAGAGAATGAAACTCAAAACTCCTAGGCTAAATAGAAGTGTTAACCTACTGCCTCTGACCAATACAGAGATGAAAAGAAATAAGGAAAAGCATTTTTGTTTCCTTCATGGATCCTTTTAAACTATAGCAGAAGCAATGGAGGTCAAGCACAGCTTCATTTTATGGATTGCTGCTCAATGATAGGCTCAACAAAGTGGAAAAATATGCACTGATTAGAGAGAGAGAACAAGCCTTTGACTTCTACTGGACAGCATCTTCCCATCCTCCCCATTCATTTTATGACGCATGCCTTCAATTGCAAAGTACTATAAAAAGCTTCCTGAAATTCTTGGCACTGCCACAGATTTGATTCCACAGTGGCTTCCAGTGATTAACAGAATGCTAGAAAGTGCAAGACAAACAAATATCAGGTGAATGGGGAAAAGAAACTAGAGTATCATAAAAAGTGCACATAAAGTGCATTCCGCTTGCCAGCAGAGCCAATACTTATAAAAAAGTAGTCTTTGAAAGCCAATCCCTCCCATTCTGGGCAGAAACCAGATGAATTTTTAAAGATTTTATTTGCTGTGTTTATGAATATTTTTTTTTTTTCAGATCAGAACAGTAACTTAACTGGCAGAAAGAGCAAACACTTTCAGATTCACCTCTTTCACTAAAATCTCAGTTTGTGTCTGAACTCTTTCATTGACCAATAGTAAACTTGATCATCTGCACATCAATTATTAAAATGCTAACTATAAGGTTGTACATTATAAAGCCTGGCTATATTATAATATTTGTTCCTCCAAGCAGCTCCTTAAAATGCATATTTAGCTAATTTATCCTATACTTTGTGCCTCTGTGGCCCCGGAAGGTGAAGCAACATTGTTCATAAGAAATATTAACACTGGCCGTTTATCAAGGCATCTCTGAAACAGAAAAGCAATAAAAGTCCTAGTGCATGCACTCATTTACTACTGAAATATCACAAAAATTATTCAGTGTCAGAAATCTAATTTTGTATGATATTTCTATATATTTTAGCTGTTAATTTTTTCAGTATTAGTGAATTAATATGCTTTGAATACCCCTGTAGCTACAGTGGAAAAATGGACCAACACACTTATTTAGTGCTGCTACCCAAATCCATTAGACAAATTTTCTTCACAGCAAAGCATTGATGAATGAAATGTCCCATGCTAATGTAAGAATAATCAATTTAGAATGCTTATGACAATTAACAAAGCTGGAGATAAGCCTTGAAAGCACCATGCTTTGTCAGTCCTGTTTTGGATTAAACTTACACTAATAGGATCATTTTTCTTCCAAAAGGTACTCTTTTTCGGCAGACCTATCAATTAATATGAATTATGCATGTATAAAAGGACTAATGTCATTAATTATACAAATTAATTTTTATGATGCAGTGAATAGACTAACACCAGATTATATGAGATATCATTCTCCCAATTCATACGTATTTGGAATAAATGAATAGTTTACATTTGCGTGGTTATTACAGACTCAATCATTATTAATCAGTGACATCATATGGACAGTTTAATATAACCCGTTTAACTTTCTCACGGTGACCAGGTGTATTCAGTTCACACTTTTGAAGACAAAGTTTTACCCTGACACACATGTTTTCACAGGGCATAAGACTTTATACATCCCAGGGAAATACAAGCAGAGTGCGTTATGTGCTGTGTATTTGTGATGATAAAAAGGGGGAAATTAAATAAATATAATCTAACTCTTCTGGCATCAATTTTAGCTGTAGAATTGAAAACATTCAAAAATTTAGAGAGGCATGTGTTAATGCTGGCCCACACTTTGATCCCAAAACACTGTTTTATTTCAGCCACTAGTAATTTACCACTCATTGCTTCCTTTTGCCTTTAAGCCTAATGCATATATGTTTCAAAGTGTAGTGAAAACCTTTTCAAACTCAAAATGTATATTTAAAAAAAATCAGGCTCTCAGAATCCCCAAATGTGTTTAAACTTTAAAAGGTTGAGTATTTACATGATAGATATAATTCTGCAAAGATTAAGTTTAAAATCATTGCCTAATAGTATCTCCTACATGGAAAAGATAATATAACGATTTCCATTCAAATGTGTTAGGAACTATTAAACACTTATTAAAGTTATTTTAAAACTTTGCTTGCTTTGCATTTAATGAAGTGAACGAAGGATGGAAAAACCTACAAACTTTACGCACGTTCAATTCTCAAAAATTACTTCTTGCCACATACCTTCTTTTATCCACTATTTATACATCAGCTGTAGCCAAATATAGGGAAAGAATTATTCCCTATTACCTTATTTGGCTTTCAGAGAAATAGGATAGCAAACCCTCAGAGAGGAAAGTATTTAAATGACCAGCCCACTTCTGATAAAGCGCTAGTCTTGGGGAGTATGTCCTCTTCATGAACTACAGGGAGACAGGAAAACCAGCAACTGCTGGCCCAACCCTCAAAGACTAATAAACCCCCCAACCCTATCAGGGATAGCTTTTCCCAAAGAAAACTAAGGGGTCACAGTCCAAGGAAAGAGCTGCTCTGTGTCATGTGACAAACCTCTTGTATTTCCAGTCTAAATTTATTCCTGGTCAGTTTATAGTAGTTCGTGGCTCCACATCCACAATGCTGGCTCTGTATCTCTAGTCAGTCCCTGTTTTGTTGGGCTAACCAAGCCAAGTTCAGTTAGCCCTGTCCCTTAAGAAAACTCCCTGCCCTCCTACAAATGCTTGCAGCCCTTCTCTGAACTTGTTCTAATCCAGTTCTCTCTTTCTTGATGCTGGCCGAGCAGATCAGGGTACAGGATGTTCTAAGACACTACCAGTCCCTCAGAAATAATATGAAAACTGACACTGCCCTGAAAGGAATAGGAACCTTGCCTGTACAGCTCTGAGTGCCCTCTAGGCTACTGCCACATGTTTTGTGGCATTCGTAGTGTCTTATAAACGTGCCAGTCTGCCTTTACTTTATTCAAGCTCTTGGTTTGGATTTATCCTTGGATTCTCTCATTTGAACTGAAAAGTTATTCAGGATCTACACAGAAAAATGCAGACTCAGCTGAAACACTTAACTCTGCATTTCAAATATTCTGTTTTTAACTCATTTTGTCACCTTAGCACACAGAAAGCCAAAATTGGTTTTGGACATCATGCAAAGGCCTTATTAAAACTCTCATTAAGTGATGTGCCTTGAGGAGGATTTAGTAACTTCCCATACAAATTAGAATAGTAGAGTAGAAGAATGTTGAAATGCCAATAAGAAGGCAAACACATCAAAGAGCCAGACAGTACAACATTTTCACATGGAAGTGAATAATCAACTTGAATAGAAATAAAGAAAAAGGATATTTATATGGAACTTATTCTCCATACTATTTTTACATAAATTAACCTACAACTAAGTTTTGTTCAAAACTAAGAAATGTGCAGGAAAGTAAAGCAATTTTCATTAATCAGCAAAAGCATAAACAGAATACTGGGTATTTGCTAAAAAGAAAGTTGTAAGTGTACTATAATTGCTTTCTTATTGAGTCAAACCTCAAACATAAAAGATATGTTCTCATATATGATTGATTATAATTAATATATGGGAAGTATGGACAGGTCCAAGCAGATGTTAAAGCAAGCGAGGATTCACAGAATACCACAATGTGGTATAAAATCTTTATATGGTACAGCTGGCTGTATATAATGCCTCTTTAATTTACAAGACTATAGCGTCTGGTCTTTCAATGCCTTCCTATGAACTTTCAGAAAGTCATAGGAATATTTTTTGTACAGTATTCTTTTCTTATAGATGGAAAAGAACTAACAGAGACAGAAAAAAAAATGTATTGGAAAGAGAACTGCTAACAGAATGAATCAAAAGAAATAAGTACTGCAAGAAATGTTATATTCAAACAATGAAGACTGAAATGTTGGATTTTTCTTCCACCTAGTACTGGCTGCACAAGTGTTTTTGAAAGATTCTCAAAAGTAAAATTTATTGGATTTTATCTTTTATGGCAGCAGTTGTATAAAAAAAAGTTACATTAGAAAAACAGGACATAATAAAGAAAAAAAGCAATTCTTAGCAAGGAAACTGTCTTGTTCATTTGACCAGATTTCTTAATACTCATCCCTCTTTCTATACAAAACCTGCAATCATCAGAAACCTACAGTTCTATGTCCTCCTCTGCCCACTTTCTTCAATTATAAATTATAGGGTGAATATTCATACAGATGACTCACTTCTACAAATAACTCATCTGCACTATTGAAATTATTCAATATTCTATTTTTCAGAATGTGATTGTGTGTACTCTGCAGTTGCTAGTAGCCTAACAAGATCTAGGTATCATATTTAATGCCCATTTTGCTCAAATATTCATTCATACATTTGAGTTACGTCAGCATATATAGAAAGCAGATGTGAGCACACAAGTCAGAAACTGAGTTCCTGAAAAAACAAGAGAATCTATACATCGATCTGTGATGGCAAGAAAAGGGAAGGCAAACCATGCTACTACTTGATGGTTCTCAGGGCTTTACTGAGAATAACCTTGACTGGCTGATCCTTTGTCTAAATAGCTTGGAATAAGTGAATCAGAAAAAAGAGAGATATGCATAACCCTGTGGTGCACTACAGAATACAACGCAGATACTTAATACATGTGAATGTTCCCTACTGAGCAGCAAGATAATTTTTTTAATTGTTTCTCTAATCTGTACAGATTATTTTTTCTAGTTTTCACTCAGATACGGAAAATAAATAGGTGTAATATGCTTGAATGGGCATGCTGAATGATTGTTTTGACTTTGTGAAAAACTCCTGTTTCCCCCGATACTTGTGTCTTCTGTTGTGTCCCCTCTAAATAATAATGGTTTTATTTAGCAAATTTTTCAACTACTTGTTAAGTAGCTTCAGAATGATGTTACTGTATTTCTCCAAAACTTGGCCATGCTTTCCTATTCTATCTCTGCTGCTGGTAAGCAGCATGCTGCAGCTAGAATTCTGTGATCCAGCTAGTCCTGAATTGATACCAGTGTGCTTCCTTAATGGGAATAGCTGGAAGGAAAATAGCTGGAAGCTTTCTTTTGCCATGTACATGTAATTCACATGCATTTGCCTAGGATCTCTCAAAGTCATCCTGTATGCATCTTTCTCTTCATATGAGAACACCATGTCTTCAATCACTTGATATATTAGTGCTCCTACTTTCCTAGCACTTTGCCATTGGCACTATGATAGTTATTCTGTTTCCCACAGCTCAGAACTTTGCCCAAGGCTGAACACTTTTATTTTTGTCCTTCATATAATTTCTACAGCATATACACTGGCCATGATGGATGCCTTCTTGGTCACTTTCCTCCTGAGTGCCTTTTAGCTTCCATCTGTGCTCAGAACTAATGATTGTTAATATTTTGGTCTTTTCTCCTGGATAATTCTGCTGCCCTTCCTCTTCAGAAGAGGATCTCAAGGATTAAGGAGTAGAGCTCAAGGGCTGCTTTATCAAGCTCTCAAGAACTAAGTCGCATCTGCCTACCAGAACCCATTAGGCATTCTCTAGGGTTTTTCAAGTTATAGCTGGTCACCAGGTTTTAGTTAGATAGAATAAGTATTTTTCCCTCTCATTAGTTGCTTTAAAGACAAAAAAAACCCAAACCCAACTGTCTCTGTGGAGTTTCTGTAAGTTTATTTGCATAAAATCATTGTACTTAACTTCCTTTATCATCTATTCTGGCCATTATTCTTCACAATAGAGCTGACTGAGTCTTTGCCTCTTTCCATCAATGAGAAAATGAAAAAGACAATGAAGGAAAAGGGTTTGGAAAGGGATCTTTTTATTACTAGGTTTGTGTTTTGTTTTTTTAAATAAACATCAGTTTATATAGAATTCTGCTGGCTTTACTCATACAAAATATGTCGTCTAGAAAGCCAGCATTGAGTCCAACTCTATCCAGGCTGTTAGGCTTTCCTCTTGAAAACCTCATCAGACTGGTCATTTCTACTATATCTTTTATTTTCTGCTGAAACAAGAGAAGAATAAATCTTTCTAAAACTAACACTTGCTTTAAGAACACACAAGGATGCTGAACCTACAGTTAGTGTTTACACCACTTGTGGAAAGATAATGCTATGTATTTCTTCTAAACTCACCTAACTTAGTAAATCCTGCTCCTCACTGCAATATATTAACATCACCATGATAGATAAGTAGAAGATGAAAGTAAAGGAAAAGGGAGTTAAGAAAGAAAAGTGTCATGTAAATACTCCCCATAATGAGTCCAGATGGTCATACAAATAAATAGGTCATGTTTGTTTGATTTTTTAGAAAATCTACAGATATGACGGCATTTTTCAAATATAGAAACAACTGAAAGAGGCAAATCCAAAGAATGGCCAGGTTCCAGATCTGTTTGTGATGTATAAAGCCTTTTTATTAAATTATTCATTTCATATAAGTATTCGAGATCTTTAGGAAATTCAACTTTTGAAACAGCATATTCTATTTTAAAATAAAGAGACACTGTTCAAAACTGGAATCTTATTGAAAATTAGATGAGTTAAAACAGCACCTTTACTGAAATTGCACATCCAAAATTGCATACTGCATGCCATGTTCAAGATTATGAACGTTATTTAAACTTCCTCTAAGCATGCAGACAAATAAACCATCAACTATTTTTAAAAAGTTTCTAAGAATTGGGAATGAACTCCTGAGAGTATTTACGTGAATAAGAGACTTGTCATTGCCTTTAGTGGCAACATCAAAATTTTGGCTCATTCATCTGAGAACAGAACTTTCCCATTAGCAACTTCTTAACAACATTACACACCTCATCTATTCTTGGGCATGAGGTGAACCTGAGACTGAGAGGACTAATCACCTGAAATTAATCTAATTGAATATGATCAGCACTGACTCTTGAACCAAAATGAATCTGCTGACATTTTTATTCTAGTATTGCTTTAAGGATAATTGAGACAATAATTCTGAGTCACTAATAGGTTTATTTTCGTAAAATTAAGCACTATCTATCACAAGACTTTACAGGAAAACCCCAGCTTCACATAATGCCAATTGCTTTCTTAGAAACTTCCACACAAGATTTGCTGATCAGTAATACTTTCCAGATAAATAACGAATGAGTCACAGGGGTTCCAGTATGGAAGACAGTTATAAATAAAAGTTGGTATAAGGATACTGGCGTGCATATTTCTTCCATCTTCTCTCATGATACCAAGCCTGAAATTACTATAAATGTGTAATCTTGTTATTGGATATTGCAGATACATTATATATATTTATGTTGACTCATACTTTTCAAGTATTTAAATAAATTTGTGTAAATACATATAAATCTCATGTTACTATTACTATTAAGAATATTTCTACTGTATATTTTTTCAGTGTATTTAATTGTTACATTATAAAAAATACCATAGAATATAATATTATAGAAGATAAGGACTTGTAAAATGCTTTTCTCATGGTCTAGTCAAATTATTACTAACTGAAAGAAAACTAAGAAAACATGGTATGCTGAACATTTTACCCTCCCATTTTATATCACTCAGAAAAATAGAAAAAAATAATTTAAAAAATGTTGGCACAATCTGGTACACGTAAAATTTTTTAAGGATCCCTGTCCTTTGACAGTTTAAAGTGAACTTTGAAAAGCAATCTATAAGCTTCATAAATAAAGTCCATGTGGATTTTCAGTAATTTATGTAATCTTTTCAAAGGAAATAAGCAAACCACTTAATCTCTGAACATGCATTAGTTTATTTTAAGGGTTAGTCTTTTCATTATACAATGTACGCTAGGGCTTATAAAATAAAATACTAATACATTTGTAATGAAAAGAGTAACCTTTAAAATAAAAAACATATTTTTAGTACTTTTGACAAAGAGTAATGGCGCAACTAATTGTTTGCTATAAACTTCTAATGTGTGTATGTTGAAGCAAGACATATAATAAAATCCAAATCTCACAAAACAAAGCTATTCCACTTGCAAGAGCTACCTTTACCATTGCACCATTCATACATTTTGGATAGAGAATATTCAGAGGCTATAGCTCATTCGCCTGCTGTACGCAGCCTTCAGGCACAATTACCAACTCCCTTTGGAATCACCAGTAAAGAGAGCAGCCCAAACCTTTTGTCTAAAGAAATTGCAGCCTTCCTCCACACCAGCTTTTGGAAATTCTGGCTTTCACCTCTCATATGCAAAACAGGGCTAAACCGTCATACCATTACACTGGGTAGTATTTTTCCCCCTGCTGGATTATTTTCTCCACATTGGATTTGCTCAGACTCCTCAGAAATAAGATTCTACTGTTTGATATGGAAGCTCATCATCTAATCTAGAGATATTTAGTATCTTTTATCAAGTAAATGAAATTATTTACATCAAATTGTAAGTTGCACTTTACACTTCATTATCGTATTTCCCAAGAACTGTTTAGCTAGAGAGATGCCAAGCTGTTCCTTCATCATTTAAAAATGTCTGTTAGCTTTTTAAGGGACATTTCACTAACTACAAAGTTACTTCAGTCTTGAAACAAACAAAATAAAAAGGGAAATTACTTTCAGCCCTTAATAGACAGCTCCTGTTTCGCTCTAAGGACAGCAAAGGTGGAAAAATAATGTAGAAAGACTTGGCCTATCATGATGCCTTCTCTGCTCTGTAAGCATAGCCCTACACATTCAGCAGCAGCAGCAACTCAGATTTTGAAGAGTACAATGTATTTTGTTTTCATATTTAGATACACAGTTGTCTATGGCAACCTTCAGGTTAAGCAATTTCATTTAGTATTACTTAAAATCTTGTTCTATGCCATGTTGTCACCTTCCATAGGAAGACAAAGGCATGCAGCACCACATAAGCTCCTGTGCTTAGCCAGGAAAGTATTACTAAAAGGAGTAAAGAAAAACAACCAACAACCCCAAACCCACATTACTTTAACGACTTACTGGTGAGCTGACAGGGGAATATTTAACAAAGATCCCTTTGAGAAATTCAAACTAAAATTTCACACAGGGAAACCTATTAAATATCAGAACTGGATAAAAACTTATAGATGTGATCTTGTCCTTCAGAAATCTGCGTTTCAAAGCTCAGAGAACCTCACTGCCCCCTAATTCCATTGGGAGTTTAGTGCCATATAAATTTGGTCAAAACGTGGAGAAGTGAATTAGGGCTCGTACCTGCATCACTACAACAAACGGAAATTTGGTGGCAAAATGGCTGCAAAGGTTTCTGGAAACATATTTCTCTTTATCTGTGCCTGCTTCCTTTGACGTGGATAGAATATCAAAAGCATGTAGAGCTGATATGCATAAGCACGAGTCTGGCATATCATTTGGGGAGAGCTTTGATAAAGGAAAGTAGAAATCAATAATTCTAGAGGAATAAATACTAAGACCTTTCCTTCATGATACCCCACTGCTAGTTTTAGAATAATAAATTATGGTTTTTTTTCTGAAATGTTCTCAAAGAGCCTTTTGTCACAAAGTGATGAAAATAAGGAATTTGTTACAAGTTGCAACATCACTTTCCCAGTTTTTCCATTTCATGCAGTGCTCAAAGAGGTATGACTGCCTGGTGTGCAAGTTTGCCCAAGCATGCCGAAGCACCTGAAACTGCACAAGCCCCTTATTTTCTATTTCCTCATCATTGCTTGCTACTGCCATGACCCAGCACAGGTCTTGCTTACATTTCTAAGCAAGTACCAGCTACGACCCTGTGTGTTTGTGTCTGTGCACAGAGGACACTCTGCTCAAGAACAGGCTATATTCAACAGGACACTCATACCATTTTAATGTGTTGAGTTAGGATGCACTGAATAGACCTTCAAAGTATTCTTATTTTTCAAAAAATAGTAAGAAATAGGAAAGAGGTGATATGCTGGAAAACACCTTTCATTAAAGTATTCAGCAACATTATGGCATTGAGTAAGAAAACAAAAGCACTATGCAGTCATGGTGGAAACTTATGATCTACTGCCATTGCCTTCTACAAATGTGCATCACTGCAGTATGTTCACATTAATCTCCTCTGTTCCCTTCAGTATGGGATGCTGAAGGTGTATCTTTATTCATAGTGAGGAAGAATTTTTTCTCTTTCACAATTAAAGTGGGATTTTCACACTTGCACTTTACAGCATTGGTTTTAGTCAAGTTGTTTATTTTGGTAAAAATGTCTTTCTGCTTGCTTTATTCCCTTACCACTGAGAATGGCATTTTACAGTTTCTCTGTGTACTGTCTTAGGAAATTAAGGATTTGTTACACCATGAATCTGAGACCAGTAAAGAGGCACAAAAAGTTCACTGTTTCCCAGTTAAAATGAGTTTGTTTCGAGTCAATATTTCTTTAGTTGCAGATTTACCGTACGCTACCTGCTAGTATTTACATAATAGACAGAAATTGCTAAGAGACATGTTGAAAATATACCATTAGTATTATTTACTCCAGGAATCCAAGTGCAGAAACCAAAACATATCATGAATTTTTAATATTTTTCATAAAACAATGACCTTCTTATTGCTTCAGTTTCAAATATGGCAAAGAGAAGGTCATCGAGCTGAAATATTTCTTGTATACAGTAAGAGTCTGATCCAACAGTCTTTGCAAAAGTAAAAGTCCCATTGACTTATGTTAAATGTAGCACTTCTCTTACAAGAGAACTGCAAATTCAAGCACTAATTAGGTCCCTGGACAGAGTCTCAAAAGCACTGGTAAATGAACCTAGGAAGCACTGATACCGTGCAATCTAAACACTATAAATATAGTAGTGACAAAGCTGAATACAGCAAACTCCACAGCCCCATCCTGTGAATCCATGTTAATATAAATGGCCTTACTCTTACTCTGTTATAAATAAGGGAATGGTTAAAAAAATTGCAGATTAGGTCTTTATTCTGAACAAACTTAGTCTTTTCAGTTTCCCTAAATTTAACATATGGATGACTTATTCTCAGCTGACTTTTAAAACGATCTGAAAATAGCTCCTTTGCAAATTATATTTGACTTATGAGTAGCAGTCTGCCACTTTATCCCACAGACGAGCAGATGTACGTATGTATGCTGCCATATTTTTTATTTTTTCCCCACAGGTTGGGTGTTCTGATTGCTTCCTGTCCTTTATTTGTATTTTATTTTTGGTAATACATTAATTACTGTAGCTGCATTTTAATCCTACACATATTAGATATGACACATTTACAAGTGTTATTTCTTATGCCATTTCTGCTCATTGCATACCACTTTTGCATTCACATCTACAACTGAACCACACAAACAAAAACTTACTTTCACAGAAGCGTGCGAAGCAGAATTTTTTACTCTTTTAATTCTTAACCCAAAACATTACAAAAAGAACCAGAAACCTAAACTGCAGTAAGATATCAGCTGCTTCTCCTGATGGGGGAACCAAAAAGCACAATCATGCCTCAAGCCCTCAGAAAAGATAGAATATTTTATATATACATTTTATATTGTTTACTTTCTTAGTGGAGTCTCTACGAGTTTTTAGCTCTCTTTTTTGCCAATCACTAGGCCTAGCACAAAGGACCAGTCAGCAGCAGAACAAACCAGTAACCAGATTCTATTGCACACAAAAAGGTCAGTACATGGGTGATCACTGGGGGTACAAACAAGTCAAGCAGATCACACATAACAGACATCAACCCCAGCAATGATACAACACGGCCAACAACCGGTGGAACAAACAAAGCAACGAAGTCTCCCATAGAAGAGATGGGAGACAACCAAGCCAAGAGGCTGATAACATAGGACAGAGGTAAACTCATGCTGTCACCACAGAGCCCACGTTCACAAGCACCAAACCTGACCGGATTCCAGTTGCAGGGAGAGTCAGGAGCTCCTTCCTCAACAGGGAAACTCTGCAAAGTGCATCCACCTCACACACAGACACTCCACCCTTCCTGCAAGTGGTCCCAGCTTTTATGCCCAAAGCAGGACACCTGGCACTCATTTACCCAATGCAGGGCACCTGGGGCTTGTTTACCCAAGGGCCTTCCCTGCACCTTGGAGGAAAGCCAAAAGGCAAACTCATCCCCTCCTTTTAAAGGACCATGGGAACCACCCATATGTCAACCTTAATTCAGGGCTCGGGGTTCAGACCCCAGCACTTCACTATCACAAATGCACAAAAAGTATTTTACCTTATCTATGAATAAATTTGCTTTTTGGCACACATATATTTATTGCCTAATCATCATATCATGAAAAAGGACTTAATCTGAAATGGTTGGTTTCAATTTTAAAAAATTAACATGCTGCTTTCCATAATATGTATACAGGCTTCAAATTTTCAAATGATGTTCTAAAATGAGTCTCTAATAATTACAGTTGTCCCCAGTTCTTCAAAGGTGAAGACTAAGTGCAAGAAAACTAAATGCAAGAAAAAAAAATATTATTTACAGAACAATTCTCCTTTTGATTACCTAGGCTCTCCCTTAATGACTTTATGTTTTACCAACTTGACAGAAAGGGTAGCGAGAGGGCTCAGGAATGGCTGCGCTGGCTTTTGCAGAAAAGCAGCCCTGACCTGGGAAATTGGTAGGTGCAAATATCTGACAGGTTGGTGACAGCACTAAAGGACGCCCAGTCCTGCCACCCTGCCAGAGGCTGTAGCAGACAGTAGGTCCATGTATGCATGGGTGACCATAATAAGCCCAAAGAGCCTTTTTAAGGGATGAGAAGCAGAAGATCCACTTGTAAGCAGGGGTAGCAAACCCAGCACCTCCAAGGCCACTACACTGGACTTCTGCAGAGTAAACAGGTCTGGTACAGCAAACATGGACAAGTCTCTGGATCAGCCAAGTGTTTGAATTAGATATTTGCATTTTCTTGCATGTACTATGACGCAATTAATTGCATACAATGCTTATTAAGAATAGGGTTAACACCTTTTTGTAACTGTTATTTGCACATATTGGAAGGCTAATGATGTATTAATAAAATCCTGTTCAGCTTTCTTATCAGCATTTCATAAATAACCACATGTGAATTCCTGAGCATCTGAGAAAAGGTGCAAGTACTGCACTGAGCAGTGGCAGTGTTCTGTCATCTGTTACAAATATTTAGCATACCATGCAGATATTGTACTAACCATAATAAAATTATTCACAAGGCTTTGCTAAATTGACTTGCTGCTTTTATCATACGGTTAACTTGCGTATTTATGGTGATTGTACTGGAATGGTTTTAAATGGTACAAACAAAAAGGAAAAATCACACTACTAGTTTCAAACTCTGGGGTGGTGACCCTTCTAGCCAAGGTAAATTATGGTAGCAAGAGGACACAATATTCAGGACAGGGTGAATTTTTGCTTTTCTTTTTTTCTTTTTTTTTTTCCCTCTGCATAATTATCTTAGAAACTTACACATGTTGCTTTGAAGGAAAATATATTATAGCTTTTTTTTTCCTCAGTATGAATAAAAAACTGAAGATGGCATGAAAGCAGTCCAATCAATAGCCTTGGTACAAGGGCATTATTATATTTTAGTAGTAGATATACATGAAGGCATATGGAGAAATTATTATTTTTCTTTTACACAGACAGATGACTTCTGTCATTCAATTTCAGTGTACAAATGGAATACCACCCATTTTCAGCCTTCCTGTAAAACACTAGCTTCTAGATGATACAGTAGCTGGTCTTATTATCATTGTCAATAGTTCCATTTGGCAGTAGACAGCTAATTCTTTTCATGTGCTAATGATTAATCAGACAAGTCTATTTACTAATGTATCAGAATGCATTAGAAATATAGGTAATGAAGGACAGAATATCAATTTATTTATAAATGAACTTCACTTACATTGGATACGTATTGACTCAAGACAAAGAATAAAGTAGAAAATGTAATATACATTTTAAAATGTCTTGAAACATGATTCTATTGACTCCTCTGCAAGCCAAAAGGGATGTCACTGTTAGGTTTTCCAATACAGGCACCACAAAACGCCCCCCACAAGCACAGTATCTGTAGCTGTACTTCATAGAAAATGTTCTGATGCAACCTTACAAGTGTTGTATTTGCATTTCAGAACTCTAAGCTGCAGCACCACGTTTGTGCAGGTAGATAAGTATGTGTATATCATCAATATTAAAGATATTAAAATGAGATACATGTTTCAGGGGAATATCCTGACCACTAGCAAATTAACAGTGCTTTGAGAATCATCTTCAAAGTGAGGAAACCTGCTCTGCAGTTGTAGGAAATACAGGATAGACATCTAGATATGATATTTATGAGACAAATACCAACTTGGAGCAGCTGATCAGAAGTTGTGTGTTACTGATGCATTGTTTCTGGACAGGTTATAGTGCAGAGTACGCTTGCTTTCCCTTGTCTGTATTCCAGCAGAATTACACTGGCATTCGAAACTGCTGTCATCTGCTAACTGCCAGTTTAAGAAAACAAATCTTATTTACTCTGATTATTCTGTAGTCATTACTCAAATCAACTTATCATATTTCCCAGAGGACATGTTAAACAGGTATTTTTTGAGGTCTGGCACAGTTAGTACACAATACTACCCATTCTTAGCTCTACACAAAATATTTCTGCTTAATTTACTGCATCTATTACTACTACTTTCCTTTTGCTCATAAATAGTGTGTCTTTCAACACTGATATTTCTCAGTGAGAACAGACAGGCACTAACATGTAGGGAGGAGTCCAACATGGGACCACTTTAACATGTTAAAGGTTTGAGGCAGAATCCAAATGTTCAAATGTAGTTTCCAGACAAACCCTTCTTATTTCTTACAGGTAAATATTAGAAATCCAGAGGTTAAGATTCAAGAAGCCTTTCACTATTGCATATTTGAAAACTGTAATTGGTTTAACAATGTATCTGCAGTATTGTGGTATTTGAATACTGCTATAGCCATTATTAATGCTCACAGAAATATTAGTTTCTATAAACAGTTACACAGTTTGATCATACAGACACCCAAAGGCATTTGCTTATAATTTAGAATTTAAGAATTTAGAGCTTTATATTAAATATTGTAAGACTATCTGAGAGGCCAATATTCAAAAGCTCTATTACAATCCTTTGTTAGCTATATATAAACTACATGATTTAATCTTTCAGTGCTTTTTCCAGTGAATGCAGCAACTCAAAGTGCAAAAGAAATGTTGACAAAATTAGTATGTAGACCCTAGGCAGAGAAAAGAAAGAAAACCAACAAAATTATATGAATCATATCATTTTAAAAACAAAAAACCCCGTCGAACTGATTTTGTCACCACTAAAGAGTGAAATAAAACTACACAGTAGAAACTTTCATTGATCTTCACACAAAAGTCTTTAAAAATTTCAATGAATTAACAAATGCAGAAAATTTGAGTTTCTGTGCAAGCAGGTACGCAGGGGTACGGATTCAAACGCACGGCTGAGTTACAGAGTGCTGCTATTATGCCGTGACTGACAGCGTGAGAATTTTTCCTGTTGGGAGCAAAGTAAAACATGCTCCTGAAGTGCGTTCCCCTGAGGTCCTCTGGAATAACTCCACACCATAGCTGGCATATTGGGTTAAACAGCCCAATTTAAACTTATAGCACCAGTTCCTTTTTAGTTCTGTTTTTGTTGCCAAGCAGGTATAAAGATCTTTAATGCTTAGATCCACTTATAACGCTGTGAGAAATACACTGTGAAATATCATCATGGCAGACTGACTGCAAGTGGCCTGAGTACGTGTGAAAACGCAGAAAAGGATAATGAGAACACCAATGCATTAAAAATCCTAAGTAACCTTTTTATTCAGACAGTTTCACTGTATTTAAAACTGCCTTGAATTTTTATCTAAATGTATGTGACCAAAAGTACAACTGAAACCAGAACCCAAGACTACTTGAAAGGATATTTGACATAGCACAGTGATTAGAGACAAGAGAATTAATGCCAGCTCTGTTCATGCACACAGATAAACATGAAAGCTGCTCAACTTTATTCCCAATAAATAATTTGCTGGATGCTCTCGAGAGAGCCCTGTAGGATAAGATGGCCTTTGTTAAAAATGTAACAATTTTCATAGTACCGCTTTAATCACAAGTAAAATTTTCAGAATTTGACATCCTTTTCTATTCCCCTGATAAAAGCTCTTCTTCAAGAATGTCTAATGTGCTTCTCACTTGGTGTTCAATAGAAACCAGTCTATAACACAATGCACTCCCTTTATGTGATGTTTAGATATGAGATTGATCTCAGAGGACACCCTGGAGTTCTGAAAGTAGGATTATTGGATTTTGTGGCTTTCTCAGATGTCAGAGATCTTTAAACAGTGTCTTGCAAAGTTGCTACATCCCAACTGCCTGTGAACAGCTTTTGTGAACTCATCAGAGAAGATAGTCTCCATGTTAATTAGACTTTAAGGGGGAGACACAGCTTCCCATCCCATCAAATTAAATACAAGGACTTTCACATGCTACAAAATTATTTACTTAATCAGTTGAATTTCTAAAAGATAAGGTATTGAAATGAGACAGAATTCAGAGTTCAGAGCAATTGAAATACAAAAGGCACTATCAATGCAGTTAGCACAGATTTAGAAACTGTACCTTTCAGTTCTACTCTTGCCCTGAAAATGCACTGGGCACTTGTTGAAATAAAAGAAAATTATTTATTAGCATCTTTCAGTGGCTGTACACAGCCTTTTCTAGATACACAATTTTGGATGGACAGGAACTGACATCACTTCTGCCATTTGCTGTATCAAAAGCTATTGAAAACATTTGCATTATTTGAATTCATTTCTGTTTATGTTTAAAAAAGAGGGGGGGAGATGGTAAGCTTAAGTGAAAACAAACCCATTACTCCTTGAGCTAAGATAGGTAGACAAATTATTTCCATTATGTGGAGGGTGCAAGAGTTGGACATTCTGTTACCTTCCAGTTAAAGCAAAAAACATTTCAGAGTTGCCTGGGAAAGGGATTTACAGGTCTCTGCCAAGTTTACAATGAGGACCCTAAAAGCACTCAATGGATGTAGGAAAGCCAATACTCTGAGAGCTCTGAGTCACATGTCAAGGACCAAGACATCCCATACAAGTGGTCTGCCAAGGGGTATGGTGTCCATGGGGAGCCTGGCTCTCTCTTTGCCAGCCAGTCAGGTGCCCAGGTTGTCAGAAATGTAATTACTTAATTGTAATCAACTACAGAATATTTTTATATTGACATTTTTCAGTTTGGACTCTCTTAAGTTCCATCTTTATGGACTTAAAACCATTCCACTCCCTGTTTTTCTGGTGCTTCAGCACTGGTTTTCAAGGGGCCAGCTCTGGCAAAAAAGCAAGAAACTAATTTCTGAAGTCAGAGATTTCAAGCCTGATGCCAGCAGTGAACTTGGAGCATTTGGATTTAGGAAACTTCCAATCATTGAGGGTTAGCAGTGTGAAAAGACCTGGCATAGCTTTTGCCTTAAAAGCTTTATTTTTTAACTGAGCTTTATTAAGGCAGTTTGAAGCCTTTACACAGAATCACAAGGGGTTGGAAGGGACCTCCGAAGATCATCCAGTCCAACCCCCCTGCTAGAGCAGGATCCCAGAGTAGATCCCACAGGAACACATCCAGATGGGTTTTGAATGTCTCCAGAGATGGAGACTCCACACCCTCTCTGGGCAGCCTGTGCCAGTGCTCTGGCACCCTCACAGTAAAGAAGTGTTTTCTTATGTTTAGATTGAACCTCCTGTGTTCCAGTTTGTGCCCGTTGCCCCTTGTCCTGTCAACTGGTCACCACTGAGAAGAGTCTGGCCCTGTCTTCCTGACCCCTGCCCTTTATATATTGATAAGCATTGATGAGATCCCCCCTCAGCCTCCTCATCTCCAAGCTAAACAGACCCAGCTCCCTCAGCCTCTCCTCAGATGGGAGATGCTCCAACCCCTTCATTATCTCAGTGGCCCTGCGCTGGACTCTTTCCAGTAGCTCCATGTCCCTCTGGAACTGGGGAGCCCAGAACTGGACATAGCACTCCAGATGAGGCCTCACCAGGGCAGAGCAGAGGGGGAGGAGAGCCTCCCTTGACCTGCTGGCCACACTCCTCTTATGCACCCCAGGATCCTATTGGCCTTCTTGGCCGTGAGGACGCATTGCTGGCTCATGGTCAGCCTGGTGTCACCAGGACTGCCAGGTCCTTTTCCCCAGAGCTGCTCTCCAGCAGCTCAGCCCCCAGCCTGCACTGATCCATGGGGTTGTTCTTCCCCACATGCAGGACTCTACACTTGCTCTTACTGAATTTCATTAAGTTTCAACGTGCCCAGCTCTCCAGCCTGTCCAGGTCACACTGGATGGCAGCATGGCCCTCTGGTGTGTCAGCCACTCCTCCCAGCTTTGTATCATCAGCAACTTGCTGAGGAGACACTGTCCCTTCATCCAGGTCATTAATGAATACATTGAATAGGACCGGACCCAGTACTGACCCCTGGGGGACACCACCAGTCACAGGCCTCGAACTAGACTCTGCCCTACTGACCACTGCTCTCTGGGCTCTGTCCTTCAGCCAGTTCCCAACCCACCTCACTGACCAGTCATCCAGTCCACTTACTTTAGTCCCTTTCTTAGGGACCTACTTATTACTTCTACTTCTACACAGAGACATTATACAGTATCCACAGCATTTGAACCTCCATTCTGGGATTAGACAGAAAGAGAGAGTACTTGCTTTCCATAATTTGCAAAACACCTTACAATTTATTACTCGGACAAAACACCTATTTTAAGATTCTCTGATTAATAACCTGAACCAAGCGTCTCATAAAAAGCTCTTTTAAAAGATGGCAAATTAATTCTTTTGTCTTCAGTGAGTTTTTAGCTAAGTTACAGATTCCTAATTCGCATTGTTCTTTATAATGCCAGTGTACACAATATGCACACACATTTATTGTCCCCCTATCCAAAAGATATACAAATTCTGAGGGGCAATCTTTCAAAACACAAACATTACTGCTGAAAAATAAAATATCATATACATAACTGTTAGTTATTTACCATAGTAATGTAAATCCTTGTTCAAAGCTATTATAATAATTTCATAGAAATAATTACCCACTGAGCTAGTAATTCTAGTTTTATGGACCACATATGTGAACTAGAAAACGAATGTTTTTCACAGTTATCTACCTTACATAAACATGCAAATTGAAAGCCTGCTTCATAGAACTGGTATAAAATAGGTTTTATTTTAAAGTGATGGCTAAGAAAGTAAAAATTTTCTTAGCTATTTCACAAATATTCTTATTAATGGATTATTGTGAGCTATGTCCAGAATGCGAAATGTGTTTAATTTACTTTAGACTTTATGGCTGCTCTTTTCTATTTTACTCTTAGGTTTCTTACTCTTATCATCACTCCACTGTGGAAAAATCCAAAGTTCTAAAGTCAGTTTGCTACAAAGGAGCTACAAGATGCTGGTTAGTTATAGAATTCAGACAGTAAAGACATTACAGAGCTGTTCTGACTTCCCCCCTCACTCCCTTCAAAAAAAAAAGAAAATAAATACTGAACTTTCATAGCAACAAAGCAGCAAAAAAGGATTGTTCAATAACAACAGTGTAAATCTGGAACCTGAGACAATTTTGACTGATTTTAAGACTTTTTCATTTATAATCAAAACTTTTCCTTCATGATCATTTTATATGGTTTGGACAAGTCTTGTAGGTTGATGTTTTTGAAACACATATAATCTTTATGAACATCATATCCAAGTATCTCCATCACTTGTGAATAACACAATTTAGTCTTCTACATAGGCCTGCATGAACAAGTGCAGACAAGCACACAGAGACCCTCAGGTTAAATCAAAGTTAGCAAAAACATAGAGAATAAAGTCCTGAAAACTGAGTCACATTTCACAAGAATTTTAAAGCTCTTACAAGAACTACACTGATGGACTCAGATTTTGCTACTTTAGTCTGGGCTTTGTGACCAACAGTGGATGGAAGGTCTGGTCTCTCCAAGGGCATATCCAGTAACAGTGGGCTGATAAAGAGAGAATTTCCTACATGTCCACGCCAAGGATAACAACATTGCTAGAGCAGGCAGGCTCAAGACAGATACCAATGTGTCCTGTTACAAACATATTGATAAATTCCACTTCAGTGAGGAAATAAGGCAACTTTGCCGGTACCTTGGGATCCTGAGTAGGGCTCTGTCTTTCTTTATCCAAGGACAAGTCTCATATCCCTTGCATGATAAATCACTTTGCAGTAGCGAGCAGTATTATCATTTTAACATGTGTAGAGTGGAACAGGTGTGAAGACAGTAAGAACCATGTCTTCCCCTGGAAAAGTGAGCTTGTCAACATAACTCTCAGAAGGCAAATTCAGGGAGAAACAGCCACATACAAAACCACACAACTGCAACAAACAATGGAAAAAGGAAAGGACAGTTGTGGAGGAGTCAGGGAAGAGTAAAAAATTGTGCTTTCTAGACTAAAGATAACAAACACCCTTTGTTTCAAAGAGGGTGGAATGGCCTCCAGAAAGGCCTATAGGGTAAGACACGGGAGGCAGAGCTGTAATACACTCTCCTCTGATAGCACCACTGCTGATGCTGAATGTTCCCAATAAGCAGAGACAAAATAAGTAAAATACATGCAATCATAAGAATGTGAGAATATAGCCCATATATAGTAAGGCAGCCCAACTTCTCTTTCTGGAACTCCTAAAGCTCATGAGTGATAGTCCTCTGCTGGAATTACAAGAAGAGAAAGCACCTGTCATAACGCAGATAAATCCCCTTTTTTCAGCTCCTCTTTCCTGTGTGCTATTTGCTACTTTGAGTTCAAGCTTTTCTTTTTGGTCTTTTTAGAGTCTTGTTCGTTTTTTTCCTTGTTAACTTCTGTCTTGTGCAGTATTCTAATAGCCTGTACCGATCAGACAGCATTGGCAAGAGGCTATTGAAACATGTGTGATCAATTTTATTATTTTGCAGCACTTGCTAAAGGCTTTGTTTAATGAGAGAGCTAATGATATTGAAAATGCAAGGAGTAGTGTTAGAAACTATGAGAAAGGCACAATGTTCAAAGTTTGGAGTGTGTTTGCCTTGGAGCATCCCTTGGTTAGCTGGCTAGTGCGATTGATGAATGCACCAGGCTTCCAATTGCAGTCAGGGCAAAAGGAAAGTTGTTAAGTAGTGTTCATATGTCAGCTTTGATGGCCTGAATACCACACCACAAAACCAAAATGCAATTCAGCACGACTGGCAACCATCCATCAAACAGGTCGAAAACTGAATGAACTTACAACAAAATTATCCCTGGTCGAAAGGGAATAGCATTCCTATGGGTTGCAGTAAGACACTTCGACAGAGCGTTTGCTCGCAGCACATGGCAACTGTGGCCCTCAATTCCAGCTTCTACCACTCCCAGAGCTTTCATAAACACTTAACATTTCATAAAAGTTACAGTTTTACACGTGATTTCTAAGCTATAAAAAAATGTACAGGGTTCGTTGCCCCTCCTGCTCTAGCGTGCTTTATAAACACTGGCTAGAGCAGCTGACCCAGATGTACTCAGAATTTACTTTTTCCAAATTTTAAATCTGCTCTGCCCGGTGTTTTTTGTTCCATTCAGGATTCAACTATAAAACAGGGAACTAGAATATTTTGTTTATGGTGGCACACGGTTACACCTAATTTCACACTAAGCAGAGATAGCTCTTAGACGCTTTAGAAAAAGGCATCAAAGAAAGTGAAGAAAAATGTTGAGAACTTGTAAATAAACAGCTGGCTGGCAACATATGTATTTTCTTCTATATTTTTCAGGTGCCCAATCTACAATCCATATCTGCCAGCCTTGTAGCATGCAGCATAATTTAACTGTAATTGATAATGTGAGGGCAGATGGAGAGAAGTGTCAGCTCCTGCTCACATCCTCTGGGGATGCTACAGAAATCAAAGCAGATGGTCCAATTGCTTCTTATTTATGTGTTGCTGCTAGCTCCTCTGCTTGCAGGATAATGGATCATTATTGCCTGCTGTGCACAAACACCAATATGCTTTTAAATCTGGTTCTCAAACCTTATGAAAAAGCACTAGATTTCGTATTAATTTGTGAAGCTGCACTTAACAGGATCCACTGATTTTAATTTATAACTTTCAGAAGAATAAGGTTCAGCCATGGACTATATTTTCATAAATAAGTGATCAACTGAGATTTCTACCAAAAACATAGACTAGTTAACTGATAATATATGCTTAGAGAATACAGAGCAGGTAATTATGATTTGGATGGTACAGTATAATGTGGTTTTATTTATTGACCAGTCTTTGGCAATGAAGGCAAATCTCCTTAGAATGAGAACTTCAAATATATATATATATCAGATATAGTGATGTCACTTGAATCCTTTGTTTACCCAAAGACACTTCTGAATTCTCTCAGAGATAACAGTTAGGAAATCTGCTTCTCCTGGGAGCTCAGGCAGGCTACGGGACTTCCTGCACATCCAGCCCATTATACAGATCTCCAGTGATTAAAACCCCCATGGTTTACTCTTGGCAGTACATTGGTTGGGATACCTTCTGGAACTCATTGTAGCAGGACTCAGTGCCTTTAAACCCTGAAGTTTCACAGCATGACCAATATTTATTTGCTTTGGCTACTCTAGCAAATGACAAAGTCAAGGCACTGTTTCGTAAAATGAGATAAGATAGCCAGCTGCAGCACTCTGCTAACTCTGCTGAAATGCAAAATGGAACAGGCTCATGGAAACTACCTCCAAAGATAATGATGTTGCACTTTTCCTTTTAGCTGAGACAATACACCACCAGAAAGATTTTGCAAATACTTAGTCACAAACTTCAGCTAGTAATAAGTAGTTTTGTTAGTTTTAACAAGTGTGACATCAAAGGACAAACTATAAAGTGAGTTTACTGTCACAAAATAATTAGGCATGTTAACACATGTAGTTTATGGAGATCTATATACCACAGCAGATATTTTTATAAATTCTGAAAAGCTGTCAGTCCTATGAAAGGATCAGGTGTCAGTCAGTGCAGTCAGTGGGTAAACCACTGAGTGAATACAGTGAGGCTCTTTCCAGGTATGGGGCCCTAAGAAGGAACAAATTAAGTTTAGGTTAATCCACCACTTATCCTACCCTCAAGGTGAATCAGTGAATGATTAACAGAAGAAAATGTTCAGTGTTCTATGCAGTGTTCAATTAATCCATTCATCTTCTAAGGTGATTAGATACTCTGATGGGTGGAGTTGATACTGAACCCTTGGTTTATTTACTACCCTACCAGCTTAACCAAGTGTTGTTGTGATTTGACTTTAAATATAAAGCTGCTTTTTCAACACTGTGTTCTGGTACGTTTTGAGCAAAAAGTACAGATTTGGATAATTTTTTTCACTGTCTAGAACCTAAACACGTCAGGCAGTACTATTGTCTGATATCAGGGGAGGAAATTACTGCTTCATAACAAATGTGCTGGTACCAGGGCATGTTATTTCACTCTCTGATCAGGCAAACTAACACTCACTGATGCAAGTTTTGGATAGATTTAGCAATCACCGTTGTGATCAAAACAAGTTCAAGACACAGCTGATTTGAGAAATTTACTTGCAAGTTAAAATTGTAGTTTGAAACAATTCAAAGGAATTTATTCATTGTCTTCTGCAATTCTTTTTTTTTTTTTTTCCCCTAACAGTGCTACCCCTGCATCTCAGTAAAAATTTGACAGACATCATAAAAGCATTGTTATTTCCAATCCATTACTGCAAAATAAAATATATTTTTTTTGGCCAGCCTGCAAGCATCTCCTTTTGCAGTCTATTATTCTTCTGATCATTTATTTGCTACCAACGCGCTCTCAGGTCTTACAGGAAGGGTCTGAGGATGTTAGCACTAATTTTTCAGCTATGATCTCATATATAGATTATGTATAACCAGACCAGCATCTTTCAACAGCTCTACACACTGCAGTCACTACTTTGACAGTGTATCCCTCTTGCAAGCAGCAATGTGTACCTTGATCAAATATTTGCATTTCTGCATTTCAGATCTAACCTGAATTGTTATTTTTTCATTAACAGTTCTAATTTATTCACATTGATATGGAACTTTTCAAAGAGAAAGGTGCTGAAATTAAGTTCAAATACTCAATGCACTAAAATATATCTCTTAATATTGTGCAAATATAACGCAGTTTATGCCAGATGCATAATTATGTAGTAACAGTCCCAGAGAAATATAATTACACTTGCTGGGATACTGCTGACAGCAGCTGAGCAGCATTTTAATAAACTTTCTCTGGAGGACTTCATTATGATAATTTCAGAGCAGGTGAACAACTTTGAAACACTACTGTGTGTAAGTGCCTTCCAACCCGCGGCAGGCAGCACTTTCCAGCCACATTCAAGCCACAGGACCTGCCTGGCCTCTACCTTTACTCATGGGATCCACTGTACATCAGAGGGCACTCAAAAGGGGTTCTTAAGAAGGTCAAAATGATGCTTATGAGAATACGTAGACTTTGCCAGCTCTCCCATGTCCTTTCCTTCTGGCTGAACTGGGCATGTCTGGGGATCCAGTTCCAGATCCCTTTGGCTCCTTTTCCAACTCTTCACTGGCAAGTTTTCACACGTGCTAATAGGTTATGGTTTGATTATAATACTGCCATCAGTGCAGCAGAGTACATTTAAATACATACTGCTGCATCTTCTGACTGGGGGCCAGATGGTGCAAAGTGCAAAGTAAGAAAAGTCCCTTTCACCCTGCTCAACACAACTTTCATTACTCCTAAACCATTTTATTTCTGCAGTTGAAAACTAAGCTTAGGCTGTACTGATTGCCAGGCACTAGGACATATTTCTAGACTCTTTTTTTGACAAAGTAAGACCTACTGTAACAGCCCTCTGGAGCTACTGCAGTGGGCCGGGGGTTTACCCATGGGTGGTACTTTAGAACAAGGACTGGGGATTACCTAAACCTTCAATACAGTAGGAATTAAGGTGTGACTAAATTGTGCTGACTCCCAGCACATGGTGGATTTCACTCAAGGTAAATGTTCATTAACCTGCTGGAAGAGTACAATGAGTTAAATTTGTTGAACAAAGATGCTGCTCCTAACTCACTGTTTCTGCATAAGTGGCCAGTACAACTGCGTATTAGAATAGTCATTACTAACGTGTCTGCTTGGACTCTTACACATTTATTTAGCTTATTTCCATCTCTTGGCTTTTCTGACACATCTTAAAGAAACCTCAGCCAGAAGATGGCCTTTAAAACCTCTATTATCTTCAACTTTCTTATAAGGTAAATTATTAAAATATTTTTTAAAAGCTTTTATCCCTGACTTTCTCCAAAATAAGTGTCATAGTTCTGCTCCCCCTGATACTAGTTGGAATCAGAAATACTTCACAGTCTGCAGAGGACTCATTCCTAAATTAGCCAAAATTGCAGAGCTGGTATCAAAGAGATTAAATACTAACAGAGAAATACTAAAACTTTTTTATTTTTTTTCCTTTCTCTCTTCTAAGACTCATTAATTGCCAAGATATTATAATTCCTGAGCTGGAACAGTACCCCACTGGGAAAATGAAATTAAAATCAATGCTGGACACATGAGGAACCAAATAAAAGTTTTTTAAGCACGATTAACTTCAGAGTCAGAATCAAGTGACACAGTGTGAATGTATTTAGCTCCTCAGAAATACTCAGACATCACAAATAAAGAGTTGACTTGAAGTTACAATTATGATTTTTGTGTTCAGTACCATTTGTCTGAGGGACAGTGGCAATACAAGTGGGCAGAGCCCAGCCTGCTCAGAGGAAGAGCTTTAGCCCTTCACTGTCAGAGGCAAGAGAGGAAGGTTGCTCAGTGGCCCTAAACTGTGAGATCATACAGCAAATCTTGGGCAACTGGGCTTTAGGAAAAGCCTTCCCATGCAGCAGGCCAAACCTCCTAAGAACAAGGAGAGTCTGAACAGCTCCAGCTGTGTGATATAGGATAACTTTTCATAATAGAAGAAAATTATAACTATGCGTATGGAAGTAATTCTTCAAAATTAATAGAACTAACAGTGTGTGTATAGTTACTCATATGATTAAATTTTCAAGGCATTCAGAACAATCAATTTAATGGTGCCTAAATATAAAAAACCATTAGATTCTCTAAAACTGTTATTTTGAATACTTTAGAAATCAACAAAATGTTCTTTTTTATAACAAAGAAACATTTGTTTAATATGTTGAAGCAAATGGATTTTCTCTGTCAGTGATTAGACTCTTTCTTCAGTTCTTTCTGGTTAACAGAAATTTTGATTGTCAATCAAATCTTAAATCTCTGTACTTACGATCCAAACAGTCACCTAGAATTTCTTCCCCTAGTCACGTTCCTGCCATAAAATAAATTAATGACACACTCAATCATTCATTTAGAACACGAAGAAATGTTCCTTAATAATAGTTTTCATATTAATCAGCTAAATTTGAAATATAATTTAACATCTATCTAATTAGAATAGTCACACACACTTGTACAGTAGGTGTTAAAATAACTTTTCATAACCTCAACTGAGACTTTCTGTAACCTGGAACACATGTCAATAATTTGAATGGTTACATAGAGTATTGCAGCCAGATTCCTGGTGAGAAAAAGAACCAGACAAGACCTTTGAAGCTGTACCTAATTTTAAAAAGGAATCTCCTTTTTCCCTCAGATATCTGCTGATATACAGAGCTGCCTCTTTACACACCTGTTGCGCTCTGGATGTCTCACAGGCAGGGAGAAAAGTTTCTGTGTGGTATCCTAGAGGCAGTAGAGCAAATTCTTTGATGAGGAGACATGGTTCTGATTTTTGTTTAATAGTCTATAAAATCTGCCTAGCATAGCATAGCTTATAGTATGGCCATCAAACAACCCAAAGCACTTTCAAAGGCATTTCTGTTCAACAACTGCAACAATACAATAGATTTGATTCAATACTTCTCTGGGGTGCAACACCAGGCTAATAACAAGCAGAAAAGCAGAGAGCTGAGAACCTCTGGGGCTGACCCTGACCAGGTGAGCATGCAACATCTGAGGGTGAAGCCCTCTATTGCTGTGTAGCTGCATAATGGGATATTTTTTTTTATTTGTTTCCTGTTCTAGAGAAACTTCTTTTTCTAAACTTATTTCCTATTTCTCAATAATGCTGTGCTATATAGCTAAATATTTACATTGCAATATCTGTTAGCATTAACCAAAAAGTCAGTTTGGTTTTACTTAATCTACCTCTGGTACTCAGTGACAGGAGCTGCAGGTTTTTACACCAACTTCATTTTCCTGCTGGAAATGTGGAATGGCTTGTGTTGTTCGTTTGCATGAGAATTAATGCTTAGTATACAAATAACTTTTAACAACTTAGAAAAACCTGTTGAAATAACCACAGTTCTGCTGATTTGGCAGCTAATGCATGGTCTGAGGTATTTTTTGTTTTGTTTTTCCTTCATTTACAGAGCTAGTGCTAAAGCTGTTAAACTTTAGGTCACCTAAACATCACTGGCAATTCATGTACTCTCTGGGAGTTTTTGTCCTCTGACACAAAATGCTATAGTTTGGCATTAGTAAGCAGCTAACACCTACCAAAACAGTATCTGACAAAGATTTTCTCCTTATTAAGAACAGGGAAATAGAAGAATATTTTAAATATTATTGTATCACAATAATTCATAAACACTTTTTTTTCCATCTTGCAGAGCAGACAGTAGTATTTCTAGGCTGATCAGACTATTTTTGCATATCCCACACTTTTCAAGTTTCTTAGTTACTGTACAAAATGTTTTGAGAAGCTCGAGTTCAGCTTGTATGAGAATTAACTCTGTAATTCTGACTAACCATTACGTTCTTGAATACAAGGCAGTTTGTGGCAGGCTGTAATTCTGGCTGCAATCAGTAGAGATTTTCTCATGACTTTTAAACAAGTAGGTGTGACATCAATTGATCTTTGCCTATAGGAGAACTAGAGAAAAAATAATGAAAGAGGCTCACAGTCAATCAAACCAGTTCTAATGAGAGCTGGTTTGAAGACATAAAGCTCTTTTCTAATAGAAAAACAACCTGCTTCTTGTTCTTAAAATAGGAACTCCATTTTACACACGAAAGGTTCTCTACAACCTACATGCTGTGTCTGCAGTTGTGTTTTGCCAATGACAATGCAATGCTGAAATGAGCTGCAATGCAACAGCTTGAATCACTGGATTCACAACCTGCAGGAACACACATAATCAAGTGTTCTAAAATGGCTTGAAATATGCTTTCCTACCTATTTAGGCCATACAGTAAACTCCAAGAAAATCCAAATGGAGTATAAGTTAAAATTTTAGTTAATGAAATAAACTACTTGCTTTGTTTCAACTTGCCTTTCTTCTTTTCTCAACCCCCATTTTGAGATAATTTCCAGCACCCTCATGAACTGCAAGAGTTATGGATGTGTGTCTTATATCACATAAAAGGTAGAAACTGAATTTAACCTCTGAATCACACCACCGTATCTATGGATTTTTTTTCTTTGGTAATAATGCAAGTTTTTACTCTTTCTAAGAGGGATTTTTCCACCACCTGAAGGTCACATGCATATGAGAAAAGTGCACCAGACCAGGTAAGCAGAACCAGAACTTGAGCCAATGCATATAAATTATAACATGTATGTCATGTTATAGTAAAACAGTTTTGTTATCTTCATACCCTGAAAATAGTTTCTTCCTCTTTGAATTACAGAGGAGCAATCAGTTTCTTAATAGGTAAAAACACTTTGAAGTATAAGCTCAAGATAAACCATATAGCAGATTTAGTGCAGTGAGTTTGACTGAATATATGCTTTAGTCTCTCAGAGAAAGTAAAAATAGAAAATTGTAACATGAAAGGAGATGAAAGTCTGTGCCTAGAGTCCATGCCTGCAATGCTTTTAGAGCTAGTAGATTCACTTTATTCTTCCACATATTTGTGTAACTTTCCTGAAATGATTGTTACCACTATTGCTGCTTCTGGTAGGTTATTCCAAATGTTGACTGTCATTCCCTGTGTATGTAAAAAGATATTTTGTTAAAATTCTTTATCCCTGATGTGCCCTATCATGAACTCTGTGACACTAGGACTACAATATTTTCATATGTTAAAATGAGCACAATAAAGCATCAAGCTGCGCAGAGGATGTTTAGAAGATCAGTTTCATAAGGGCTAATAATTTGCTTCCAAGTCTTCAAGAATAAGATGTTAAATATACATTCACCTATTAAATAAACAGCTTGAGTTTACAGAACCTTCCCTGTCTTCACTGTTTCAAGCTGGCAGGCTGTACAATGGGAGAAGACTCAGACACAAGGTTTAGGAACAGCATTTGGGTAGCATGTCTCATAAGGTGCAGGGAGAGGTGACCAAGACCAATAACTGTGTCTGGCTTTGTAGGATATAAGTACATGAAACTAGTAACCAGACAGGTCACTGTGGCTTTGCTTAAAATTATGCCTTAGAGCAATGTGAAAAATGATGCTGAGACTCTTCAGATGGAGGTTCCTGGGGATGTATTTTTCTCAAGAATGCTGCAGTGGCTTAAATCTACTCAGAAATTTATGCAGAAAGATGAGAGTCAAGAAGGAGGACAAGTTGCTACCCTATAAACATTGTTATAAAGAAAAACTTTGATCTGTTTTTAGGTGAAATCAAATTCTTGAAAGGAGATCCTTAAAGTCAGCTTTGATCACAAATTGCCCTGTTCTTACCCCAGTACTTTATGAGGACAGCTAGTACACACTGACTCTGCCAATGAAAACCTGATGACAGTCATGAAACCAGCACATACCCAGGATGCTGTTAGCAAAGTACAACTTTGGACACCATCCCAAAATCACACCTGTGAGAGATGGGCACTGCAGTGTTGGTGCGACACTAGGAGGAGGTTAAAATGGCTCTCTCGACTCACTGAGCAAGTTGTTGCCTTACTGCCCTCCAGATGCAGCAAAACAGGAGTGTATGCTGAGCAGGAATGGATCTAGGTCCTGACCTGAGCATTTCTGAGATTGCAAATGATCACGGCTCTCGCCAAAGTTTGGACCTACACTTCATTATCAAGGCCCAAACTGAGTTCCAGCAGTATCTGCAAGAGAATATGCTTATTTAGCTTCACAGCAGGATAGAAAAGCACCTATCTACATAGTTCCCATGGTTATATTAATGGAAGTACTATTCACAGATTTCTTATTAGATATTGGTCTGACTGAAGGTTTCAGTGTCAGAGGTTGGAATATAATTATCTGTTTGAACTCCACAATTCATTGCATTCATTCACACAATGATAAACATATTTTAATTAGAAGAAGAGTTACCAATTTCTGGTATCCTGCATACTCCCATAAATAGGTGCATTGGCTTAATGTAAAATCAATAGTAATCAAGCATGCAAATGACAAAAGGATCAAGTTTTTGTTTTCAACCGTTTCAAAATAAAAACAAAATATCAGTGATAAGTACCTAAGTCTCATGTTTAGTTTCCTTTTTAAAAAAAAAAAAAATAAAAAATCCTGTCATCCTTCTGCAAAATTCTTAGAGTATAATAGTACATGTATATCTGGCTAATACCTAGACTTTGAACACATACATTAGTTGGACTAATTAGGCGAGTTTATGAAAGAATTCTTTGTTTTGCACATTGGATAATACGATTCTGAGCTGTATTTACTCTTGTTACCCCTGGGCTGGATGAGTGACATACTTCTTGCAGCTGTAAAAGGTTTTCTTTTTACCAGTTTCGCAATGAATTCATGATGAATAGTGAAATCTGTTATTACTTTCTTATTTATGATAGGCTGAATAATAAACTTATTGATTTCATTTAATGGAAGCTTTTTCCTACCTGTGATTTTTATTCAAAATGTTTTATTTGCAACCTGAAAGGATACCCCAGCATGTCAGAGAGGTGCAGCTGAACATACTGTTATCACAGCATGTCATACAGTTCTCTGGTACAGCTTGCTAAAGACGATGGCTGAGATTAAATACAACCCACTTGGCAAAGGGCAGATGGCAAACAATTGTATTTGACCTTTGTCAAAGAATGCTCATTCACAACTGCCTCTCATCACATCCTCCTACATCTTTCCTGGGGGACCAAAAAAAGCACTGGCACGTTCTATGCAATGCTGACTGTGAACTGATGCCCTGCGTGCTAACGCGGTGTGCTCACTCACTGTCAGTCCAGCTCCCGACAGCTACTCTTCTCTGACAAAATTTGTAGCAATAACCACATGCCACACTTCCAAATTTTACCCCAACTTCTTTTAACAGATTTGTAGTAGTGGCACGTAAGTGCTACTAAAGAACAGGTTGGAAAAATGGCACTTAATCTTAATTGTGTAAGATTTATAACAATGTTTTCTACTTGACTCAAAGTTGGACTCAGATCTGAGCATTCAGCAAACTGGATTTGCAGTTAACTCTAAGATTTTGAGATTGGTTATTTTTTTTTTATTTCCAGCACCCAGTGAGTACCTTGAAACTTCAACACACAGTTGATGGTTGTCTGCTCTGTCAACAAACATACAACAAACTGTAAAGCCAAGTAACTGAAACAGCCTTTTAATATTTACCTTTATCACTTATTTTTTCTTCTCATAAGTAAATACACTGCAAGCACTGCTAGTTCATGAGGATGCAAACATTAGTGTCCCATGTAACAGCAAGTGAATAGTACAAGTGTGTTGAGAGCACACATAGCCATATTGTCATTTACATCACCTCCATTTTGCTTGGTTATGAAGAAGTGACCATAAATGTAACTATTTCCTCTTTTTAAGCACCTTTAAAAGAGTTGAGTGAGCCTGACTGGAATGTAAATACTTTTCTTTTTTTTTTTTCCCCTCAGTGTATCACTAGAGCAATATAATTTTGAAATATGTTAGGACCAAAGCTGGAATACAGCAACCACAATCACACACATTACACAAGAGACAAAGGTAATTTTTGTTTCTTTTCCTCCAACCCAGTGCATAAAACAGTGGTGTCCTGAGGCCAAGAAAGATTTTGAAAGAAATTGTTTGAAGCCCTTTTTTTTTACGTGAAGTGAACAATCCAAAAGCATCACATCCAAACTGACAGGACAGAGAAGAAAGCTCTATGCTATTTAATCAGGAAAAGGAAGTTGGAAGATCAGACAGTTCATGCCCACAGGTAGCCTTCCCAGGGCTGCTCTGTGGAAAATCCTCAGCCAGTCTAACCTGTAGACAGGGTACTGAAGCTAGGTGCCTTTAGCAGCCACAGGACACGGTTTACAGTATGTCCCCAGGAAGGTTATTGTGACAGTATTGCATGCCATCAGTTCACCTTGCCACACTCCCACAAGATGAGTTTACTAGACAGTACCGACATAAACACCCAGTCCTACACACTTGTAAGTAAACTCAGGTTACGAGCATATTCCTACTGACTTCATCCATTTAATTGAGTTAGGATGCCTTTGAAGGACCAAATCCTAAAGGTATCTTCATTGTAAAGAATGCAAGACACATGATAAAGCTGTATAGAAGCTTTTTTCTTCCTATTACCACAGACTCCAGCAACCAGAGAGAGCTGAATTATTTGTGTGGAATTAGTACCTTTCCCATCACATCATCAAAGCCACCGCCAGTCTCATGGCAGACTCCTGAGTCTTTGTCTCTTATAAAGAACATGCTTCTATAGCACCCTGTTACCTCCCCATGAACTCACTTCTTATTTAGTCTTGCATTTCCAGGATTTGGCCTCGCGGCTTTTCACTGACTCCAGGTACACCACAGCTTGCCAGTCTGGAAATTCTCCCCTTTCCTGCCTGTTTTATACTCCCACTCATCCCATGAGGTTAATAAGGACTGTTCTCAGATGAATGGACAGGGTCTACCCGTGAAAAAAGAGCATCCTCAAACATGTAACTTTGGACTTGCAGAAATTATAAGCTTTTAAAACTTAATGTGGAAATGAATTGTCTATATAATGTCATACAGAAGCAGAGCAGTCTGACCCAAAAGGTAGTGAGTATTTTATAGCCTGTTGAATTTCAAAAGCTAAGGTTAATTTTAAGAGTTGCTGGGACTCCTCACATGCTAAAGCACTTTGCTGAACTGTGACAAGATGAAAGGAGGTGAAAGTAATGAGCAGCTTGAGGGTGTATATTTGTTTTAGTCATAGGAGTTTTATCATTGACTTTAATGGTGCCAGGCCTGTACACTCAAGATTAAACAGGGAGTTAGGTATTTGCATACATTATAGGCTAATAAGCCAGTTTAAAAGTATAATTGTACATAAGAAGCATAGGCAGTACCACAGCACCACCAGACTAATTGGTACATCTTTAGCAGATTATGATGGTTTCCTTTATCATTTTACATCTGTTTCTGCTTCAGCAGAGATCTGTATGCCTTACACTAGTCTGATAAGCTTAATTTCAAGTATACTGTTTTCAGCTGTAACACTGACAACCAGTAAACTGAAGGCATATTTGTTCCTTTGTTTTGTTTTGTTTTTAATTCTGTTTTATTCATTCCTTTCATTTACTTATTTATACTTATTTTACAGCTTTGTTCAAATTTGTATCTGTGGCGAGTTTACAGCACACTGTGCTTAACTCTGTAAAGCCAGACTGTTCTCTCCTACGTAGTAAAGCTTTCCACATTATGCATGTTGTGTTTTATTTCACTGTTTGGAGGACCTTTTATGAAATCAGCAGCTAGACGGAAGGAAATCATTTGCATACTTGGCTCCATACACCTGGAATTCCTTAATTTTAGGGATTAACAAAATGAGTCTAATAAAAAGCATAGGGGCTTGTTAATCAGCTCTGTAAACTCCCTTCATTAGCTGTTACTTGCTGCCAACATGAGTGCACATTTCAGGAAATTTACATTGTGCAGGTCAGTTATTACTATTTTATGAACTGATTTCTAATTTTATGTGACACAGTTTGTGTTTTTAGTGTTCCTAAAAGTTAAATAACTTTTTTTTTTTAAAAAAAAAGTCTTGGATAGTGTGTGCCCTTGTACAGCCTCATTCATGACCCTTTCCATACATTAGGTCTATAATAACATCAGTTTACTGAAACTGACAATACAATATAGTGTCATTAATATAAACACATGCACTGTATTTGAGTTGATGTGGAAAACTTTCCTTCAGACTATAAAATATGGGTAATAAACACCCGAAAGTTTTGTCATTTTTAATTCTTTTTTTTAAACCAAAGCAGGAAAATATTTCTAAACTTATTATGAAATCCAGTAATCATATTCACTTTCTCTTACTATATCCTACTAGAGTGAGTATAGCTCCTGTTTTCATTGTAGTTCCTCAGTGTAAATTTACTCTTGATTACTGTTTATTCATACTTTGAAGACCTGATCTGAGTCCTGTTGAAGCATTTAGAGACATTTTCTCCACTGATTTCAATTGGCTTCCATCAGGCCCTTGATTTCAAGGAATATCCCAGAACCTGCTATTTTCTTCACTAATAAAATCTTGAACATATCAATGCTATATTTGAGTGATAAAATTCCTCCTTCTCTTTTCTCAATTCTTTCTTCCTCAAAAAAAAAAAAATTATTTTTTTTAACTAATTGAATTTGATGCCTGCCCTTCAAAGTGGGAAATCTCCCATTCCAGTCACGTAGCATCTATAAATAGCAAGTTTAGATACATTAACTTCTTCCTGCCTACTGGATTATATTTGGACTTTATCTGTCATGCTGGCTTTACAAATTTGACTTGACTTCAAGCTAATGTTCCTTTGTTTTAGAGCAAAGCAAGATTAACTAGTAAGGGAAAACTGCCCTATCTCTCTGGTACAAAAAAGTATGTCCAAGACCTAGAGTGCCTTGGCCTGAGGATCCAACACATCACAGAGAAATGAATTATGGAGATAGAACAAAAGAAAAATGTGATTTGTGACTAGGATGTACTCCTTCCCTGATCATCCTCCTACTATCTTATTATTATTTTAATCATAGAATCATAGAATTAATGTTTTATTTTACCACATCAAGCACACAAAAAGTAGATGAAATAGCTTAAAGTTGAACAGAAGCATCTGTAATTAATAAACATTTCTAGAATGCAAAAAAAACCCCAAAACAAACCACATTTAAATGCTTGAAATCTTAGCATTAGTAAGATTTTGATGGATATTCTGAGAGCAAACCAAGGGACTAACTTCAAATAAATTATTCATTTGAATTATTCAATTCACTCTGACATTGTTACCTAACTCACAGAGGTGTCATGACAATTAATACGTACAAAGCAATTCAAGAGATGGAATGTGTGATGAAAATACTAAATATTATTGTTATATTCAAAAATTGTTTTTTCACACATATGCAAAAACTTGTGCAGACAATTGTTTCAGAAATTGAGGTTCGTTATAATTTCCCAGTGGTTTTGAGAACTGTCAGACTACATTCAGTTCATGCACCTTTCTCTTCCGGAAAAATAAGAATAGTTTCTTGGTGATTTAAGTTAAAGCAATGTGTTAGGTATATGGAAAACAAGGTTCCCTCAAATATTGGCTCTGTTCTAGATTACTATATTACAACATTTTTATTACAACTTTCTCTTTTTCCCCAACTCCTTTCATTTTTTTTTTAGGCTTATTTTATTTATTTTTTATTTTAGGTACTTGCACTTTGTACTTCCCAATTTCCCACTATAAAAAAGGAAGCTTATCAAGAAATGTTATGGAAAAACCTTAATAATTTTTGCACTTTTTTTTGGTAGTTCAGGAAGAGAACAATGACTTCCCCAGCAGTAATGTCAGTTATTTGAGAGTGTTTCTCCATATTGAGAATAAATTTTAGTAATTTTTTTAACACATTGAACCTTCTTTTTCTGTTTTTCAAGAGGATTTTTTTTTTTCTTAGAAACTAAAGAGAAGCTTTAGCAACTCTGTATTTAGTACTAAGAAGTATTACCACATAATATTTCTTACAGCTGCAACTTTGAGAAGCTATATATATTCTATTTCCAAAATAATAAAAATCAATAAAATTACTAAGCATCAGAGAAATCTATATACACACAAACACATACAGAAATCAGAAAATGCTGCCATCTCAGGTCAAATGTAATAGACTTTCAGAAATCAACAAGATACTAACTCTGTGTGAGTAAAATTCCTTGGTACTTGAATTAGAGTACACACTATGGAGAAGAAACAGGTCTCAGAAATCCCTGGCAACTGAAAACACACTGTATAGTGGCTGACCCCATGAAACTGCTCCAAAACTAGTATCTAACTTTTTTTAAAATTTAAAATATGTAACTAAATTAATGGGGTTAGTATTTTAAGCTACTCAGGGAGATGAATAAAGCGCTTTATGTTGCCACAAAGCAGACTGAATAGTGACTCTACATCTGGCTTGATGTTAAGAGCATAGCAATTTTTAAAATGATGATAGGATCCATGCAGGGCTGAAATAAGAAGCCTGAATTCTTTGTCACATGTCCTTATTTTAAACTGGTGGGTAATATTAACAACCAGGAGAGGAATATTATTATTTAGGAAAGTTGTGTTTCATATTCTTTCCTTCATACATTCTCACTTTTCTCCTCTAGAGAATTGTAGGGATATTCAAACCATGTAGAGGTCAAGAGAGGATCTATAAAATGGACAGGCTGTTTTCAACTTAACTGTGAGTGGAGAAAGCTGCATGAAACAACAGTGGGATACAAAGCCTCCTTCCACTGCACATACTTCATACTTCCCTCTGTGCATGTGTTATGTATCTTGAGGAATCTCAACTTCATGAGGGAAGGGAAACAGTTCCCAAGTTGATAGACACAGCCACTGGGGTATCAGCAGAAGTGGAGTGAGCAGATAGCACTCTGCTGCTCGTCAGCCTGCTGCTGCAGCTCTGCCTAGTGCCATTGGGTTGCTGTCCAGCTAAAAAAAAAAAAAAATGCTGCCTAAAGAAGAGCATATTGCCAATGCTGGCTGCCAACCTTAGAACTAGTGATAATCCAAACAGCACAAAGTGCCCATTATCAGTTCCTTCTCTGAACAGCCCATTAAAAACAGCTGTGCAGATAAAAGAACTGGAGAACTTTGTAGCAGAAATTAAGCAGAGAGAGAATGTGGTGATTGGAGCCAGCCACTGCCATTTAATTTCTGTGAAAGAGTAAAAAAAAAAAAAGAAAAGAAAAAAAGGATAAGACTACAAGTTATGAATGGGAAAGGAAAGTTGTATGCCTGCCTAAAGCACTGAAAACCATTGTGGAAGAGGATTTCCGAAGGCAGGAGGTCTTCATTAAGATTTAGGGGCTAATCCTAGAGAATCTCACTGCTGTGAGCTGGCAACGCAGATGCCAGCACCTGAATAACAGCATGCAAATATAGACACTATCATCTCTCCACATACACACACATTCCCACGGAGGCACCCACGCACAGCACTCCCCAGAGGAAATGTCACTGCTCTCTTACAGCAGAGCCACCGGGGAGCAAACCGAAATCCTTTCTGTAACAGGAAAACAATTCACGGAAAGTTACAAAAAACTTTGGGTACTTTGTTTATCAAGCTGCATCTCCAAAGCAACACGAGGAAATATTTGCAACTAGGTGCTTTGGAGCCCCCTGGATCATTTTATGTCTCAGCCCAGCTATAAACAAACACTGTTTTCTCTGTGCAAGCCTCAGTTTCGCAGACAATAGAGCTCTCCCTCCTCTGTTACTGAAAGTGCATTCAAATAATTTCAAAAGAATTTACAAGAGCTGTTCTGTTAGACCATGTCCTCTAGCACAGCCTGTCGGAGAGACAGACACAGAGGCATCAGAGGCTCACATCAACTTATGCAGCCTCTCTTATCTTTTATTCAAAGTCCAAATCATTGCTTTTCCTAAAAGATTTTTTGCCTGGGCACTGCAGAGATGGAGGGCAACTGTCACCGGGGACTGACCTCCTCAAACAAGTACAGTATGGTGGGGAAGAGGGACTTCTTCTAAAGAAAACTTAATTTTGAAGATATACAGCTGGTATGGAGAGTCTCTGGTCTTGTTTTAAAGACAACAGGCCTTTTGGACTCTGTACCAACTTCTTCTCTACAAGTACTGATAGTCTGTAAAAATAACAGAAGCAAAGGAATATTTTGTGCTATTATTTCTTCTAAATTTTACAAATTAAATTTTCTTTTTTTTTCCTGAAGAATAGGAAACCCTTTCAAAGTGAAAAAGACCATTATTTTTTGTCCTACCAGTAAAACTGTAAAAAAAGATAATTTTTTTAAACAGTTCTGACTGGCCCCATTTTGAGTATGCACAGATTGGCTCACAATTCCTTAGATGTATGAGACCAATCTGTTTTACTTCAATTCTATACACAATTACATGAAAAAAAAAGGTCTATGAAAATACTGCTGAACCTTGCAAATATTGTTTCAGTAGCACTTAACATTAGTGGTTAGAAAGTTAGAAATCACTTTACCAGCTACTCTAGACAACTGTAGAGATTTTTCATGCTAATACTATACTGAAGTTTCCCAAAATTCTTAGAAAGCCTGTCCATTTCTCCATGATGTGGCTGAACTGGCAGAGAGGTGGTTCATACAAGACCTTACAATTCTTTTTTGCAGAGCAGCAAGTTACTGCATCTCTCACTGCGTTCAGAACTGAATGTAAAGCTTCTCTTTGATTTAGCTTTCCAACAAAAACAAAAAGAAATGAAGAGAATTTAGAGGAAAAAGGAGGAAGAAGTGAATAATAATAAATAATCAAATCCAGCTGTTTCAGAGGGGAGACAGGGGAAAAGGAATCTAGCTCACAGTTCTTCCTACTAACATAACTTCGTGTGTAAGTATTTTGAGTGTTAAGATGCCCTGGTGATGTGTGGTAATTGTATACATAGACATTGAAGCATTTTTTTATTCTCACATCAGACTTCTCCATTTTAGCCAGATCTAAAACATGCACCATCAGGAACTATTGCTTTCTCCATTTTTCAAAGAGCTAATAGATACTAATCATTGACCTCAGACTTGTCATACATCACTAGAAGGATGTTCTCCATAAACAACATGCTGGAGGTCATGTCAATGTCCACTTCCACCTCCTTTGATTTCTGCCCATCTGCAGCTTGCAGGCCAAATAAATCTCGTTAAACAGCGTGTGCACAACTCTCTTAAACATTCCAAAGAACAAAGACAAAAGAAACAGTAATGGCCACAGTTATACAAAGCTGCAGCAGTAGCAAAAAAGGTCTACGGGTAGCTTGAGTTTCATAAGCACTGAAAACATAATCTATCACCAGTGGTGTGCAGACTCCATGTGGCTACAGCCAGGGCACGACCACAGGCGATTTCTCAGTTGATTTGTGACTCTATGCTGCAGGATGGTCTCTTCCATCCACCTTTCCCTTTGCATACCCCCTTTCCCACTCTCAGCTGCATGCTCCTGCCTCTGTGCTTGTGCTGGACACCTTAGTGCCCTTCTGACCAGATTCTATGGACAAACTTTCTAAACTAAACTGTACAGAGAAAAAAAAAAATAGTTTTATGAGCAGGCAGATGAGCCAGCTCAGCAAAGCTAGCAGAGTGAGTAAAAGGAAGACAGAGCTCTGTAACACTGGGAGAAGGAAGACTGATGGATGTGGAAGCTGGACCACTCTCTTTGGCAGCAGCCAACTGTACTGTCAATATGTGTAGCAATCAGGCAGTTTTACAGGCTGGTCACACAGTTAATTTTTATGCCTGGAAAAGATAGAGAAGGGACAGATACACACTTTTGAAGAGACTGAGAGACCCCCACAGGATCCAACAAAACCCACAGCCGAGCCTTGGCTTCTCACATGTTCAAGAGTCAAATAAGCAGAAAAAAGAGGCAGTAGAGCAAGGTGTCAGTGAATATGCACTGGCTTACTAGGGATATGCTTGAACCAAAGGGAGGTAAAGAAATAGAGCCCCAGTAGCCCTGGTTTGCAATTATAAAATTGCAAAACTGATTGGTTTTAAAATTGTAAAGCTATTTTGATTAGTTACTTCAATTCCTAGAATTTTGTGTTATTCTACTACCAAAGTCTGCATCCTTCTGAAACTGTTGTGCTTTGGTTTGTCTTGATTTAATAGCAATGGAAAATTGCCACATACAATGGTATTCCAATGATTAATTAACATTCATATTCAAAAGGTACATCCAATTTTTCCTCTGATTTTAACTTCAACTAGCTTCAGCTTCTAGCTGGTTTACCTTGTTACCCCTTCCTTGTATTACAGGAGCCCTTCTGAATGTGAAATCTTCTCCCTAGGAAGATAATTATACACACTGATCAAGTCACTCATTAAATTTTTCTTCAATAAGCAGAATAGTCTTAGTTTCTCGGGTACAAATGGTTTTCCAGATGTTGAATCACTCTTTTGGCTCTTCTCTTAAACTTCTCCAATTTTACTGTATTCTTCTCAGAAAATTTTGAAATATCTTTTTGTCAGCTTTGAAGCAGTGGAGTTCAGCCCATGCTCAGCTGCTGCAGTCATTCCTTTCTTGCCTTCAGCTTGCATAAAATTACAGCTACTCCATCCTTAGACAGCATTTTAAAAAAGTTTCAGAAGTCCTCCTTTACATGAATTCCAATAGCTCTTCATTTGCATCAGTTTTTCAAAATCTTGGAGTTCAGCTATCCCATCACAAGACTTAAGAGATTTAAACTGAAAGCTGTCAGTCTGCTTTAGCAGACTTTGATGAATTTCCTAGAACCAATAGACAGTTTCCAAAATTAAACTGCCCGGTGTAAGTGGCAGGAGTTCCTGCTTTCATGCTGCTGCATTGCAGAACAGTCCTCCTTTGGAATCACAGCTGGACAAACTTTGCTCACAAGTTTTAATTCTGTCAATGCTACAAATGACTAAGGCTGTTTACTTTCAGATGTAAAATTGATTGGAAACATTTTTTTATTATTTCTTTTCCCTCACTTTTGATGACTTATGGAGATACCTTCTAATAAAACGAAATTTAATGAATGGTTAACAGCTCTCTGAACTACACTGCACTAGTGCTGTAGGGAATCTGAACTGAATGCAAGAATTATATTCAGAAAAGATTCCATCTGGCAACAGTTGCATCTGTCCATGTTCATTGTAAAGGACTGGAAATAGTAACATTTGTATACCAAATTATTTAATATCCAGTACTATGTTATTTCCAAGCAAAAAAAAAAAATTAAAAAATGGATGCAGAACACTATGGAACAGAACGAAAAGGGAAAGATACTTGTGGATTTAAAAAAACCCAAACAATAAAAAAAACTTGTTTATTTTCTATGGAAGACTAAAATTGATTTTGCTTGTAAAGCTATGACCATATGCCAGGCCTTTAGGGCACAGCGTGAGTAAAAGCTAAAGTCTTCTGGTTTTGCTCTACTCCAACTTTATTCTGAAATATGCAGTCAAGACCTCCATCCCATTGTTCTCCTTCAGTTGTATAGAACTTCCACTTCTCAGTTTTCAATGAGCAAAAGAATTGTTTAAAATATATACATACACCACCAGTTATGGATAGTCCTTTTCAATTGTCCTCTGTTCTTGCCATCACAGTTTAAGGCATGAGAGCAGTGCACGGTGCTCTGTATGAACTATACAATCCATTTAGTTAATTGATTTATTCCTGCCCTTATGAAGAGCTGTCAGAATGGGATTTGTTAACACGGTTTATGCTGCTCAGATTTAAACCAAGCCACAGTACTACCACTGCTGTGGTAACCTCCAGAGCCCCAGGAACAGACACAAACTGCAAGCCTGAAGCTCACGGCTCAGCCATCCAGTAGTCACACCTGCTTAGGTCAGCAGCAAAAGCAGTGACCCAGGCAAAATTTCAACTTTCAACCAACTATGCACACGGAACTTGGACAAAAGTATGATAAAAACTTCGCAAAAACTGTGGCAAACCCCATTCTTTACTGTTTTTCTAGCCACTTGCAAGCAGAGCCAGCTGTCAGCAAGAGGCTGAGGCAAAGCCACTCTGAACGTGCCAGAGCCCAGGATCTGTCAGGTCATGTCAGTGCTGCCCCAAGCCTTGGCTGAGGTAGGCAGCTGCACTCTGCCTTGGGCAGAGCTTCATGGCAGCATTTGCATCGCAGTCCATCCTAGTTCAGGGAGCACCAACAGGTTCCCAGTGCTCTAGGTCAATATTACACAAATGAGGAATTCGTAAATATATTCTTCAAAGTTAACTCTGGGAGTGTTTGAGCTGACATCTTCTTATTGCATCAGTATTGGTGAGGACAGAAAATGGCACCAAATAAACACTCAAGGTAGACTTTGTCACATTGTTAATGCTCTGCCATTAATCCTGATGTTGGGCTCAACAATCAACCTTCTGTTTGGTGATGTTGTCTTTGAAGGTTGCTCTCAGTCTTTGAAAATGCTAATTGTCAAGCCAACATTTACAGAGGAAGTTGTAAAATGAGAGGTTATTATCTACTGCCCTTGCTCCAATGACAGAAAAAGACCACAAAGAATAGTTTTCTATTAAAAGCTTCATACATCTTTGAGGATGGTGGCAAGTACAAACAGATTAAAGAGCTAGTCTGAAAAAGAGCATGGGATGGAGAATGACAACAGAGGCTCAGCAGCCTGCACTTCGTCTGGCTGGGAAGATATCCACTCTTGATTTCAAATGATGGAGAACCAGCATTTGAAAATACCACTTGAAATTGTCTAGTGGTTAGTTAATCTTAATGTTAGGCTTGGATATAATTTTTGATTCATGCTTCTTTAGCTCTCAAACTTCTCTATGCGCTGTCACTTGGCTAAAGAATTTTATCATTTGTTTCCTTTCCCCTCCTGTGATTAGATTGTCCAATTTTAGCATTCCCTTAGGGGATTTAAATACACTGAACACCTTACATCTCACTTATGGATTTGTTTTCAAGATCTTGAACTCATTTTTATGGCTTTTTCTGAGTTTTGGCGTGTTTTTTTAGTAGGAAAACTAAAAAAAAGAAATAAATTTTGAAAATACATGCTTTATTAATAGTTCATATACGGGTAATAGTATTTCTTTCTTATCTACCAAGAACTGTTTTTGTTTTCATGCTCTTCTTGATGTTTATGTCAATTCCTTTCCAAAACCCTTTAAATAGCCCAGCAGGTCCCTATTTTCATTATGTGATTTATTCAATTAGGAAGGTGTAATTGTGACGCTGAATCTTGCAGAGCTGTTGTCCACAGAGAACAAGCAGCAGTTGTCACAGCAGCTATAGCCAAGACAGCTCTGACTCTTGTATACAGCCCAGCTTGTACAGAGTTCCAGAGATTGCAAACAATTTCCGTACTGGTTGTTGGCATTAAGACATGCAATGTATTTGATACAGAATCTGATTAGCTGTGACCAACTGCAGCAGATGCAGAAAAGCTGAACTGAGCATATGAAGGGGAATCAACCCATGGCAAGACTGACTTTAGGTAAGTAGACCTCAAAGTTTGTGTGATGAAACCAACCCCTACTCCAGCGAGCAGAAACTCAGCACAAATGGAATCTGCAGGTATATGGTTAAGAGGACGGACCACTTTTATCTAACACATGCCTCAGTATGTGATATTGATTTTATCTAACACATGCCTCAGTATGTGATGCTGTCCTTGTAGGTGTGGTTACAATGACTATCCATGAGAAGTACAACAGCACGTATGAATATGGACCAAAGAAAGAAAATATCCAAATTTAGAAGGATAAAGTGCAACGTAAAAAGCACAAGTGTTGAGGACAGAGAGATGATGGCAGAAGGAATAGCAGGAAGACTGTAGGGGAGAAGGTAGCCAATTTTCTCTAAACTTGCACTGCAGTTAAAGCAGTTGGTATGAAAGTGTGCACACAAGCATGCTCTTGCAAAGCAGCCAGTTCTCTGTGAGAAACTGAGGAGTTTTACTGTCAGGACTGAAAGTAGGATTCCTTATTTTGTCTTTTCATACCAAAGGTGGAATTTTAAATGCAGCCGTACTAATTTATCAGGTATGCAGAAGACAGAGGTAGGCCTAGTGTCACTAACTTTTATTTACATAAGGTGCTAATTCAAAAAAGTCACATGCTCCCAGTACATTTTCTCCATTCCACAGCTTTCCACTCTCTGGAATGTTTTTAGTGCTTTAATTGCAGTAAGGTTAGGTGTGCTATGTCCACCCCTGGTTTTCCATCATCCCTACAGCATGGGTCCCATTTGTTTAGCTGTGTTTTGATCTCCTAATTCACACCCTGGTGTGCAATGTCCCCTCCACTGAAAAATTCCTACCCTCTTCTCTCTGGCTCCTAGGAGGTGCCAAAGCAAACAGCGATCACACCACAAACTTCTGTTAATGTTCCAGGAAAAGAGATCCAGCAGTTCCTGCAGGCTATTAGGAGGGTGACGGTGCAAACATGAGGATGCTAAAAGGATTAGCAGGGTGTGTATGCATCACCTTTCTGGAGGCAAGGAGCTAACAGTTTTAAAAAAGGACTACAGAGTGAAAACCAGTGGATTCATGCATTAAACAGAATTGTGCATTTATACCAACCACCAATCAGAAGTATTATTATAACTACATGTATTTTATTCTTAACTGTAGTTTTAATCTACACTAAGGATATACATTAAGGATTATGGATCTACCCACAAGCAAAAATTACAGCAAAGCTCCCATTGAGTTCAGTGGTCTGAGACTAAGCCCCACAAAAAGGTTTTTTTGACAACACACATGAACTACATGAATCCTCCTAAATGTCTATGTTATATGTGTTATATTCTCATTGCATTGCAGGTCTTAATTAGAGGAGTATGATACTAAATATAGTGAGGGAGCCCATTTTCAGGGTGAAGAAATGCTTAATCAGTTAAGTGCAAGATTGCTTAACAGATTCCTTAGCTTCACTTCTTCAAATTTTACAATGAATTTTGTCAGTCTGTAAATTTACACAACAGCATGGCAAAAGGGGTGGGAGGAAATAAAATAATTCCAGACCTTAGAGTCATTTTAACACAGAGACACTGAAAAATAAAGACCATTAGCAAAAAAGTATAATTAAATTAAAATGCCAGCTCGCCAAAGCAGCTCACTAAATGGGAAATATATCAAACTGTGATAATACAAATGGGCTATTTCTCAAGGTGTGAGAAAGCCAATGGAATAAACTCTGATAATTTGCTGACTTTTTCTGTACGAGGTAGAGTAATGACTTAAAAGTAAATTGCACAATAACCAAAATAACAAGGCGTTATGCACCACAGTTGCTTTTCATAACAACATCAGTATTTTAGTTTTATGCTGCATGCAAACATTAAATAATAATAATAATAATTTGGGGTGTTTGTGGCTGATGCTTGCAAATAATGCCAGCCTTTTTCGTAGTTATGTATTTTTATATTTTGCTGTCTGCATTTTCCCAGAAATCATTGCAGCCCATTTGTTTTGACCCTGTTCTAATTTCTACTTGCATGTTAACGACAGCAAGGGCTTTTTCCATCTAAAACAAAAAAAAAAAGAAAAAAATGACTACATTTTTTTTTTTTTAGAATATTCAAAATTACTTTTGGCATGTAAGTTCATTTTGCTAATTCCTCTTTTAGTGTGCAAGTAACCTTTGCAAACCTGCCCTTAGGTGTTTATGTGTGAGGACAACCCTGGCCCGGGGTCCCCGGCAGCAGATGGCATCCCCGCGGCTCTGCTGCCCTCTGCTGCAGCCCTCACTTGGGAGCCAGCTCCAGTGTTTTCACACCAGCACAACTTCCCTAATGTCTACTTTAAGCCTGATCATCAAAAAGTAGTGACATATGTATGAGCAATAAGATGATGCTATTTTATTCATAGGAAAATACTTAAATAAAACAAAATTCTCCTTTGCTGTGACTGAACCACAAATATCGTGGTGTCAGCCTACACTGTAAGAGCTTGAAAAAACCAAATCTGCCAAGAAATAGATTTCTTTCTTTTAACATATAAGACTAGAGAACACAATTTCATTGACAAGAGTTGAAATAATCACGTTTCTGGGCAATCACACTGTCTCCCGGGGATACACACTGCTTCCTAGGGACACCTGCACCCCGAGAAGGTCGGAGGAAGGCGGTGGCCATGCACCCAGCAGCGGGCTGAGACACCGGTGTGCTGCAGAGCAGAGACACTGCCCCCGGGGACAACCCCTGCCTTTGGGGCTGCTGGGTCACCGTGTCCCATTTCTGAAATTCATCGGCCGCCGAGACAGAGAGGATGGTGGACATAAAACACCGAAAATTATTTTTAAAAGGAAATATTAACAGCATAAAATGGGATTTTTTTTTTCACAAACCTGCTGTGTATTTTAATGAATTTCATTTTCATTGCATAGCATGCAATTAAGCAAGTAGAGTTAAATCTTCTCACAGATAAACTTGAATCAAAATGTTAAAAGAATCTAATTTGACCTTTAAAGGGCTAGAATTTAAGCAGTCAAAAGCTTGCTTTCCACAAGCAAGTATACGCTTTATACTTACTTTCTACCTGATTTTTATCCTGATAGAGCATAACAGCTCCTAAAGAGCCATTATAGATTATTGTGTAAATCCTTCTTTGTTCATGGACTATTGACCCAACAGTGCATTATGTCCCTAAAGAAGTCTTGATAGTCCATCACGTTAATCCAGCTGCAAGGTTAGTGCATGATCTACTAAAAATCTTTATATAATTTTCAATAAAATTAAATAAGAATTTGCCTGTGCAGATAATTATGCTCCACAGTGAAATAATTCAATATCAGAGATAAGGCAGGGTATGCTCACATGCAGAATATTAGATTGTGTTATGGATTACACATCTGTGTGTTTCTTATTAAAATTAGATTAAGGCTGTGCAATGAGAATAGTTGGAATTGGATAAAACTATTAACTGAGCTTCAGAGCTAAGATAACTACAGAGATTTTTTTTTTAAAACAGAAAATTTTAATAAAGAATACGTTAATTTCAGATATTAGTAAGCAATTTGAACAGAATTTGGTATATAGGAAACACATCTGAAAAAACAGAAATCATACTTGCAGTTCAACTTTCAGTTCCTCACAGCTTATGCCTAAATGCAACACTGCCCTCTAAATGGAAATTGTATGTGGTGACGGAACTCAAAATGCAAAACTTTGAGAAGTGTTCAGTTCCATGAACTACATGCAATAGAGAGAGAACTGACACTTTTTATCTTGTCACTCAGGGCAGATGCTTTGTGACCAATGGCTCTGGGGTGATGAGAGGGCTGCAGAGGTGTGCAGGAGCCATCAGCCTGCCAGCACCTGTGGCTCAGGTTGTCTCGAGCACCAACCAAAATCTCTGCTTTGCATATATAGCCCTGCTAAGGCAGTGTTTTGAGTGTTGTGGTATAGTTACTACAAAAATTAAACACTGCAGTGATTTGTAGTTCTCTTATTTATACATGTGCTTATCTCTGTCACTGAAACTAATGTCTGTAGCTTTAATTCAACTTCAGAATTATCCAGGAAGGAAGTAAAACCATTATCATGAGTGAGCTGAAATCATGCTGCTGTATTGCCATTTTAATTCATTGCTCCATTACCCATTTCCCAGTCAGAATATGTTCTAGTCAACACTTTTCAAATCTCTTGAAGGAATTTACTTGTTGTACAACGCAGACACCACAGAAATCCCAATTTTCTGAATTTCAATAGCACTTCGCTGCAGATAGTTACATTTGAGGTGTAATAAAATATCCATATCAAAACATCCACCAGTTTGAGGGAGATTTCCTCTCAAAGCGAACGTTTCTACAAGAGCAGTAACATTGTTAAATCACTGCATGGAAGGTAGCTTCTTGGGAGCATGTAACTAGATGTCTAATGGTTTTACAGTAACACTGGACAATAGTTTTATAGAAAGTATTCCCTAGGGTATAATTGCAGTATTTAGCTATTGCTCCAAATGAAGATAAGAGAGTGAGAGGTTGTTTTCACCCAGTACAAATATGCTGATAATGAGGGTAAAAGGAAAATGACAGAGCTCCTGGCCTCAGAAGAATAAAAGGAAGAAGGCCTATGAACCCATCCTTCCCTTCTTCCCTTCCCTTCTTCATTCATGCCATCACCATGACAGGACTGTTTCCTCAGGGGCAGCTGAGGAAACACTGCACCTCCAACCACTGCAATCCAAGAGTCAGTAGCAAAGAGCAACTCGAGCACCCAGGGTGTAATGGGGACCCTGAGCGACAAGGGGTTCCTTATAAGTTCACTCCTCTCCTTTCAAGCCAAGAGCCACTTCTACACCTCTTAACCACAGGGATGGCTTTATCTTGTGGACCACATGCTACAATACCTGCAGATGAATCTTCAGGCACTGTTTCATGTCCCTTGGACTGTTCACCACCGTTTTGAGCAGTATCAAAGGCAATGAGCTCTGCTTGCAATACATGAACCCTACAGGTCATCAGGAAACATTCCCTTTAGCCTGACACAGGCAGCATAAGACCTGACGTAAGCCACAGGTATATTCTCCTTTACTGCCTACAGAAGCAGATCATTAATATTTTACAGATTTCTCATCCTCTCCATTTGTGCAATTTATCAATGCCCAACAGGTCCTCTGCCAGCTATACATTAAAACTATTTTCAAAATATTTCATTGTCAGCCCATGGCACCTTCATTATTTATTAAGATAAGGGACATGATGAACAGGAACAGTAGGTAGCTTGTTTGCTCAAATGTACTTTATGAATCCTTTGAATGCACAGATCTGCTAGGAATATATAGTCCGGAAGTATAAAAGAGTCCTAGGTATGATTCATGCAAATAATAAAAATATTGTGTGCTTGATGCAGTACCAACATCATCTGCCTGGAAAGTTCTGCTTTTGATTGTATACAAGCAGGACCTTTTAACCTTGTGACTTTATTTCAGGTGTACACGAATATAAATCAGAGACTTAAATGTATTTAATATACCCTCTATGTTATGGCTTTTTACAGTGTGATGAGTGAACAGTAGGAATAGGTGAAAAGAATCCATAGTTCATTTTCTATTCATTATTACTTTTTAAATGAGGAGTGGTAAAGTTCCCCCTTATGCCCCACAAAAAAACCTCTAATTTGCCATTCTCTTCTACAGAGTTGTTTTTTTTTTAAAAAAAATTACCTTTTTTTAAAAACAAACAAACAAAGCTAATAACAAAGACACCACCACAAAAAAACAACACTGCAAGAATCGTTGTTCATTACCTGATAAGATTATTTTTTAATTCAGAGAATTATAGCACTTTTTTTACGTTGACTAAAGAGACGCACAGAGTCCATAAACAAACAAAGAAATCGACATACGAACAAGGCAAATTCCCAGCAGAATTTTGAAGCCTGGTTAGAAAGCATCAGAAATTACTTGGATGACTCTCTCATCATTCTTACTCCCACAGTACTCCCCAAACCCCATTCAGCAATAAGCTCAGAGAGGGTAACAGGGGAAAGCAGCTTTTTGGACACGAATCTGAACACTCAAGTGTGCAGAAACATGCCATACATCTCTCTTTTTCAAGTGTAAGAAGATATTTGTCAGAGGAGGAGGAAGTGCAAACCCAGGCAAAGCAGCATTTGCAGGTATAGAAAGATTTGATGCCCATTTCTCCCTCCTCAGCCCCAGCCCTACACAGCTCCTATCCAGCCCTGGACTAACAAACTGTTTTGCCAATCACTAGGCCTAGTGCAAAAGGATGCAGCCAGCAGAAAAACAATCCAGTAAACAGATTCTATTGTACATAGAGAAGTCAGTATACGGGGGATTGCTGGGGGTACAAACAAGTTAGATCACAAATACTAGACATCAACCCCAGAGACCCCAAGAATGACACAGCACGACCAACAATAGGTGGAACAAACAAAGAGACAAAGTCTCCCACAGAAGAGATGGGAGACACCAAGTCAATAGGCTGAGCATATAAGATAGAAGTAGCCACATATTGATCCCCCCAAGAAGCCCACATTTGTGAATGCCAAACCTGACTGGGGCCCAGTTGCAGGGAGAGTCAGGAGGTCCTTCCCCAACAGGGAAACTCTGCAAAGTGCATCCACCTCACACACAGACACTCCACCCTTCCTGCAAGTGGTCCCAGCTTTTATGCCCAAAGCAGGACACCTGGCACTCATTTACCCAATGCAGGGCACCTGGGGCTTGTTTACCCAAGGGCTTTCCCTGCAAGGTCTGCTGCACCTTGGAGGAAAGCCAAAGGCAAACTCATCCCCTCCTTTTGAAGGACCATGGGAACCACCCATATGTCAACCTTAATTCAGGGCTTGGGGTTCAGACCCCAGCACTTCACAAACCACCTGTGCAGATCTTGCACTGGGAAACATTTTTTGATCTCACACCAGACAGCAATATACTGGAAAAACTGACAGACAAACCAAAACAAACACCACAAACCACATTGCCTCTAGATTTATGGTTTCTACAAGTTGGATTAATGGTGTAGGTACAGACAACCAAATGGCATTACTGCATGTCCTTTGGCTGCTAAAGGCAAACCATTACACAGACTACAGCACCGGGTACTCAGTAACCCTCTAGACCACTGGGCTTATGCACAGTCCTGAGCCAATGAGATTTCTTCCAACTCCAAAGTACAGAAGCCTTTCCACTGAATCTGTAGAGAGGTGAGTATATTTAACTTGGAAGACCTCTAGAGTGAGTCAGGGTAGAGACAACCACTCTACAGTTCCCCAGATAACAGGGACAAGCAGTTTGTAACAACCCTTTGGGAAAATCAGCACTGCAATTTCCTATTCATAATTTTCTTCAACAGTTTTAATGTATTATTCTCTCATTAAAGTTGTCCCAGTTACAGTGAGAATTATTTCCTATCTATGGATGAGTTGGGAACTGTCAGCAAACACTTTTTGCATATTTGATTCTCAAACTGCATAATCAATCCCGCAGTATGATTTGTTTCCTGGTTGGACTAACTGATATTATAAATTTTTCTACTTCCCCTCTAGATAAATATTTTTTTATGGGTAAGCAACTTAACTAGAAATCCATATCTGATAGGAGAGAAGTTGTATTTACAATCAACTCATAAACAAAACATCTAATTTTTTTAATCAAAAAACTGATAAAAGGGGCATTAACACAATAATGTTTAAAGTCATATCACAATTTATTAATGAATCCTGTCATTACTCATCAGCTCTAATCATCTCTTTGCATAGAAAATAACCTCTTTGATAAGGTAAGGAAAGACTATCACACACACTTATTGTAATTAAGCCAGCTGGTATTTCATTTTGTATACATTTCGGTTAAAAGAAATTTAATTTTCTCTCACAAAGATAATTTTAATAGTAAAATGTAATCCTATGTCCATTACATATGACATTCAATTTTATGTTTAATAGAGCATGTCAAATTGAAAATTGCAGTTTAAGACATAATCCTTCATAGGGCCTGTCACATACACAAATCTGCCATTTCATTTTTATTAAGCTATCCAATAATTTCTTAACAGACAGTTAAGCTCGAGAAAAGATCTCTGAAAGTTACAGGAGAAAAGTTGAGCCTGCATTGGTCAGAGTCTACATTCAGAAGAGCTCACTTCAGCATGGGAAAAGACAAATCTACAGCCTGGAACATGATGATTTTGTGGTCGTGAATATTAAATCGTAGAAATATTTATCCTCAAAGGTTTAAAAACATTATTTGCTCTTAAATCATATTAAAGCTTTGTAGCTTCAATAATTTTAATGTATTTTTTCATTAACCCCAACAATTATGAACACAATATATAAGAAAATATAGCTCGCAGATTTCAAAATTATCCGCTGTGGAGGCCCTTAGCAACTGAAGGCATGATGGAATAAAACAGAGCATAGCACATGCGAAAGATTTGTCAGGAACAGCTAAGGGGACAGCTTAGTTAAAAAGAGTTGAGCAACTACCTCCTACCCATGATTTCCTGAAGTTGCTAGAAAAGGGTGAAGAAATTAGTTAAGATTTCAGTTCAGTTTTCCTGCAGCACTCACATGGATTTACTTGAGAGCTGCACTCAGTATTTAAGATTTCTGAGGTCAAGAGATATTTGACAGATTTTGTCAAATATTTTCAGAAAAGACTCTGCTAAATAAGGATGCAGTACTGACTGTGTACAGAAGAATTTAGTATGTTAACACCATGTGCTCTTTCACAAGTTTTTTGGTTTTGCTTTTGTTTGCTTCCTTTCTTTTTATTCCTATATGCTTGTTTCGATGAAAACCAGACTTGCATGTTTGCAAATTGTCACCCACTTGGATGGGTAAATGAAGACCAGGTTTTTGAGCCAAGATCCTAGCTGGCGTACATCAGAATGCCACTGAAGTCAACAGAATTAGAAGTACATTTACACTGTGGTGTAATACACCAAACAGTGTTCATTTAACATAGAAACCTGCCAAAGACTCAATGCCAAAGACTATATATTTTCATGAGTTGCACTCAAAACAAAATCTCAAGAATAAAAAAGCAAAACAAACCACCACCTGTAAATTGTTTCTATTAATTTCTATCTCATCCTTTTAGGTTGGCTGAAGTATGATAGGACAAGGAGCAATGGATGCAAGCTGGAACATAGGAGGTTCCACATAAATGTGAGGAAGAACTTCTCCCCAGTGAGGGTGACAGAGCACTGGCACAGGCTGCCCAGAGAGGTTGTGGAGTCTCCTTCTCTGGAGACATTCAAACCCGCCTGGACACGTTCCTGTGTGACCTGATCTGGGTATTCCTGCTCTGGCAGGGGGATTGGACTGGATGATCTCTTGAGGTCCCTTCCAGTCCCTGACATTCTGTGATTCTGCAATGTGTAACACTGGAGTACAGAGGTAGGGAGAGGAGGAGGAGGTGAGGACATTTCTCTCTAGTGATGGATGGAAGTCTGACTACAGCAGTGATGTACACTATCTCCGTTGCTGCAGGGGTTAGATCACATTAAAAGCAGAATGTGCAATTGAACTGACAGAAGGTGAATGATTAGCACTGGACATCAGTCATTTGTTTCAAGGCTGTAACATGGTAGGAAACTCTGGGTACTGGTACTCAACTGCAGGACTTGGCACTGGTTGATAGATCTGTTCTTAGATAACAGAAGTGCTTATGATGATATAAAATAATGTGAGATTTTTTTCACCAGCAGGAATTACATTTAGAAACACAGAGCCAGAAAATTTGAAAATGTCAAAAAAAACGTGTAAGTTTTTGTCCCAGTACCTGTATTGCAAGTGCAGCATTATTCCTAAACCATCTTGTGGATTGTCCACTCCAGCTAACAGTATAACAGGGAGATCACTTCAGACACTTTCCCACAACTCATGTATAACACTGTGAGAAGCTTTTTGCTGATAATCAACCAAAACTTTACCTTTTTTAATATCTTCCTGTAGCTTCTAGCTATACCCTCACTTACTGAGTGATTCCTTTCCTGCGTGGGTGTTAACACTTTTCATATACTTGTAGATGGTTATCATACCCTCACTTTATCTCTGCCTAGGCAAGCTCTATGCTTTCAGCTTTTCAGCTTTTCTTTTCAAGTCAGTTCCCCTAGTCTTCAGATTTTATGTCACAACTTAGATACTAAAGGGAAAATCTGACGTGATAAATTTTGGTATAGCTGAAGGAAAGAATGGCAGGATATTTGTCTGCTTAATTCTCCACTTCATTGCTAAGCATGCTCTTATTTTGCCTTTATGAAGTCTGAGTAAAATATTCAAACTCTACTTGTAAGTGACATCTTTTATTTCATGATTTTTTCATAAGCATATCTATTACTATGTAGATTGGTTTATAATTTGAAAATTTTTCAATTTACATTAAAACATGGATGAAGTTTATAAGCATGAGTTGTGTTCAACTGAAAGTACTCAATATTTGATATTAAGTATATTGTTCATATACTTGGGCTCTTAGACACAGAATATAGAATTACTTGGTCTTCATTTTCACAAGAACAGCGTGGAAGAGACTTGAAAGAAATCACTGGATTAAAGACACTTAAATCTCTTGATTCTTACTGTAATCTGAGAATTTTAAAAAGTTCCTGGACATATTTGAGCAGACTGTTTTCTGCAAATTCTTGATTACATAGTACCCCTTTGGAAAATTGAACAACTGTTTATAAATAAAAGTAATGATAAAAAGGCATAATTGGGATTAGTTTGATTTAAGACTATGTTATCAGGAAATGACAGTAAAACACCGTGGATTATACAGCACAACATGAATATGTTTTGATGTGGTTGTAGGTTAGTTTGGGTCTTGAATTATGCTTGCATAAAATACGTATTGCTTCATAATCGTGAGCAGTATGTGGATGCAAAATCCAAACTGCTGCACAATAGCAGTGTTTTGCTTAGATGCTTCAATGACAGCATTACAGCCATTAATATTACAGTAGCTGCCACAGAGAAAGGTCCTGAACTGTGAATCCTCAACAGGGCTCCAGCCAGCCGTTGGGATGCACGTAGTGCATGTGATGCTCTGGAGGTCTCCAAAGTAATTTTTCACCTGTCCACACAGCACAGTTCTTGAATTTATCAGTCTGGCACTCTCTCAAGCAAAATTGTGGTTAAGGTTCCTGCTTGGCCCCACTAACCAGTGCCCTGGGAACGCTGCTGGGGTCTGGGCACTGGCCAGGGTCCAGCAGAGCTCTTCAACAGGTCTCTCCTGTTCCCAGACCAGAGGTTTTCAGGACCTGTCTTGGTGGAACACTCCTGCACAAAAAGCAGGAAAAGTGGTAGCAGAGCAGCATATGCTTTTGGTGAGCACTATGTCTGATGAGAGAGGCTGGAGAATTAAAGCAATCTTGGAAGCAGCTCCCTTATTTTAGTGAACTACATGGGAGAAAGGGGAAGTCAAATCTTCATTTTTTACACTTCTCGTGTATGTTCATTTAAAATAAACTCTGTATGAATAAATGTTTGTGGAAGACAAGAGAGCATACAGAAATAAACCTGAGATATTCAGACTGAGTTTTATAATATCTTCAGATTGGAAGAATCATTGGAAGGAACTATTTATGATCACATGTTTCGAACTGCCCTATTTAAATATTTAATGGCAAAACATCTGCACAACCTGATCAAATTCTGTTACTTGCATCAGGGTTCTATTTAATATCTGAATATTAGGGTACTTTAAATTACTTCAGTATCCTCGTAGATGCTTGTCTACAAGAAGTAGATTCTCTAGTGCTTTTTAAATGCTTTTTAAATAACAAAACCACACCATTTTACCATTTTTCTTCACCATTTCTCCTTTTCCAGTCGTTCTCCTATAGAACAGTTCAAATGCTCCAACTACCAAACTCAAGTAAATTTAAACCCTGTCTACTAGTCCCTGAAAAGATAAGGATGCCTGCAAAGAATCCAGTGGTTTGGACAAACACCAAGGTAGCTGTGTTACAGAAGTCAACATCACTAATGAAAATCGCTTATAGTTTAAGATAAAAGCAATACAACTGAGTAAAAAAGACTCCTTTTAAGGTATTAATCGATGCGAACAAAAATAATTTGATAGAATTTCAAAAGGTAACTGGCCACTTTTGTCAGGATAACATTGAGCTGCGATGTTTCCTTTCATACATTAGTGTAATGAGCTGCTGCTGGACTATTACGTATTAGTCTTGTTATAAAGCAAATTGTGCTAAACATACTGCTTAGTAAATTTAGACAACTTTTACTATAAACCCAACAAAATGCAATGGACCACACTTTAAAATCAATGAGGTAAATGCAACTTTTGTAGCACAGACGGCTTATATGCACAAGCAGGTCTCAAAAGCTTGACTATTGTAATCTACCCAGTAGATATTTTGAGATGTAAAGTAAAATAGCTTGCACTAGAGCAGAGTTGGTTTGGAGAGATCATTATAAAATCCCATTATCACTGCTACAAGTTGGACTATTTGTCATCACAGAAGAGATGACAAGCTCAGAAATACTACATTTGTTATTATCAGATGATAAATGATATTCCATTAAAGCTGCAATACATCATCTGCAAAGCTGCAAAGAAGATATCAAACCTATCAGTACTTGACTTATAATTTAATTTTCAAAAGCTGTCAACTAAAATTCCAAAGGCTAAGCATTTTCATTTTTAAAGTTCATCTTATTTATTTTCCTCATCTGTTAGTCTAATTTTTTTGATACGGCAAAAATAACTGATTATGTGCAAGGTATAATTCTTTTGCTCTTGATTAAGTAATACATCAGATGTCACTTACGTATTAAAAATATATGGCAAATAATAAAGCAAAAGAGTAGTGATGAACATACCTTCTTTGGATTTCTTCTTTTATTTTTAAATGCAACAGTAAAGGATGGGTCAGCCTAAAAATATTTTGATTATTTTGTATTCTGACTAATATGAAGTCTGAGATTCTAAAATTTACATTTGGAATTTAATTTTGTAGAAAGAGAAAATTAAATATAAATCTATTCAAACTGGTACTTGGCAAATACCTGCTTAACATCTGAACAATTCTGCCATTCTGAATTCCAGAAAAAAATGATAAAAAACAATGTGGGCTGGGGACCAGCTCTGCTGAATGGATGCTGAGGTCCCACAGGACAGGAGGTTGAGCACGAGCCAGCCAGGGCCCAGGCAGCAAAGATGGGCAACAGCAGCCTGGCCTGTATGAGCAGGAGCCCAGACAGTAGATTGAGGGAACCACCTACAACCAAGTGGGGGAACGGGCTGCACAGAGAGGTTGTACAGTCTCCATCCTCGGAGGTTTTCAATCCCCCAACTGGACAGAACTCTGAGAAATGTGGTCTAAGGCCACAAGGGACTCTTCTCTGAGTCAGAGTTTTGACTAGAGACATCCTGAGGTCCCTTCCAACCCAAATTGTCCCATGAACTTATTTCTATAGCACAGAAAGGCAGCTAATAAAAAGCAAGAAGCAAGCCCTTTGTGATTCTTATAACTACCATTGCTCAAAAAAACCCACACCAAAAAAACCCCCACACCAACCAAAAAACATCTACTGAAAAAATAAACTCTTAAAGTCAAAACTCCATGTTTGTGTCTTTGAACACCAATATTGTAGAGGACAGTCTCTATACAAGTTATTTTTCGTTTTGAAAAATATGTGCAGTTTGAAATTATACAACTGGTGCAAGTATTGAAAGTGGTACTTCGATTTGATTATTCGTTTTATTGGTATTTCAGTGTTACCTAGGTGCTTCGTATTTCTTAGAGTATTTCTAAAGTCAGAGTGCATTACAAGTGATCTGAATATTTTTACTCCTAGCTAGGCACAGTGCCTAATGAAAACGTTTAACCTGTTGGCATGCTGATTTTTGCAGTATGTTACTGCAAAGTGTGACCAAACAAGCTGCAGACATCACTGCATCCTACAATCCATTTTTAAACTAATTGACTGAACACACTTTCTGAGCTCATATATTGTCTTAAAGTTTGTGCTTCTTCATTTATTAATTTAACATCAACTTATAATAGCATCAAAGACCTCCAGGTGTGGCATTTCCTGGCAATAAATGAAGAGCATCAACTGAATGCTGGGAAGTGATTCAAAGTCACTTGGTAGCTAAAAGACATAAATTTGCTATTTCCTCTTTGATGTTCGTGCTCCCTATCCAAGACTGCTCTACCAAGAGAAAAACAAATCCATAGCCCTGTCAGCAACTGCTATTTGACTTCAGAAACACTCAGTTCCTCAGAGCATTTCCCAGAGTTCAGCAATAAGCAGTGTAAGAGCCCCAGCTGGCCACAGGGCACTTCCTTTGCAATCAGAACAGAGCACAGAATAAAAGTCTTACAAGCTTATTGTAAATGAGATCCTCTGTGCTATGTAGCATAGAAATACATGTTTAAGGATATTAAATACTTTATTTGCCAAAGAGCTGAAATGATAGGGGTTTTTTTGAAATATTCTTTCACATTTTTGATTCTGAAGTGAAAATTAAACTGACACTTCTTTTACCCACTCTAATGCAGATAATTCCTGTAACATCCCTGTGTGCACAGGGCCACATTTGAGGTGATACATGCAACTTCAACACCAGTTTTTTTAAATTAAGAAAATCCACCTCTGCCTAAAATTAGCAAGTGCTAATCTCTAGAACAGTTCTATTCACCCTGTCTGGATCTGGCAGCAGTTATTCTGCTCTTCATATTCCAACCCATGTGAGGGCCAGACTGGGAGTTCTTGTTCTGCACACCAGTTTAACTTCCTTTTCAATACTGCCACCTACAAGGAAAAACAATATCTACCAAGTTGCTTTGAAAATGTTGCCTTCAGCATTGTGTTACTCTGATCACATTCATCTCTGTCCTTTTTTTCAAATTTGATTTTAAATATTTACAGCATCATATATCTTCCCCTCCCGAAATTACTAACGAACTGTTACTGTCTGTGAAACCTGCTGGATGAGTGATGGCCAACTTAAAAGGGAGCATCAATGTTTTATTTGTGAAATACAGGCTGAAAATAGTCTGCAGATTCCTTTTTTATTGATCTGCTACTTTATGGAAAGGTACCCTATGTACTTAACCATAAAAAAAGAGTTCATACTATAAAATATTAAAAATCTTGAAGTAAGGAAATAGATCAATGTGTAACAGTTACTAACTTGAGATAAACTATAGAGAAACTAAAAATTCAACAGACAAGAATGCAGCTGGAATTACTTTACATGGAGTGAGAGAGGCAGATTAATGAAGAAACTAGTTGCAGGGTAGTTTAATGAAATGAGTTTAAAAAAAAAACCACTTTTGAAGAGTGCTTCCACAGTTCCATATGAATTCTCAGAAAGCCTAAGAAAATCCTGAATAGTTTTCATCACAGAAGAAAAGTGCAAATTCAAATTTGACACCACCTATTTTTTACACCCTTGGTAATGTCATTTCTCACTTTTTCCTGTGAGCAGCAACAAAAACCTTGCAACGACTGCTGCCTGCCAGAGATCTTAGTGGTGTTGCTACTAATTGTCACTGGAAGACCTATGAAGTGATTTAAACCAGCGTGCAGAGCCATAGACTGAGCTATATACCAGTTCAGTCTTTGCAGGATGACTGTAATAGTTGCCAGAACACGAGCAGCACAAAATATAGCTTGAATAAGTGACAAACAGGGATACAAGGAATAGAGCAGGATTAAAGTGAATGAACTACCGTTCAGAGTACTGCTAGGGTGAAAAATAAGGGAAAGGCATAGAAACAGTAACCTGGGAAGTACCTGAATGTGAAACAGGCCTTTCACCCTAAAGGGAGGAGCAGAGATAGTGTCAAGGAAGATATCCCAAACTGAACTGTGTACAGCAGAGGAATCAATACAGCTGGTTCGTTGGTTCTTTTCAATCCCCAGCCTTTGAAAGTATTAAAAAACCTACTAAATATAGTTGGACAATATTAAAATAAATCTTTCAGGTATTATCAATATTATGAGAGAATATAAGCCCACTTTTACTGTTGAATATATCCATATGCAATATAAATGCATTGCAATATACATACATGTATTCCTCATTTGTGCATATGATGTGCATAATCCATATATATACACAAAGCTGGCATACACATCTGTGTCCCATGATCCCTCTGCTCTCCTGCTACATAGTGAGATGCAATGGACCTGATGAGCAACATCTGCAAAAAAAGGCACTTTTCATTTTATTTTTGCCAGTGAATTATGAGTGCTCAATATTTGAGCTGTTTAGATTAAGCATACTGTTTTCCCAGTTGGAGGAACATAAATCGTAGAGTTATACTACTAGCATAAATAAGATTGTAAATTTGAATTCTACCTTTCCACAGACATGTTTTAGTAGTAGCTTAAGGCTCACTATTTACCCAAATGTTTCTGAAAATAAATTAATTTGCTAGAATATTATGAGAAGCAGATGTTCAGCAAACTAATTTTTTTTTTTAAAAAAATACTGAACAAATATTCATTTTCCCAAAGCTCAACAATTCTTCCACATGAACCCTAAACTCATCAGCAGTATCTTGCCTATGTAGTGAATTAAGGACTAGGTCCATGGCTTTTGTTTTCTTAAGCAGAAAGAGAAAGAAAGAAAATAAACAGTCAAGAAGGTGGCGAACTGTCTCTTGTTTATGCAACAACTCTTTCCTTCCTAATAGCAGTATTAGCCCGGAGTGCTGAGAATACAAGATTGTGTAGCAGCCAAAGAGTGTCTGCAAAAGTGTTTTATCGGAGCAAAAGGAGTGAGGAGGGCAAGACGTGCCTTAAGAAATCTCTCAGATTCTAATGGTGAAGAGCTATTCTAAATGACCTATGTTTTCTCCTAATTTCTAATCCATAAAGGAGAAACCAACAAAGAATATATCAAGCTTCTCCTTTCTTCATCTTTATAGAATACTGGTACACTCCTAATCCTAAAGAAACTCAAACCTTGGCTGTTCTTTGCATGAACCTGAGAGTCCCCATCAGCAGTTAGCCACCACCTGGGACCTGCCACCCCGGAGCTCCTGCCTTGCCCAGCCCAGGCATTCCTGGCCAAAATCTGCAACACAGGTCTTTTAGCAGGACATATGCACACACACAGAGCTTTCATGCCATTTCCCATTGTGGATTATACTACTAATAGAATACTACATAATAATAATAATTTTAAAGAAAATAAAACAATGCTAATAAAGAATTGATGCTTTTACAGCAGTTATCCATTCCATGCCTGCATTCCAGCGTGGACACTTTTTCAATCCCAAGATGATTTTCAGTAGTTTTACAAAAATTTACCATCAAGTGTTCCATAGCAACACTCCATCAGAACCAGAGATCCATAGCTCTTCTTACCCTTTTCAATTCCCATCAGTATCCTGTTGCAGCTTTCTCTATTAATAAGAAAGCTATTAATAATGAATATTTGTCTCTATTTCTGCCTTCTTTTTTGTTTAATTGCACTAGCAGTCCTTGTTTGTACTAATGTAACTTCAAGAACAAAGTATCTCTTGTGTTAATGTGCTTTTAAATTCCCTCAGCTTTTCCCTGGGTGGGTAAGAATCTGGTCTATCATCTATCCTAGACAAAAGAATCTGAAGAATTTGGGAATTTACTTGTGTGTGTTAAAAAAACGTTTCTTTTCAGACATTAAAAGTAGACTGGAAGCTGCTTTTCATAAAGATAATGGAGTTGTCAATATCTGGGCTCCCTCCTCCTTCTATTCCTATGCAGATTACTGACTCATCCTTTAACAGCAAAGGATGAGTCTGTGTTTGCCTGCAGAGCTCTCATTACCTTTGACATCATTTTTGGTCCCAGAACATCTAATTTTCAACTCTACCGTACACAGATGGGAAAAGAGAGACAGTACTTGTTGCCTTTGAATTATACAGGAACCAAATGCTATTGTTATTACCTTTTCTTGTCACATCGATGAGAAACAAAGAAAGTGATGCTTTTTGTAATGCATCTGTATAACACTGAGATTGCAATCCATTACTTCAAATGGTATTTTATGTTTCTAGTGTAAAAGTGGATTAAAAATATTTTTCTTGAGTGTTTAAAATTATGTATCATGATGTTTTCAGCTCAGATCCCAGAACATTTTGTTGCAATCAAAGTAGAAGATACTGGGAGATTAAAAACAAAAGCAAATAATCAACACCTCCTCTTTCCTCCATAACTTTTGCATATGAAGTGATAAAAGCATCCTGCTGCACCAGGGGAATTCAGACGCTTACAGATACTGACACCTCAGTGGATTAAATTCAGAATCCTTCTGAGCTGGAAGAAAGGATCTCACAGCAGTCATTTTTCAGGATGAGTCTCTCTGCTGACTTAGTTTTTAAGTGTGTGCAAATCCCTGCAGGTTTGGACATAGGTGGAAATCCTCCAGGGGGATCTTAGCACTCATATGGAATCAGTAGATGGATTTAGATTATGCAGGTAGGTCATTTGGAAAGGAATTCAGAGGATTAATTTCCTTGAGGACTTTTTACAGAAATATTATAACTTCTACTGAAGTAACAGGATGGGATATTGATCAGAAAAAAAAACATTTGCGCTCTGGTTGCAGATATAGAGTGGCTGATACAGTTTGAGGGAGGATTCCTACATTTATGAACAGTAGATACACACTGATACTTACACAGACATCTTTTCTTGTAGTAGCTACATTTTGCATCATTTTGAGAGTGCTCTTTTACTTGTTTCAGATTGTACAGAAGAAAGAGATAAGGTGTTCCCATTCTCAGCAACTGGGCTGTAAGGAGTCCTTTGGTGTGATTATACTGTTCTGTAACTCCATTTTTGATATTTTGGTGCTAATGCATGAATTCTCTTGTACCTGTTACAGATTACATCTTTCACACAAAGCATTTGGCTTGAGACATGAAGTCTCAATCTTATGTGAAGTCTCATTAAATGGATTTTAGCCTTTCCATTGGCCAGCCACAGAAGAACTGAAAAATGCTCCAAATTTGACTCAAATTTAAAATGACACAAATTGGTGTGCCAGCTTTGTATAGGTTTATCATGTGTCTTCTGCAGACATAGCATCTTTTCTCTGTCCTTTACTATATGCCTAGGTTTTATTTTGGTAAAAACAACCTATAGCTCTCACCCCCATTGCCCTCAGTTCCTGTGAGATCAAGAACTGGGACTTTTTTTTTCCACAGAAATGTACTGAGGAACTCTGACAGATGTTGTCCTCCAAGGGTTAGCATTACTATGGAACACATTAAATATGAAACTCCTGTTTGAGACCAGGAGTACAATGATACTACCTATTCTCCTTATAAGTACCACCACTCCCAACTGGTTTTGCTCTCAGAGCTGTGTTTTGAAATAACATCATTAATTACTAGGTGATATTTCAGTGCAAAAGTAAAAACCACAAAAAAACCCAAGAAATCTAATGTTCAAGGAATCAAGGAAAATAATGGAATCAACTTTATTTAGAGCAGTTAAGCTAAAAAATTAATATTCTCAGTGACTATTATGAATGTAAGAGAAGAAATAAAGACTTCTAATCCAGCACTAGATGAAGATTCAGAAAACCAGGCCAGAGTAGATTAGAAGTAGCCATACACACAGCTGCCTCATCAGTCCCTTCGGAGGGGTGTCTTGTTTCCTTTTCTGCCAGACTTTTATATTCATTACTGATTGTCAGAATTATAACAATAACCTCCTTGTCCTGAGCTTCGAAGGTGAGTCATGAAGATTTTCAAATGCTTTCTCATGGAAGCTTTATTTTCCTTAATGCTGTAGCTTCCCTGGTTTTCTAGCTTTTTTTACTACAGCATGTACTCAGGTACACAACGGCAGGGAGCAGAGGAGGTGAGTCCATGGCGCTGTCATTATTAGAAAAAAGAGTCTGTGTCTGGAGGTATAAGACTGAACTCTCAAATTAAAATCTCTGCTTTTTAAGGGCTTGTGATAGACTAATGGTCCCCAGGTTTTCTCATTCCCATGAGCTGAATGACCCTACGACACTTCGGACGTTCCGCTGTATGTGCCACTTGACAGAGCAAAAAAAATAATTACACTATTACCACTGTAACACGTGCTGCTCACCAGTGCATACCTCCAGCATCTTTTCAGTTCACTCACTGGTAGATGCTTAATGTCATTACTAAACTCAGACATACAGGAGCCACTCTTCTGTTGAGATTTGCCTTATAATTCAATGCCAGTTACAGACATGTTAACCCTGTGCAGAAGAGGGAAGACATGAGTGGCTAATTGCTTCCTTTAAGTGGGGTGAGGTTGAACTATAGAAAAAAATTTTGGAGAAAACAATAAACAAACAGCAGCTTTTCAGGTATTTCCTAGTCTGTTTTCATCACAGAGCAAATAGTTCTCTTCTGAAGCTCAGTCCAGGCTTGGAGCAACAGAGTCCTCCTCAGAAACAGGCATGCACCTTTTTTGAATCTCTTCAGCCCCAAAAGCCAAGTCACAGGGAAATGATCCTTATAAATAACAGGGTTAAGGATGAATAATTCATCTCTATCTGAAAACTAATTATATATTTTAAAGTACAAAACTAACTACTCTCCTTGAAGCTATCTGAGCAAGCCTGATCCCACATCACCTCTTCTTCTGCTGTATTTTCCACTCTTTTATTTTCTCTTTCAGGGGTGGCAGGAAAAACTAAACTAAAAATCAGCCAAGAACCAGGCATAGTTGTAAAGAAGGGGAAAAGGTTTTGGCTTTCCTGAAACAAATGTTAACATTGCATGCCACACAAGGTAAGTATTTTTAACTGATCATGATCACTTATTGCTTTTAAAATATACAGCAAATACATAGCAGAAGTTATCTAAGATGCAAGGGTCAGGCAGAGAGTATAACTGTGTGTGTCAAACTGGTGCTTTAATAAAGAGGATATTATGAATTCTTAAATAAACATTACTGCAAAAATGATAAATTTGCACATGGAAAATAACTGCTCAGCTGAATCTTTTATTGGAAAAATATCCTTAACTCAATTTTAAAGCAAACTTCGAATTTTAATTACTTGGCTGACAGCCTTGCTTTTGGAAATAACTCTTCCTGACCTCCTTATTCTAAGTATCTATCAGAATCAGTCTGAGGACCTTCAGACCTAGCCACAAGCTTTTCATTCCCTTTATTAGGTAGCACAGATTTTGCAGGTCAAATTTTCAAAATACCAGGAGCTCCCTTTCCAGCGACTAAAGGTACAGCCCCTCAAGGACACTGGCTTGTGCTGTCAAGAGCATTCATCTGCCTCTGTAGGTATCTCTGTACCCTGGCCTCTGCCTGAACACCTGACAGCCCTAAATATTAATACTTGGTAACCTAACCTTGCCCAGGATTAAATCTGATTTAAACACCAGATGTCAGTGTTGTGCTTACATTACACATAACTGGGTTTGGAAGATGTCTTGTTCTTTCCCCTATGAAAATTGTACGACTAAACCAAAAGATTTTAGAATCTTTTAACTGCACTATGTCACAATGTATTGCACAATTCCATCTTTAAAAAAGGACACAGGAGCAATTGGCACACCAATTTCAGCAGAAGCATTAGGGCTTTGGTGTGATATGCATTAAACACGTATTCCACTTCTTTGAAAACACTAAATAAAGTAAGACTTTAAACTACTTGATGATTATTTTCCTCTATTTCCATGAGGAGAAGGGGTAAGCAATGGATTATTCTGGCACTCAAACTCTCCTGTGTGATACCACTGATTAACAACTCTTCTCATCAGAGTGGATTTGCTCCGCAGAACTGCTCCAGCTCTGCAGAGCTGCTCTCCTTTCAGTAGAGGTCTCTGTTGTGAAAAAAATTCTCACTGGAACTGCAGAAAAACAGAAGTTAAACAAAACCACGGCAGCCCATTGAACAGATGATATCTCAGTCCTTGCCTATCGAACCCACAAAACCCTGGCAGAACGAAAATGGAAATAGTGTGTCATGAGCCACATAATATACGTTTTAATTTTATAGCTTGGGAGTAATACTTAATCACCTGTCTTTTATACAAGAGCCTAGTCTTCTGTCATCAGAACTTTCAAGCTATTTTCTCAAATGAGGAGGGGGAAAAAAAAAAAACCCAAACCAAACAACACAGATTTCCCTGTTAGCTTCTATTAAAAGCCCAATTCAATATGAACTTAAATACAGACAGAAGTAAATGTTCATGTTACACAAATGTTGAAATATTTTTTGAATCGAGGTTTCAGAATAAAATAGACATTAACCAACACTGTCTACAAAAAAATCTATGGAGTCTTGGTATTTGGGGGTTATTGGGCAACCGTACACAGCATGGCAAATGTTGGATTAACATCACTTGGGTCGTTTCTGGCTTCTTCCACAAGATGGAGTAGTAAGATTTGAGCTGCCAGAAACGCTCATTGATTTAATAACTAAATTTGTAGTGATTAGATCTGATTCAAAAGTATAAATTGATATAACAGAACTTTCTTTGAACTTCCTTACATACAGAGATATTATCCACCAAACTGACAAAGACTGAGGAAGATACTGACCACGGACTGTGTTTTCCATAGATTCATTATGCAGTTCAGTAAAAAGCAATATCCAGTTTTAATATCTGTAAAGGATGGTAGCATATTCAAATCCTTCTAGCCCAAGGGTGCCTAACAGGTGACTCAACAAGAAGAAAAAAAGAAAAAAAAAAATTAAGACACTTGTTGCCTAATATTTGGTAAAACAAGGAAAAGAAAGGGAGGAACAACACACTTCATTATATAACACACTGTAATCATTCGGGGGCATGTGGATGAGGACTGTGTGTGCTGCGCATGAAACAAGCGTGTGATAAACACCCCTAGGAGATATCATGCCACTTGGAAAGGAAAATGAGGTGTCTTCAACGTTTTCTCTCCTACCATCCAATGCTTTTTCACTGAAAAAGGAAGGGGCAAGAGAAGTCTTAACAGAGACAGAAATATAACAGCTCCCTCAGGGAGAGGCAGCATAGAGAATAAGAGAAGAGTATTAATATCCCCTGTGATACTAGCAGTTTTCTAAATCACATCCAATTAAAGCTTAGATCAAAAGCAGGCATTACAGCAAGTGGAATTTACCCCTTGACTCTCTCTTCTTCCCACCCCTTCCACTGCCTTCGCTGTGATGCACAAGTGTCTCTAGCTCAGAGCAAATACAGCCAGATTGCATCAGCCACAGAATCTTTTCAACCTCTTTTTTTTTTTTTTCAAAACAAACAAAAACAGCCTCCTCCCAGGCAATTTCTGCTGCCTTTCATGTCATTCATACTTGCCACGGATTATGTTGTACAGAACTGAAAGCCTGATTATGTTTCTCTCCCATACACACAAACATCATCCTGGGAGCAAGAAAGTAGACCTATCTTGAGAGTTTTGGTAGAAATAAAAGTAACCATTTATCAACCTTACCTCTTCAAATGCAGAAGAAATCCAATTTCCTTTTATACTTGATGAAACCAAGCTGTGAAGATAGGCAAGATTTTTAGGACTTGCCCTCTATACTAAGTATCCACCTACTTTAAGCTATCATGACTCCTGCTTAGAGGTAAATAATTTTTCTTGGAGGTGAACACAGTTTGCTTACTCAGGCATGTTTTTCCTGTTGTGAGCTGTTCTCTAAGTGGGCAGTTATCTAAGGAATACTTAGATCTAGCTTTTACAGCAGTCAGTCTGTCATAAAAGTGAATTGTATACTCACGTATTATCAGGTGGCAGTATTTTGGTTGTATCCTTTGGTGGCCATATTTTGGACACAAAAAAAAAATATCAATAAGACCTTTATGTGCTAAGTTACAAAAAGTACCATAAAACAGACCACAAAAAGAACTGACCTCAGTAGAAACCCAATGGTTATTTTTGCAGGTGTTACATGTGAGGAGTGTTATGAAAGGGCTTTGAAGAGTTGTCAAATCAGTAGATTTAACAGGGAAAAGTTAATCCCAAGGCTTTAGGGATATTTCTCAAGAATGACATAATGCTAATCTTCAATTTATCATTAGAAGAATCCATTGATTGCATGAATGAGGCACAGAAACTGTGTCAATTATCCTACGGAAAATAATTGGAAGTATATACAAGAACTTTTGAAAGAAGGAGCATCTCAGGTGGAGCTTGGAAGGCTGTTAGCAGTCTAAGTGCCCAAATCTCTATAATTGGTCTCTGGAGAGTTTTAAATTCTAGGTTATGTCACAAATTACACATTATTCCCTTCTTTTAGTAGCCTCTGTGAAATCTTAACAGGTGAACAGGTTGGCAAATTTAGACTGCATCTTTTTGCTGTCTCCTGGACTATTTTTATGCTGCCATGATTTTTCCACATGTTTTGTGAATAAAAGTAATTGGAATTAAAATGGATTAGCCACTTACTTGGCAGTAGGTAGTCTAGAAGAAGCAAAAGTAACAGTCTTTCTACTTAAACTTCATTCAGCTCTTCCTCCTTAGAGAATACACTAAGGTCTGGAGTGTGCAACTGGAGACAAGGACTGCCAAGGCACAATGACGCTACTCTAGATTTTTTTATGCTGATGATTCACAATCCTTCTGTGCTTCACTTTTATTCTTAGTTTCCACTACTAAATAAAATGCCTACAAATGCTATTGCAAAATCACAGAAAATGATCTGCTAAGTTAGTGGATAACCTGTTGATAATAATTGTGCCTAATAATTCAACAAGAACCTCTTACTCTGACATGAACTTTACAGGGGGCACCATGGGACACTGAGTTTTCTGTGATAAGGGTGGTGCAAGGGAGTGGAGGGAGCTGCACGCTCAGGTTGGTCCCTGCTGTGGCCTTTGCTCTGCTGTGGCAGGGCCACCTGCACTCGTGACACCTCTCAAGACAGATTCTAGAGCTTTTCATTAGTGTATCTCCACAACAGCACAATGAAAAGGATGGGCATGGAAGGCACAAAGGTACTACAGACCAGATCCTCAGATGCATTGGATGAGGAGCTGAAATACCAGTGCCCAGTGTTCCAGGCCCAGGTCACTGGGGAAGTACAGAGCAATGTCCCCTGAGGAAAGTAGTGTAACCACTTGCCAGCTGTCAGCACGCCTTCACTGCGCTGAATTGAGCTCTGCCTGGGACCTTGAGGTAAGAAAAATCATCACCTGCCAAGAATCTCCTTCCTAACATTGGAAACCCTGTCAGCAAAAAATCATCTCCAACTTTTCCTTTAGGAGGAAAGCTGACTGAGAAATTGTTACATAAACTCTCAAGTCACTTCCAGATTTCACTTACTGCAAATTACCCAGTATTTGGCTCAGCTCTATTTGCTGTCAGGAAGAAACCACACACTAAACCGAGAAAGTTTCCCGAGTCTTTTGGAGGTATACTCAACTTGCTCTTGCCTTCACTTCTTCAAACAAGACCACAGTCTTCATTTCTCTTACAACTTCCCTCAAGTTCGGAAGCATCAGCCAATGCAGAGCGCATCCTCCCACACAGTGACTTCTGCAAAGCATTTTCTTCATTCATTTGAGGTGCAAGGTAGGTTGCTTGCAGTTGCTTGCACACTGCTGCAGCGTTGGGTCAGAGCTGTGCCCCAGTGAGGCACTCTCCGAGTACATCACCAGAGTCATGGAGTTCACCAGAACCACACTTATAGCTGATTTAAATACATCACCCAATGGATTTAAATTCTGAGAGCTTCTGTTAGAGCATGTTTAACTCTGGAAATTGCTCCCTGGTAATCTGATAGACTCCCTAGTTCATTGACTTTCAGGACAATGTCCAAGGCTTATATATTTATTGATGCCTTTGCCTAGAGATGTTGCTGATGATTTATATACTTTTATTGAGGACATGTTGAAGGAGTTCACTTAGTTGAAACTAGTCAATATGTTCTTATTTTGTTGTTATCTTTGTATACATGCCAAGAACCCTAGTGATGAGTGCACTTTATAAATTGTAAAATAAATAAATTTATGCTAAACCATGTAGTTATTTATGGCTCAGACAGCTAGCTTAGCTGAGACAGCAAACCAATGTTACTGGAAACTAATTCATTCTCAGATTTTCAGAAGTGAGGAACAAGTCAATTATTCCCGTGTGACATGAAAACTTTATGGTTTCATTGATTAAGAATATGTATGTGTTATTTACTCAGGATATTGGCTCATTTTTTTAAAAAAAAATTGTATTTTTTTGTAATCCATTAAACCTTGTTTTCTCTTTGGAATAATATTTCCCAAGCCTACCATTTAAAAGAAGTCAGGAACTGAAAAAAAGTCATATTTGGAGGGGGTGATTCTGCCCCTCTACTCTGCTCTCATGAGGCCCCACCCAGAGTACTGCATCCAGCTCTGGAGCCCCCAACATAAGGACGTTGAGCTGTTTTAGTGAGTCCAGAGGAGGGCCACAAAGATGACCAAAGGGCTGGAGCATCTGTCTTCTGAAGACAGGCTGAGAGAGTTGGGGTTTTTCAGCCTGGAGAAGAGAAGGCTCCAGCAGGACCTGATAGCACCTTCCAGTACCTGAAGGGGCTTGACAAGAAAGCTGGAGAGGGACTTTTTACAAGGGCATGGAGTGATAGGACGAGGAGTAACAGTTTCAAACTGGAAGAGGGGAGGTTTAGATTAGATATTGGAAAGAAATTCTTTACTGTGAGGTTGGTGAGACACTGGCCCAGGTTGCCCAGAGAAGTTGTGGATGCCCCCCCTCTGGAAGTGTTCAAGGCCAGACTAGATGAGGCCTTGAGCAACCTGGTCTAGTGGGAGATGTCCCTGCCCATGACAGGGCAGGCTGGAACCAGATGATCTTTAAGGTCCTTTCCAACCCAAACCATTCTGTGATTCTATGGTTCACTCAAGTAGAGAGAGTGAAAGGTATTTATTCCCCATCCTATTAGTAGCACTAGATATCACAGAATGTCAGGGATTGGAAGGGACCTCAGGAGATCATCTAGTCCAATCCCCCTGCCAGAGCAGGAATACCTAGATCAGGTCACACAGGAACACATCCAGGCGGGTTTTGAATGTCTCCAGAGAAGGAGACTCCACAACCTCACCCACTGCTAAAATCCTAAATAATATACAGAGTAAGAAACAATAATGAAGAAAACAAATGAGACTTTTAGAGAAGTGCACTTATCTGATTCCTGCAAAACTGTTTCAAATGCTAGATGGATAACAGCCCAAAAATACTAGTTCATTATGTAAAAGTCCAACTACCCTCTTTCATGAGCTCCTATTTCACCATGAACCTACAGCATGATTCTTCATGCAGAATGCCCTAAAGGCCCTGATGCAACATCACACCAAATGATGGCCATTACTTCCAACACTAAGACCACACTCCAGGTCAGTCATGCCATTCAGAGAGGAATTCTTCCCCTACGACCAGACTGTTATTACAATCTGGGATTAAAGAGAACCTTGACTGTTGTAAGGAGGTTCCTCCTCCTCCCGGTTATTCCACACGTGACCTTCAAAACTTGGTTTAAAACACAGAAAATAGATTTTCCCTAGTCATTAAATAGCATTTTCATGTTGTATACACCTTAATCAGGCCTCTCTGCACCAGTCACACAAGTGACATTCAGGTGTTCTCCTAATGATTTTTTTAACATCATTTCTCTCTTTCAGTTGTTTCAACTGTGAACATAAAAACAATGAAGTACTCATGATACAAGTTTCAACCTCAGTGATCCTCCTACCAGATGGTATTTCAGATATTAGCAGTTTAACCCAGTGTACCGATATGAAATTGCAATCCACATGGAGGAGTTAAAATAAAAAGCAGTGTCCATAGGTTTTTCTGATATATGAAATACTGTTACACTGTTTTTGCTATCATGGGATCCAGATCTTACCACTGGTTTCCTGAAGGCTGTAGCTTTTCTCTCTCTTTCTAACATTTTCAATAATTCCTCAGAGGTAGCCTTGAAGATTTTAACATAAAACAAGTTTGGATGTCAGCCGGGGTGTGGTGACAATGACAGACTTCTCAGTTCCTATGATTCAGGCACAGTACAAGACTATTAACTATGACTAAAAATGCATTTGTCTTATTTGTTATTAGTCAAGCCTACAGCTGTGGTTCTTGTCAAGCTGTTTTTTCCAAACCTTACATACTCTGCATAATTATAGGTTGAAACTTACAAAACTTACTATATCAGAACAAAACCAACTTAAAGCAGTGCATTTGGATGCCTTTATAATCCAGTGAAAAGTGCTTATTTAAATGAGATGCAAAACAGAGAGAGAAGACAGTTTAGAAGACAGAATATTTTTAGAGGTGTTCTGCATAATCTATGAATAAATCTATTCATTTTTTTCCCCACTTAAAACAGAAGTGTCACAATCCCCTAGTTCTAGGTACCTTTATAACAATAATAAAAGTAGATAGACTACAAAATTTAAAGAGTGACTTTACTGAAATTTTTGATAAAGCTAGCTCCTTTCTTGTTTGCCATGTTGGCCATTAAAGAGCCAGACCTTGAAAACCTGGACTTCCCAGCAACAGCATGATGGAAAACCCCCAAATCAGCTCTAATTCTGAAGTCAGAACTCAATGTGCTCCATCCCAACATCACCACCCTCCCGTCAGTTCCAAGTTTAAGTGCTCTGATAACACCTGCAAAATTGCACAAAGAAAGAAATGCTTTTCACAGGCAGGTGCAGTCATTTAGGACTCAACAAAGCAAAGTTAAATAATTGCAATAATGAAAGGCCAGTACACGTCCCAGGACGTGCATATCATCTGCTCAGAGACACCTATGAGTGGCTTCACTTCCCAAGTGTACACCCTGCAGAGCATTTCATCATCTATTTCATAAGTTGCAAAAGCAAATATCAGCTCTCTGAAGAGATCAAGCACCAAAAGTATTGTACTGTTATGGTCACTCTATATACAATAGTGGATTTTAGCCATGATACCAGTTGTAAGCTCCAATGGCAATGGATAGACAAGGACAGAAGAGGTAATTATGCTTTCTCTATCTTCAGTTCATTCCCTCACTTAACATCATCTTTAAAAATACCTGGGTTTAAGCTTTCACATCTGCCAAACACAAAGCAAAGCATTCAACAACCACTTTTTTATAGCATCAATATTCAGACAGTACTGCTGCCTTCTTAATCATATCAATGCTCCTACACATGCTACACCAGTGAGAAAGGAATGTTTTCCAATTGTACAAGTTGTTCTACATGAGGTAGAAACATCTACAGAGCCCCAGCAAGAACTAGGCAGACAGCAGTGCTCAGTCTGCTCTGCTGCCCTCTGTTGTGTCCTGCACATCCAGCAGGAGCATGCCAGAAACTGCCTGCTTAGAACATCAAGCCTGGTTGTTTTTCAGTCACTTGATACTCATAAAACTTTTTGGAATTTTACTAGAATCACTTTCCCCCACTTCTAGAGTATCAACTCAAGAATATAACCAAAAGGAGGAGAATTTTGTGTAGGCTTGGATCTTCTGCAAAGCTTTTATCATTGCTTTAGATGGCATCATGATCACTTCTCCTCTCTGGATAATGGGTTGTAGAGAGAGTACGTGAAAACCCAGGACAGGAGTTACTTAAATGTTGTGCCCTTAAGATAGAAATCAAGCAGAATCATTTGTAAAGGAAATGTAATTTTGACAAGAAAGTAAGTATATTAAGGTTGACAGGGTAAAGCAGGTCTGCTTTTTGTCATCTAATATTCTCATGATTGTGCATTACAGCAGAATTTGATGACTAATAGGAGTGGTGGGTGTTTTTCAACCTTCCACAATTTGTGCTGATGTAGTTGTGCTTGTCATTGGAAGAATCCTTCCTGAGTGTGTGATTGTGGCTAGACTGTAACTATTAATAGAGATGAGACGCAGATGTGGACTGTATTTTTTGTGCAATTCAGTATAATGAAAGCTTGATTCACAGGTCTAGCTTTGGGCTACCCTTATTGTACTGTTTGCTTTTCTGGTGTTACAGTGGAGCAGTGCAATGGTGAATCTGGCCCTGAATATTTAACCAGCAAAAGTTGTTGAAAAGTAAGTAAAAAGCTTTGTTGGAAAGATCTGTACTTGGAAATGGAAAGCATTTTGTCCCCAGTGTACTTTGAGAAGATCACACATTTAATCAACATTGCCTTGGAAAGCTTTGTGCTACTTTTAACCAACATCAGTGTGGTTTCATTTGTATGACAGACAGATTTCTTCGCATGAGTAAAAGTTATATATTAAAACACAAACAAACAAAACCCACCACACAAAAAAATCCTAATATGCCTCTATTATCTAAAGGTCATGGTATACCCTAATATATGAAAGTGCATAAATCTCCTAGGGGTACCACAGTAAATCTGGGGGTAATGTTTAAAGAGGAAATAGATTACATCTCTCTTATCAGTTCTTATGTTTGCTGCTATTTTGTTGCAGCTTTGGTAATGCAGCAAATATGGCCACTGCTACTCTGTTGAAAGAGGATCTTTATAAATTCCAGTTGTCAACATGAAATCAATTCTGCTATGGGCAAAAGAGTGTTTCATCATTCCAATATTTGCACTCAGCTAAACCATATCCACAGGCTGTATGTGTCTTCATTTATTTATTTATTTGAAACTGGGAGTACAACACATTTTCAGCCCAGCACTACAGATCTGTGGCAAAACTGCATAAAGGTTGTGCAGTGAATTTTTCCAAGTAAATGGGTCCTTTGATTTCAACAAGAGAACAAAGCCTCTAAGTGATGCACTGTGGATTTAATCTGAGCCATGTTTTCTAGTCAAAGAACAAACGATATTTCATTAATTAAAAACCAAAAAATGGGAAGAGAAATTATGATTACATATCTTGGTATTCCATGATGATTTTTTTTGCAGTGTCTTACACCTATGGTAAATAAGCCAAACACTCAGTAGCAATAGAGGGGGGGAAAAAAAGCCTTCAGTTTGCAATTTCTTTTTCTATAGTCTTTCTTCTTCCAGTGAAAGTGTCTATAAAATTTTTAAAGGAAAGTAGGTTGCTAAAATGTACTTAATTTGCCATGATAGATTGAGTCCATGCTTCAGTGACTGTAATTGAATCTGTGACCTATTTCTTTAGTAAAGTAGAAATAGTCTCTTGGGTTTTTGTCACTACCATCTTTTAATGAAATTCAAAAAGACTGTCAAAATGTCTACACTTTTTCCACTAGTTGTTAATGTTATTACTTTACAATTTGTTACTTTTTAATTAATCTTAATAAATGTGTACACCGTCTACCTGGCAGTTGGAAATGGTAGACATCAATCCATCACTGTCACACTGTAAAGCAAAATTAACAGGACAGAAAGGGCACTAAAAGCAATAGAATATCTAGACATATATTGGTTCTACTTAAATATACTTTATATCTTGAATTTACAGGATCTGTATATTACAGCAGCCCCACTCCCATAGCTGAAGTTAAAGAACCTGTCAGCATTTTAATCATAACCCCGGACTATTTCCAAGATATTGCAACTCAGCCTTCAAATCAGTCTTGGGACTGAATTTGGTAAGTAGACTCTCAGGACAGGATCACCCCAGCCCACCCCCCTTTTTTTTTTCACCAGAAGAAGATACTGTTGCTATGTTTTAGCCATTTATAATATCACACCATGGGGACCTGTGACATCGCCCAAGGCTTGGGTGATGTCCTGACTCCACACTCAGATGAGATAAACCCTACTTTTCTCACTCAGTATTTCTAATGGGAAAGTAACAGGCAAGTGGGGCAGAAAGGGGAAGTTTTTATCCAGTCCCTCAGTCCAGACAGACGGGGAAGTAAAGCAAATCTTTCCTGCCCTACAGTCCAGACACAGCCCTAGTGTCTTAAGAGGTGCTCTTTAGCTTGATTATTTCTGATACGTTGGTGTCTCTAGGAAAAGTCACTGTCAGTTATTCCCTCATCAAGGACTGGGATGCCATTAGTTTGGTACTAGTATGGAGCTGGGAATGATCTTACAATCAACATTCTTCTCATATTATGTTTAAGCCTGTAACTACATAACTGTTGATTTATGATCAATATTACAGCTGCACATGGACAGCCTGGGGCTGGCATTCATAATAGAGGGGGTCTTCAACAGAGCAGTGTAAAGCAGCTCCTGTGGCTGGGGATAGTTTCCTCATTGTATAATGACGGATAAGACACTATTCATGTAAGTCTGAGACCTATAAGAAGCTGAAAATGCAGTCCAGATCACTCACATCATTGGGGCATGGAGGCAGAGCATTCAGTCTCCTGTTGTGAGTACAGGGTTTTTGCCAAGTTGCACACCCCTACCTCCTGTTGTGGACCTGCAGCAGGGGCTTTCTCTGCTGGCCAATACACTACATCAGACTCACAGGGAAAGACTACTATATGAACCAGCTATTTGTAATTCAAGTATGGTCTCCTCCACTCAGCCTCAGTACAGAGTAATGAGTCACACTTACCTGAAACCTACTGATAGGTTGTTGTTTTTTTTAAAAAATTAAACTCTTGAGAGCAGAAAACAAAGAACAAACAAAATAATCCAGACCTTGGTTTTACATTAAAAACATATCATCACATTCCTGGTCCTTTAGTCTCAATCTCTTTCTGCCTGCCTCTACCCTACAGCTCTTTGCATCAGTAGTCAAAATCAAAAATAAAGAAGCCACAGGGTAAAAGGTTTAGCTCAGGAAGGCAACCATTGAGTCTTCTTTAGGGCATAAAAAACTAAGGGAGCTATAAAGACACTTTTATGTTTTCAGGTCACATAGGTGCTATCTAGTTAACAGTTGGCTACTGGTATGGTTTAAAGCACAATACAGAGCACTGTGTACTTGAGCTGGCCTCCCATGGGCTGGACAGACAGATCTGACTGCAAAAGGGTACCATACAACCGACAGGTAAACTGTTGGCAGGACACCATGGGGAAGCTTACCTCACCTTTACCTATGACATAGTCAACATAGCTCAAATAAATGAAAGGCTTTGTTTCCACCAAGGTGGAATTTTTAGTGAAAATAAAAACAACAAAATCCCATCTTTTTCCATAGTGACAAGTTCAAAAGCCTATAAAGAAATGGCTGCTATTTTGAAAGTGAAGTGATTTTTTGATTTAAAAGTAAAATATATAAATATACACATACACAACCACGGTACATTTTCTCAGAGGAAATATCACTGATAAGGATACCCAGCATATGGAGTCACTAACATGATGGACTATAATGGCTTGAAAGCAGTCATTATGTTCTATTAGGATACACAAACAAAACAGATTCCCTCAGCAGACCTTGGGATGCTTCAAAGCTATTACACTCCAGAAGAACTAAATCTGCATTTTAATTACCATAAAGCTGTTTGAGTTTTACCCAGTCTACTGAATATTATCCTCCTAAACATAATAAGGATTTTTAAAAAAGAAAAAATAAAAATTAAATAAGAAAATAAACTCCACTTGCCAAATTTTAGGTTAAATATATTAATTGAAGATATCAGGGGTTATATAGAGACAAATTTTCAAAGGGTTAAAACCTAATCTCTATTTTTGTGAGCAGTTTTTTATCTATAAATAACAATGACAAAAAGGCAAGCTTTAGTGGCTCGCTATCTGATGGCTAGGTGCACTCAAATATTTAGAAATTTTCCTTCTTATTTGTACTTGCCATCAGGCCTTCAATTTTGTAAATGCGTCAAGCTTCCATTTTCTTTAGAAAACAAGGTTGTACAGAGAAAGAGTGACTGACATGTTGATACCAAGTACCACTATAGTGGCTGAGTCAACTGAGACCTAACATTCACCTGGTGTTTTGAGTCAGCTAGAACTGCCTGCTTGCTGTTAATTTAAGTCAGGTGCATGTACTTGCACATTTGCCATTACTAAGAGCACATCATACACAAACATATTGTGTACCCTCTACTCCAAGCACAGCTGAAGCATTAATGAGTAAATTCATAGAAAGTTTTTCCACTAAGTCCAGAAATAGCTAAAAAATGTATAATGTTGGGACTCAATAGAAAGTGTCCTATTTTCTAATAGCTTAGAAAAGCCTATTTCAGACTTTCTGACTCTTCCCCCCATGTAGTCCTTCAGTTCTGTAAGATCACAGATCCATGCCCTGAGTCAGAAAAGCACTTAAGCTGGTGAAATGTATCTCTTGGATGATGGAAAAACCTTAGATACATTTAATATATTTTGACTTGGAGGAATAGCACAGAAAAGGTCTATTCAAAAAAAAAAAAAAAAAGCCTTTTAGTGGCTGCTTAGGCTTTAAATACTTCAGATAGATTTGCATAGAGTTTTTGAAAACACTAATGACTCATTATGTGATGAGAAGATGCTATTAAGACATAGAAAGGATACTTACATGGAAATTATTAATTTCAAAGAAATGAGACTATCTATACTTGTTAGGAAACCTTTTAAGATATTATTGCAGGAATATTAAAATAATGGTCTTATTAGTATCTTTTTCCTAAACTTAAGTTGATAAATTCATATCAAAAGTCATATTCAAAAGGTGGGACTGGACATTTTGGAACTCATAGCATGCCACTCCCTACAGGACAAAAGGAGGCTCATGTTACCTGCTTCAGAGTTTACACTGAGAGAGGGATCACATGGCTACCTTCCGTCCAAAAAAAAATAAAATTGTTTTACACTGGATTTTAATATGCAAAACATTCTTCAAAGTAAATAAAACACAAGACACTTTGACCAAGCATAAAAAAAAAAAATACCTTAAAGCTTTTTCAAGACAGTTTGTATATATTCCTCATGCAGCTTTGAAGAACAGTGCATTAGCTATCAATCAATACATTAAACAGATGAAGTCAGATTTTTACAATCTTCAGATTTTTGAAGGGATGTTTAAATCATGATCTTCCTGGCATACTGAAAGGTTTCAGCTCATTGTTACTTACAGAAATGGATCAACTCTATCAAAAATAAACCTAGAAGGGAAGGATGAAATCAGCCTAAAACGATGGCAGCGGAAGTCCTGAGCTTACAAGGAAGATTGACAACATTATTAAGTTTCAGCTTTATCTTAGCAATTTTATCTGGATTCCAGTCTCACAAGGCTTTGTAACATGTAAATTAATTCTCCTGAAGGGAAACTGATACATACATATATCCAAACGTACATAACTTAGAAAACAAACAAATTAGCAGCAAAAATCAAACCTGCCAAATTTCCTCATCATTCCTAGAATCATTCTGTAACTGTCTAGAAGAAATGCAAAGGAGGGAGGACAGAAGAGCACCCACCAGTGAAGTGGGGGGTGTGTGCATTTCTTGAATTATGAAAAACCAAATGCATATAACTATGGATCTGAACAGTTTTTGCCAGCCTTCAAAAAAATAGCAAGGTAATTCAAGAAATGGAAATGAATAAGAGTAAGTAATGGAATTGTCTACAGAACACAAATGCCATAGCTACAATTTCCAGACAGACAGGACAAAAGGGAGAAATGAGTTCTTAAAAATAATGTTGGTGATTTACAGCTCAGCATAGACATTAGCATTTTTATACAAGATGAGTTAGTGATTAGCTCTGGATATCATCCTGCATCACAGTTCTAAAGCACATCCATAGCCCTTTTGGAAGAACCCCATGAGTATTTCAATATTGTATCACTGACCTCAGTGAGAGTGAAAACATGTCAGGACCTCAAAGAGCCCTACTTAGCAGTTCTAGTGAAAAGTGGAGGTTTGGTGCTTTTTTTTTAAACAGCTAAGAATGATTTATTCCATATATATTTAGAGCATATGAAACATGTGCCTTGGGCTGGAAACAGCAGCTTATATGACTGCGGAAGAACATAGATGGCCTTGATTGCATGGATAAATCTCCAAATTAAACCCTCTTGGATTCAATCTTCTGAAAATGCAAACAAGTAAAGAATAAAATTGATCGAGGAATTGTGCTGCATTACATACTGATTTTCAAACTTCACATGTAAAGAAAGTAAAAGCCAGAGAATACATTTAGATTCCAGTAAACCTTCCAGTTAAACTTTTTTTCCTCCTTTTAAAGACTTTAAAAGTCAAACTAGGATCCATACTGCAAGAATTTCAATGGAAGGGTGAAATATTTTCATGTCTCACAATGGATAAGAAACCATTTGGCAGATCATCAAAAGTTGTGGAAAAGCTGCACAAAGCATGACAAGATGAATAGAAAAGACGCCTCGAAGCACTGAAATGGAACAACAGGAGTTGGGGAAGGTCATTCACAACAGTAAAACTCCTGAACTTTTTAATCACAGCCTGGTTCTTTGTTACTCTGAGCCTTATTTCACCTGAGTCACTTTTACCAGTGTAAAACAGGTGCAAATCATTATTCAAATACTACTTCATACCCCGCTCTTACCTATCACTGCAAGGCGTGAGGCAGTAGCTTATCTAGTTAGAGTTTTGCAGGAGTCAAACTTTTGGGTCAGTGGAAACATAACTTGGCAAAAATAGTGTCAATTAAACTGTACTTTGCACAGAAGTTGACATTTGCAATGAAATAGAAAAAAAGGATCTTACATGTATTATGGTATTTCTGAAGCCGTACAAATTTTTTTACTGGCTAAGTTTGGTTTAAGCCTAACTCACAACTTCCATCAACCCCCCAGCCCAGACTAACAGAAACAAAATGAGAGTAGGTCTGCATTGTACTCTAATACATCACTATGTCACTCAGCCATACTTTAAATCTCTCAGATAGCAACTTCAGAATACAAGCATGGTTAACCTCATGGAAGGGACATTCACTTTGTTCATGACAGGGACAAATGGATACTTGCTTTCCTTCCTGGATCATTATAGATACCATGAGGATTATTCACAGCTCAAACACCATTTTGATGCACTTGCATTACCTTCTCTTACTATCAACAACAACGGAATACTTCTGATGTCAAATACCACGTTAACTGTAAGTAGTACATATCCCCTAAGAGATGGGAAAAGTACTGCATTATTTCCTCCTTTTACATCCACTAAATAAGTGATAGTCCCAAAAGCTGACTCAACACTTGATTCTGCCTTTTAAGTTTCTTTCTTTTATTACTTGACAGTGTGTCTTTGCTGCACATCGAAAACTATTGAAAAGAATCTCTGCGTATGGATTTTACAAGGCTTGGTTTCTTCAGCATTTCCAGCAAGTCTAACAATACCAATAAGTTAAATCTAGCAGATAATTCCCAGTTGAGAAAACTTTCTGAAGTCCTCTGAGACCTGCTGCATGGGACAAACCCACATGAGAAAGAAAGAGCAATGCAGTGCAGTAAGATCCTTTAAGTGTTTCTGTTGAATATCTCAGTGTGTGTAGAAAACATCCTTCTAACACAAATAAATTGAAAGGAATGCTAATGGAGATAAAGCAATCATAAGTCTACATATGTGATGTTGAGTACTGCCTGAAATGACCATTAGTGCTCAGAGACAATATATTGGCATTATACCACATAGACCAGCAGAAATTTCATCTTAATGGTCAATAGCAGTTAAAAAGAAAACACATCATTTATAATCCAGAAAGGAATAGGGAACTACACAGAAAACAGCACTGTGACATTGTGTAATTCCATTTCATCCCCACAGCTTAAATTCAGTGTGAGTCAGGGAAATTAAAAATAATAAAAGTGTTAGAAGGGGTACAGAGAAGGACAACATGAACAACTGAAAATTTCTGTATAAGTGCAATGGTAAAGTCTATACAATCCTGTGGCATGGAAAGAAGAACAGAGAACAACTGTTTCTTCTCTCTCTTCCTATCCAGTAGCCAGACAGCATCAAAAGAAATTAGCAGAGGACAGATTCAAAAAAAGCAAAAAGTATTTCTTCAAGTTATCCACAGTTTAGCTGCAAAAGTCTTTCTCACAGGATGCTGTAGAGGCTAAAAGTCTACCTAGGCTCAAAGAGCAGTTGGAAAGAAAAACCCCTTAAGAGTTGACACATACAGTAAGAGGGAGAGAGAGACCACCTCTTTTTCAGGATGTCCTTGATCCTAAGTCACTGGCAGCTGGGGAAGGACTATGGAAGAGTACCACTACAGGCTTCACTAGTTCTTACACCCTTTCCTTGGCACTCTTAACATCAGACACACTGGGCTACAGAGGAACGAGACTGGCACTGCACAGCTCTTGCATTATCCAATGCCAAGCAGCAATGGATTGGCTTGCATTTTGCAAATGAAAATACTAGAGACATGAATTGTAATGAACTCACTGGGCAACAGCAAGAGACAGATATGGTAGAAGTCGTATCAGTTATGTTTTAAGCAAGGGCTCTCCCTCTTCTAGCCACTGAGAATACATATTAACCATTGGCATACTTAGTTTTGGTTTTCTTTCCCCACAAAAACAAATATATAGCTTCCATCTCAGAGTCACTCTCAAACTTCCATATCTTAGTTTGAATCTAAGAATTGAAAAGCAGCCCATCACTTTTTTTTTTACCAATCCTTCATGCTGGTTACATTATCTGACAAAATACTTCATTATCAATCCCAGCTTCTTGAAATTGTGAGTTCTGAAGTTTCTGATCAATTACATACATAGAACATTACTTTTACACAAACAATGGAATTTGTCACAAGAGTAATTTAAATAGCTGCAATAAAGAAGTCATTTAGAAAAAGGATTGTATATATAGAATTTTCCTTTATATATTTTCTTGTACACTGGACAAATTGTGATAATATATTTACCTTACCATGATTTTGATGACACTTGATAACTAGTTTCAGAGTGGTATGTCATAAAGAACCACATTTTAACTGTATCCTGCTTGGTTCTCCTTCCTGTCTAGTTTGGCCTTCCTGCAAGTCTAGTATTTTCAGCAGTGTTTGGTTTTCTTTTTTAACTGAAATTATTCCCAAAGCCTCAGTTTCACCTTTAGTTTCTCTCAACCTCCAGCAGAATTAAGAACACGAACACTGTGGGGCTCCATTCCCATGATGAAACTGTGTGAAGCACCAGCCTCTGAACCAAGCGGCGCTGTTTACCTGCACCCTGCGGGTAAGGGCAGACAGAAACGTATGAACAGCCTGGGAATTCTCGATGCCTTGAGTGCTTTTTCAGAATCCTCAGTCTTTCCTTTCCTGTCCAATCTGGTTTTCTGTTTTTCAGGTAGAGGGCAGGTAGCAGACTGACTCACACTGATACATTTAGAGGAAATTTCCATAGCAAATGAGTAACTTAAGCTCAGACACTCTTGGATATTACTGCATGCTTAATGGTGTGTGTCTGCTCTTTTGCTGGGTTATGCAGTGCCACAAGTAAGAAGTCTTGTTTTGAAAAGTGAGAAAGTTCTGCTGTTAGCTGTAAATGTATCTTTAGAACTTTCTCTATGTTTTGTAAATGCTGCCCTGAATTCCTCCAAGTATTTGTACATCATCAAAACAGTAGGCAACACCATCTACCTCTTGCTGTAGCCCATCTGGTTTTCTCTGGAATACAGCAGGTTCACTGGTCACCCCATAAGAAAATCTGTCATACCTAAACAACCCCTCATCCAAGTTCCCTTTCTGGGCATTTTTTCTGCTGTGGCCACAGGGCCCCTGTCAGCAGGGATGGAACAGCTGAGGTAGGGAAGTCCTGCTCCCCCTACCAGCTTCCTAAGTTCATAAGCCAATTCTCCAAATTCCTCTAGTAAAATTGTAACTAGGTTTCACCCTAGCTGATTTTAAGTAATATCCTTTTACCAAGCCCTCATCTGTACTAAACACAGCACAACAATTTCTTGACTTCCAATTTTCGTCTAAGTTACTAGCATGCCGTGGTCTCAGACACTTAAATTCAGATGGCAGCTTTCTGTCCAGCAATGTGGGGGGACACTCAAATTCATGAATCCTAATGGAAAACAGATACACTTAATGGAATACAGATACAGCATGTGCATGCGTACATAGCCTTTGCTGCATTTTGTAAAAAGTTGGGTTTTTTCCCAAAATACTTTCAATTCATTTTCTTGTGCACTCTATCAGAAAATGCAAATATTGTTACTTCTCTATCTATTCCTATTTTCAATGCCATGTCACTTAAGCAAATGCAAATATGTGGCTATGCTGCACTTCTTCCTTTTCTGCAGCATGTGATTTTTGTGAAGTGGCACAATATCCTAACTATGCTGCCAAAAAGAGCCTGGCTTCTAGGTCTATAGCTCCTTCACTGTCATGGAATAAATTCTGTAGATCCCAACTGCTTTGTTTTGTCTAAATAAAGAGTTTACTATGGTAGTAGCAAAAAAACCCCACATTCCAATCAATGTATATTAGCACACAAACAGGCTCAAGCAGCATGTCTGCTCTAACTGCTGTGTGATGCTCCATAAGTATTATTTGGTCCTCTATCTCATTTCCCTCATTTTTGTAAAAGCCTGTCTTCTCTGTTTTGTTTTGAAATATTCACTATGTTTTTTCTTTATGGATTCAACAAGTACTGTCTCTGCGGTGCATTCTAGTGGGAGTTCCTGCATGAAAGCATTTTTCTTCCTATCTCTAGTTGTTTTGCTACTAAAACAAACCAATTTTAAAAGACCAAAACCAGCATGTATTATCTGATTATTTTAAGACAAAAATACAGAGTTGATTTTTAGAATGAAGTTTATACTCATCTTTGAAATTATCTGTGATAGGCACATAATATTTTAAAGACCGTTTTATGCTTTAACATATCATCTTATCAAATTCTTATACATAAACACAAGATATTAAGCAATGAAAAGTGCTTTTTCTGGTTAAAGAAAGAAAAACAGCCCTTTGGTCACACCTTCTATATAATTTCCATAAAACAATATTTAAGTTTCCAAGCATATATTGTAATATCTGCTTTTCACTCATTACACTGGAACTTGTTCATGGTTCTACACAAATATTTTATTTTTCTTTCTTCTTCTCTGTTAAAACACTGTTGCAAGTGTCAGCATTCTAAGTTGTGCTGTGTGCAGAGGGTTTAAAGGAAATGCAAACCACACTTCTCCAAACAAACCGAAAACCATTAACCACTTGTTTGCTAAAAGGGGAAAAAAACCCTGCAAACTGGCAACATTTTGTTACATTGAACCTAAACCAAGAAGCTATTAAAACCCAGCCCACCTCATCAGCTCCTGGTGCACAGCTTATATTGTAACCAAAACTTAAATTGAATTTTAACACCGTGGCTTCCCTGTAGCAAAAAGAAGCTGTTCAGCAGTTTTTACTATTAGAATGACATTACAGTTTTCTCTAGTCACGATGGTCCGTAAGTGCATTATGCTCGTGGGCTTAGCTCTTAGTAATCAGGTCACAAGCATCTGTGAACATGCATTAAGTTTGTGCAAACAACAGCGTTTGGAGGTCAAGCTAATTCGTGTGTGTATACACATGAATAATGAGCTATTAGGCATTGTCCATCCATGAACTCCTTGCTCATACGTGGGAATAATATTCATGAAATACAGGCATGCACCTGCATGTTACCTGAAGTCTGATGGTCAGGTTTTGCTTCTTACCACTGGTTCATAAAGCAACCTTAATGTTTTTATACTCATTAGTCCATGACTTCAGTAATATTACTCCAGATTTATACTGAGAATGGAATTTGTTTCGTGTCACAACAAGTAGATGAAAGCCTTGAGAATGAAGCTTAGTTGCATTTCTTTTAGAAAAATAGTCACTTCCAACTAGCAGTTTCTCAGGATGAAAAGGAAAGAACTACATATTTTCTCTACAGAAAGCCGTATCTTTAAACTAAATAGAAAAGTTAGTCCATCCAGTATTCCTTAGTTCAAAGCTATTTTTTTGTCAACACTATACAAATAATCACTTGTGTCAGCAAATTATATCAAGTGCCTGCATTAGGTAATAGTTAGACCTGATACATACACCCGTGGACAGACAGCCATCATTTTGAGAAGACAATTGGATTATATTGAACTGAATTCCTCCCTCAAAATTAGACAAGGTACTTTATAAGAAACAGACCCTACATTTAATCTTGGTAAAATGGAATAATTAGGTTTGCGATTGTCATGGAAATATTGAAGGAAGTTATGGGAATTAATTAGCAAAACAAGTAGTTAGTGCAAAAAGGCCAACAGTTTCAATAAATTGCATTCTCCTACACTCCAATGAGTTGTGATAGTTTTTGTAATCAATAGTGTAATATGTGTAGATCCATCAAACTTACCATAGACTGCAAGATACAAGTGACAAAACATGGGTAAGGGAGCAGAACTACCTACATGTATTGTCTGAACAGCCTGGTGGCACATTATCACCAGCAAAGCTAGAAGCTACAGGTTACCTCCTTTCCACCAGAAAATACGAAATATATGCAATCCCGATTAAAGAAAGCTTTATGTAAAAGCTATCTATCCAGTACTGAACCTATGGATTCACATAAATGACTGGATTAATTCTGGCATGGCTCTGGGTACTTCTTTTTGATCAGAAAATGATTATATACATGTTCATATCTAAAACATGTGGGACCTTGTTAAAGGCAAGAAAATTAGTGTCATCCCATTTACATAATTACATTCTTCCTTTGCTACAGAATAAATGGTTTCTTTTATTTACACTTCACATGGTGTTTTCTCACATTTCTTAATACCATGCCATTTGTCCACAATGAAATAAAGACTAATATTAAATTCATTTTCAGGCAACACTATCAAATGAAACAAAATTAGCTAATAATTGCAGTATAAATAACAGTAAAGAGTAGGTAATAGGAGGTTCTCAACTAATCTGATTTTTTTCTTTCCCCCTAGAGATGAACAGTTTCACATTTTTGCAGCTATTTGTCACTATTTGCATGATGACCTTTAGCTACTGCTTTTAGTCTTGTCAGTACTGTATGTCAGGACTGGCTTAGACAGAAACACAAAGAGCTTATCTGAACCTGGTGAGCCTCAAAAGATGAGCAAAATCCCAAAATTTCTGATATGATTCTGAATTAGACTCATGCAGATACATTTGCAATTCCTCCTCTGACTTCTTGTTCAGAGGAGGAAAAAGTCTCTTGAACTCAGCATGAGGAAGACACGTGCAAATGAATCTGCAGAAAATCCATTGCTGTTCAACTCAAAGCTCCTACACACAGAGTCAGGAATTTCCTTGCTTTTCAAACCTAAATGTAAAACTAAAACCACTTTCTTTGTTTAATCCTCTTATTTCAGCATCTCACAAAGAGCTACTAGAGGTGCAAGAGAAACTATCCACTGCCCTTGTCCTCACCACAGATTCTTTGGTAATTCTGTGTATAACACCTTCAGTGTTCATTTAGACATCTTTTCTATTTTGCACAACAGTTGACCAGTTTCTACCTAGGTAAAACACTAAAGTAATTATTTATGACAGGATCACAGAATGTTAGGGATTGGAAGGGACCTCAAAAGATCATCTAGTCCAATCCCCCTGTATGCCAAAGGAAAAAGAATGCCAAAACCAAACTGCAAATATATTTTTAAAGCAATAGACTAGTACTTGATCAAAACATATAATCCAGTTTACATAAATATCAATCAGCTTGGGTTTTTACAAAAAAAAAAGGGGGATGAAGCAAAGAAATTAGTAACTACAATTGCTTGGACTAAGATTACCATACAAAGACTCATAGCTGATCCCCATTAATGGATAACAAACTTAAACTGTTCCTTAAAGTTGTGTAAATTAATACGTTTTTAAGTCCTACCCGTTGAAATAAAAGTCATACTGAAGGAGCAGTAAACTGAAAAATAAGGTAGTTACTGACAAATAGGCAGTGACAGAATAAAGTGACAGTTGTTCGTTCAAGCCTGATTGAACCACTGTATTTTGACCTGCTTGGGATATTGACACATGTTACACCTTTGCAAGTTATTTAACCTGAAATTCATGGCATTCATTAGCATATAATGTCAGGTTTTAATTTGCTCACCATCACAGGTGTATATGAAGTGAGAACACAGTACCAAAACTTAATGTTTAATCAGTCATTATATAACTTCCTTGTTCCAAGATACACACCAACTGCTGAATTTTGAACTCCATTACTTATATCCCTGGCATTCACTTAGATTGCTTGAAAACAGAGCAGAACACAGTCCATAATCTAAGGAATACAGGATGGTATTTTCAAAGACTCCTTTATTCCCACCTAAATATCATAATTTAAGAACTTCAGAATTTCCTACGGACACTACTAGCAAATAGGGCTACCTAGAAGTAGAATGTATCTAATACAAATATAGTTGTACTTACAAGGCAGAACAGAAAAAAATACATTAATGCTTTTTACCAGCTTTGAGAATGAGCTAGATATAATAGCTAACTAATAATATTCTGTACAGAGTACTAGCAAAGTCTGGAGAGAAAAATTAAGATTCATTGCAAGCTGAACACCTATTTTATTAGCTCTGCAGAAGCCCATTATTGGTCTGCTACATCTACTGTTAAAGAAAGAGGGGATATTGTGGTTCTCTTACACTGTCACGGTCACTGAAACAGACACTGACTTTCCTGTACATCTAGCTGCAGGAAAAGATTTTATACTTCAAAAATATGAAGGAACTGTTAGGCTGACGATTTTTAGAGGTTGCTTGGAGATTAAGCTTCAAATCTACAGGAAAAAAGATACAGTGATAGTGGATGTGAATTGCAAAATAATGTTTTGCAATGGATCTGTGCCTTATCACATGCTGCCATAATTTATCATGAGGCTGTCAGTGCCAGATATGTACCTCAGAAGTGCACAACACAGACACATCTTACAAGTTTTATATCAGTTATGAGTAGGCGATCAGTCTATTTCTAAATAAACACATGTTCAAAATGCTATGAAATCAACCACTGCAATGGAACACATTAGACCAGAGATACTATGCAATCAGGACAGTATTAAAACAAACTCCTTAAAATTTGCAGTGATGAGACTATACAATGAAAGGATAAAAAAGGGTGGGTTTTTTCCATTGTTCAAGTAATCCTTTTTCATTATTAAAGCTACCATGATTGTGATATTTAACAGTTGTATGTCACTTTAAATCTTCAAAAACTGTGTGAACATTAATTATAAATGAACATTAATAATACACCTCTGTCTAAAGTATTTAAGTATTTATTAGCTCTACTTCACATGTGTGGAAACTAAGACAAAGTGAATCTCAAGTTTCAAACTTGAAACGCTTAAATTTAGGTACCAAAATCTGTATTACTTTTTCATTATTTTCAAAAGCTCTGAGAATCAAAAATATAACTTGAAATTTAGAGGTTCTGGAGGTCTCACCACATCTGAAGATGAGGCTATTTATTTAGGAACCCCAGAAAGCAGTTGAGGTTTAGGACAGCTGCCCAGGACCACACAAGGTAGAAAAAGTACTGATTTGTGATACATTCATGCTAATTTCAACCCTGCAGACATCTTAGGTGATCAGTTTAACTATCCAGGGCATATCTGTATTCAGGAACTGGAAGGTATCTTCAGAGTTTAGGTCATTCTGTTCTAAGAGCTGCATCTAATTTAAGTGGGATGGAGGAAAAACATTAACAGTTTACAGTGCTATCTATACGCCACTTGAGACAAATGCAACCCAAATGTGCAAGCCCTCCACAACAACGCCCTTGCACACAGCATCAATTCTAAACCAGCAAGGGCTAGTGTGTCCTGACAAACCTGTGAGGTCAGACCACCACCACAACAGAACAATTCAATGACTCTGCAAGGGTTATGCTTCCCTCTCCAAACTGCTTCTTTATTCCCACTGCAAAGAGCTAAAATAGTTCCTCTGTGAGATGCTATTTATTTTAATAGCTTACTATTACAATAACAAGAATTATTATGCAAAGGATGCCTCATAATTAAACTTTTAAAAGCTGCACAACACAACGCTGTGAAGAAGAGTCCCTTAAATATACAATCCAGTGTCCATGTAGAAATAGATTAAATGCTAGGACATGGATTTATCCACACAAAATGTTCTTCCAATTGGGCATATAAGTTTCATAATCTATATGTATATTATTAAAACTACTATGAAAGAGGTCGATTCTTCATACATAATCAGTTCCCATTGAATTTACATTACTTTCAGTAAAGCACTGATGCAGATAAAATAATTGTACAGAATATTAAGCAAATGTTTATATTAAAAAAAACTTCTTTCAGCTGAAAACGTACTCAGTGAAGCACAACTCCCATAGTGCCTTGCAGAATATTAACGCTCAGTAGATCACACGACGACAAGTATTCCTATAAAAAAGCTTGAGGTGAATAAAAGGTAGCGTTCAGATGACAAGGCTCAACAAAAGAAATGTGCAAACACATGGAGTGTGATACTATTGAGATGTAAATGATGTTAGAAATATCTGGAATCCAACCTGCTTAGAGTCAGGAGTGTCTTGTAAAACAGGGACAACAGCATGTTTAGCATGAGCAGCTTCAGCTGACTGGTATGCCCACTAGAATTTGCATAAAGACTACCTAACTGTGAGAAGCAATATATGAATAGAAATAATATTTTAGGGGAATTATAACGTAACTCCTACTAGAGAAGGATACAAACTAGACTACCTGAACCAACCTCTTTTGGAATCTATGGGATCTGCTGGGATCAGAACCAAAGGTCAGGTTCAGGCTAAGATCTGGTCAATGGGGAGAAAACCAAAAACACAAAAAGAAGGGGCTGAAGACTGCAGATTTCACCAAGTGAACCTGTAAGGAACACTAGCACTTGGAAGTGCTTCTTACAGAAACAGAGGGAGAGAGGGAGAAAGGAGCAATTGAAATTGAAAACACAAGTTAATACCCTCTTTAGGAGCGTGGGCACCAAATCCACTTAATAGTCATGCTCCTAAAGGCAAGCTTTTCATCGTCCTTACTCAGCTGGACAGAGGAAGTAAAGCAATCAAGGACAGCTCAAGCTCCTGTTTGACCAGACCAGCAGAAGTGAACAGTTACTGTCTGTATGATCCTACCATGATCAGCCAGAGCAGGAGGAAGACAACTGGAAGAGTTGTAGCTCTTCCAGCAAACAGTTGCCGAGGCAGTCGGGTGGCAATAACAACTTATTGCTTCTAAAAAGATGAACTAAATTAGTTCACTCTAAAGACTGATAATCTAGTTAACCAGCCATGATTATCCAGACCCTCTTAATTAAAAACAAAATAATGTTTTTTTATCCTAAACAAGCATAATCTGTGGCTGCATTTCTCTTTCATTTCTTTCTCCATGGTGGCATGTGTTTCCTTCAGCAATGCATCTGCCACTTTTTATTGATTAAGGAAGGACCCATGACTAGACACTTCAATTTAGACAGCTGAATATGTTTCTTTCCTACATCCCCCTCCAGACAAAAGAGAAGGCAAATTAAGAGTCAATAATTTTCTGAGGCCAGTACCCCTTGGGTTGTATAGGCATTCTTCAAGGTTGAGTTCTACCAGATCAAAATAGGTCTAAATTATAGATTTTTATTGTCCTAACTGCGCTGCTCATCGTTTTAAAGACTAACAGTCTCTGTTTGGAAAGAGTCATAGGAAAAGAAAATTTTATTACACTGGCAAAACTACGTATTTCTTAGTATAGACTGCTTTTGGCAGCTTTAGCAATAGTGCTCTGTTTACCTGGTAAATATATCCCAATAGTAAATAAAGTGCACATATCTGATTCGGATTTTACTCAACTACTGATAAAACTCCTATCTACCTTGATGAAAAGGAGATTAGGATGGGTGCCTCCAGCTCCACCATTTAATAGAGAGCCTGTGCTATTTCTTTCAGACCAAAAATTGGAACTGCTGTATTATGTAAATGTTATTGCAACAAACAAAAGATTGGTGTTGTCCTAGTAATTAACTATCTGGTTAATTACACCTCTTTCCCTTTGCTCAGCAACCTGCATTCATGTGCATATACAAACTGTTACAAAAATAAACTAATAAGCTTTACATTGTCAGTGCAGAATTGCTAGGAGACTGGTAATAACAAAAAAGTTAAGTCTTATTCTGGAAGCTGAAAATCTATTAAAAATGGAAATGCAGCTTTTCTCCAAGAAGTGGAAATCCAATCAAAATGTGAATTTTGTCATGTGGAGTGATGGATTTGGAGCACTCAAGAAGGATAAATGAATCATGCTGAGCTGTTAATATCCCTGCCAGTTCTATGGTGTTCCACGAGCATGTGAAGCTATCTTTGTTTGCTTTCCTAACAACCATCTCTTAAAAGATGCTCTGGGAACATAGGAAGCTTCTGTAGTGGGATAATTGTTTCAACAGCTTGGACACTGATTTTTTTTTTGTGACTAATAGAGGACTCAGATCATTACTATTGAGTGCAATACTTGACGTCAATGAGAGCACTAACTAATACACAAAGATGATTAAAAATAATATTCCTGTAAGAGCAGAAAGTGGTCTGTATTACTTAATTTATATGTCAGGTTTGATACTGTTGTGACTTTCTAATTTATTATTTTTTAATAATAGTAATAATACTTGAATTTATTAGCCAAGGATAGTAAGTACTATGAATAGCTAAACCTTAACAGAGATAGAATCACTTCAAAGATGCTTTAGAGTATTTAGAGTATGTGCTCACTAATGCAGTCCTAAATAAGCCCTAAAACACATTTAGGAATTATTTTACAAAAGTCTACCATGCAAGTTTGAATCTACTCATATTTTACAGCCAGATACAGTACAAACTTTATAAAATGTTTTAAAACTATAATATTATTATCTAGCTTAATAAAATTAATCTTTGAAGAACTGAAAGCTTAGGAAAAAGAGATTCATGTACACAATTTGAGACATACATTTTTCAATTGACATGAGCAGATATACAGTTCTAAGAAGTACATTAAAATTATTTCTTCTAATCTGTCTCATGGGAAACTGCCTCCTCTGTAATAAAACAAACCAACCTCCCACCATATGATTAAGCCATTAAATAATTCAGGATCAGGACACAAAAAAATGAAGATTAAAAAGACACTGTACAGTACCTTGAATAAGAGTTCCAAAGATCTTTTCTTTTTATCTCTCTCTCTATATAGATGTTAAAAACATTACCCTATTCAAGGTACTGAACAATGACTTCTGAAAGACATTGTAAAAGTTGCAAATTTTAAGAAGCTGAAAATGCAAAGTTGAAATTTTGAGGAAAAACTGTTAGGAATTCCTAATAGAATCCTTACATGTACAAGGGAACTTTTTTAATGAAGTAAACTATTGAAAGTAAACATATTTCACAGTAGTAACATGTTAATCACACATAATCAAATAATCTGAATAGAAAATAAGAAAATTAATCATCATTTAAAAACCGTATTACTCTCTAATTACTCTATTTGTTCTGTTTGGGTTTCTTGGTTTTGTCTTGGACTTTTAGGAACCAACAGAGCAGCTTGAAGTACCACTATATAGACTTGAAAATATCAGAGAAAAAAGAAAGATAGAACAATTTCAGTCTGAGGAGGTAAAAAAAATGTGTCAAATATATGGCCTTTTGGAGTTAATTATTTAGAAACAGCTCAAGCTGTTGTGTAGCTCCTATTAATAGTCTGTAGAAATAATACCACTCTACAGTATGTAGCAGATGGTAGTAAGACACTGAAAGGAAAAGCATTTTTGTTCCATGTGCTTCTAACCTTATCTGATCATCCAGGTCCTTAGGCATTCTGGTTTACTGAAGGTATCAGTTAAAAAATTAAAAAATATCTGATATCGTGTTCGGACATGAATCTTAATGCCAAAATGGCACATATTTATTTCCTGTTAATGGCAGATATATTATATGTGATCCAGCTAAGGAACAGCATACACAGGAAATTACATGATGGTCTATCATAAAGTTTGGGTACTGATAACAGAAAGAATATATTTCAGAAATGTGCAGATGCCTTATTTTATAAGCCTAACATTTTTTATTATTAATGTGTGTACAGCACCATAGATAGCCACTAATGGATATGAAATGATAAATTTGTTTTCTAATTCTCTTTGTTATGCATTCTGCCCTAGCAAATTTGCTATTGTACTGGTTGCTTCTGGCAGGATCTCTAAGGTGCTTTCTGTAGGTACTTAAAATTCCTAGGGAGTGGGTTGGACTGTGAGATAGTGCTCTTGTGACAGAGGAAATGTCCTTGATCCACAGAGACAATTCCCTCCCTATTGCATCTCAGGTAGAAAGGGTGCAGAGGGCTGTTCTGCATTCACATGAGGTCCGGACAACACCCATCTTGTTTTTCACATGTCATAATTTATGACCAGTTTGGGAAGTTATGCTCTCACTCCCCTAGACCTCCACCTCCCTTTATACTTGCTCACTTGCCAAACATCCATTGATTTTAACAGTGCAAGCACCATGATTTGAAGAAGATATGAAAGTAGTGTGCTTCACAAGAAATGAGTGTGCCTAAACTGGACATCTTAGTGCTAGTATTGGCAGAGGCCTAGCCATGGCAGCACAGTCTCAGTTCAGGCACATGTATCCTGATGAGAGCATGATGTTAGTAGCCACGTGCAGTAGTAGTATGAGCTATATGTAGACTTACACCAAGTAGGTCCCCCCTCAATGTGGTGACGTCAAGCCATCAGTCTGAAACTGCAGAGATAAATCTGTTTGAAACCTTATACCATATATTCCTCTTCAACCACGATGAGAGGCTGAAATCAAAGGATAACTAATATTCCAATCTCTATTCACTACTTTCCCATCACTGTTTTCCATTACCAAGGACAGGATACTTTCTAATTGATGCTTTCAATTCATAGTAATTAATTGTAGCTAGACTTCTTTTCATCTCTTGAAATACATAATATCACAATGGGCTCAAACAGCAGAGTGGAAAAGCAATCTATATTACTGCTAAATAATCACATTCACTGGTTTTTATCTTAGCTTTACATGCCTTTCATCTGCTTTACAAACATTAAAACTCATTTAATATGCTTTTTAAAAATGAATAAGGTACTATAAAAAGAGCATATTAATAGATGTACATATAACATTTTATAATTTTAGTCAGGTTTATTAGTCGGTGTACTGTAAATCAAATTAAGTACAAATATTAGTACTGACAATGTGTGTATAATTAGTTTTTAATCTTTACTGCCTGAACATGTATTCATTGCAAAGGAGTAGGCACAGACTTCTGAGCTGTATCCTGGCATATAAATAGCACATTTAGATGTACACTACTGTAATTTATACATATATTGCTTACACATAACCCTGTGACGACCGAGTTGTGAGTTTTAGTGGCTAAGCATACAAAATGCTTGAAAGATTTTCAGAACTACTTTAAAGAAAATTTGTAACTGGAAATACGGAAGATCACATTTTCTGGTATTTTACAAGTTCCTCATCTGAAAATATATTAATAAATTCTCCCATTACAAGTAATAGAGGGTTAGAGATTATTTTTCTTCCCCTTTCCTACACCCTGAGAAAGTCCTACCAATACAGAAATTTCACTGTACACTTTAATAACAACTCTTTTGTAAACTAGCAAAGGACAGAGGTCACACAGACAACCATTCTAGCATAAAGATAAAATTATTAAATCATTATTAAATAAAGCCATGCTGACATAAATGACAATGATTCATTATTGTACTGCACGAACACCTCAATAAAAGTAAAGAAAATGTATACTTTTATCTCGTAGGTTAAAAAAAAAAAGCCCACACAGCTAGATAAATACTTGGCAGACAAACAATTTTACTAGAATAGGACTTACAGCATTTAATATCAGTAATCTGCCTACAGAAAGATGGAAGGATTCAACTTATATCAGAACTATGCACCATACCAAAGAAGGACAAGTATAAAGATGTAATGTAAACTAAAAGGATACACTTTATTGACTAGAGGTAGCTATTAAATCTTTCACAACTCAGTATTTGTTGGCCAAATCAACAGTGATACAGAAGAAGAAAAGGGAGAGCTTAAATATTTGAGACAGAAATATTCGAGCCAATCCTCTTGCACCTATAAATTAATGTACATTAGGAAAGGCTAAGCCTGTTTACAAATCCCAGCAAATTGAGATTCAACAGCTCTAACAATAATGTTTAACAGTATTCTAAAATATCCAGACCCATCTTCCCACACTTCACTTTAAAAAAAAAATCCCTTGTGACCCACAATGGAAAATCAGCTAAACTCAGACATTGTAAGACCACAAATTGGAACAATTTTCTGATGATATAGGATTCCTTTCCCTTCTTTTATTGAAAGACTACAAAGCCTAGCAAGATTTAAAGTTATTAAAACCAGTATTTTAATACTAAGATATAACATAGATATGTCCAGTAGTTGATTGCATCTGTGCCCACTGTGGGCTGAAAGGGCCCTCTTCCAGAGAGTGCTGGCAGGTGTCCAGAGGTTCTTAAGCTTAAAAGGATTTATGAAATCTCTGCATTTTGACATGGCACCTTGTATACCTTTTAGGTTTTATGGAGGCTCAGAAGTTTGCATAATCCAGGCAATATAAGACCTATTACAAACTCCTAGTTTTTTGGAGGAGTCTGTGTTAGCTTCAACACTGCATGCTGGTTAAACAACAGGGTAGGGGAGAGAAGGTAGTGGTATCTTCCTGCTGCTAAATTAATGAGAATTCACCCTGTAAATATTTCCTCACCTTTCAAATTTTCCCTTGTTCTTGTTATTTTTAATCTACTTGTCCCAGTTAACAACATGCAAAAGTCTATTTTTACATATATTCACACTCAAAGTCCCCAGGTGCTTAAATTCAACTTACATTCATACAGAAACACTTCATGCTTGAGTCCAGTCCTTGATTTCAGGCCCTTCAGGAATATTAACCTTAAAATTAAGGACACAGTTCACTTATTCCCCCTAGTGCTGTGAATGGCAAATATCCAGGACACAATCACCAAAAATGAGCAGGTTTCAGTCAGTGTTCATGTGAAAGCTCAGGAAATACCTTTTCCTTGGAGGCTGTGGGTTAAAAATGTTACAAATAGCCTCTTCATTTCATCCCACCCCATTCCTTCATGGGAGAATTCCTGGTTAGTTTCCTAGTGACACGAGTGCAAATGCCTGCAGTAAACATTTCATATAAATCAAAGACATGTTCTGCAATAATGTTAATATATTTTTAATTATCAGTTGTTGTTTTGAAGTATTTTTACTTTCAGCAATTTTACTGCAAAAAGAACAGAGATAAAGTAGATGGCCAATAGCATAACATCCCCTGTGTTGACTTAAAAACCAAAAAGATGCCAAGTTTGGCCTAAATCTGTAAATCTAGAAGTTGGGAAATTTGAAGTCATGTCAACCTGCTTTTGCCACATAATGGCACAAGAAATCATTTGTCAGATCCAGGGACAGATAAAAAGATTCACTTATGGAAAACAGAATGGAAGTACACTGTGTTACAAATAATTTAAAAAAACCCAAAACCTTAAGAGATCATAATGTGGTAAAAGGAATGAATAATAAGAGTGTAGGAAAGCAGCAAAAAAATTTAAGAGGTCATCTCGGAAGTTATGATTTTGTTACAAAATGCTAATTTTGGATCATTACTACCTGCCCCCTAAAAGAGAAGGCTAGGGGAAACTATGTACTGTTCTTGATCTCAGAAAAGAAGGAAATCCTACACAGATTTAATAGAACTTTTAAATCCATATCACATCATAGGAAAAAGATAAAACCTCTTGCAGACCTATCACACCTGTAAGCAGACTAAACCTTCTCTTGCACACTATGTCTTTGAGATATGGAAGAACTTTATAGAAGACCATAAGAATTTGCTATTAAAAAATCACACCAAAAAAAAACCCCCTGAGTTCTTACCCAGTAAAGGCAGGTATCTTATCAAGAAGAAGCAGATGGGAATGGTACTCAGAATACATAGGTTAAATGCAATGAAATTATAAAGGTATATTCTGAAAGTGTCACAGTACTGGAGCTTAACATCAGTACAAATCTCTTAACATCTTCATACAAAAAAAAAAAAAAAAAGGAAAAAAAAAAAAAAAAGGAATAAATGAACAAAAGCCCAGTGAAGGATGAGGAACACAACTCTACTGTACCTTTAAGACCAAAGAAGTTCAGTACATAGTTCTGTTAGCAGTTCAATAGGCTTTAGTACCTTATTTCAGTGAGAGTTAAATGCTAGTTCTCTTGGGCCCTTTGAAAATCCCTACCAAAATTCTTTAGACTTATAGCTTGGCAAGTATTTTTAACAGAGAAGGGGTTAAATGAAATCACCTCTTCCCAATGGACTAAAGAAATCCAATTCAAACTTTTTTTCCCGTCAGCTGAAAATCAGATTTGAATGCTCTGATTCCTCATGCATCTTCAAGATTTATTCATGAGTCACAGCTGAATGCACTATACATTGTATTTATATGAAAATGTACTAAAAAAAAGAATCCTTTCCATCATCTAGATAGATGTATATTTGTCAGCATCTGGAAGAGTATCAATCCTGCAGGTTCTAAGTATTCAGTTATTCTTTTTAAAACATCATTCAGGCATTGTAAGACATAACTACAGCATAAGCAATGACCTTTAAGTGTATCTTCTTTCCTATTATCTCAACACTGTGAAATAGTGATACAGAAATCTTTGTAATATCTGCACAGAAGCTATTTATTTTAAAATCATTTCACCCAGTAAACCAACCATAATTTTATTAACAATAGCAAGAAGTTGATACGGTATTCAAAGGAATACCAACACGCTATTCACCTTAGCTTCCTTTACAAAGAATCTCTTAGTTCATTTGTATTTCAGCAAAAGGGCACATGATAATTTTAATTCTTTATTAAACTTTTTCAATTAAATTTCTAAAACCTTATCAGGTGTAGAGCATCTTCAGGGAACAAAACTTTCATAATAACAATACGGTGGAAGCTTGTAATCTTTAAAATGACTCATTCACTATGATTAATTTACCCTTTATTTGTATCTGTATATCTAAAGGGCAAATGTCACTTTTAGAGTTATTATTTCAGACAGGATTTTATACAGAATTTTACTTTAGATGTAGGTCACATCATTTATGAGTAACTGTCATGACTGACTCATTGCATTTTCTGTCAGTGTTGAGCTTCTTCCCATTTCAGAAATATCTCTTGAAGAAGAAACATTGCTTATAGGTTGTGAAAGGCATCACACAGCTAAGCCAAGTAATATTTCTCCAATTAACAGAGGCTAAAGTATTGTCATACTATGAGTATACCAAAAGTAACACTGAATATCTTACGGCTCTGCTTCAACTAACTTGTTACAGGATTTTGCCCCGATTACATCAGCAGCTTCTAAGAGTGCTGCAGGCAGGAATGATTTTCTGTAGGGCATGGTATTAAATCCTAATAAACAAATTGCAAATAACATTCAAACAGCCACTATGGCATGTTTGTTTCAAAACAGAGCGTATAACTATCAACAACAATCCCACACACAGATACTGACAAAAAAATCAAGACGTGTTTTAAAATAGTCTCATTTAGGAACAGGATGAAGTGCAAAGACAGAGAAAGAGGGTATACAGCAATGCCCAAATGTTTGCACACAGCACCCTGTGGATTGCAAGTGCACAAGGAAAAGTCAAGAGTTCCTACACCTCTGTCTCTATTGGAGGTGGTGCGGGAGAGCATGTACAAGCATTAAAAAAATAATTTAAAAAAAATTCAGGCTGTATTTCAGGAAAGTGCTACTGCCAGCAACCCATCTATATTTAAATCATTTTTTAATTTATCTGTATCTGCATTAAAATGATTGAAATTATGTCTGGCAACAGCCCTTTCAGTGACTACCTTCAAAGAAAAAGGTGATTTCCTCAGTCACACAGCCAGCCACCCACGCACTGTCACAACCTGGTAACTTACAGGCTACTTTCCAGTCCTTTTAATCCATCCTGTCAGAAGGCACAGCCTTTCTAAACACCACAATACACAGTCTGGCAACAGGTAGAATATGGCAATAATCTTATTTCTAATCTGGTATTTGTGCAGATTATGACCAGTCTCCTGGAGCAGGAGATCACTTCTGATGTTCTAAGTGAGTGTGGGTTGGAAGATGTCCTGAAGAAAAGAGAGTCAAGTGCTTTTATTTTTATTCTTTCCCCCACTGCCTCCGTATTGAACATCTACAAATGGTTTCTCAGCTGCAGTTTGCTCCACAAGCAAAACTGACCAAGTCAGTAGTGATTACTCTATAAAAAAAAAAATGTTTTTTGCTTATATTACTTGCTTTATGAGGCAGATTTCTTTGCCAGTCTCTTTTCGTTGTCTTGACCATCTGCCCACAGGTCTCTTTGCATTTATTACCAGTAGCTGTATCTCACTGTATTTCATTGCCATGGTGCATGTGGCCTTGACTAGGTATCAGTTCATTTCGTGGCTTTGTTGTTTGAACTACTGCCAAAATGACTGGTTCATGTTTTTGTTACAAGCTTTGGAAAAGTTGATAACTTGGACAGAGACATTTTTTCTTTCTACTCAGTCTCTCTTCCAGATGGTTGATATTACTTTGAGCAGTCCTCTCTTTTCAGTTTTGAAATGATTTGGTCTGGCAGTGACTTTTATTTCATATTTTTAGAGACTACAAACTGGATTTGTATCCTGCCTAAATTTTCCTTTTTATGTCAATAAAGCTAAAGCAACTTGCATTGTCTTCCTTCATCAGTGGGTCAATTATAACTCAAAATGAAGCTGAAAACACTTTTCAAATAGTCTGAAATTGCACTACTAACTCAAAGATCATTTTTTTTTTTTCCCAAATCATGCATTTATGACTAGATTATCAGCTAATACTATTAGCCAAATACAGCTGGAAGTAGGATTTTCTTCCTAGGGACAAGTGAACTGCTCCAGCCAGTTCTATGGCTCCAACCTTATCTAATCATGATTAGACATCTTTTGGATATAAGAAAGGTAGTGTTTCAGATCTAGTACAGGGCACAAAACAGCATTAAATAGGACATTCATGAGGATCTGTGTTAGGTTATTATTCTTTCTGGAAGATACATCAGGTGCTTAAAGGCAACGATGAAAATCAAATTTGCTTAACAGATCTGACAAGAAATATTTTATCTGGGTTGATTTCAACAGTTTTTAGACATTGAAAGAAAAAAGAGCTAGTAATTACAAAATACTATTTTGAAGGATGCATATGTATCTAAAAAGAATGTCATAATAGGTATAATGGGCAACTTACCAGTTTCTTAGGCCACCTGAGCTATGTAAAACTCTGTAAATAAAGCTAGTAGAATATAAGCATAGGATCTATATACATAATGTATTTATAACATAGGTATGTACATACAATGGGCAACTTTGCAGTCTTAGTCCACCTGAGCTATATAAGCTTCTGTAAATAAAGCTGGCAGAACATAGGTGTAAATTCCAGAGTAATTAATTGAGAAATGCACTCTTTCTTCTGACTTTAGCTTAAATATCAAGAATGTATCTATGATTTTGACCCAACTCACTGGGAAAGCAGCTCTTGGGAAGTAGATAAAGCCCATACATTCTCATTCTGACTTTCCTCTACTGCTGGAGAAACCAGTCAGCATGTGGGATAGCTTCAGTGTGAATTTTCCAATGGCAATAAAACCAATGGGTAGAATTTAGGTGTCATTGTCATCTGTGAGAGCTTTTACATTGACTGAGCCAGGATTTCATCCAGGACTGTGCAATTACTGTTTCACTATATTATTCCCTCTGGACTAGATGTTTGTGACACAATTTTGTTTCAAAAAAGAAACACTAGCAAAATAGAAAAGCTTTCTCCACAAAACCACAATAATTCCTCTCATCTCCAGTATAAGTGTTTAAATCTTTAAATGCTTTCTTTTAAAATACAGCAACTAAAAGCTCTTTCAAAACAGAAGTGAAATTATCCCAGAAAGTCTACAAGGTGTATTTAAGGATTAAAAAAATTCTTATTGTGAGAAAAAGCTTTGAGACTTGAAAAACAGAAGGATGAGAAAAGACTTCATTATGTGTAGTTAGGAAAAAGCTGTTTATACTACAGAAGAATAATGAGAACTGTACTAGATCTGAATCTAGTAAATACATTTAGAATTTGTACTAAATAAACAAGAGGAAGAAGTATAGGCTTTTTCAGTTTTTGGTTCTAACCTAGGCCGTAAATTGCTTAATGTCCCTTTGTCTCAGTTCCTTCATATATAAAATAGACTTTTTTGCTCAATCTGCCCACTAGTCTCTAAGCACTGTGGAGCTGTAGATGCTCTCCCTGCCTGTGTCTACACAACACCCTAATGTCATATAGGAAGCAGCTTCTAGGGACCAGAAAAATACAAATAATAATGACTTTGAAAAAGGAACTTCCATATAGTTGGGAAATATTCCTCAAGACTGCTTTAAAGCAAGATCAGAGTACACAGTTAAAAGAAGCCCAGGCTACCACATACTTACTATAATAATTAAAAAAAAATACATGTCTAAACCAGTTATTCCCTGCATTAGGGTCTTTAAGAAAATGACACATTTCTTAAATTTTAACAGATTAGCAATTTAAAAATCAGTTAGATATGAAAATAAACTGGCTTTTGCACCCCATTCAGTCATAACAATATGTTTGTCTCCAATAGAGACAGAACCACCTGCCAACACGGATCACATTTATAAAAAAAAACAAAACAAAAACAGTTTCCCTGAAATAAGAAAGAACCTTTAATTAGGCCAACAACTTTCCCAGCTGGCTTTTTGAATACATACTTGAAATAATTTGATAACTGGTAAAAGCAAATGAAATTCATTAACTACACAAATACTCAACTTCTCTGCAGGTAATTGTCTTCTAATTCATGAACTCCTAAACCTATGGCTTATTGCTAATCCTAATATTATTTTTCTTGTTTATTACCAGGACTCGTGTAAAACAAGTGGTTTATGCATCGTGCTAGTTTTTGCACTTACGTTCTATTGTGGAAAAAACATGTTTTGCACTGTTTTGTAACCACAGTGAGTTTCATGTGAGATATTTCTAAGGCCATTACACTTTATACCAGCACTTGCATCCACAATACTGAGCACTATCTCCCATGTACAGTGATAATACAGCTGTGTAAGATTCCCCAAAACAAGTTTAGGAATGACTACAGCTCAAGACAGTAACTCTTTACCATCACATTTTAGAATCCAAAATGCAATCATTATTCTGCAGAAGTTTTTACTTACCAGCCCCTTTTCCAATTACAACAGATCATTACATCTGAGTTTTTATCCTGTGCATGCCATTGTGATAAAGGCTCACAGACCACTTACTGATTGACTCTGCAGCTGTAAGATGACCCAGGATGCCACTCATTTCTTGATACTCAGGCTCTCTTTATTCATGACATCATGTCATGTATCAAATTAAAAAAGGACCTTTTATTTCCTGTTCATTCGACCAGTAAGTATTCACCCTGCATTTCTTCTGCAAACTAAAGAAAGGTGAGCAGTATGCTAAAGCATGTACTGTAGACAGCAGAAGAATGGAATTCTACCTAGTTATTAGAAATGGAATTTAATAAAAAAAGTATTAAACTCATTTTACCAGGCCCAATGAAAACAGAAACGTCATATGAATATAAAAAAATATTCATACAGTGTGGAATATGGAAAATGTTTGAACAATAATTACTTTGGTTTGACATTATTCTTTACAACAGCTTTGAGAGCACAGCTTTTGTGAGAGGACTCTGACATTAAGTGAAAAGGCTCAAGAAAAAAACCACACTGGATTCCAAGTTTGATAGCATTTTAAGGTAGAACTGTCATTTCAACTACTATTGGATTCTGACAGATGGTAGGGTCAGGCACAGTACACCTCTCTAAAAGTACTGAGAGCCTGGAATTCAAATTGAGGTCTAAAATTGATTATGCTAACTCCATAGCAAAGATAGCTACTCTGTACATAAAAACAATAACTTGTACTTGAAAAAAAAAAAACAAACCACAAAAGCCACTACTAAAAATCATCATGGGACTTCCAAAGGAAAAATATATGTTGAAATAAGTACAGACTCAAGGTAAAATAACACAGGGGTCATATTCCCTGAATGGATGTACACCAGTCATGTAGTGCCCTCATGGATATTCTAACCTCGCTTTTTGAAATATTTAAAGTTAAGAGGGTAGAGGAAAAATAGAGCATATATCTCCAAATTTAGGAAACACTGGAATCCCAGACCCCATATTGTGGTATCACTGCCCAGAAGTACAAGGCAATAGGGATGATGCAGGAGGTGTTTCACAGCTTGGGTCTGAACACAGCAGTGGGCAGGGTAAGCATAGATAGAATTATCTATTTACACACAAGTTTAACTCTGCCATTTCACCCCACAGTTGTGACCATGGAGTAGTTATAGCTGTCAAACAGGAACACCTCACCAGGTCCAAAAACAGCAGATGCAAATATCAGGGGTTGAAGCTATAAAGAAGAGACAAGGTCTGACTATTGCCAGTACAAAAAGGGTCCTATTTTTATTCTTTTGACTATGGTCAGTGTCAGCTGCATTGCCCCTGGGTCACAGCAAGGCTCTGCAGTGTCATATGAAGGAATGTCCACCAATACATCTTCTGCTGTAAGCTGTACTACAGAAAAAATAATGTCAGTTAAACCACATTTATGGACACATGTGTGGGTGCAATCTCATCCAGGCAAGCAAATAGCAAAATACATCTTCTTTCTTTCCCAGTCTACGGAGCACCTCTTTTTCTCCTTACCCATACTATCTACTTCAAAAATCACATTTACAATCTCATTCAGTTTCTGGCCCTCTCTGTTAAAACCTGCACTTAACCACTGTGAGTTTTGCAGATGGCTGGACATAGAGATATTTGGGTAGGATGGATTTCAGGAGTCTGGGTTTAACTTCAGTGTAGAATGTAGGTACCTGATCAGACTATACAAAACTACTAATGAAAAACGTGCATTACAGTTTTGAAAAAAAGTCTTAAGTATATATTTAGCCTACATAAATTTCAAGTAGTATTAAATATATTTTGAGATAGTTTAGACAAAAGTAATAATTTCAATGAGAATGTCATACAAGTTGAAGAATAAAATCAACATGTAGATTATTAAGATTCTGTAAACCTGCCCCAACATCATCTCTGTAGCAAACCAAGCAAGCCACAAAAAGGAAAAAAAAAAAAAAAAATCACTTCCACTTCTCATTCATCTTCGGAAACTGTGAATTAGCAGAGACTCTAACAGCAGGTGCAAATTGCAATACAGCTTTCATTCCACACATAGATCTCATATTATCATCACTGGGAACTCAGTAAATGGATTGAAGGAATTGTGCAGCCATAACTGTTTAACTATTACACACTAGCACACTCGTTAAAATTACCTGGAACATAGTAAGTGCTTGATAAGAGAACCAGACCACAGCACAAATACAATGTGTTCTTCATGTCAAACTTCTCATTATGAAGAAAGTTGGGGAAATGCAAAGATTTTTTGCTTTATAAAGAAAATAAGCAGCATGTAAAAAACTAAAATGCTATTTCTGATGTGACATTTTGTAATGAAGTGATGCCATAAGATTATCTGAGCAGCAAAAGGTTTGTGTGTCCTCGTTACTAAGTGTAGATAACATTCAATTCTATAACTGTCAAAACCCTTTCAAAGTATTTTAATTTGCAAAAGAACCTGACTTCACTATGGAAACGTTATGATAAAGCCTAAAAAGAATTTATCTGATCAAAGACGACTGTACTAACATCATGTGGAGATTTGCTTCAAGTCTTGCATAACAGCAATAATAAACACAACCCACTTTTGTACAAAAACAGATAATGGGAACATACAGAATAAAGCTTGAAATTTTCTTTAATATGATTATATTTCAGAAATGAAGGGAAGAATATTTACCCATAAATAAGGTTTATAAAAAAACACCTAAGATGCTAATGTCTCCCTAGTAACATCTGCTTGTCAAAGTACTGTGCAATCAAGTCAGCAGCTGAAGACTGACAATCACCTACTGTAATGTATTTCAGATTATGGATTCAAGATCATTTAGAGATGTTGATTCCTAGTGGTTATGTATAAATTACAACATGTACCAAGTTACCTGAAGAATAATTTAATTCCAAAATTTAAATAGTATCTCAGTGATAAAAATACCATCTGCAACTTCATAATAATTTGTTAATTGAGAATAGAGTACATAAAATGAAAACCACTGCTGTGATCCCATAAGTTTTAAGGTTAAATCACTTAATGCATTCATTCAATGAAGGTTCACAAACACCAAGGTATTATATAGTTGGTCTATGAAAAAAAAAAAACTGTGTTCATCAGTTCTGCAGATATATCAATCATTCTACATTAAAAAAAATTGGAAATATATTTTTCAATAAACCCCCAAAACCTGCTGATTTTGAAGGGTTTCTATTTAAGCCACTTACTAGTCTTTCAAGATACATTAGAAATGTGATATATGAAATTCAGGGTAGATATGAAACATAAATCTGCACTAATGAGAAGGATCAGAAATTTATGATGAAAACACAGGAAACAAATGTCATTGTCAATGTAATGACACACAGGGAATCATTTAATTTTCCTTCATCAAGTGCAACACCAGCACAGACTCAGCCTTAAATCTTTCTCTAAATTTTCTGTTTTTCCCCAATGTGTTGACACACATGTGCAGAAAAAAAGCACAAAGTACGAAAGAATGAGTTAGCCATGTGTCTTACAGGTGACTAATTCAACTAAGTAGGCTTCAGGATTAGGCTGCTTATGAAAGATGAAGATGAAATGATTAATCTTTATCTCTTTGCTGTGTGAGGAATATTGCCATCACTGCCAGCAAGGGCTATAATCCTGATCAAGTCCACAGAATCCACAAAGCCCAACTCAAACTTTCATGATTGAGCAGAAAAGGCAGGGAAACCAAAACTGTAGAGAGATGCCCAAGTCCTATTGCAAATAGTAAGGATGGGCAGAAGAAATAAAAATCTCAGGATATACTTTGCCTGGTTTATTATATACTGCTACTCAGCGGCGCTGATTACAGGTGTCAGAGCAACAGAAATCTCAGTTAATTGCACTATACCACAGCCTGTGCTCTGGCTCACCTACCTCTGGCAGAGATAGACGTTGAGCTTTAATGAGAAGTGAAGACAATTTCAGGATATCTAAGAGGCCCAAATTGAAAAGATAGTTATGAGAAATACATATGTACACCAAAGGAGAAAGCAAGCATAACAAATGTTACTCTTGTAAGTGATCCACTGGTAAAGACATTTTTAGAAGTCACTCTGATCACTCCTCAGATGGAGTACACTGAAACAGCAAAATCCTAATACACTGTCTACTGTATTAAGGCAGCAATTTAGGTGGGTCATGTACGTATTCAGAATTTGCAGTTCAGCATCAACCATACAAAAAGATTTGTTATTTGAAGAAAATAGGGAATTATCCTCAACTCCCTTTCATGGAGAAGCTTTCAGAAATCAGTGCCTTTTTCTCCCTTTTTGCTAGATATTTTCATGTGACGTGCTTTAATCATGGAGTTTATAGAGCTCTTAAGCACTATCCAGTAGCTCCATTAACTGTATTGGATTCAGTTCAGGTAGTTTTATTTCCTGACCCTTATCCACAACAGCAGCTTTAACCAATGCTACTTCCAACATCTCCTGTTTTGAGCCTTGATTTTTCATTTTTAAAAAAATATTTATTTTTTTTTAAATATTATATCTAGGAAAAATTCCCTTAAATGTGCAAGTTTTAGAGGCAGTGACCCTAACTGGATACCTAGACTGCTGGGATTTTCACCCTTTTTCACTGCAACACGTGTATTTGCATTTCCAAAGTGTGATATATATCCTTTGGGGATGAAAAATTCCCCTGTTACTATTCCTCATCAATATCTTTTATCAATTGATCTGTAACAAACTGCTACACTTATATGAAACAAATTCAGGCACATTTCATGTTTGAAAGAAATAAAATTAAATTTTCACCCTATCAAAAAAGGGTTACTCTCAGTAAATAACTTTTAAGTTCACATAGTATAGATATTTCATTCTCTTCCAAAACTTCTCTGACTTCCAGAGTCTCAGAAAGCAGCCACTTCCAATAAATTGTTCTGTATGTGATTTCAGGACAAGAAACATCTTTTGATTCTAGTGCTTGGAAAAAATGTAAATTCCCAACTTTTAATTTGCAACAGAAACTGAGTTTTATAGAGCACTTCAGATGAGCTGAATAATCACACACTTGCATGAAATTTCCCACAAACTGTTATAGCCTGAAGGAATCTACATGTCAGGAAATTATCTTGATTTAGGCAAGAAATGACTAAAAGTCTAATATCATCCTGCAAATTAGCATGAAAGAACATCATACTATGTGGGGAAGAAAAACCCACACTGCAAAACAAATGCCAATAGGTAACTTTTATAGCTTACCTGTTTTGTATCTCATTTTACTGGAGCTTCTTTGGTTGTCTAGCCCATGTGACACATTAGCATACATAAATCAAGTCTAACTATAAATTACTGTTCTTATGGAAGTTGAAGGCACAGGCTGATATATCGAGATATGTTTGAGGCATGTAAATCAGTATTCATACTCATAGAATCACAGAATCATTTTGGTTAGAAAGGACCTTTAAGATCATCAAGTCTAACCATTAACCTAGCACTGCCAAGTCCACCACTAAACCATGTCCCTTAGCACCTGTTTTGCCAATCACTAGGCCTAGCACAAAGGACGCAGCCAGCAGAAAAACAATCCAGTAAACAGCTTCTATTGTACATAGATGAGTCAGTATATGGGGGATCACTGGGGGTACAAACAAGTCAGATCACAAATAACAGACATCACCCCCAGCGACCCCAAGAATGACACAGCACGACCCATAATAGATGGAATAAACAAAGATACAGGGTATCCCATAGAAAAAAATGGGAGACAACCAAGTCAATAGGCTGATCATGTACGACAGAAGTAGCCCCATATTGTCCCCCCAAGAAGCCCACATTTGTAAATGCCAAACCTGACTGGGATCCAGTTGCATCGAGAGTCAGGAGGTTCTTCCCCAACAGGGAAACTCTGCAAAGTGCATCCACCTCACACACAGACACTCCACCCTTCCTGCAAGTGGTCCCAGCTTTTATCCCCAAAGCAGGACACCTGGCACTCATTTACCCAATGCAGGGCAGCTGGGGCTTGTTTACCCAAGGGCTTTCCTTACAAGGCCAGCCCCACCTTGGAGGAAAGCCAAAAGGCAAACTCATCCCCTCCTTTTAAAGGACCATGGGAACCACCCATATGTCAACCTTAATTCAGGGCTGGGGTTCAGACCCCAGCACTTCAGCACCACACCTACACTCACTGTAGAATGAAAAATAGAAACGGAATGAAATTGATCTGGATAGTGAGTGGCAGAAGTAAAAAAAAATATTAATCATTCCTTGGGAAAAAAAAAAAAAAAAGAAAAAAAGAAAAATACTATTATGTTGTCTTTGAGAGTTTAATTCTTCAAACCACAACACTAAACTTAGTCTTTGCTCCTATCTATAGTCCAGCTGTTTGCAGAAATTTTATTGGGGGCTCTCTGGGAGCACAATAAAGACATGCTCCTATACTTCATTTGATTACTAAGCACCATCACACAGTACCACAGCTGTTGAACATAACAATTGCTAAACAAAAGGGATCTCATCCCATGTCATTATTTCTACTTGAGAGGGATACTATGATCTACTGTGAAAGAGTCTCTGAGCGAAAGGCAATTGTAAATACTATGATAAGATACTGGCTCTAATAGAGCACTGTCTCTAGTGGTCTGATAATAACCAGATGAATCACTGGAGACTCAGGGTAGCAGACAGACACTGAAGCATGAAATTTCTTTCCTTTCTTCACAGGAAGCAACACTTTTCACAGCCAGTGTACAAGAGTAGTTTCAAAGTCTTCTGCATATGTGTATGTGATAAACAGTGTAGCTCTTCATGGATTGAAATATTTGATATGAACTTTTAACAACAAATCATGCCTAAAGAAAGAGGAATTTGCCTCCAAACCCCTTCTCTTACAGAGCTATCAAGAAAAAAGAGCCCCAAGAATATACTGATATTAAACTAAGCAGATTCCTGAAACTTTAACTCCTTCTGAGCCTGTTATCCCCATTTAAAAATATTTCTGACAACTGGCGCTTGCCCTGATGTTGTCAGTTTTTCTCTTTGTACTGTTATGAACATTTCATCAGCAATAACTCTAAGGTAGGTATTTTTCTAGACTCTTACTGGAGATCAGTAAGCCCAGTCGAGTATGTTTGGTTTAAATGCACAGCAAATTTCTGTCTCCAGATTACATGTTTTGGTATTGATCACCGAGACAGTACACCTGAAACTGTGAGCAATCTATAGACTGTGCTGCCTCTCACCTCCATAAACTTGCAGAATTACAATGAATCTTCCTTTACCCCTCTTATGTGTAAGCAGAAGAGGGCTAGTAAGCAATGAGACTATTTCCTCACTTGATGCTACTACCAGCACATTTGAGTAGTAAAAAGAAAACAGAAGAGCAGTAGATTGAATATATTTATCAATGACATAAGATGTTATCAGATACACAGTGTACTAGCAGGAAAAAGCTGTAGTAAGACACACACCATATAGATCTTATTAGATATTATTAAGCTACTTGAGTAGCCTTTAGAGTGGTTAAAAATATTTACAATTCATTGCAAGCACAACATATGTGATATTATTTTCTGTTTTACTTGGCCCAGACCTGCTTCACCTGGGGATGCATCTAACCCTGCTTAACCTCACTGGACCTGATCCTCACCCCTTACTCATGAGCTGACATCTGGCCTGGCTTCATCCCATCCCCATGGAGGTGCCTGATGTTTGGTCTGGAGGCTGCGCCCCTCCAACCTGCCCTGCTGCTTTGCAGAACAGGTCTTGCCAACCCAAAAGTCCCCCACAGCTCCTGGCCCACAGGGAGGAGCTGGCCCTCACTGCATCCTGACAATCTCAAAAGTGTAGATTTTTTTAAAAAGTAAAATATCAAAATCTGATTTGAATAGTTCTTCCCCTAAATGATTTTTTCATGGTAAGATTAATGAAATGACCCCCTTTCACTAGTTTCAATAAATTAGCTCCTGAGCATCTGTAATTGTCATGTTGCAAGCATTACCTGTGAGCATAACCTCTCGTCACATCACTTGCTAAAGAATTTCCTTCTTAGGTCAAAGGAATGTCCTTTATTGAATACTACTTATGTTTAATAGGAACTCTGAAAAAAAATAATTTCTCTCCCATATGCCCATGCGATACCACATGATCTCAAGAGATAATTGAGACAGATGTGCTTTATACTAATTGCTTTGGAGGTTCTCTGACACTGAAGGTCTGTAGTTATTTGCCAATTCTCCAGACTCCCTAAATAAGTGCTCAACAAGTGGACTTTGCTCTACAAAAACCCAACATGGAATTACTAGGAAGAATTATCACTCAACCCCCTATCCATCTTCATATCTATGTGATTTTTTTTAATGGTCACTGCCCTTCAGGCAGCACGTCCCTTTGTTCTCATACCTAGGCAAGGTTTTGGTGTGTTTTGAGGATGAGGTGAGGTCCACTCACTCTGTCCCTTTCAGTTGGCCAGGTCTCAGGGATCCTACTGGAGCTCAGGTGTGACACTGAAAGAGATCACTGGAGTACATACATAGCAGCACCTCTCCGTGATGGGAACTGACCTGGGGCTAGGAACAGAAGAAGGGATAAGATGTGGTAGGTGGAACCACCAGAAGATTTTGTCTTGGCTGGAACCTATTATCATATACATTATCTTGTAGTTCCTTTTTCTCTGGAAAATATCTTTGGTTTGATATAGATGAAAAAAGCAAGCAAACATTTGGGTGCACAGTTTCTTAACCAGATTAGACCCAAAAAAAGGGACAAATTTCAAACTAAACCCAGTATTGGAATCATTAGTTTTTAGTTTAACCTAGAATCCAACATAAATTTTAATTTAAAAAAAAGTCTATCAAAGATTTAAAATTATAATCTAGGCTTGCCATATGTTAAAACAAACATTCAGACACAATAATTGTTTCAAGGAAATACCACACTGTATTTCGTAAGCTGTCAGAGTATGTCTCAAGAACATCAGACTTAAAGACTCTCAGGTTTTACTAGATATGCTCTGTTACATATCTCCACAATTGGACATCTTCATTTTCACCTTCATGCTCTCTCATTTTATCCCCTTAGGCACCGTCTTCTTTCATGCAGGTCAGCTGGTGAAAAAGCAACATGCCTCTGTCAACAGCTAAATGTTTTTGGATGCAAGAGTCATTTATCTCTCTTTTCACATTTATGTATATGGGCACACGGAACAATTTCTGCTTCTTTCTCTGTAATAATAATCAGATATACAGTGCTCCATGTATACAGATATACATCCCTATGGTCAAAATCAGTTTTTCTTCATAATAGCCAGTAAAGTAATTATCTCACTATGTTCTGCAGCCAGCAACTAAAAGCAGCATCCTGCCAGAAGAAAGACTATGACATATAACAATCTGAAAAGTATTACCTTCAGTACTGTAATCAATGTTACCATTAACAACACTTATCTCTTGCAAAGCATGAAACTATCGACCCCCTAAAGACCCATGTTAAGATATGACAGTATTTTATGCTGGAATTAAATTTGTGTTTGCTACTAATTAAAATGTGTGACATGTTTCTAGCATTAACCCCAGTTGAAGTCAAGCTGTGGATTGTGCCTTTCCCTTGCAAAATTTCAAGAAACCTAGGGACAATGGTATTACAGGAATGTTTTGGCTAGAAATCCCATGGACTTCATTAAGGAAGCAAATCAGTGTCACACAGATGTAGAAAGACATGAGTTGGTTCTGCAATGTCTGAAAGGAATTTAAAAAAAAAAAAAGACAACAACAAAACTTTGAAAGAAAATATCAGACAAGTACAAAGAATCAAATTACTCCCACTGGACTTCACAGGATTATGTCCAAGTAAAAATTCAGAGAGTATTATAAAGTGAAATGTGCAATTTTCTCTTCTCTCCCAGGGACAACCTTTCACACTCTGTGACTTCTTTACTCTTAAATTTTCTACACTTTAAAATACTTTCTATTTTTTTAATGACATTTTCTGGGAATTGTCTCATTATTGTTATTACTGCTGCTGTATCACCTCCAATGAGGTTCACACTCTGGGATTGTCCTACAGGGTCTACTAAGATTTCAGCCATCCCAGAAAAATCTGGGTGGAGTAGGTACATGCTGGGGCTCTCTCGTCTGCCCAGAAAGCAGTCCTGCTTCTGTGCCAATCCACTTTATGCTCTTCCCTTGGCAAATAAATCATCAGTGTAACAGAAAATCCTTAATACCGGAACAAACTCATCCCCTCCAAAAAGTACAGTAAGTTCTATCTTTCCCCATCCTACCATATTTTCCCTTACTTTTCTTAGCCAAAGGAAAAAGAGGGTATATTATCCATTTTAAATCATTAATCAGGTGACAAACAGGCAGCCCTAAACCCTTTCCAGCCAATTTTACTGTAAGATCCATGGGTTACAGATCAATTGTTATGGACAGTTGGATCTTCTTTTCACTCGAGTTCCTGAAACTCAGCTGAAAGATAATGTTCTTATTTTACAGAGTAGATAAGAGTATGGAAATGGTCTTTCAGTGAAATACACAAATTCATTGTGAATATATAAATTGAGATACTGAAAAATTAGAAGCCATTTCTGAAGGTCTTATTTTAGACAGAATTTTACTGTGGGAAGATGAGGCAAGTTTGAGGCTGGAGTGATGGGAAAAGAAAATACTTACAAGCATCCTCAGAGCCATTTTTTGGTTTTGAAATTTATTTCTAGGAAAGAAGGACAATGGCTGGACTGAACCCTAAAGTATTTTAGAATGAGTGGTTTTCTTCTTCTTGTTGTGTTTTTTTTTCCACTCCTCTCCCACTACTGAGTATAATAGAGCAATGAAATGCTCATCCAAAGAAAGTCCAAAAGCACACAGACTGAAACAGTCTACTATGAATCTTCCACATTGTCAGCTTGGACATAGCCTCTACAGGGCAGGGTTAACATGAAGCTTTATATTCGTGGGGACCTGGCTCTTTTGGAGAGAGCAGCAGTAGTCTCTGCACCCCCTGTGCCTCCAGAAAGCCTCATGCTGAAAAACTACAAGATCTTACAGTCAAGCGTCAGTAACTTTTCAGTTCCAATGTTTTTTTGCCAAATTCTTTCCATTTACTTCCTCCATTTATCTTCCTTCTGACAAAGAAGTAATTTAAGAGAAAAGTACATTTTAAGAGAGTAACAACCCAGTTGAGATGAAAAGCAGTTATGATTTTAAGGTGAGCTTTAGCTGCTATCAGTTGTACTGTGATGATAATGTTGGTGTTTCATGATGCCACCTGCAGCTTGCGTGATAGATGTGATTGTGTATTTTGTTTTGATACACTTGAGAGGCACCCTAGAAATGTTGTGTGCTTCCTGGCCATAAAACATGACTGCCAATCCTCTCAACCTCCCTGGAATCAAATCAAAAAGAGAGACAGTGACCTTTCTACTGCAGAAAAAGAGAGTATGAATAGGAAGAAATAACAAATAATATGTAGTGACTCTCATGAAACACAGAATTATTTCTTCCAAGAGTAGTTACCATTTCCCACTGAGAAAGATTCTGGTACCTTCTTTTACACTATCATACTTAACTACCAAGTGATCTTTATTGAAATCAGTGGGGTTACTCAAGAAGTAAGAAAAAAGGAATTTTCAAAAACGGTTGCAGAACCTTTCAGAACCATCGTTGCTGAATCTTTTGATTTAGCAACATGTATAATAAGTATTTTTCATCCTTTTCTTTCATCTATTAGGTATATCTTTATAAAACTAAGCATAATTTATCATTATTTATATTTTAAAATAACATAATCCCATACTTTTCTATTTGCAACACTGTTATTTAATTAAACATGATTAAATTTTTATGATTTCTATATAGTGGGAAAAAACCCCAGTGTAGTACTACAATAAATTTGCCGATACTGAAACCTTAACATGTATATTTGGGAATTCTAAACAATATCTACCAGTCTTAAACAACAGTATAATAATGAAGCATATTCATGTGGTATTATTCTATTTGAAGTCCATGATAAGGACTCTAGAAAATGTAGTCCTGGTAGGTCACAGCAGTTAACACAGCAAAATACTACTTGACAGCCCTCTGGTCACTAATGAAACGTTACTGACACACATAGGGTGTGATTCTAATCTTGATATAGCTACAATGATACTCTATTAGGTTTTGATTTAGAAATATGATCGAGATTCATGTGCATATTTTAAAAAGCAGTTGTTGTAAGCATTAAATATCAATGGAGTGAAAATAATGAATTGTATTAGGCTGAACAAAAGCTACCAAGGAATTAACAAGGCTCATGCTTAAAATCAGCTGAAAGAATTACCTTGTCCTTTCTACCACATCAAATGAAAAAGGGGCCTGGAATGCAATTCTAAAATAGTGCAAATTATTCTGCTGGTAGTATTCCAATCATTTCAATAGAATTATGTTAGCTGGGAATTTGTTCTTCCGTGTTGCAGAATGACCCTGTTTAGCTGGTTGGGAAGTACGAGGGCTCCATTCTTCATGAGAACTTCATGTGTGGAAGCAGAGTTAATTTGTCTGGTTATGGTTTCAGTTTCTCTCAGGCAATTTCATTCAGTGCTTATATAAGTTTGTACACAGCTGTACCTGTATGGCCAACAGCAATAGCTTAACACGGTAATAGGAACACTGACTGAAATGCAAATGTAAACTGTTTCCATCTCCTTTGTAACTATTTACTAGCCTATCTAATCTAGGTATTAACTTAGTAAGAATGTAAGGTATAGACTCACAGCTGGAAAGTTAAAATAAATCCCTGACTTCAGTGGAACTTGGCTGGCTTAGAGTAACATCAGCTCTCTCATAGACTGAGATTTTTCAGAAAGCAAACTAAATATGCTTTCCAAGTCACAACTCTAAAATATATCCTGTAAATTAAATTTTTTCCTCTCCCTCAGGAACTGGAACCTTGAGACTACAAAAAAATGTCAGCTTTTAACAAATATTAACCTTTTAATTTCAGTCTCTTTTTCTAGAGAGTGGCTGCTGGGGTAATATGAAATACTGATGGACTATCCATCACATAGCTTCTGCCTATGGGTCACTGCACAGCCTTAAACAACCACAGAAACCAAAAGATAAATCTTTTGATGAAATACTTGCAATTCTTTAGAGACATTTTGAACTAATGCCAGTGTTTATCCCAGAGTGGTTTCTCGGCTGTCAGCAGAAGCAAAGAGTGTTTATAATGCAGTTTGCATCAAGACTGAAACACAGTTCCATAGACTGGAACTGGGCAACAGCCAGACAAAGCACCTGGAGACTATTTTGTCTGCATTATTCACAGTGCAGAATGCAAGATCAAAAGTCAGAGTTCACCGATGAGTGTCCACATACACAGTACAAGGCTCTATCTGAGATGCTGAAAACTGGAGCGATGCCTTTATCTCAAGTATTAGAAGCATTTATATTCCTGCATTACCAAAGAGGATAGCCCTAAGCAGCAGCCTTCAGGCTTACAATTACACACAGAGGTCTGGAAAGAGATGTGGTTATACAGGGTACCAAGGAAGAAATTCTCTGTATAGGAAAGGTTTACAATGTGCCCAGCCCAACTTTTAGAGAAATCATGCATAGTAGGATGAAACTTATTTGTCCCATGATATTTTATCTGCCAAATTCCGATCTCACAGTGCCAGTGAAAGGTCAGAGGACTTCGGTAGTGTTATGTTCTGCATTTTAGGAATAAATACAAGAGGAGGGGAAAAAGGATTTGAATTTGGCCACTATACCATCTGATACATCCTGGGAATTCTGTGACAATACAGTATGGGGATCCTCACTCCTTTTGCCTTCCATCTATTTGCAGCAGCTACCATATTTCAGCTGGTGGTCCCCAGACTTCTGTGGGATCCTACCATCTGTTCAAAGAAACATTACATTTTGTTCAGGAATGGGTTCTTCTGTTCTTGTGTTCCAGAAATCCAGGAGACAAAATAAAAAGCAGCATACAAATTAAATATAAATAATCCAATACTCACACAAATTTAAAGAAAATTTAGTTTAGAGGCCCTGCCAATAACTCCTGTCATAGATGCATCTCTTACAACACTCTCACTGAATGCACATATCTTATTTGAGAGTGTGTACATTGCTCACAAGAAAAGGTACTTGACAGTTAAATATATTACATATAGAGTCTTTGTATTATGAATCCAAGTCCCTTTTTTTTTTTTAAACTCTCTCCTTTTTTTCTTCTCCCTACCCTTTATCAAACACCACTATTGACTGGGGAGCAAAAGCCCCTAAGATACTAAATCTTCAGACCATGAAGGGAAATGGAATGGTTTTCTAATGGAGTATATCTGAGTGCCTCTGGCTTTTAGAACCTGTCTTTAAAGTCTGCTTACTGAGGCATAGATGACCACTCAAACACAGACAGATTTGTCACTTCGGTTTTCAGGACACCCATCCCGTAAAGACCACAAAGTAATTGCAAGGACTTTAGTGGCTAGACCTTCTTCTGCTATTCATGAGGTTCTTGAATTGGATTTAATTTCATGCCAGATTTGACTCTATCAATGGAAGACCAGCTCAAATGATTTTTTAAGAAATGCCCAAATAACATCAGCCATTGTTACAAATCTTTTTATGCTCCATAATGCAGAGCGAGAAGAGATGCTTTGACTGTAAAAAAGCATAGTTGCCATTGTTCTAAGGGCTACTGTAAATATTTTACAGTGTACAGTTACTAGGGAAATACCACTAATTATATTTCAATTTATAATCCAGGTCTTTAAAGTCATAGATCTACATAAAAGGACACTAAGCCCTCTACTATCCTGTGTTATCAAGGTGGGGTTTTTTTCTTTCTCTGAGATATAGTCCTCATGAAGTTGTGTTGCTTACCACTTCACAAGACCTTGCACACTAGTTTTCATGCTATTGTGAGTAACAAACTGATTGTAATCTTAGGACCAAAGTTTTAATGTGTAAAGGGCTGACCCGGAATGAGCTAATTCGCAGATATCCTGGGGATAAAGAGCCCATATGAACTCGGGAACTGGGATGATGGAACTGAGTTCAAGAATTCATGTAGATACTGTGTTTAACAACAGTTACATATCATAAAGAATTTTCACTAGTAAATTTCAGAGTACTTGACCACCGAAATCATTTCAGCTCCATTTTACAGGCAGTCAAAATGAAGCAGGCAATAGTTTGATAAAGATCCCACAGAAATGCAATAGCACAGCTCTGAATAAAGCCAAGTCTCCTGGTTGAAAATGTTACGACCTGCCCAGTTATCTGACAAAGACAGGGAGTATGGCCAGCTGTACTCACAGTCCCCCCACAGAGACAGTGATGGCAACTGAAAACTTTGGCATACCTGCCTCACTGCAGTCCTTTCATAAACCCCTTTACTGGCTGTGACAATTCCCAATTCAAACAGAAGTTGATAACATTACCAACACCTTATGAAATAAGTGGATTTCATCTTCCAGTTCCTTTTCTTACCCAAGCCTCAAAGACCTCATCAAAACCTTTGGGAGAAAAAAACCCCAAACAAACAACAAAACTGATAAATGGACAGGTAAATATCAGACTTAGCTAGAAAGCCACCATCCATGTTAAGCTAGAAAGCTCAACATCAATAGATTGTCATCTGGCTCGATAAGGGTTCTTCCAATACATTCTTATTTTTAGATCCGCTGCCATAAAAATGATACAAATTGGTTTGGATGGAACCAGCTGCAGAGTCATACTTATTTACACCACCTCCTCCACAGTAGGAATGTTAATAACCATGTTATTTTTGGTTGCTTTCCTGACACTGGTTAAAACTCTGAAGAATAAACCTGTTTTATGCTAATTGAAGACTTCACCATTTGCACCCAATAAAACATCACCACACACAACTTTTCTGTGGTCTCTATAAAAAAAAAAAAAAAAAACAAACACATAATGATAGCATAGGACAATGCTAGATATTTTTAATGCCTGAGCTCATAGTTCCCAAAGTATTTGAAACTATGATTTACTTCAAGGCACTTGGATCATAGGCATAAAACCAATGAGGAGGATAGACCATTATTTGTGTCTTAGTTTCACTTCTGCCACCAGAAATCACCGTCACTGGCTTCTACTATTTAGAAGTAGTTGAAGGAGTATCTGTGTTTGACAAGGTGTTCAAAGGTGTTCCTGAATTCCCATGCAATGCACTGGAGATGAGTGATTTCAAACCCACTCAAACTGTAGATTAGGAAGCTCTTCTTGAATTCAAAGATTTTTAAAGAAGAGCAAAGAGAGATGCGAAAAAAAAAACCTGAAATGAGGGAACAGGAAGTAAAATGCATTTGAGAGAAAAGAGAATGGAAACCAGAGAGAGTATGTAAAAAATAGATCAATGAGAGAATCTAATTTCTTTTCCTGCATGCCAATACAGCTTTTATACAGAGATGATATGTGCACGCGTCTTTCCTTAACAAGAACATCAGAGAAAAAAATGAACTGACTATACAAGTAATACAAAACAAAGTAATAACTATGCAAAGAAAAAAGGTTCATGAATTTCACCTGGTTTCAAAACTTGAGAATAGCACAAAAGGTTCAATAAGACTGAAATAACAATAAATTGCAATACTGTAGAGGAAGACATTTCATTCAATAGAAAAGACAGAACAATTCATGTTTAGATTTATATTTAAATTAACCAGTATTGCTATACAATGTTACGTTTACTCATACACAGAGTCCTTATTTCAGTCTGTGCAAGTCTATCATGAAAAAATATCTAGGTTTCATTTGTGATGAAGAAAACATAGTTATGAGTATTTTAAACACATTTTGTACACAAACTGCAGACTTTAAGCTTCCAGAAAAATAAAATCTCACTGGATGTCTTCATAAAATCTACCTGGTTGTTTTCAACAAGGATTCTTAAAAGTCATTATGAGCTTTTATGAAACTGAGAGGGGTTTTTTTTGTTTGTTGGGGTTTTTTAATTAAATAACAGAACAGAACACTCTCCGTAGCACTTCTGGTAGGTGACAACACTACTCCAACAAAGCAATTGGATGAAATCATGTTTCCTTGTCTGCTTCAGGCTTACTGGAAAATTAGGGAGAAAAATGAAGATTGAACTACGTGCAAACAAAAAGGTATCTCTTCCCTCCAAAAGTAATGTAGATTATCATAATAACAAGTTAAAATAGGTTCCCTACACTGATTCTAGAAAGAGCTGAAGCTACTGCCAAAAACATAGTAAATGCAATTCAAGACAGCTGCATCAAAGAATCTATTATTGGCCTGGGCACACTAGTACACAAAAGCAGAGAAATTACTGTTATGTAACCATGAAGAAATGGAAAAATTATTATTTTGGTCAGAAACAAGTAAAATTCTAATTTATTTAGAGAATATTGGCTGAGATGTTCGACAGAGTGAAAAGAAGCTAGATGCCCACATTCCGTTGAATTTTAATAGCATTTAGGTTCCTTTGAGAACCCAAGACAACACTTTCAATTAAACTGTTTTGCATAATAATTTCATGGCTTGATCCTAGTATGCACTGAGACAATTCCCACTGCATTCAGTGAAAGTTTAGGGTAATCAGTATCACTCAGCATCTCTCTGACTGAGAAGACCCAAACCATAAAACTTTTCAGTTACCTACATCATGGATTTAAAGCAAAACCCAAAAACCTACCGCAAACAAACAAAAAAAAAAAACCCAAAGAAAAACCCCATCGAACAACATACACCTAAAAGGCAATTAAACTGATTACATAAACAAGGCTAAAGGACAAAAAAAAAAAAATATTAAAAAAGAATCAATGGAAATGCTTCCTTAGGTGAACTTTTTGTGCATCAGCTACCAGGAAAGAACCTTTCCCAGACACTCCTCAACAGCAAAAGGTGTCTGATTAAGACACTCACACTGAGACAGAACTATATATGTCCATACTCCTTTTTAGAGTACAAATGGTGTCTCTATAAAAACTACACTTCCCTTCACAAACTATTAAGTAAACATATTGTGACATCTACAATTGTATATTGGGATGTTATTAAATAATACACAAGCCGAAATTCAACATAGTCATTAACTGATCATCTAATACACAGAGTAAACCCTGTATCTTTTCAGAGGTGAGTAGATAATCGACCATTCACCTGGAAAACTTTTGGGCTGGAAACCTGGAGGGTTTGTGAGTTGGTTGGGCCTCTAGCAATGAGGAGATACTTGATTTTATGCTCTGTGCACATTCGTTTCAGTGCTAAGTATATGTCATAGTTTTAAGCACATGTATAAAATTTTCTCTGCATCTGAGCCAGTGGTCTATATATATTGTGTGCAGGTATGAGAGCAGTCAGATAATAACCTTGCCTATGGTATAGTAGGATTCTATGTCCAAACAATGCAAAAATAGCATGTTTATTTACCATCTAAAAAAGTAAAAATGGTGTATAGAGTTATTTTATTTTCACATGGACTGGCATTCTGTACTATGTAACTGTCAATTCCCTTTAAATCCTACGAGTAAGATACAATTAAGGGACATAAAACTACCACCTGCCACTCAGTCTAGTTGTTATCTCATCCATGATGACATTATGGTTGTGATATAATAATCCTGCAAAAACAGAATTACTGCTAGGCTGCCTAACATGAGCAGCACCTGAATTTAAACAGTTTTGAAAGCATCTGAGTATTGCTACTGGCAGTATGTTTTAAAGAGCTTTCTTAATTATTTACAGTATATGAAGCAGTTCAGACTCTCAAGCAAAACTCTTAGTAATTCACTCCCATCCAGCTGGATGCTGGGTGATCTCAAACTCCTAGTGAGATCAACGAAACCTCTTTTTGCAGGGCATGCCACTGGAAGCACTTGGTCCTTCACAGATTCACTTGCAGTCATTTTTGCAGTACTAGAATAATTTTGTTCAAAGCACATCTCAGAGAAGGTTTAAATAGCTACAGCAGAACATTTTCACAATCTTTTGGATTTCTAAATTCAGTGAAATAGTAACTTTTCTCCTTAGTCATTAGTCATTTCCATTTAGCATGATTTCTCTTATATAGAAAAGCTGGATTTCCAGAGGGAATACCAAGATAATGGCCAGGCCAGATACCAGAACATGATAGTTGAAATAAAAATCAATACTGAGCCATACAGATCCTGAAGTACACTGAAAATAAAATTGTTTTCCACTGTAAATGTAATTTTAAAATCTAACATATTCAATACATCTGATATTGATTATTTCAGTGGTATTTCTGAAGGCTAATGGATACAGCATGTACTAGCTTCAATGTACTGGAGTACAAAAACTGCTTTTGTTGTCCTAGCAACAGCCAGAAAAAAGTGATCTCGCAAATCAAATTCAATGGAAATGCAGTGCTTTACTGAAATAAACAACTAAATGATTCTAAAAAATGGCAACAAAATGATATTTTGAAAATATACTTTATGAACTTGAATCTGGCCTTTCCAAATTGAGATTGTTCTAAGGAGCAGATAGGGTGGAAAGTGCAAACCCACATTTTAAAAATAATAGAATTTTTTGTACATGTATCTGCTGAGTTTCCTTTGGCTGCCATTGTCTACAGAGTAGAGAATTCCCACCTCCTTATATGACCAGGGAATCCTAGAGGGGGCTATTTCTATAAAGAGGTATGAAAGCAAATCTAAGGAGGTACTTTTATTGGCACCACAATCTCTAGAAAGCACCATGGGGGCAGAGAGGAGGGACTAGATCTGTATGCCATTTAATAGAACAGTTTCCAAGAAACACAACACACTCGATTGTAGACAGTCTCACTTTCTCTGATGTACAGAAAGATAACTAGAGGATGGTACTCTACCTGCCCCCCCTTATAGTTTCATGGTGCTGAATGCTCTGAACATCCCACTGACCTTCATCACTTAGTACCTAACTGCAGAATGAGATTTGCTGCCTTGATTCAGGTCCTGCCGCAATTAATGAGTGCAGTAAGAGTGTTTCCATTTACATTAATGGACCTTATGCCATGTTTATTTTATGTGCATCTTCAACAAGAATCCTCTAAGGAACAAGGAAAGCGAACATCTAAACATATTCCAAGATCCATATGAAACTGGAATGAACCAGGGAACAAAAATAAGTCTGACAAGTCTTGAAGAAAATGGGAGGAACAGGTTTACCAGATTTATGGTGAACTTTACTTCCATGTAGTCTCATAAACATTTATGCTGGATTGTATCTGAGGTGGTCAGATCAAGTGCCTATAAACTGAAAGTAATGACATACAATTAACACTTCTGATAAAAAATTTACTGTTCATTGGTCAGTCAAACCAGGAAAAAGTTCGTAGGAAATAATACTTGATTATCCACTATGCTCAGAGTGAAATCAGATATGAGAAAACAATGAGTATTTTTGAAGTATCTTTTAAAGCTGATAACCATTTACCATTTTATCAACATAATGTCTGTACATACAATGGCAAGAGGGAAATGATCACAGAGGGTTAAAATATGTTTTAAATGAAGTTCTGTTAACTTCTTCCACATAATTGTAAAAAAACCCCACTAATAAAAACAAACAGGATTTTTTGTAGATTCTTGGAGTCAAAGTACCATTTAAAATCATAAAAATCAAGAGACCCTGAAATAGATTAATGCCCAGTAGAGTCTCCTGTAATTATAAGATAACTAGGTATCTGGTTGAAGAAAGTATACTATATACACATTTCTATACATCATTGCAAGGAAATAGTGACAACCTGGAAGCATGAAGTGATCAGGAAATGAAAGAAAACTTTCTAGAAGACTAGAACACTAATTAGCACCAATAGCACATATTCTGCTTCCTGGAGAAGATAACAGATGTAGCTATCATTTAGACAGACATTTTTAGACTTTTTAGAAGTGTTTAGTTTTGCCCTGTCTTTGCCACACAGAAATTAGGCAGGTCTGGGCTGTTTCAGCTTTTGGGTTTTTTTCTGAAAACCTAATGTTAAATGTATTTATTTATTGCTTATATTATTCATTATTGCTATATGCATTAGCCTCATCGCATACTGTATGTCCACTCATAGGAGTGGCCTCCATTTATGATGCAAGTTTGCTTTATTCTATTGTCTTGTATCAATAACAGATTCCTTAATTACATATCTAAATAATCTGAACTACCATTAATTTTGTTTAGATTTAACTTAAGGGAAAGTCTAAGTAGTGAACAGCCACATAACCCTAGAAGAGAAGTGGTTTAAGAAATCTGTTATGATAGGGGGAAAAAAATGTGTTTTTCTTAGAAAGCTTTTGAAGTGTTGTTTCTTTTTTAAACACTGAACACTCATGCTCAGCTTCATCAGCTGCACTGGAACCTCAATGGGACTGATGGAAGAAACTACAGAATATAAACTTCTCAAGGCATCTTTGAAATTGCAAGAAGGCCATAACTAGAGATATAATAAAATATCAACATTGTACTTATTCCAGTGTCACTGGAGTGATCCATCATCTACGAATTCTCACAGATACTAAGAAATTCAGCATTAACTGTTCTAGTGCTAAAGTGCAAGACTCGGGGAGATTGAATGGATGATGATACCAAAAAATAAATAATTTTTTTCATGAACAGCAATAGTAATTTAGTGTAACCCGTATCCCCACAGACATCCCTGCGTAACACAAAATACTTTCATCAAGCAAAATGTGCCTCTCTGTCTCAACCTAATCACCAAGTCATGTCACCTCTGGGAAAGCTCAGCTGAGCGAAGTTTTATTTTGTTTTTCAGCTCCAGATTCAGCATCACGTTAAGACAGTTGGTAAAGACAGACAAATGACAATGAAATGCTGAAATTAAATTGGAAAATACATATACTATTCGTTCACTAAGAAATATGTATTTTCCATCGGATTATGGCCATAGCCTATGGATGTCACTTTGGAAATACGCATGTAATTTGATAGATTTTGCTAATGGCTTGTTCACATAGGGAAGTTGCATGAAAGTTGAAGAGTACAGTATAAAAATACTTTGCAGAGAAATGAAACTGACTCACTATTTGTGAGCATCCCTATTCGGTATAAAAAGGTGTCATTCTCACTTAGCTGGTAATGGGTTAGAGGTGATTTTAGCTTAAAAATAAATATCCACAAGGCAGATATACTGCAATAATACAGCTAATTAGCAACACTAATATTATTATACAAGTACAATGGAAAAAATAGTTTAAAAAAACCCACTGAACAAGACTGCAGTACCACTGGACATAAGAAATGCACGTGACTGGTGTATTTGCTAGACAGTAGCAGCTAGGTCTGTGGAGAATACACCAGAGACAGCTTTTGAAAAAGTAATTTCTGACAGCAAGGCTGTACTGGCTTGCACTTAACAGCAGCTCTATGATATTTCTATAGAATTCCTTACTCTCACACACTGTCTTTGTTTTTCACTAGTGGCAATTAGGTATTAGACACGAGAAAAGGCTGCAGCACACAAACTCTCCATTTAACACACTTACCCAGAAGGGAATGGGGGGCTGGGGCAGTGTGTGAAGTGAGAGGTTTAAAATAAACAAATGAAAAACAGATGGCAATTGAAAAAGCATTCAAATTAAGAGAACTGCTGCAAGGATGAAATCTAAGAAAGCTCATGTTCAAAGCCCCCTTTTCCACTCTCAGAGCAAGTCTTGCTAACTAACAAGTAAATCCGTCCCCACTTAGCCCACACTTATGGAAACCGAGCAGACCTTTTAAAGGTTCAAGAGAAGATATGGGCCCATCCCCTCAGGCACCAGCCTTGCATTGCCTTGGTGTCTCTGCCATATTGCTCCACGTATCAGTTACCTCTGCACAGGCAGACAGTGGAATGTAAAGAGGTAACTGTTCATCAGTACTAGCATGTATTCATCTAAAAATCAAAGACAAGACTAGATTTCACATTAACTTAAAGGGAGCAACATAAATCTCATTTTCCCAATTCTGTTCTGTGGGATACCCCTCACCCCCGAATTTTGAGATCCTGAACTAGATCTTCTCAAAGTCAATGGAAAGACTTCACATGTTTACACATTAAGCCTCTACACCAACAGACATGTTCCCTGCCCAAAATTAGAAGACACTAAAATGATTGATGAGTTAGCACAAGAAAGTCAGTATTTGTTGAAAGTCAATATGTATTTTTCTAGCAGCTTTTACGGTGGGCACCTTAAGACACTGAATAGTGAAATCAGACACTTAAAATAATTATGGAGCTCATTTAAACTGATTACAATACTCCAATGTAGAAAGGTTATATTTCTCTCTTTAAACATACCAAAGGAGAGCATCATGCTGAAAGCCAGAAAATCTGGGAAGTTTCAGGTAACTCTCCTCTTTGCTTTGAGCATACACATATATATATATATATTTATATATATCACAATGGCCTAAACCAGACATGTCATTGACATGAAGAAACACAGGATTTCACAACCTCTGAAGTGATATGGGGAATAAAGGAGGGCAGATGCATGTTTTGCCCATGTTAGTTTAAATCTGGTTGCCTCCTTAGTTTAGTTTAGGTACAGTATTACATCAGCTGAACAAAACATTTCATGGATACTTCAGTAGGGAGCTTGGCCCAGCTCTATATAATTGGCTTCATCCTCTCTACAGGCCAGAGAAAACCCAATTGTCCACTGACAGGTGTCACTTTCAAGTCTCAGTTATTTATTATCTGTTAAAGACTTTCTTGGTTAGGAAGGGAAAATATCAGGAAAGACAAAAAGTTGACACTGAATGCATGCCAAACCTAGAAAAGAGAAACAACTGCTCTCGGTTTGGTCTGGCGTGTTCTCTATCACTGGCAGCTGCTGGACCTGCTGTCCTGCTTTCCTCAGCAAAAACAGGATACTAATATAATTGAACAGAAATAAGTCCACAGAAGTGAAACAATTGGCTTCACTGTAATGCTCAAATCTGCTTCAAGTACAACTAATACAAAGCCAGCACAAAAAAAAACCCAAAAACAGATAGCTGGTGAGAAAGGAAGCAAAGCAGCAGAATTTGGAAAGGTGTATAAGGACAATGGCAAAAGGTATTTCGCACATCAAAAGAACCTGCACCTGAGTCTTATATTGCACACAATTAAGAGGTTCCTATGATGCAATGACTAATATAGCTTCAGAACCCTGAAAATCACTTTTATTCATTTTACATGTCTTGAGCAATCTGGGACAGCCTGGCAGTATCAGCAAGACAGAGTATAGAATCTGTCTTTCATAGTTCTTATACTGTAAAACAAACTTCTGATTCAGCTGTGATTTGAAAGAGAACTGTTCCTTGCTTTAGCCATGAAGTCCACTGGAGATGGAGAGTTCTTACTAAATCATTATTCATTCTCAGAAAGACAGTCTTAATTGAGCTGGAAATGAGCAATGTTGAAACACCAAGGTTTATAGGTTGCATAAATATGCAAATAAAGTAACATAAAACACAGTATTTCAGCCTTGTACTATGCAATACATGCTTTGCTCAGTTGTATTCTTATTTTTTCATACAAAACCTCCATGGTTGCCTCGAATGCAGATAGCTGCTAATCCCACTAGTAGAGCACCTAATATGACCACAAATGTACACGAGTGTTATTTAAATAAACCAGTTTACAGCACACTTCTCATTGGTTTCAGCCATTGGGTCCTGTTTTGTTTGGTTAGATACCTGTATTTTGAGACAGTTCAAGTCCTAATGCTGTCCTTACTTATACAATCGGCTCCAATAGCACAGCCATCAGTTTTCATGCAAAACATAACTGAGAATCCCTAGAATGCCATCTCTGACTTTATAAAATCAAGCAATATGCATGCTGTGGAGAAGGATGGACAATGATTTCTCCTTAGGAGTATGTACACACATGTTGTGTGTTGGAGAGACAGACTTGAGTACAGAAAACCATCACAACAAGCAGAAAGCAACTATGTAACATGCTATTGATCAAGGAGACTTAAACATCAAAGCAAGAATAAAAGTATCATGCAAAATATAAAGGGGTCAATATAAGTTAGACTAATGAATATGGACAGATATAGTTCTTTCCAAATAATCACCTCATTTCCACTAACATGGTTTCATTCTAGCATCATAACGAAAGGAGATAGACCAAAATCCCCAGATCAGCTCCACAGGAACCAAATAGACTATATAAATGTGCATAAAAGACGAGAAAATGGTGTATTCAAAACTGAAATTCTGGCAGCACTCAGTGCTTAGCTAGCTGTGTGCAGAGTTTGGTATTTGCTGTAATGAATAGATAAATCAAAGTCAATGAGACATGTTCAGATTGTTTAGAGACATCCATTAGAGGACACCTGTCCAAAATGCAACATATTGCTGAATTGTTGACAAATAAATCAACAGAATTCAAGAACAGAAGTAAACCCAGCTTTTACCCACATTATAATGAAATATCATGAAGAAAAAAGAAAACTGGAGGTTTCAGGAAAGTGTATCAAGTAGCCTGAGCTACTATAAAACATTATGGATTTTTTTTTTTTTTTTAGTTGCTCAACATAATTGATTTTGATTTGACAATTTTTAGACAGATATAACTCCATTGTCTTCTGTGACATAGCTTGCTTTAATCAAACAATACTACAGTAGTAACCAACTGGTTTTTCCTACCTTCACCTCTTCTACACAGCGTAACTGGCTTGCCTTCAGTAGAGACGTTCCTGATTTTACATCAGCTGACACAACATGGGAGGGGAGTCAGGTCCAGTTGAGCAAATTCTGGAACAGATGGATTTAAAAATGCTTTAACTCACCACCCACTCATCCTATATCATCAACTACTATCAACTATGATCTCATCAGCACTTGACACCACTAATATATCATGAAGGACAAAATGATGCATGTGTTCACAGGTATTGCAGGCTGTGTTTTCTGTCTGGCTAAATGGCAGGCTGATTTTAGGGAATCATGAGAATTGTTGCAGATAGAGCTATTCTCTCAGAGGATTTTTAAGTGCTTAAGTGAAATTGGGGTCATTGTGGGAACCAATGACAAATGTTACAAACATATATTCTGGTACTCCTTCATCCTACTGTTAGCACTACAGTAAAAAGCTAAAAGCTTCAGAAACAAACATATAATTTAGAACATATAGCATGAACGAACCCTTCTTCTGCAGCTGTAGTATGACCAAACTGAATCAGAAGGACAAAGGAAATTAATATATTAGGGATACACAATGTAGTTCACCCTATCTATAGAAGAAACTAAAATAAATATAAACTTTAAATAAGCTTTCCATTGTGATTTAACTCTTATGACTAGTGGCTTCTGTAACAATGTATTATTCTGTAATACTATGGGCATGTCAGTCCTTCACAAGGGAGGGCAAATATGCTTATTTTGTATTACAGAAAAGGAAACAAAATAAGAGGTGTTAATTTCCCAAGGAAAGTGGCAAAGCTGGAAGTGAAATTCAGGTCTCCAGTGCCCAGTCCTGTACACCGCGTTCCCCCTGTTGTGCCATGATGAAACTGTGCATTTTCAGTGGAACATGTTTTCACAAGGAGTAAGATTTCACAATTGCAGCCCAGCTGATATGGCTGTTATTCGCTTGGCTATTTCGAGCTCTGCACCAGATCTTTACTACTGCACACTTCCTTATAACACTAAGAAATTGGAACATTTATTTCATTCTTCCTACCCAGGCAAAGTGAAATGGAGGAATTCCAGTTCCATCCCATAATGCTTTTGTTTTATAGAGTGAGAATGGGAGAGGCCAGTAATTTACTATTAACAAAAATAACCTGTAAGTTACAACTCCAGGAGGACACTCACATGTCTCCAAAAGACATACTGAAAACTGTTCCTGGAGCATATTCTAGCTCCAGGTCACTTCCCCCCCCATAGGAGCAATGAATGAATCCCACCAATCTCAATGAGAGGCTTGGACCTCAATAAGGTAATGAGAGGTGCTATAGCATGGCCTTTCTCCTTCAGCAACATACTCATTGCGCACTCTTTTCATATTCATCTCCCATTTCATGTCATTGGGGAAAAAAAAAAAAGGAGTAGATAGGAGGGAAGAGAGATTTTAAAGGCTGTAGAGAACATGGGTGATTACTGCCTTCGTTAAGCAAAACAGTAAAATATTTTTGACCTTTGAAGAAAGCAGTAAAATGTCAAAATTTGCTCTTTTACTTTCTGTGCAAAAAAAAAGAAATCTTTTCTACACAGCATTGTCCTTTCTTTGTAGTAACATATTAAATTGTAATCAGCTCCCAGCATACCTAGCCTCCACTGAACAACCACTGGAAAAAAACATGGAACAAATACATCCTTTTCATTCCTCTTTATTAACTTGTCTCCCATCAGGGAAAAAGTAATTGCTCCTCCATACTTCTCTTGACTTCTGAGGTTACCTGCATGCTCAGACAGGCAGGTGCCTGTATAGCCAGCTGAATAGCCCTAATCCCTCCTGCCTCCCTTCGCTTTATGCACACAGACCTGGTATTGAGCTTGTCTAGAACAACTCCAAAAAGGTACATCTCCAATAAAGACAACTGCATTCTTCTGGAGTAAAAGGTGCTTTCCCAGAATCGAGTCTTCTACTCAGAGAACCATACTTTTCCCCTACTGCTCAATTGTACTTAGCAGCTTCCTCTGTCATTAGGGAAGTTGTGATCAGTACAGCTTTTCTAGGTTAAGAAAAGAAAATTCCTTTAGTGCTAAATGAGTCAGGGATACATACATTGTTTACATATTGCTCAAAACCAATTATTTGTCTTGAAGCTATAATTGTGGGATATACAGCTGTTCTCAGGATCAAAGTCTAAATTAGAACCACTTTCTGTTTCAATTAGCCCTAAAGAGATAAGTGGCTATATAAAGTATTCCCCTTACTTTTACAATATATTTGTCATTATCCAAACAATAATCATTTTTTATTACACTACTGTGTTGAGTTTCTCTGACTTGTTATACAGGAGAGAAATAATTGCCTCTTATTTTTAGCTTTTGTATTATGACAAGGACTAACACTTTTGGAAGTAAAAGTCAACCTTAACAAGTCTTATTCTTCATGAATTTACGATCCCCTTCTTAAAGTAGCAGAAATAATTTTGAGAAAAACACTCCCTTTACTCACTGATCTGTATTTTTCTAGTAATTATTGATATTACATGCAACTCATTATTCTCAGTATTTGGTGTGACAGTGGATGAAGAAACAAATTTTGATCAGCATCAGTCCATCAATCATACATTATTTCCAATAGAATGACATGCCAAATTCCTAACATTCTAATGAAAGATGCTAATAAATGATGACCTGTCAACTTGATTGCATACTGCAGCCTTTATACAAAGTGACTGCTTTGTAGCCCCTCTGTAGATAAAAGGCAAAAATTCCAGAGGTGAAATCGACATTAAAGTGTGAAATTAAATCCATAAAAAGATCTAGAATACAGGAAGCACACAGCAAGAAAAAAACAAAACAAATCAAAAAACCCACAAAAAAGCCTCACCATACACAAAAAAACCCAAACAAACCAACCAACCTATAAAAAGACTTAAAGTCCCTCCAAAACTGCACAACAGTGAAAAAAATATTTGAGTGTCAGCAGAAATAATGCTGAAGAGATTACTTCTTGACAAAAAGAGCAAGCTGAGTTGAGACTGGAAAGCGTCCTCCTCCCACAGTGATACTTAATTTCAAAGAAAATGGGGACTGATCCATTTTAAAAGATTTTTTCAATTTACATTTGTGGAAATCAAATAGGAAATATCAATGTAATCCTTACTTTGGGGCATGTTTGATTTTGGACTGCTCAACTGGCCTATGCATCCCCCAGTGACTGAGCTTATCAGGAAAAGTCTACCTCAGATATTGTGGTGATTCCTTGTTTAAAACTACAGTCTGCATTCATCTTTCAAAATTCACCCCAGAATACTCTGGGGAGGAGGACCCCAGAAACATGGCAGGAAGTCAGAAATTACCCAACATTTGTCCAATGGGCAGCTTGGTTTTCAAACATAGGATAGGAAGAGAAGATGATCTATGCCCCACCAAAACACACAGCTAAACAACAGTATCTCAATGACCTTTGAAAATTTCCAAGGGCACAGATAAAGGTATTGTGGGCAACCAGCAACAAAATACTTAACAGACTTACTGAACTGTTTGTTCAGGCAGCACCTGGATGCAAGTGTAGCTGTTTATTCCAGCCTAGAACATCGATATTCCATCTTAATATTTATACTAATCTTCTGTTGCTGGTTTTTTGTGGTTCTGTGTGGTTCTCTGGTTGTCATTTCTTTGGGTACTGGACTGACAGATTGAGCACAACATACTGAAGAAGTCAGAGATACGGGACTTCGCCCTACACACATGATGAGAAATTCAAAATTAATCAGAAAGGGCTGATGCCACTCTATGTGCTTTTTGCAGTGATCTTTCCCTTACAGTTTCAATTTCCACTGCTCTATCCAATGCAGAGAAAAAATTATATCCTTAGTCACGTATTCACTACTCACAGGGTACACTTTTTTCAGCCACATAAGCCAAGTGCCCACCAATTCTTGGCATACATCAGCATACCAAACTACATGGTGGCACAATCCAGGATTTTTGATGAAAGGAATTGGCCAGGTGTGAGGAAATAGCATACTGCTTTTTCCCAGCCAGAGAAGGCTGAGTTGAAACTACAACTCAAACCCAATATGATACACTGCCAAGGACTCAAGGTTGCTGCTTAATTCTTCCCGTAGCTCAGAAAAAGTTAATCAATTACAGCAAAAATTTATAAGACTACTCGGACACCTGATTATACCTATTTTATCGAGAGGGAACTCCATTTCTGAAGGGTTTCCTTCAGGACTATATGCAGAGACTTTCAATAAGATACAAATAGCACAATTCTAGTTTACAAACTGGTTCACCATGTGGTAGATATAAATACTGTATACAAAAAATTCCTCAGCAGTTAGGGTGCTTATGTCTTCCAGTATAAACTCAAAAAATTATATTTATTCTGTAAATCAAGGAAATGTCTGAAAAATAAATACCTCAGAATGATCAAAATCAGGCAAGGCAAACATATCCATTACACACCATGCACAGGAAATACATCATTGTCCATCCATTATCTTGTCTTATATATGGATCATAAATTCTAGTGATGCTTTTTTCTTTCCCGTTTGTAGGAGGAGTAGTTACAAGACTAGTAATTATTTTTAATATAGATTACTGGCATTTTACACTCAAAGCATTTACTTATCCTTTTCTTATTGTCATGTGATTCTGCCTTTAAACAGGTATATTCTTTGTTTAAGGAATGAAACTGTTAGTAATCCATTTTTATACTATAGTGGTTAATGTTAAATTAGCATGGAATAAATTAGGGATAGCTGCAATATTTTGTTCTACTTCAGGAGTTCATTACGAGCAGTGAGGTGACAATAAGTGTCCAGTACATCAACATCTAGAAACCAGTTGAATTACAGCTCGTCAGAGATCATCTTTGTACTGTGAGCCTGAAAGCTAGGATTGGCAAACAGACACTGCAAAGAAAACATTAAGTGAGAAATGTGATTTTATTGCACCTACAACATCCTTACTTCAACTTTTGCATTATTCAGGAGAAAATTTAATTCAACTGGATGTGTTTAAAATAAGCCAAGCCAGTGGATAGATTCAGCAGATTAGCAGCTGTGACACTACTTTTACTTTCAACTTTCACTTCCTAAAAAATTAAGATGGAGACTGACTTATGTATTCTCTCCACAGAATGAAGCAGGGTATTATAGAATGCATTTGCCAAAAGAATAAATCATGATTGACAAAAAGAAATTTGTTAATACAATGGTTTGAGGCAGTTGACAGAAATTTTTGTCAACAGAATAGATTAAGGGATTCAAAAAAAATGAAATTTGCAGATGAAACGGCTTTGATGTTTCTGATGAAAAGTATTTTGTTGACAGAATGGATCAGAGGGAAAAAATGCATTTTCTCAACACAAGGGTTTTAGCTCTTTGACAAAATATATTTCATCCCCAGATGTTTTGGCTGAATTGTCAATTATTCTCCATGTCTGCCTTTAACCAATCATTTTGCTGTCAGCTGAAAGATTTCTTTAGTAGCAGCTCTGTGGAAGCAACAGGAGGTATTACAAATACCACTACAACTGATCACATTGAATCATTAGTTACAATGCTGTAGCTAGTCCAATACTCACCAAGTGCCAACTGAGCTAAAGACACAATTTGGTTTTGAGTTAGGGTTTTTTTCCCTTCCTTATCTTTCATTTATGCCTAGTGTTTTTTACAATATCCATTCTTTTTTCCTTGGAAGAAAATTTTATGAGAGCTGCCTTTCATTTAAGGCTTCAGTTCTATAAAGACACCCATATACAATAAGGAAAAGGGCTAGCTTGTGCTCCTGACATATCTTAAGTAAGTACTAATATGTAAAACAGACTAAGTAGAACAAGTCAATCCATGTTCTCCAGCCCAGTGAAGGAAGTCCCACATTTTCATGTGGAGTACCTGCTTTATGCAGCTGTGTAGGTCTACAACTAGCAAGTAGGAGGTGGGCAATAAATTGTACTAGACTAAACATCTTCCCCCTTGCACACAGATGGAAGAGTCGCCCAGATGTATAAACTTAATCTGACCAAGTAGAAGAAGTCCCCATAAGAAGGAAGAAAAACTGTCTTTTTTTTTTAGTGGTCAAGTAGCTACATGAAAATCTTCCTGAAGTTGACTCATATGTGTGGTTTTGGTTCTTACATGACATCAAGCCATGTCCTGGTCTGGCTTGCCTGAGGTCACCAGCAAACACCTACACAGATTTACACCACATAAGATATTGACACGTATTTCCATGGTCATTCAGGACAAAGTTTTGGCATGCAAGTCCTACACCAGCACAAGTAGGTACTTCAACAAGATGGATAGGGAATAATCTTCTTCCTCATGAGCTGCCTTAGTTTAGAAATATGAAAGTGACTGGTGACAATAACAAAACGTCAGCGATTCACCCAACTATGAAGTTACTGTTGGAAGGAACAGTAGAAATATGAAAATAGACACATCTGGCTCGGAAGAAACAGTCACACCACTGTCAAAGTAGGGCATGACTCCAGCTGGATGTCACATATGCCAAAATTTCTGAGTGAAAGTTTTAAGAGTGAGAAGACAGAATGAGGGAAAGCACAGTCTGCAGGAAAACACCAAAGCAGACCACAATCTGCTAGACCATTAGCAGGAAGCAGGTCTTTTAAACCTCTTAATCACCAAACTATTCTAAATACACTTGTAACAATCTTGACGCAGCCAGACCTCCATCACTCACTTGATGTAGGGGATTTTTGCATGAACAGGTAACCAGGAGTTCTGACTGAAACAAACAAAACTCCCCAAAAACCCACACAGAAAATATCACCTATAAACTACTTTCAAGAGATGATGCTTTTGTGTTTCCCATTGTTTCAAGAGTAATCTAAGACTTTTTTTCAGGGTACCATATCTTATCTCACAGGTTTGTGAAAGGATGAATGATGGCTTACTTTGGAGAAACTGCACCTGTAAGACAAGCCCTTAAACATCTTACTGAAACCTGAATAAGGAAAAGTAATGAACAAGGTCAGGAGAAGAGATGGCAAGGCTCTTGGAGTTCCTGCTGGAAACAGGCAAAACTGTGCAGCTACTGGCAGTGTAGCGTGACTGCAGCAAACTGAAACCTAACCCTAAATAGTTATTATATTTAATAACACATACTGTCAGCTTAGTCAATACAGATTCCTGGAGCCCTCTTGATTCTGGCTTTAGCCTTACTCTTTCTAACAGGCAATCCCATTGTGTTCCTAGGTAAAGGTTTACCACAATCTGGGGACCACTATGTATTACACTCCAAATACTTTGCACAGTTTATTATATTCTATTTTCTAAATAAAACTGCTTGCTTTATTGTCACTGTCATTACAGTGCTTCATTGTATTCACGCTGGCTCCAGGGTAAAGAACTATTGCTCTGTGCAAAGGATAGCCAGGCTATGGAAACAAAATTGCACCCTACACACTAAGCAGATAAATTATATTTATCTGTGAAGATAGTCCTCTTCTGTAATCTGAGTCCTTATAGTTAATTAAACAGAGGTTAATATGGTTTTTTCTTCCTACTTCCTCTTCATCCAGAGTGACTCTTCACCTAGTCACTGAAATAGTGTGGGTTAATTCAGATCAACACAGCCAGTCAGTACTGAGTGTAGTACTCCTGAGTTACATTTCCAGCATCAAGTAGTAAGAATATTTTTCTAATGGGCTCATTTCCCAATGCTATTTCAAAATACTTCTTGATACAAAACTTTCTAGATAAACACCTAAGCTGTTGATAGCAAAGTTATTGCACCTGCACATTTTAATTGGCTAGGGAGACATATCTTCATAATTGGTATTTGCTAGCTTTCAAACAGAGGACTTTTCAGTGCAGTGAATTTGGGAATTAATTCACACTAAAAATGCAAACATTCCATGAAGTGAAACGTATTCAGAAGTGATTCGCCAGTTAGGATTCAGCCCATGTGGGTATAGAGGAGTATATTTTAACAGGGGTAAAACAGTCCTTATTGTTTTCATCTCTACCTCAGCAAACACATCTGCACAATTCAGAGAAAATACAAATTACTAGCTTAGCAGTTATTAGCCATGCAAGACGACAGTCCACACAAGAAAACTATTTCTTCCCCATTCATAAATTCACAGTTTGAAGATGCAATTAGTGCTTTCACAGAACAGCCAGAATATCCTGACTGCAGATTTTGAAGTGTGGTGTATAAAGACTGATTGATTGTGATGAGAGCCCAAGTCAGAGCTGTGAGGGGGATATGTCCAGACCTCTTCATTTTAGTGAGGTATCTGAAGAAGGCCAAAACCAAAATAATTTATGAAACTATCAGGTAGATGTTCTTAACAACTCCAGTTGTAAATATGTAATATACAACAACAATTCTGAACATAGGAAATAGCCATCTGTTTCGTAATGATTTGGTGGAAAAAATCTCCAGAAGTTTCAGATAATGTTTACTTATAGTTTAACACCATTAGAAATAGCTTCCCTTTCAACTAAAACAAAACTCTGCCACTACATTTGAAGAACAATGCATATAATCGGAAACAAAGATGACAAAAATACAACAAGATATAACATATCCCTCATGTTACATGTGCACTGTCATGGGCATCTTATTGTGTCTCTGAAAACAAATACCTTCCAGAGAATATCTCTATGATTTCTTGTGCACTAGTGGTTTTTGGTAGCTCTTGCCTAGCATTTTAGAGGACTATTCACTGCAAAGAAATTATTTCTGAAATTCAATTACATAAGAGATACGTTAATACCTAATTAGTAAGACACCTTGTATGTCATGTAACATAGCTATATACTACTCAACATCAGGATGAAGCAAACTTATTCCAATGAACACATTTGCACTTTATAGTATGACACATTACTTTGTGATAGACAGATGGAATAACACAGGAGACAATTATTACTACAAAGCAGCTGATGATGGATATGTATATTTAAAGAAAACACTCTGACAACCAATCAGTAGCCATTAAACAATCTCATTTGTCTTAAGTAGGTCACAGCTTCCACTACAGAGCATCTGGAATCTATACAGTAAGAGAGAAAAATGTATCACCCAGCAAGTTCCTCATCTAAAACTGGTGTTTTTCCTGTGGTCTGTTGATTGTTTGCAAGCCTTTCTAAACAAATCAAATCCCTATCACTATGGAAGAAAACATTATAAATAAATGGGATAGAATAGACAGTAAATGAATAGTAAATACCAAGCCCCTTTCTCCATGGCTGTAAATGAAAATCAGGGTGGCAACACTCCACAAGCTAGTCCATGAATTTTTTTTGGTTTTTATTTTTCCTTCCAAGAGAAATAGAGGGGGGATGACACAGGGAAGAAGAAAAAAAAAAAAAAAAAAAGAAACAGGAAAAGACTGATCAGAAAGAATGTAGAAGAAATGACCCCAAATCAGGACACTTGACTTAGTTGATAAGGTTGTATTAAATTGTATTTTTAACAGAATAAAAAAGCCTGGTCTCCTGGTCTTACTTGACATCTGTGCTGTCAGAGTAGCAGAGCTTACTTAAATAATAACTTATAACATTCCCTTGGTCTCACACAAAGGAGAGAAATATCACCATTCTCACCTTTACAGATAGGTACAGACAAGCAAAACGATACTTCTGTTTATTTTTTTTAAAGGTCATTAGGAAGCCCAGAAATCAATTGTGCAAGAACTCCAAGTTTTCAAATCGACTGAGGTCCATGTTGCCCCACATTATCTCTTCACTTATCAAATTCCCACTCTGCGCTGTGCTTTTCATGCATCTGGTCTTTCTCACTTGTATCACAGAGGCTGTGAGATTTTTCGACCAATATAAAGACCACATCAGATTACAGATCTGAACAGCATTTTCTGATGGTACAGTCAACATAAAGCACAGGTGACCCTGCCAGACAGCATCTCTTCCAGAATTTCTGTGCCATATAAAAGGCAAGGATTTACGTTCATGCTCAAGTCACTGGTTTATGGTAACCATAAATATCTGCAGTTCATGCTATATTTTCAGCTTTTCTTTCATAGAATAAACCACACATTTTTCAGGTTAGATTTATGTAACATAAAGATAACTAAGTATGTAAGTTCACACTTTAAGACCCTAGTCACAAAGTTTGAACTAAGTAACCCAGAAGTACTGAAATATTTAAGAAGGACTGGGGAGGAGAGTGGGAGCAAAACCAATATATCTGAGAGCCAGAAGTGCCCCAAACTGTTACTGTCCTAACCTAAATTAGGACACGGAATTGTTCTGATTTTCAGTATAAGGTCTGTGAAACTTATGCTAACAATAATAAAGGATGAGGTCTTTGCTACAATTAACTTCTCATGCTCAGAGATTTCCAGGGAGAATCCTCACCAATTTGGTCCTAGGGCCAAACCCAGGACCTGTTTTCCATGGGACCACAGAAAAGAACCAGTGTGTGAAGGACAGAAAGCCAAGGCAAAAGTAATTCTAATGGGCACAACTCAACACTTGATCTACCTTTTAACAGTATCATAACTTCAGAGTGCCAAAGAAAGAATGTTAATTCCTCATAAACAACTTGTTAGGCAAGATCTTAAGCAGCACATAGCAGTGGCCTCATGAATTATTTTAGGTAGGCTAGAAAGGGACAGCATGAAAGAACATATAATGTGGGAGGAGACAAAAGTTTTCTCTATTTGGCAAAATTGAGGAGTCGGGACATACGTGGGTAAAGGAAAAAAGCCTTTAGCAAAGAACTTTGAAGAAACAAATTCAAAGAGCACCTTCAAGAAGATGACAGCTTTAAATGGTGAAAAATGAATCAATGGAGACCTGAAGCAGCATAGCACAAAGCAATGACAAAATTATCACTGTGATTGTGATTTGCATGGGTGTATAGGCACCTGAACCTCAGGAAACATCAGAAAGGTTTTTTTATAAACAAAACTAATGAGAAGCCACAAGGAGAATGTCATGGGTTCTTGGACAATTCTTGCATTTCACAAAATGCAAGAAATATACTCTGGGCTGACGGGAATATTGTGGGAGAGAATAGAAGCATTTGCAACCTGATCAAACTCAGCTAAAGAGCAAAACTGAGGAAGAACCAAGAAATGAGTAATATTTAAAGGCAACTGTAGGACACTAATAAGGGTCATTGGGTTCAAAATAAGGCAAGTGAGTAATAACGATACAAGGAATAGATCTGGAGGGAATTCTCTGATCCTGAATTAATGCTAGGCTGAATACTATTAGAACTAAAGGGTTTTAAAATTAATAAACTGCTAATGTTTTAAATGCTCTTGAAATATAATAGGGAATTGAATTAAAAATCTCAGGTTGATGAAAAATGTCTTTTTAGGTGTTTTATACATTTTAATATTGTATCTAAAATTTTTAAGTTATCTAAATGTAAAACTTCAGAGACAGAAAGCTTACAGTACCAAAAATTTACATGAAAATACAAGACTTCTGCCCATAATCAGCAAAATTATGAGCAAATTTATTCAGATAAACCATTTTCATTCAAAATGACATTCCACTAAGTATACAGGGAGATGATCTTTGTATGCCATTTGGAATAAATTCTATTCAAATAAGTATTTGATCTGAATATAAAAGTTACTATGTATAACCAGCTGCAAACTGAATATTAACTTAGTGCTTAATACAGTACACATCTTTAAAAAGGGTTCTGTTTGTTCCTATGGCTGCATGCTTTATCTCCTTGTAGAAATAATACCACAGACTAGAGTCTGATTGTGATCTCACATGAACTAACACATGAAACCTCCTCACACATGTAGTCCTATTTAAGCCAGAATCTCTCCTCTTTTCTTTAAAAATTCATAGATACGCACAATCACAACAAATTCTAGCCCGAGGGCTTGCAACCCTTGTGGCATCAAAGGCATTAACATGCTGTGTTCATTCTGATAATAAATATGAAAGCATTTCTATATTTCTTCAGTTGGATTGATCATATATTTCAGAACAGGAACACCCATGAGAAGACATCACAAGTATTGTAAGAGATTACACTTAATATAAAGGTTCATTTTGACCTTCAAGATCGTTTAGTTTCTATTTGGCTCATGTCATTTGGGAGGACAGATACAGGCTGTTGAAACCTTTGTAAGCACAGCTGCCAATACTATGATGGGGCCATGGTACTGAAGTGTTCAAGTGTTCACCACCAAGAGTGGGGCAAGGGAGTAGGAAAGAAACTGAAAAGATTCTTAGAGTTTGTCATGGCCTGCTTAATTCCTGAATTTTACAGATTCATTAACTTCTGTACAGAATCCAGCTGCTTCAGGGAGAAGACAGCATCTTCTTCAGCCAAGTTACATGCACAATTGACATGGATTCTCCTTCATGACTCAGCACACCTATGTATCTTTGCTGGAATCAGAACAAGAATTTGCATTTCCCCCTAGCCAAGCAACCATGTCACTTGCAGTGTTTTTGACTGATTTATTTCCCCTTTCTGAAGCCAAACTCTGTCTCTCTGTTCAAAGAAATACAAATAGCCCAAGCTAGCTTTTGCTCCTCAAGTACTTAATTGACTCCAAACCTATCAGTTAAAGACAAAGAAATAAAAAATAAATATAGAAGGTGTTCTACTCATTTATAAAGAGTGCTAGGAAACATTCTTGCAGCCAAAAAACCCCTATTATTTTTCCCCGAAAAAATCATATGGAGAAAGCATTATAAAGATTTTCCCACCACCTCTGAAACCTGCAAAATTGGAAACAGATTCTGTTTAAAGTCATGAACTATTTTATATTGATCAAAAATTTCTTACTAAAAAGGTACAGATGAATGCAAGCCAATATACCCGCTTTCAATTAGGTAGAGATTGTTTAAAGAGCACAAATCAAGTTAGCCTTTCAATTTTGTTATATGCCAGAGCAAAAGTGTATGCACAAAACACTAAGTGTCTCTCTAACACCAGGGTCAGCTTTGTGTTATTCCAGTGTAACCCTAGGATGAATTTAAGCCATCTAGAACAAGGCATTTTGGCACTAAAATGCTATGTGAAATAAACAAACTTCTTTTAGAACTTGACAGAATTATAATTGATCAACAGGCCATAAATCTTCACAGAGTCAATTAAAGAGTAGTAAAGCATCATAACGCATGATAAAAAGTATAAAAACAATACTTTCACGGGCAATAGAGATTGCCTTCATAGGGGAACAAAGATGACCTGGAGCAGAAATAGCCACTACTCAAATATGATCACTGGCGATGGAAAAGTACTGGCTCCTAATGAATACTCTGACTTGGTAACTGCAATTTCAGGTAACAATCATTAAACCAGCAAAATAAGTAGCCCACAGTATATAGATAAATATCTATATACAGTACACAAACAAATTTAATGATACACTGCATATTATTAGTTATATACCCCAGAAACATCCTAGAAATTTCTGTTTCAACATGATCTTAAAGAAATTATCTCTGCAGTTCTAAATATGATCACATTATTTTCTACAAGTGTCAGTTTTACTTGGCAATATTACATTTTCCAACATTTCGTTTTCTAGCATTTTTCCATGACTATCTGTGTAGATTAGAAAGGTTCTTAACTGTTATCTGTAATAGATTTTGCCTGTAGCAAAATTCATGCAGGCATAATAGAAGAACAAAGTGTACTCTGATGAAATTGCAACCATAATTTCCAGATGCCTGACATTTATTGCTTATTGCTATTAGAATTCAAGTGCCTATTTGTTTTGTACTTTGCTTTTATTCTTGCATCACAAATGTATAATGGAAAAAAGATATTTTAAATGCTGGGTTAAGTATCACAGATCAACACGAGGGACCAGAATAATCAATATTACTTAAACACACTTCTAGGCAATTAATTTTTAAGGAATCAAATTGTTGTACCACATCAAAATTTACAATACAATAAAGGTTGTTACATTCTTTATTGTTTAATTAAAAGCAACATTTAGCACGCATGCAGCTAACTGTTCAGATATTATGACATAAAATGTCCTCTTTATCAATGAGATATATAAACAGCATTTACCATACGTTTTATTACACAATGTTAATTAGACTTTATTAAGTTTCATATGTTTATCAAATTATCAAGTGTAAGGCTTCAGGACCTCAGAGATATGTGCTGCAATGCACACAGCTGTATCCTAAGTATCTGCAATATTTCATCTTTTCTATGTAGAACAACAGTTTTGTGCATAGTACTTCAGCACACTTGGAGTCGAATCATACGCCTTTGAAGAGAAGGTCGGTGTAGAAAGATTTAACTTCCATTTTTCCCTTTAAAACTTAGGGACAAATGCATTAATTTTGTAAGCAACAGCTCTTATGTAGGCTCTGATTTCCACAGACAAATTCAAACGAAAAGGCAGCAGGTTAATGCAATTGAAGGCTCAATATCCTTGTGCATCAAGCAGCACCTTAGAAAAAATAATAATTCATCAATTGCAGACTCTTCTTGCCTATATTCCCAAAGTTCAGCCTTTGGCCACTGTCCCGCTTTTCATGGTCTCCTCTTGAAGCACACCAGGGAGGAGGTCTCTCTCTCTCTTCCTGAATCCTGTTCCTGGCTCTGCCTTAATCCTCCAAGAGCCTCTGAACTTCAGCTTGTTCTCACTCAGGTATCTGAAGCAAGGCCTGGTCTTTTTAGGAAATAATAACAGGTGTCCCAGAGGCTTCACGACATCAGGCAAGATGCAGAGTAAGCTTTAGTAGCCCAATTTTCAGATGGTTCAATAGGTGTTAGTAAGGCCCACGTGCAATGAAGTTATTTCAGCAGCACCATGCTGATTTTTGCCCTTTGGCTGTTTGGCACCACGTTTTCTGAAACATGCTCTACTTGAATGAATATTCTGAATAGGTTTGCTTTAAACAGAATTTATTCACCCTTTGAGCAGTATTGATTTTCCTTCTCCTCTTCAGAGATTATTTAGGAATGTTTGATGAAACTAACTCATATAAAAAACCAGCAAACAAACCTCCCTACACAAGACTTGATCCTCTGCAACAGACCAAACAAGAGGAAAGGGAGAGAAAAGTTTCTCCCAATGGTATTTATTTTTCACATTCTGCTTTTTAGAGAATGTTAGGACCCTTCAGTCATCATAGTGAACAAAATACCAGCATGCTGGTGATACAGCACTGGCCTCTTTCACAACTAGAAACAAAAATGGGCATTGATAACTTCTTCCTAATAAGAAAGTTTTAAACAAATAGAATACTTTATTATATTTATTTTATTACTTCTTGAAGAAAGTACATATTCGAACTACTGTAAGTGGCATTCCCAGCTACAGTAATCATAATCACTCAGATAGGATGAGAGCTACATTAACTTATGCATTTTTTGAATACCTGATATTTTCCAAATCGTTGTGCATATATCTTACTGAATATGTTCTTTGTCTACTCTCCATTTGTTAAAGGAAACCAGAAACAATCCTGTGCTCCTTACCTCTTGCCAAGCCGTGGGGGGGTAACATGGGAGCGGATCTCTAAATGAGAACTGGACTGGCTTCCGTGGCCTGAGAGTGTTTGATCTCTACTTGGGTGTTTTGGCCTGTCCCCAATTCCAGGTGGGGCCTAGCCCTCCACCTTGTAGAGAAATAATGTTTTTATAGGAAGAAAACCTCTCCAGTTTTGTTTTACTTTCCAAGTACCTAATCAAAAATCTTTACATAATCCATTCCTCCTTTGCTTGAGCCACTCCTCACTGGGGTGAACAAGAGTTCTGCCTTTAAGCCCAGGAGAAATTTTTTCCTATAGCTCACCAGGCATGCTCCTTCAAATAGTCATGATAAAGTGGGCTGTGAAAGCACAGGCAGTCCCTAATGTCTACTTCTAGTCTTAGCAATAGTTTGCAATATGATTTTTTAATTATTATTTTTAAACAGAGTAAGTTTTATTCAATTTTAAGATTCTGTTTATACACGGGGGGAAATCTTGTTCCTCCTCTAAAAGAAATAGTACAGAAACAAAACTTGGGACCAGTGGGAAGAGAAAGCATGTCATGACATGAGCAAATAGTGGACCTAGGTTTCTGAAGAGGTTGGTTTTAAAGACATAGTGAACTATAATAACCCAGCTGAAGCAACCACCATTTCCTGAAAGACAGAAGTACCTATCTGTTTTAGGGGTAGGGAAGGTTCCTGGTTTTTCATATACTTTTACTGGGCCACATGTTAACCTCCAGTTATTCTATCCAGCAGTAATGCTTCAGAAGTGTGATGTGATGTGCTGAGTTAGCTCTGTCATGTAGTGACAGGCTTCTCCAATGTTAGACTCCAGTATTGACTTAAAAATCTTCACCAATAGGGATTCCATAATATCTCTGGGCAATCTATGTATTTGCCTGCTTTCACTATTAGAAAGGTTTTCCTAATGTCTAACCTAAGTCTTCCTAGCTCCAGTTTAAACTCGTTACTATGCCTCTCAGTGGAAATGGAGATCAGTGGCAGTCTCCCTGGTTACACAGCACCCTGAATAAATCCAGTCTCTTATCCAAGCCATGGTTGCTATCAGGAGAGCACCCTCCACAGGGAAAATTCTCTCATGACTCAGAGTTCGATTTACCATTCTCAAATGCCAAATCTGTTCCAGGGGGAAAAAAAAAGCTATCTGAACAAGTAAATAAAAACCTACAGTTTCTATTCACTCTGTTTTACCATTTGCCTTTTTTTTTTTTTTTTTTTTTAATTCACTTACAACTAAATCAGGGCCCAAAGATAAAACAAGACAAAGGGGTGACAGAAATCCTTTGCAATTCTTGAATAGCAATAGCAGACACCTGCAGTCTTGCAAGTTTTGCAGAGCACAGACACTATCTCTTCCATGTATGTTGTCAAAGCACAAAACAGAGGGATGGGGGAAAGACTGACTAACAACAACATAATATGTGCAAGTCATGCATTATGTATTGACTGCTTCTAAGTGGAAACTCAGAAAACACTGACAATTTGGAAGCTTTAATCTATAATCTATGCTCCTGCAATCTAAATCAGAAATATGTCTTTATGTACCTCAAATGACAATCTGCATATTTGACGTATTATAGCTCATTCCAACCCAAAGCTGTATGCATATGTATGTTCCTATGTTTTAAGTGCAGTGCAGAAATTTAGGATCTTATAAAATGAAAAGCTAGAGCCTTACATACCTTGATATAAATGCTTAGGCAGGTTCTACTTCTCTGAGTAGGCTAGTAGTACTGGAGGAGGAAAACTGCTTCTGACAGACAGAAAATGTGTTTGTATTTCAACCTTGACTCTGATCCACAAAAACAACATTGCTCACTTGTTTTATTTTTTTTTCTCTTCTTTTAAAAACTGGTTTCCAGAGCTCTTCAGTGCAATAAGAAAACGAGTGGGGTTTTTTTAAGGTAAAACAAAGGCTTCTAACTTTCAAGCATGCAAAGAAAAAAACCTGTGAAATGTAAACCTGAAAGGTTGAAATAAGATGTCAAAAAGAACTACAATAATCCTTATATATGGAATTATGTATTGTATAGTTTGTGTACACGTGAGGGTGTGTGTACATATGTGCATATATATGTATAAGCTCTTGTGATTTGAAAATTAATTTCATAACTTTTGAGTCATGATTTCTCAACTTAGAATCATAGAATAATAGAATTGCCTTTGTTGGAAGAGACCTCTAAGATCACCGAGTCCAACCATTAACCCAGCACTGCCAATTCACCACTACCCCATGTCCCTCAGCACCTCATCTACACAACTCTTAAAGCCCTCCAGGGATGGGGACTCCACCACTGCCCTGGGCAGCCTGCTCCAAAGTTTGATGACCCTTTCAGTGAAGAAATTTTTCCTAATATCCAATCTAAACCTACCCTGGCACAACTTGAGACCATTACCCCTTGTCCTATCACTGTTACCTGGGAGAAGAGACCGAGCCCCGCTTCACTATAACTTCCTTTCAGGGAGTTGTAGAGAGCAAGGAGTTCCCTTAGCCTCTTCTTCTACAGACTGAACACCCCCAGTTCCCTCAGCCGCTCCTCATAAGACTTGTGCTCCAGACCCTTCACCAGCTCTGTTGCTCTTCTTTGAACATGCTCCAGCAGCTCAGTGTCCTTCTTGTAGTAAGGGGCCAGAAACTGAACACAGTATTTGAGATGCAGCCTCACCAGTACTGAGTACAGGAGGACAATCACCTCCTTAGTCCTGCTGGCCACACCATTTCTGATACAGATTTAATAATGATAGAGCTTGTCAGCCAGCACAGTTAATCCAACACAGAGATAGTGATAAGCTGTGAAAAGGTCTGGCATGGCTTAGTTCCCTGCAGGACTGTGGGACTAGGGAATGAGTCATGGTTTGGCAGTAGTGTGATCTTGGAGAAGTTGCACTGTGTGTTGCCTATAATCATCAAATCTATAGGCAATTCATAGTTCCAAAACACCAAAGTAGAGAATTTGAGAGTTTTAATATTAAGGCGGGGTGGGGGTTTTGTCTTTTTTTTGTTGATGTTTTTTGTGTTGATTTTGCTTATTTGTTTAAAGTAGGCTTGTCAGACAGTTCGAGAGAGCTGAGCAGGCAACTTTGTAATGGGAAAAACAAACAAGGGTCTAAAACCTCTACTTCACATTCACCGCATTCAGATGTGGTCAAAATACCATCAACGTCATAAAACAATGAGAAAAAAAAGAAATTCACTGCTTCCTTTGTGAGTCACAGGGCAGTTTACGTTCATATTTCAGATGCACCTTGTTTTCAAGCATGTTTGATCCCTCTGTCCCAGAATCCAAGAGACAAAAACCTTGCATATAGAGTTATACTCCTGCCTATTAGGAGATGTTCTGTAGGATCAACTCTGCTCTGTGGACTCACCTTCTTTTTCCTTAGAGTATGAAATCATGAGAGTTTAGGCTGACATATTTTGCTGACAGTGCTAGTTTTAGCCCACACAGGCTTCCAGCTCAGCAAAAGAAACAAGGGAATGAGGAAGCAAAAGCAGTCAGCAGAGAAAAGTCAGAAGCAGTACCTGCTGCCTCTGACAGCAGAAGGTTTAAAGAACATCTATAGAAAGAAGTACAAACTCTCCTCCCTAAAGGCTGTGAATTCTGGAGGTGGGCAGAGAGACGGAGCAATCTTTGAGCTTTTTCTCATTTCCCTCATTGAGAATCTTAGAGGATTTTTATCATAATTCACAAGCTCTTCAATCTGTTTGTTTTAAAGTTCCAGCTCTTAGAGTCAAGTGTATCTCACCCAACATTTCAGAACTTCCTTAAGGACACTGCTAGAAAAGGAAGGATTTAAGCTTGTGGTTAATATCAAGTTTCAACTTGTGATGATGCTCCACTTACCTTAGAGGTATTACAGTGGTCTGACTTGCCATGTACATAGTTAAAGGCCTACGTTAACAAGAAAATTAACAGCCAATGGAGATATTTTATTGCTACTCTGTTCCTCTGGGCCTCTGCATGATTGATCTTAAAACACGCAAGTTTTATGTATTAAAATAAAAGGGCCTAATAGTTTGACTTCCAGGCTAAACTTCAAGCTCTCTTTCTTTTAGGGGGAGCTTAAGACAGAAACACATAAAACATAACCCAGAACTTTCTCTGCTGTTATTTTTCCTCAGCACATATAGTATGTAAGGAGACATGATGTTCAAATGCAATGCCTAAAGCAAAGTTTGACTGTAGGTTCTGGACATCTTAAATCTTTTGAATGTCAGCTCTTTAAAACAAAATTCAGACAGCAACATAACATTTAAAAAGTAATTATATTAGTGATAAGTGCAGCCTTACAGCTAAAGAAACTTCTTCAACAAAAAAACCCACAATAATTACTTCGTCAATTTTAAGACAATAAATCATTTTATGAAAATGTTTAAAAATATAAACATAATTTCCTTAAGCTAGGGCATGGTGGGACCTAGTCCAAGTATACCTATACTGTCCAGAGTTGAACCTCTGCAGCTCTGTGCTCTTAGTCCTGCCATCTGTTTCTGCCTCTGTCTCTTCAGCTCAACTATTCTCAACCTTTTCCAAGTACAACACCAGACAAGGTCCTTTCACCATTACCACACACCACACCTGCTGATTTGTTCTGTTCTGGTGAAGCTGGTTCTCTGCTTTATTGCCGAGCCCATACATTCTCCTCACCACACAACTGCATACTCATTGGTCAGGCAGACCAAAACCATCAAGGTAAAAAAAGATTCTCTACTACCTGGCTGAAGTGAAATACAGCTCCTGTAAAGAAATGGTGTTTTCCACTTCTACATGGATGCATTTAACGGCAAGGCTACTTTATGACCTCCTGATATTCATGGTATCCATTACCTAGGTATATGTTTCCATAACCATCACACTCCTCTCAGCTAGAGGATACTGTATCATGCTCCAGTGAAGAACCCAAAGGAGTGGGTATTTGTTTGGTTTTAATCTTTGTGTGGCACTGCAGCTAGAATGCCCATCAAGTAGAAAGAAATTTTTGCCAGCTTCCTTTACAATAGAGGAGTGTTAGACTCCTAAATATATGAACACAGTCCACCGTCTTGAGCTAAACTTCTCTTTTCAGGTTTTGCTAGGAAACTAAATAAGTTCCTCATTATTCCAGAAAAAAAAATCAGGGTGTACTGTACAAAGCTGTCCATGCAACTTTGAAGGAAGCTGAACAAGGATCAGGAGTAATTTTTAAAGTAATTTGCTGTGTGTCCCTAACCCACTGCTTTCAGAAAAACAGTATTAAGCAGTTCAAGTAAGAGTTTCAGCTCTGCTGACAGTTGAAGGCCCAGGAGAGGTTTCCATATAAAGAAAAACTAAGCTTAATTTTTAGGCTAAGTTAAAAAAAACACATGCATTCTCTCCTGCGCATACAAACAGTTGCAGACAGTACCTGGGGCACAGCCCTGATTTGAACAGGAAGGTTTTCATGTACCTTTTTTTTGCATACCAAGTTTCAACAGATATTTAAGAATGAAAGCTTCATTCTTTCTCTATTTCTTCACTATTTCTCTATTTCTTCACTATTAAGTCAGCAGGAGTTGTGCCAGAGTTTATGTATTCACTTATCTGTTTTTTTCCACTCTGAAATCTTAAGCCACAATGACACAGGAGTATTAATTAAACAAGCTCTGAAAAGTGCCCTGAACATAAATCTAACTGCTGAATAGTAGCAGAATTTTTCACCTTACATAAAGTTTACTCCATCCATTAGTGGTTAGCTCAGCTTTTTTAATTCTCTGCCTTTTTTGCACATGCTTGTCTTGCAGGGCTAATGTCTGAAGTTTTGTTTGATCCCCTTTAACCTCCAGCTTAGAGGAAATGAAATTCATAAACAAATGCCCTAGAGAAAATTTTAAGAGTGAAATAATTGTGCATCTGTGTAACAGCTAGTGCCCACACTTCTGTCCCACAGCTTCTACAAGAAAGAATGAGTCTGAGCTATATTTCACTTCATTGAGTTCCATGATAGACCTGACATCAGTAGTGTAAGTGTGCTTGTCAAGGCACAAGAAGGTTCTCTTGGGCATGGGATTTAGACAGAGGAAAAACCACACATCAATAGTTTATGCTAAGATACAAACACAGACAGCCCTTTTGCTACTTTGATATTTGAAGATAACCATTTATAGCAGAGGAATTAGCAACAGTATGTTAATGTATTTCAACTGTAACCTCGCTAAGAGAGCAAGAGGACATGTGATAAATGTTTCCAACTCCTATTGAGAGGGCAAGAGTTGTTTGACAGCTAAGTCAGTTATGATAATTTTTCCTCCAACAAACAAGAAGGAAACCTTCATAATTCTCCAAATAGGTTTGTGTTCCAGTCATATGTTTAATGAAAAATCCCCATGTTTCCAGATAAGCACTGTGAACTATTCTCTTTTTGGTTTTGCTTTGAATGTAATAGGCAGGCGCTCATTCTGGAAAGTTTTCATCCTGTGACTGCCTCTCCACCAAAATGTTCCCACGAAGCTGCTAACGTGGAAGAGTACAACTCAGGCTGTTTGCCTTTGGCGTCACATACATCTGCTTAGCTGTCACCTGAGGCTGCTCAGAAATGTTCACTCCTCAGCAGGCGCAGCTTTAGCCCCTCAGAAAGCTATTCAAAAATGAAGTCAGTATATCGAGGGAAAAGTGTATGTTGAAAAGCACTGAAAGAATATGATTTAGTAACATACTCAGTAGACTGGTGATTTTTCATTCAGTCAGTTACCCACACACAAAATCATCAGTGTTTTCTTTCTCCTTCCTCTTTAAAACACCAAACCAAAACACAAAAAACACAAACACCTGATTAAACTAAGGTTTGTTCTGTGACTGGTAAAGTGCAGTTATTAAGCCATGATGTCTTTCTTTAAAACCAATTCTAAATCAAGGACAACATACCATTGCCACTTACACAAGGTTGCTCATAATTGCTCCATGCAATGCTTTGATTAATTAAATCACACTAGAGATTGTTTCTTAGTAACACACCTGGTACGCTCTTTGTTGTTGGCGTTCATTAAAACGCTGTGTTTCTTGCTGCTTTGCAGCATGAAAGGATATTAATCAGCTAAATTGCCATTAAGAGTCATATCAATATTTGCTACACACTGAATGTTTTTCTAAATCTTCAACAAAGGACATTGCACTGAAATCTCACATTGATAACTAACGATATGACAGAGAAGTCAAATTAAAATGTTTTCTCTCTGGAAAAACTAAAAAAGTAAATTAACCGTAAACTGAAAGGCAAAGACAGGGAGGTGGGTTGTTTTGGGTTTTTTTGGTCTGCTACTTTAAGACAAAGTGGGACATGTTGAATAAACTAAACATAACATGCAGGAAATCATAAAAGAAAAAAAAAAAAAAAACAAAACACCAAAAAAAACCCAGCAGCTCTCATTAATGTTTGCTCTGTTCTCTAAGCAGAGAAGGCTCCACTTTGTGATGCAACATTGGTAATTAGGTTCAGTTTCAGAGCCTGAGCTGAAAAAGTGCCCAGGGAATCAAATGTTACTTTTCATTATTAATGTGAATGAGAAAATGTTTCCAAATATTTCTCCTTCCTAGCAACGGTCTGTGTACATATGATCGGCAAACACACTGATAAGTTGAAGGTGAGCCAGTAAGAAGGGGAGTGGCTATAATGCTAATTACTTTTGGTTTCCCTATGATTTGCTCTTTGATTCCTGCTTTATTCATGTCCTACATACGAGCAAAAATTTATTCTGCAGGGCGTATACTTGTTCTGTGCTGTGTATTTTCGTCAAAAAAGCACAGTATGCATCCTCTAAGCTTTCTCATAGTCCTCACTTATCAGGGAGCTGATAGATCTAGATTGTGCTGCTTCTGAAGCTGGCTCTTGGCTATGAGACATGCCTGTAGCCATGAAGGGAAATCCAGAGTTATCTGCACTGAACTTGCACACACCACTGATAACTGGGACTATACTAATGGAAACAACAGTTGTGCCAAACTACTTTCTCCCACTAATCATAATTTTTAAAGGAAGAGTGAACACCCACTGGCCAACCTATCTTCTGAAATATAAATCATCCAATAGTTCTTTTGTGATCTAGAGGTCTCTTTTACAGCATATTAAAATATATTGCATCACACTAGAATAATATGTGCATGAATAACTGCACAAGATATAAAAAAAATGATTCTACAATTTCTTTATCTGTGGTTCTAGTGGAGTCAGTTTGGTTAATTTTACTGTGTTATATTTTGCCCTCTTTAGCTCTGCCTTGAGCACTGCCAAGACCTATGTGCTGATCAGCAATTGCACTAAAATAGATTTTATCATTTCTCAAAGAACACCAATTGTCTCTCTCCACAACAGATTCATGGTGGCTCTCTGGATTTGAAGTCTGCCTTAATCCAGGCAGAGTCTCCCATCTCCCCACCATGTGATTGAAAGAAAAAAAAAAACACACATATCCAAAAGAAATACCACATGCTACACTTGATCTTAGCCAAAAGGCTGAGAAGAAGCCTAGTGTCCTGCCTCTGGAATCTTCTTCCACAACAGCATCTAAAATAATCCAAAACTACTCATGCCGCCCAGAAATGACATTTTCTTTTGGGATCATACCTTCCTCACAGATTTGTTTCTGTTTAGAGGAGACCACTGGGTCTCTCTAGGAGGTGTCCTACATTGCAGTGTGGAAGCCTTTGTTCCAGTTAGATTCTCATTATATTTAAACTGTACTTTTTTAGAGCTGTTTAACCTTAAAGTTTTAGGGCTACAACTTCTTAAAACCATAGCACAAGGAATGGCAAGAAATGTTAGAACTAACCACAACTGTAAAAAACGTAAGGGTGATAACCTGGTCCTGCCTTGCCAAGGGCGCCAAAGCTCTCCATTTCTCAAGGCAGAACCCCTGATTACTACCCCTCACAGAGCATTGCAACACTCATCTATTTTCTCTGTCTTGTCTTGAGCATGTGAGTCAAGAGAAATCGACTAGCTTGCAAAAATGGGTTATTATTTTGCTATATGATTTATATTTAGGTTCATTTAGTTGTAAATCATCATAGTCTTGGAAAATGTATTCATTTTCTGCTATTTAAAAAAGATATGCATAAGTGATCAAAGCATCTTTATATTATAAATAGAAAAAAAAATGTAGGAACCATAGGAGTTTTATATAGAACATGCAGAAAATACATATCTTTATAGCACTTTCTGCTTACTCCTTTCTTGCAGATGCCAGTTTGTTCTGCCTAGATGTTTGCAAAAGAAGCATAGCTAGTAAGTGATGAGGCATGCTTGAATTAAGGCTTGTAATTTCTCCTGCTGAAAAACTTGATTGTGTCATTGACATTTATGAACCATAGTAAACACTGAAAACTTGCCCTGAAATGAAAATTCATTCTAAGAACTCCCAATACCATTCCTTGGAAGGTATTTTTCAATATCTGTAAACTCTCACCTTTGCAACATTTTTATTCTAGCTAGGAAAAACAAAATAAAAACCAAACAACAACAAAAAAACCCACCTTTTTTTTTTTTTTTATACAGAAGGATAGAAATTATTAAGTAATCATTCCAGTTCCTTGGAACGTGAGTGTACCCAATCGCAACTAAGTAAATATTTTTCACCAGGTAAAAGATTCATGTTTTAGTCATTAATTCTGATCTTTAGCATATCACATGCAGCAGCAGATGTTTTTCATATTTGGGCTGAAGTTAGTGATGCGCAAGCCCTGTCTGGGTACACCTGCTCCGTAACACACCTATCATATAGTAACACAACTCTCCAAGGTATTCTTTCCTTGGAGAAAATATGTCTAGCCATATGGTTACTGTAAATCCACAGCCTCAGTGGAAGCCATAGCGTGGAGCAGAGTAACAGAAAGATTACACTACTCATATCATGTTGCCCACCATCTCATTTTCAGCTTTTCTCAAGGAGACTACCCATAACAGATTTTACTGGATCTCCTTCATGAGACCTGTCAGCAGCAGACTACTCCAAGGAGAAGGACCCCTGTTCTACCTGCAGTGACTCCAGAGGAGTTAGTTACTCCAGGGGAGATCCTGATATCTATACCTGCTTGCTCAGGGAGCTTGAAGCCAGACCAGAAGCAGCACAAGGGATAAACTCAAGCAGGTAGGAGGGGCCTGCTTGGGTCTTGCATCACCAGCACTTCTGTGTTTTCAGAAAGACCCAACAGTTATAATGAGCAGCAGTCTTTAAGAATGCATAAATGCTTAATATTTACAACAACTCACACATACTAATGATTAATCCTAGCTTCAGATAAGAACACCTAAAAATGTATCCAAGTATCCCAGTCTCCAGTTGCTACAACTTCTTTAGTAATAGAGAAGGAAAAGATAACAATAGTGTCTACACATGAATCATGAGAATTGTCAGAAATATCCAATTTGCAAAACTGTGTAAACATCAGAAGCACAGATACCCAGCTGCCAGCCATTAAACATTCACAGGAATAAAGGAAGCATCCTCAGACACTCTTGGCAAGCTCACCTTAACTCATTTTATAGTAGCATTTACAAAGCTCAGCCTTTCTGAGCTCTTGCACTCATTCATTATTTCCATGATGTTTTATGCCCAGTTTCATTTGTTACTGACTTAACTGGTTAAAATACGTCACTAGCAATCTGTTAGATAACCTTAAGCTTCTGGACAAAAAATGTTTTTAAAAATCTGAACTAAACCAAGGGAAATAGAAAGCAGCTTTGAAATGCTTTAGTGTTCATTTATTGATGGTTCTGCACTGTTCAGGGTTGCTAATAGCTATTATAAAGCCACAATGCCTTGCACTTATTGATGGAAAGATTATTACTTCTAGTTTTTCTTCTTAGCCCCTATATCACAAATTAGTAAATCATAGCCAGGCAAACCAAGGTTAAAAACCAGAAGATGCCTTTTAACAAGATCCTGAAAAAAAAAAATTAAAAATAACCTTCCATCTATGGAAAAGAGTTGTTAATTCATTGAATTTTGTGGATTCCATGAACTGATAAGCTCTGCAGCTCAGGCAACTCTGAAATTAAATTAGGTTTCAGAAATGAATATTTCATCTTTAAGATACTGTTGCTTGGAGACCTGGGAAAAGAAGGGTGATTTAACACAAAGACATGGGAGTTAGTTACAAGGGGCATCGTTTTCCAATCCAACAGGCTCTGGAACATACCATAAAATGCCCACAACAAAACACTGTGTCACGAATGTAAAAGAATGTATGTTGCAGACATCTTATCTGAAAAAAAAAAAAAGGAACCCCTCCTTTTTAGCCTGCCTACTTTCTGCTCAAGGAGTTTATTTAACACCATTTAAAAAAAAAAAAAAAAAAAAAAAAAACAAAAAAAAACATAAAGGCACAATTACAGAAGTTATTCAAATCAAAGTTCTATTAACTCTTCAATGAAATCTCCCTCCAAACAGAAAAAGATGTCCTAAACTTTCCTGTTCTTATCCTTCCTTTTTAGTCCTGATTTTAGACATCTCCCACTGTTTCCAGAGCTCTAATTAAAGCATGCTGGCATTCCTGTGTGTTCACTATAAACAGATTACCATCTTTCAATCTCCATTTCCCCAAACTGCACTGCAATTAAAGAACCAACATGCATGGTTTATAAGCAAGTCAAGAACAAAAGAAAAAAAAAATCTTACAGTGAAACAGATAAAAAACAAACAGATTTTCCTGATATCATCCAATATCCTGGAAAACAAGTATGTGGATTATCCTGCATTTGTTGCAAGCATTAAACATGGGTCTTCCCATTAGTGACCCTTACAATGCAATTGTAATTTTATTTCTGGTTTGCAGGACAAAATAGCTCATTTTGAGCAGAAACAGGCAATAAGAGACCAATACTTTCCTGTGAATAATTTGTGCTCACTGTATAACACTGAGGTAACCACCTTTTCAAAAAAAAAAAAGAGGGGGAGCAAGTAGGAGGCTAAAAGAATTACTGTTCTCTGCTGTACAGCTGAACATTAGGATAGGATGTGGATAAGCTATCTATTCACAAAGTAAGTGTCATCTTACGGGCTAGGTTTGATTATAGAATCAATCTTAGCTATCTAACTACATCATTTAAAAAAGAAATTGAAGAAGGGGGGGCAGGAGGGAACAACAAGCACTTCTAAATTTAGAGTAGTGTGCTTCAGGAGTCTTATGGAGATGGAAGTGAATGTCTGCATTAATGGAAATATGTTGTTTCCATATTGCAAATGTAGTGAACTGATCACACAAGACAAGGCAGTCTCTTGGAATAAATGACAAACAGTAATTTTTCCTGGCAGAAGGCAACTTAATTTTTGCAAAATAAGATTTCAGCTGAAGAGGATTCCGGGACCAATACTGATGTGTGCATTTGCATGTACATTAGAAATCTCATAGTATTTTTTCTGAATTGCTGCATTGAAGTTCCTCAGGGAATATGACCATTTTCCCAGTCTGCTATTTTCTCCCCACATTAGACTCCAATTTCAGTTCTCCCAAAATGATTCCTAATACCTGTGAAGTGAATAAAACACCATAGTGAGCAACAGCAACGTTCTGTGCCCTATAGATTGGGTGCTAGCCTTCCTAGAACATTCAGGTACAGGAAGTTTGAAATTTTTAAATAACAGCTACAGCAATTAGTAAAATAATACAGAGAATATTAGACACAATCAATGCCACTTCACACAAGACCAAAAGCCAGATTAAATGCATTAATGTGATTTCTAGGAAAACAGTCACAGCAAAAATATCTCATGGGATTCCAAAATCTTTGCCTAAGTGTTTCTGCTACCCTTTTGCCACTCAAGGATTTCAAAATATGGTATTTAAATAAGGGTGTCAATCACATGGCATGTTTATAAACTGAATTAAGCATCAATATACAATACTTAAATGCTAAAATTAAAAAAATATATATACTGTACATTTGATCACCTACTGCTAGTCAAAGACATAGATAAACACAAAGGAAATCTTAAAGTTACTCTTAGTTTCATCTTGTTTCATTTGTTTATTCATAATGCTATTAAGGCTACTTTATATATGTATAAAAATATATACACACACACACCCTAATTCTGTACAGCTGAATCAGTATACAGGTATCCAATATTTCTCCAATTCATGAGAAATATTGCTACTAACATATTATGGACCTGGTCCATTCTGTAGGTGTTATCTCAAAACATTAAACTATTGTGATACGCCAACAAAAGCAACTGAAGGCACAATTCTAGCATTAGACAGACTGTATTGAAACCAGCTGTCTCAGGGAGCCCAGATGGGATCTGTCAGTGCTTTATTCCTATTCTTTTCTTCTACTGAAAACCGATAGGCAACCTCAGGCAAAAAGTGACCCCACATAACTCTACCCAGCCTCAGCTCTAATAAAGCTATTAAATCAAAGAAGCACTTTACACTTTTATCAGTTTCAAGTATCAGGGTGAATTGCAAATCAATACACATTTTTAATCATCATCTACAAGTTAAAGAAAAATAAATCCTGTGGCAAGTCTATTTAGTTTTTACTCCTTTTCTTCTTGGGATGTACTTTTTTATGAACAGAATTTCATTATAAATAGAAACCTAGGCATGAAAGTCTATTATTGGGGCTTCTGATATTCATCTCTTTGCCATGAACCATTGAAGCCACTGGAAATTACTGTAAGTAGTCAGTATTCAGCCTCACTGTGATATCACCCTTGGGGATGTGCAGTAGTGTAATGGGTTACAACTCTCTTCCCTCTGATATGTCTTTATAATTGGAGATTTGACAGTGTAACTATTTCATAGTATATTTTTACTGTCATATTATTCTTGCTTCTAGCAGTTTATGAATGACAGTGTTCATGCTATTACATCCATACTAACTTCAGCTCATACATACTGGTAACAGAGTTATTTCTGATTTGGACAAATAATCTAGAAAGTTATTAACTTTTTTTTTTTAATTCAAAAAACATTTTTCTAAATTCCATCTTGATTGGATGGAACGTTGGATTACACATTCCAGCTCAAACCAACCAGACCCAACTGCATAGATCATGGTCTAGTAGAAGTCAGTAGTGAAATACTCACCAATTTCAACCAGACAGGTTTAAGTGCAGGTATCTAGCACCACTGTTGTAAAGAAAGTGTATACTTAACACTGCTCAGTGAAAGGTTAGGTGGAATTCAGGTCTGATCTGCAGTCCTTCACCAACACAATGATCACATTGCATCCATGTGATGTAAAGTAGCATCCAACTTACTCTGCAAAACCAAAAATGGAAACATGAGGATGTTCTTCAGTTGACATCCTAATGTGACAACTGCTACTGCCTTTAAAATTACAGGAGATAGATAATATCATAACTGCAGCTGATTATCAGAGATAAAGGACTGCTCTCTAGAGCCTTGATACAGCTTCAGGGATTTATTTCCAGGATTGCATCTGTTTAAGTGTACTGTTGTTATGATAGACTAGCAAAAAGGTCCTTGGAGCTATGAAATGGTCTTTCCATCCGTACAATTTCCTATTCATCCTGACAGCTCCAATTTGCCCTAAGAAGGCTAAATTATAGATTCATTTTTACAACCCAAGGCAACCTTCACTGAGGTATGAAGACTTAGTCTTAAATTCCTGCTTTTCCTTTCTTATTTCTCTGAGATTTGAATCTGGAGGTGCCAGTGATTTAAAGTCAAATCATTGCTATCCTACAGCAAGGTGCTGCTCTGCCTGTTGTTTTGACTGGATATTGTAGGTGAGCCTTAGAACATCTCTCCAAATCTTCCAAAAGCTCCTGAAAGATCAGCACATATGATGTAAGTGCACAACTCTTTCAATGCTATTCTATTCTTCCACCAAGTTTTCTGGAGAGAAGAAAAAAAAGCCTCTAAACATTTGCAGTGGATCTTGGTCGCCTGCTTTTTCCAGAAGTTGATATTGAGACATTTTCACAAAACACACATCCCATTTTCTGTCAAGACCCCAATTTTTGCTGTTGTAACTATGGATGCATCAAAAGATACACTGAAAGAGGAAGAGCAGAGGCAAAAGTCACATCTTAAAAGAGCTTAATTTGTTTAGAACAAAGAAAAGCAACATTGGCTCTATCAATCATACTAAAGACCTGCAAAGAAAGATCAAGGCTTTAAAGCTGTATATTAATATGTTCTCAATTAGAAGTCATAAGAATGTTTTATTTTTGAAGTGTGAAGTATTGCAGACCAATTACTGAAAACAGTATAGCTTTCATCTACTTTTGTTTAAAGGATTATGGTTTCACATTGCCTAGAAATTCTTCTCTTTCAATGATACTGGAATGAATTTTGTTATCAAAACGCATCGCACATTGAGAAACAAAATCAGCTCGGATCCAGTTCATTCTTTGTCGATGTTGATTTGGCAACAGCTAGTATTTCTGATTTTAGTACAGCTAAGTACTTCCTTGGTTTAATTCAGTGGCTAAGCTGCCATCTGAATATATCGTTTCAGAATGCACTAGCTCGAGAATAAAATAACAAGAGGGTGGTTGCTCATCCCAATATTTCTGTTTCATAACAGCCCAGAGAGATTTAAATTTCTACTGTTTACTCCACCCTATTCCTAGGACTAAAAGGAGGGAAAGAGGCAAGTTACTTTTTCATTTCCCTGTATCCCATCACAAAATGTTTTTCCTAACTTCACCAATTCCTTAAATTAAGTACCAGTTTTCTTTATTTACCAACATCCAATGAAACTTACGGAATGCTAACACTTTGTGTTTGTGAAATATAATGAAAATCTACACTGTGGGTTTTTTTTTTTTTAAAAAGTGAGCCTCAGAAGGCTGTTCAACATTTTCATAAAATGTGATTCCATCAGGCCAAACTGCTTAACAGTTTCCCTTTTGCATGACATTCTGAGATTCCAGATATTCTGATATTCTTCCTTCCAGGGAGGGCTGCTACATGGTCTTTAGTTCATGTTAACCTACCATCTGGTATTACATGTGCTCCTGCACCATGTGACATGGCTAAACTGCACAAGTGATGTTGGGGAAGACACTGGGGAGCCCAGCCAACTTCTAGGCTGTGAAACCTGCCACATCCAGGAACACTGCAGGGTCACATGCATCTTTTCTGAACAAGGTTTTAATATTATGTGCTAATTTGTTAGGACAGCTTCACCATTTTATATCTGCATTTCCTCCCAAACCCTTTCAGTCTTAGGTAAAAAGGATCCTCCCTATTTGGTGGCAGAAGACTGTCTGCCACTGGCACTTTCTAGATATTCATGGAATGGATTTCTCACTCATACCTCAGAAAATCTCAAACTAAAATGAATTCATAGAAACACCTAATGTGACATAATGCAGCATGACTGATGAAACACTGTGTGCTGCAGTACAACCCAATATCTAGTCTTCTTAAAACAGCCCTGAAATGAATCTCTCTGCTCTGAAAGAAAAATAAACAAGAACAGCTTTCACCTTACTTGTTTCTCCTTACTTGTCTCTTTTCAGCTTCTTAGTAAACTGGATTAATAACTACCAGTGCCCAAAAATGGTGAACTGTTGTCTAAAATGAAGAAGCAGCAGAATATGCTACCAATATGGACAAGAAATGTGTGGAGTACTGGGGGGTTTTCTGGGGGGAAGAAGGGGATGTTGGAGAGGGGTGAGGGTTGTGAGGTTTTTTAGTTGGTTTGGGGTTTTATTGTTGTGTTGGGTTTTAGATTTGTTAGTTTTGTTAGTTTTGTTCTTAGTTGGCACAAACCTGCAGTATATGGACTATGCCCAATGTTTTGAGAACATTCAGATTTCAAGTGAAGCCCAAGGTCATAATTTTTAAAGAGACGTAGAACATTATCATATTAAAAATATTTACCCTGAATAAGTCAAGCAAAGAATAAACAGTTTTAAAGATTGAACCAATTTCTGCCTAAGACTTGTCAACAAGTGTATATTTTGCCAATCTCAAAAACTAGGAAAACAGAAAGCAATCAACTCAGCTTCACTTCTATGTACAGTGCTTTTCACCTTTAGATTTTCAGTAAAGCAATGTATGGTCTGCAAATACTACAAAGTAATCTAAGTCTTGCTAAAAATAGTTTCCTTAAAAATGTATTTTTAAATATCAAAGAAATAATTCTGTTGATCATGAGATGAACACGTTGTCTTCTAATCTCTAGATTATATGTAAATTTGAAACATTCGTTTCAAGAGGTTTTCCATTTTGCTGACAGTATGATTGAGTTAACATTAAATGACAAAGAAAAAACAACACATCATTGCCTTTTTTTCATACACCAGTGGGAGGTAAAGAGAGGTGACAAAAGAGCAATCACTGCTACAGAAAAGAAAAAAGAAAAGAGGAAGGAAAGAAATTAAGACCTCCAAATATTTGTATTTTAGATTTTATTGAAGGGGAATATTTGAGAATGATTATCAAAATTCATGGATATTTCTAGACTAATTAAACACATGACTAAGTAGCTTTTAAGGTTTATTTGACATGGTTAATTTAGGGTTTAAAATGTAGCAGACACCTTGTGACACTAGCAAAAATGTTGTGTTGTAACTGAAGAGCGGGAATACTATGAAACAGAGAATTACTTCGCTAACAAGATCTGCTTTAGATCTAACAAACAGGTTCTTCATAGTTAGCAAGTTGAAAAAAACTTTGTCCTTGAGGAACAAGTGGGAACGTGGCACTAAATCCTCTTTCTGTGCCATAAGACATTTTGTTGCACCTTTCCAAGTGCTTGAGCTATATTTTTATCTTCCACTCCTTTTATACTACCCCACCCTTTCCTTCAGTCCCTATCCTGGTAACAGAGCAAGCCTAGCCAACTTATGTATATGTTTTGAGGAATACTTATGTTTTTCAAGTTCAAACTTCCCTTTTCCTTCCTCTGACTTCAACATTCTTTGGATCAGGGCTGTGTGAAGCCTGACAAAATTAAAGCCCTAGATCAGCTCAGTGTAATGGGGTGCCATGGTAAAGCTCATATATACTTGGAGAACAATTGACAGAACTACTCAACCTCAGCTTAAAGTTAGAGATTCAGCAGCCTGTTTATGCATATAAGTGAAAGTTGTTACCCACTTCTGGGGGCAGCATTTGGTGCCAGAATAAAAAATTTGTTTCCTTCCAAGTGTAATTGAGGGAGGAGGGACACACACACACGCACAAGGAAACACTGACTACTTTCTAACTGAACATTTTCACAGGCTCGGTGTTTTCAGCTTTCAAGATAAACCTCTCGACTTTGCTTTGACATTAATTTCTGATAAATGCCTCAGGTTTACCTTGGCATTTAACAAAGCAGCAGGAGACCATTATCCTGTGACAACGCTCTATTCCACTGATACTATCTCTTAATTGGAGAAAATTTCTCTTCATCTGAAAATGTTTGGCAAGGTTCCCCATAAAAAACTATGGTATATCCAAGTTGTAAGCTTTAATAAGATAGGGAATAAAATACCCAGAGCAGATGTAAATCAAATCTTTCCTATCAAGTTGCAGAAAACAAGCCCATTGTTGCAGACACCACTGTGAACCCCAGCTTTTATTTATACAAACTACTTACATGATAGGATACTTGGAAGAATGGTCAGTGCTACAGATAATAATGCAGTTCATTTGTTTTAAAACAAAGCAAATGGGAGCTAGTGTCAATTGTCAGAACAGCAGAAATTATTTTAATTGCTTTTGCATGTAAGTGACAGCAGTAGTCTGTCTGTCATAAACAGGAGGAGACACACAACTTGGAGGAAAAAATAGAACTAAACCAGCTGACTTAGATTTGCAAGAGATTTATACTCTAGCTCCCAGGTTCTGTGATTTATCTGCTTTGCTACTACTTGGTTCTCAGCTAAGAACTTAATAATGTTCTTACTTCTGCATTCGTACTAGGCCCAGGAAAGCCAATAGCCCTGTCAATACAGATAAGCTCAGAGCCAGTGTGGGTATCTCTGCCTATGCAGTGCTGTTGTACTACGTAGATGAGTCTAGTCTTCATTCATAAAATTGAAACCTCATTTCTTGATTGCACTACTACTTCTATCTGTCCTGCTTAAATGGATAACCCATATGTAAATGCAATAACCTATATACTACCTGGTACAATATTAACGTTTTGCTCAGTCCTGCCTAGTATTTCATTGCCTCAGTTCTATATTTTGGTATCACCTCGTGATCAGCTAATATACATGGTCGTTCCCCACTGCTGTCATCCGCAGAAGAGGAGCCAGAAGAAGACAGCTTGAAAGACACTTGTACTATTCAGTTCTTTCTGCTGCAGTCCATAGTCATAGTCTACCTGATTAAAATTATGATCCTTTTTGATGCTAATGATGCTTTCTCAGCTTTGACTCATCTACAAATCCCATTATCAAGCCCTCATTTTTGTCTGCCACCCAAAATCACTAATAAAAACACTAAACATTAGTTTGTAAACATCAATCACCTTGGTATACTCAGCTAGTGACTCCCTTACACTTACTCACCACCCATTTCTTCTAGTAAATCCAATCTTCTACCGGTTAACTAACCGTTTTCCAAGTGGTAGCTTACCAAATGCTTTACTGAAGTCCAGAAAGTTATATCTACTGCCTCTCTATTGCCTAGATTATCATTTATCTTCAAGAGCAACCTATCTCCTATTCCATTTAGGCAATATGATTTTTATCAGTACCTATAAGGAAAGCAGAGCTTTACATCTATTTCATTATGGAAGGGGATAACAAACAATGTACTTCAAGAAGTACTGGTGATAATTATATACCTGTTGATTGAGAAATACATCAATGGCCACATCAGAGCCTGGTCTGGGTTTTGGTTAAATATAATAAAATTTTACTCTACATTTCCCAAAGTCCAGGCCAAATTTCAGTCTGTGGAAGAAAAAAAAAAAAAGCACACGCCACAACAACTGATTTAATTATTAATAAAACTGATTATTTTCCAATTTTATTTTCTTTTTTGATGAACCTTTGAACTTCACTCACAGATGGATGTATTTTTTAATACGCAAACATGTAAAGGACAGTTGAGAACACATGCATAAGTCTCCCAGGGGCAACTGTCTTTGACCCAAGGATGGTATTCTGATGTGAACTGAAAACTTTTCACTCATGCTGTGTGCCAAGCTGCGCAAACTATCTATACAGGATCAGCTTCTGGTTCCCAAAACCAGCCCCATTTGTGGGGCTTGTAGGAATCGGTAGGAAAAAACCCTGCCATTTTCTTCTATTGCAGCAACAAGCCCCCTACCCATTCCTTTCTACCATCAACTACATCTCCCACTGAGAATGATAGGGAGCAATGTGAGGCATTACAAAAGCTACACAGCTGTGTGTGCACACTGCAGCTCCCCTCTTATTTTGTAAGGGAAAGCAATTCGATACATGGCCTTACATGCAAAAGCAGTGACACTGATAATGTAATAGATTAATCTGTTTCTTCTGATGTTAGAGACAAGTAGCCTGTAAATGAAAGTGAATATAGGAATCTGAATACAGAATAGGAAGTCTCCTACAACTACCGGGTGCAGGGAATATAGACTATAAGGGATCTGCCTGGATTAATGGCATTTTTAAATACCGTGGTAGGGTCACATAGTCTATACAGATACATATACTGCTTTTCCTCACCATTTTTCCTTGGACAGATGGTTAATAACTGCCTTAGTAAAAAAAGTGGTCAATCTTCTGTCCTCCCATCTCATCTTCCCTTGGTCCTCCAGTCTCATCCTCTCTAAACAGAGTTCCTTCTTAAAACCAGGATCATTAAAAAGCTTTGAGCCAGTTGCTCATCTAGTATTTCAATGGATTAGACTGTAAAACAGCAGAGGGATGATGAATATCCTGCTTCCATTTGCTGCTAAATTCAATTAGTATTACTTTCCGTTGGCCATATTTTACAATATAACATTTAGTAATATCTAAACCACTTAAGAGTGTACACCACTGGTAGCCTAAGACTGCCATGGACATGGTACTTTATAATGAATGAACTATATTCATAGCCAGAGTCTCAGAGATACAATTTTTCTATTTCAGCTATATTTAACAATCTGGTTTAGTTAATATTCATTTCCACAGTGCTCAAAATGAAAACTATGCTTTCCTTATGGGAATTTGCAATTTTTATTTCTTTTTTATTATTATTATTATTTTGGTGGGAGATTTTTTGAAATCTCTAACCCCAAAATACTTCATTCTCTGTCAGTTTAGAAGCATTTAAGTTTGTAATATTACTAATGCTGAGGACCACAACTTAAATATAAACAGTATAAATCCTTGTTGCCACTGTGGGCATATGCAGCACAAACATCTTATCTAGATCAAAGTTTGTCGACTTAGTACATTGTACTTGATGCTGTGTGTCACCTGTCTCTTGTTTGTCTATAGATTAGCACAAAAATGTCATTGCAAACTAAGTGAATAGGGCACAGACTAAGCACCTGCCACTTTTAAAACTCTTTAGAAGACTCTCTTGTTTATTTTGTAAGCACCCAGGGGTGCAGTTAAATAACTGCATTGAAACAAACAATACTGGTGATTATTAAGGAGGCTTTTCACATGAAAATTCACTTCAGAAAAAAATGTTTTGCAGATGTAGAGAAGAAAACTGTATCACTAAGAACCACTCAAAATACTTTGGTGGACCAAAACACCTTTATTTTTCTCTTGGCGATCTGCCAAGTTCACTGTCGGTTTGAAAAGAATTCTATAGCTGGAGGCTAAAGCAGAAACTGCAATGATTTAAAAGAGAATTGGCTACAGTAAGAATGATAATGCACCATATCGTTAAAATGCAACTGGCATCTTAGCCTCCCTACAGCTCTTGAAAATGTGCTTACTCCTCAACTATTTACCAAGAAAGAAGCAGAAACAATTGAAATCACACAATATAGAAAAATGTTTAAAGAACTTAGAAAAGAAGTACATGCAGAATAATTTGCTGGTAGGGCTGTTAAAATAACGATGCATTATGCATGGCCAGATTACAAAGAAAAGCATATGGAAATATATAGCTGAATTTATTACTATATTCATTTATCTCAATTAAACATATAGCAAATGAATTAATAATGAAGGCCCACTTACATTTAGGAAATTAAAGGTTTATGTGCAGCTTGCGGATTAAACATTTAAATGTTGTGGGTCTGATAATATTCACATTTTAATGCTTGGAGGATCATCAACTGCTTTCTAAACTGCTTGGGAAATTAGATTTAGAAAGTCTTTGCATCAAAGTCTTGTATAGTGGTCTTCTCTGGAAAGCTGTTCTGCAAGACGAAGACTTGCAGAAAATAGCTATAGTTCCACAATGAAGGAAAAGTTCAGAAAGGCCTTCAGCAGTTTCAGATAACAGAATTTGTTATTCAGATGTTGCTTACTCTAACAAGATAATAATATGCAGGCTTGAGTCAGAAAACCGCAACTGTGTTTTTCAGGTTCACAGAGAAGAATTTATTTACAACTACATGCTTAACTTGCAAATTGTGTTGGTAAGATTTCCCTCACAAAATTCAGTTTGACAGATTTCATTTGTTCAATAGTTGTGTCCAGTTTTACAATTAAATAGAGCTGTTTCACTCAGCATTTGTAAATGACATCAGGTGCCATAGCAACATGATTGCAAGTTTCCATCAATTTGTAGAGCTGAGTAAATAATTATCAGTGAATAATTAACTAAACAAAATTAGCCTCTTTCTGCTTCCAGCATGTCCACAAGCAGATTGTATTTTCTTAAATGTATTCCTTATTTAAACCACATGGAAACACTCCAGACCCCAGAGAAACAGATCTTCAATATGCTCTATCTCTATATGAGGTAGATGACTAGTTAAAAGATATGCAGGACTTAGCATGGGAAGTGCAAAACAAACAGGGGTCAGCAGGGGTAAAAAAAAAATTAAAAAATGGTACTACAGAAGAGGGGATTGTGATTTAAATATTAAATTACTTCAACGTTTTCTTTTCTCCAGGTTGAAATGTATAGGCTTCCTACACCAAGTAATTGTTAATTATTAAAAAACTGACTGTGCAGAACACTTCAATCAGAAGTCACCAAACAAGAATTTTCAGAGACGACTCATAGCTAGAGTTCTCACGTCCAACAGGATAATACTGGCACTTGGATGTTTAACTCATTTAACCCCCATCCCAACAGAAAGGAAACTATGTGTTACAGTTCTTGTCAAACCTTGCAACAGCGCTCCCCCAGATCAGCCAGACCGTATTTCTAATACTGCAGCCCCAGAAAGCTACTGCTTTCTTTGTCATAGGAGCTCTAATAAGAAGCCTGGCTGGTAGTGAAGCACTTATCACAAGTCTGAGTCCATAAGAGGATCTTGAAATTCTAGTGACAGCTACAAGCCTAGAACCACTAGCTTGTATCCTTGCAGGAAGTCAAGCATCCCTAAATCAGGAATGCAGCGTGACTTGACAGAAGCACTCCTGCGGGACAGGAAGTGGCTGAATGTTTTAGACCTGTCAATGGCATTGGCCAGTTCTTGTTTCTTATGAGTGTTTTACTTGAGCACTAGAAGGCAGTGGGACAGCACAGAAGAGACAAGAGACCTTACCTTTCTTTACAGAAATGTACTAGTCACAGAATGAAGGGAAGACAAATCAGTAGGATGTTTTCCTTCCCTATCCTTATTAGGAGAGAAGAAAGCAACAAAGAATTTTTTTAAGCTAGGAAAATTTTTTTTGCAGAAGTTAAGCTACACAAAAAAAAGGTTACAAATTCTTCAGTCTAAGTAAAAAGTTATTCTCATTATAGCATGTAATAGTAGTCATAGGTCTACTTTAGCACAAAAGGGAGCAAACACTGTAGTTTGGACAAATTCCATTGTTAAGCCTGGCAAATCTAACACCAAGGTTTAGCTTTGTGTTGTTTGCAGGCCTATGTGTTACACTCAAACTGTTTCCACAGAAGCTGAATGACTGTTGGGGAACCTTCCTCAGCTGAAGCAGCAGAGCTTCACTTCGAAATTCAAAGAAAACCGTTCACAGCCTTGCTAGGAGACACTCCTTAGAGCCTTGAACATGTTTTTTACAGCTGGTTAGAAAGAAAAAAGCCCTGAAACTCTTGTGTGCCTGGGTTGCAAGTTAGTTGGCACCATATGAAGTTTTCCTTTAGAAGTGGTGGTGTTTGTTGGGGTTTTTTTTTTTTACATTAAAAAAAAAGGTGTCCTGGACCATAACAAACAGCACCAATGTGTAAAGCCTAGGACAAGTTTGCTAAAGCTATGGAAGTTACATTCCAGTGCTAACCTGTCAGCCCCACCTAAATAAATGTTTGTTAGCCCTTTCTTGGGATGGACCCAGTAATTGCCATTCCATCAAAGGGATCCCAGCACAGCTTCCATTGGCTCACACTCTTCGGTAGTTATGTTCTACCAGAGTCACTAGGAAATAGGGATGTGCTGCGATTCCGACTTTGCATAACTGAGACACAGGCTGACCAACTTCTACAAGAGCAGAAGCAGCTCGTGGCAAAAGCAAGGAATTATATCTGCATTTCTGAAGACTTGACTTGCTTTCCAAGAAGCATATTTTTCTTTTTAAACTCTCCAATTTCTTTTTTTAATGGAAAAATGCCAATATCAAGCTGTAAACAGACTTGGTTTCACAGATTTCCTGTATCTCTCTGGAATCCAATACCAAACTTAGTGTATATATCAATACGTATGAAAAATATGAAGATGAAGTGATAAAATATCCACTCTGATTTAAGTAATTTTAGTCACTTCTGAACGAAAAAAAAAAAAAAAAAGAAAGAAAAAGTGAAACCTTGAGTCAGCTGTTAATGTTACTGAAATGATTCACCTTCCAAGACACTTTTACATCACTAATGGTGCTAAATTCACTGCTCTGAGATCTGACAGGAAAAACTGGAAATGGTGACTTTCTCCTAGCCTCACCATTATCCCAAAAGGTAACACTAGGCTTGATTTTCTTACTTAAGGACTTCTTCACATTGATAACTACGCAGTTTTGTCTATCTAACCAACCTTTCTGCATGTTAAAGCCAGCAGAGGAGACTGTAAAATGTTTTGCTGATGATACTCCATCTCCTCTATATTAAGTCTGGTTTCTACCATCTGATTGTTTTCATGTTGTCTGACAGAGAGACCTAAATGAATATTAACTCTTGCTCATTCATTCAAGATAAGATAGCAGCTGTTTGCCAGCTGAAGCATGTAAAGCATGCAGAGGCAACAACAGCCCTCTCACCATCTCTCAACAAGGTCTTCTACAATCCACTGGTGCTCCTGCAGCACACTGATGTTCCTTTCTGCCAGTACCTGGACCAGAAACTCCAGCCAGGTTTCCCTAACAAAGCTCATAATGACCTTTTTTAAAAAAATAAAAAAAATGAACAAAAAAAACCCCCACAAATACTTAAGTCACCTGGGGACTTTCTCCATCAGCCTGCACCTGGAGCTAGCCTGAGGGCTCATGTACACAGCTCGGGAGTGGATCAAGGCAGTACTAACCTGCATGCTGAAGCATCTGCTCTCTTCCTATTTTATTTTTTTCTGCAGTCAAATGAATGAAAACACTTTTCATGTGTCCTAGTAACCCAGGAACCAGATATCAGAGAGACCCAAGCCTTTGTAACAAGCTGAGATCCACACAGAAACATTTGCTCACTGCTGCTCCAGAAGTACAGGCATTGCCCTGTTTATGGTGCAAAGCTACATCTGGCAGTCATTTCTATCAAAGCACAACTCTCTGTTCAGCAGCCCAGCAAAACACTGAAACTGATGATCTCCAGGGAAAGATCCACTTACTCGGATTAACTCATCCGATTTACTAATTTTTTTTCTTCTCCCCCCCCCCCAAAAAAAAACCAACTTAGTTGCATGCTTTTCTGATTAAATGCTTTGTTACTACAGCAATTAGATATCAAATGGAAAATAGTAAGCAAATATAATGGCAACAGTCAAATATGTTACAAGTATTAATGATAATTTCCACAAAATAAAACAACGTGCTATTTAGCTACCTTAATTTCTGACACATAGCTCAACCTAAAGTTCTCATGAAAGTTCAGAACACATTTATCAAACTAGATATCACAAACCCTTTCTCTTTAATAGAGAAACATGATTAAGGGATAAACACATGATTCATGAGATTTGAGGTTTTCAGGTCTGACAGATTTAGCTTTTAAGGCAAAGAGACCTGATTTCAGCTGATATAGGTTAGAGTCAATTCCTCGATTGGAGTGGGCTTTTGATTGAGTCACCCTCTTCTGCACCAGAAGAAAATAAGACTTTCAGTTTCTCAAGAGAATGATGTGACTTGACAGATATGGTCATGTAATACCTGAATACTGGTACTTTTGTCAAAAGGAACACCTTGAAGACCAAAGATCTACTGGACTATACACAGGGTTCAGGGTAAAAAGCATATAAGGAAAGAAATCTTAGTTTCCTACAGTCCAGAAAACAGGAAGCTAAAGCACAGAGGTTTTACTGGGGGATCAGCTCTCTTCGTAAGTTCTTAACCTTGGGACCTCAACCACATGCTCTGAACTCAGTTGCTTACATTATTAGGTGCCTTTCTGCAGATTCTGTGCACAAATATATCCTCAAGAAAAATCTAGTTATTTTTATTGATCATTCATAATATTGATCTTTAATTATTTTACATTTCATTGTAATAGAGGATCACTAGAGCCCAATAGTGACAGAAATACCTACTTACATCAGAAGTGACCATTCTGATATAATTTGGCCCATTTACAAGTAGCCCCCTTACAACGTTATTCTGAAAAGCAAGCTGACCACACTTCCTTGCAAAAAATCACAGTCATGTGAAGTTAGAGGTGTGATAGGTTAAACTGTGATATTTTCGTTCTGTGTGCTCTACAACAAATATTAAGAATCCTTTCAAAGCAGAAAATAAGTTTGGGGATATTGTATCTTTTCAGATGTCTATGGGGAATACATCTATGATAAATCTAACTGGATTTTACCACAGGTCCTCATAGCAAGCCTGAAACCACTTCACCTGTAATAAAAAAAGTACACTTGACAAAGACAGCTTAACTATGAGCATATTGGCCAGTATAACATCTGAAATCTAAATGTGTCATTGTAGATTGAGTCATTTTATATCTCCACTTAGGTATGAAAAACCAGCACACACAAACACACAACTGTGGGAACTGAAAGGGAGGCGGTAGGCATGGAGAAGAAACAACATACTGGGAATAAGCCACAATGATTCAGACACAGAACCTGACCTCTCCATCTCTCACTGGCATCAGAAAAAAAATTAAAAAAATAGATTGGATCAGCTTAAGAGGAGAACTTTTTCATCTTTAGGCATCTGAAGATATTTGAAAAATGCTTTCTGTCATCTGGAAGCATTACAAAAACACATGTAGAAAACCAATCAGAGAATAGCAGCAGACACACAGAATCTCAGAATTGCCTTGGTTGGAAGAAGAATGTATGGCTTTGACACAGACTTTCTGAACAACATTTGAAAAGTCCCTAACCTTGCTCAGTCTCAATTTACCCATTCATGAAGCGGGGCCAGTGACATCTAGCTGTGTAACAGGAGTGGCTTACTTGATATTCATTAAAGACTCCAAGATCTCAACACCTTCCCTTCAAGCCCTCTTCATACTGGAAAAGATGACCAAAAAAAGAGTCATCAAGCAGATATTGCTGCAGCTCCAAAGTAAAAGTGTACTTCTTAGGATGGCATAAGCTCTACAGGACATCAGTACAAAGACACAGATGAAGAAGCCCCTTTCCATTCCCTCCACCCCACTCCTTTTCAGGGCACATTAAGTTTTCTTGAAATAATTCCACAAGGCATTTTCCCTATTCACTAGACCAACATGGTTCAGTAGACAAATGGAGTTTGTCATTTCTGCAGGATTCTCATTTATATCCTTTGGAAAAAAAATGTTCTAGTCATCCTTGGTGGAAGTTCTTTCCTCTACCTTTTTGACTTTCAGCCTACAGGATGAACTATTAGATTCCCAAGAATGAAGATTAAATCCCTTTTAAGTCCCCGGGAATTCAAAGTGAGGGCTGGTTCACATACATGTAGACCCTTTAGCACTGTGAGCACCTTACAATGACAACTAAATTTGCCTCAATCAAGAAATATCAAATTCTAAAAATAGCCCTTAGCAGCTCATCTGTGTGCAGGATCTGCATACTAGAATGTAGGAAAATCATTAAGCAATAAAACTGAAAACAGCATTGTCTGAAGTGGCTGGTCCTCAACCAGAGAGCATCCTTCCTCTCAGTGCCCTGTCTTTCTATGATTATTTTGCACTTTTACTCATCCTGCTCTCTAGCTGTCCTGGTGAGAGGATTATGCATTCCGTAGTCAGCTTTTTTTTCTTTATTTGTCAGGACATTTGATGCTGGGCAGTTGAAGACTCCCTTACACCAGGATCAGGCACACTCAAAGGTAGCCTGGAAGAGTACCTACTTCCTCAGAGGTCCCCTGGGATTTTCACCTGGAGCATTACACACCTGAGTTTGAATAATGCCTTCCAATTTGATCGAGTAACTCCTGGTTTTTTTTAAAAAAAAATGAACCATAAGAACAAACTATATAAGTTACTTTCACTTTTTGTTCTGATGGACTTCCACAATTCTTCCCATGATCTGCTCACCACTTGGGCACAAAGGTTGGAAAGCCTGAAGAAATCTACACACATTTAGAGATCTCAGTGTAGCTTTTGAGGGTCACCACTGAATAATCCATCAGCCTCATTTTCCACTCATTTATGTTGGGATAAAGCAAGGTAGCCCCGGTATATTCATATAGTGCCAGGGTTGGCTGTCAAGTATTGTCACCTAATTGTTTTTTCTGGTAGAAGTAAAGGTGTTCACTCAGCAAGAAATCACTGGAGCAAAGGAATAGTCTTACTCTACTGAGTCAGATGGAGATCAAATATAAAGCAGCATAGTTCAGTTAGTTTAGTCCAGATGTTATAGTAAAATATATTTATATCACTTTTTTTTTTTAATAACCACAAGCAGTCTGGACCTCTGTTCTGCCACTCAGGTTTGGTTCCCCATTATATTCATAGAATATTCCTAGAATCAGCATAAGATCTGCTCAAACATCACTGGAGTTCTTAGAAAACTGCTGTCACCAGTGCACCCAAGCAGCACATGCATTTTTCATGTTATGCAGAAACACATGCCCTGGTAGAAGAGACCAACATCCAGCCTAAAGTGTTAAAAAGAATCGGGGAACAACATCTGAGCAGATGAAAACATACCAATTTTTCTTTCTCTCTTTCAACCTTCCTTACCCAAAGACACATATTCCAGATATATACGTAATGCAGAGCAGTTAATACAGACTGTGAGAGATTGACATGGCACTTATCTAAACAGATACTGAGATTCTAGGATACCTATTGCACTCTAGCTGATAGCAGCTTCAGAAGCTCCGAGTCAAAACTGACTTCACAAAACCACAACAGCACATTTCACCTTTGCCAAGAGACATTGTGTGAGCTAGTTTATAGTACTGTGCCAAGGGCACATCATCCAGACTTTTCTATTTCAGCTGAAAGAAAATCCACTATCTGATAAGCTAACATGATGAATGTTCCAAGGACTGCACAAATAAGAAGAAAACTCAAGAGTTTGAAATAAACTTCCCTGGTTTTTAAATTTCCTGAGTTAAAATACATTTTGCAAGTCTTATTAATCTGTGTATACATACACATTAACCTGCCTATTATGAATTCCCTGAAAATACTGACTATTCTGACTGAAGTAGAACTCTTATGTCCTATGTTAAATGCCAGCAAGAAAAAATTGCCATCTCTGTTAAGAAACAAAAAAACCCAATACTGTACAAACTTATTTGTAAGGCATGATCTTAAAAAATCCTATTACAAAAACAGCTTTTCAAACATTCACTAACTGTCATTAAAAAGTATTATGACTTCAGAAACCATACAAAATGGGAACGAGACCTTGTACCATGTATCCATTTATCCTCATTTTTCCAGCAATAAAAGAACATAACTCTATTGTCATAAATACTGTATAGATATATTGACACTACAAAGCACACAACTCAGGAGTCCTGTTTGCTTTGTTTACAGAAGGAGAATAAAGCCGACTATCACTCACTCATCCGAAGAGCAATGAAGAATATAAACTGAGGTAATTTATTTTTTAATTCAAACTTTGGATACAGAACTATTTCAAGATCTCCTGAGCACCCTCCCCTCTGCCTTCCTTTGGAGGACTAAACAAAGCACGTACAATTCAAGCATCATTATTTCTACAGTCGCATTCATCTGACAAAGGAAAAAGTCTCTGTGAAAAAATAGACAAGTTGCTGGTTGGTAAAGCCTAAGCAATATGTTAAACAGATCGAGAAATGCGTCAAGTTGAATTCTAATCTCCCTTTCATGCATTTCAGACAATGTTTTAAAATCAAGTTTAGTTTCTCTATGTCATAGCTTTCTTGAACCTTAGCAATTACAGCACCTCTAAAAGCAATGAAGGGTGAACCACAAAAATATCAGTAGCTTCATCTTTGTTCAGACAAGCATTAAAATTGGACATTTCTAGTCAGAAATTCTTAATTCCTAGAGAATTTCTCGTTTGCTAGAAGTACTGTGATACATAGCCTTTCTGTCAGCATTTGAAGTATTTTATGCTTTCTTACTAAATTGAGAGGTGGATGATGCTTTTTACCCAAAATTAGCACGAGTGATTAAACTAAGGTTTTAGAAATTAAAATGAAAAAATGAATGTGACCTTTTGCTTGTTACAACAAAAAAGACACCCCATTGTGCTTCCATTTATTTGAACCAGCTCACCAAGGCCTACTTGAAACTGAGATACATCACATTCCTTCGTAGGTCTGAACTGACAATAAAAATCAAGCACAGACTATTAGAACTGACACTGTCTCTAAGACTTTCACATAAGAAGAAAAAATAATAAACCACCATAGAGTGAAAGATTTCTGTTCACAGTGAAATATGACATTCTAAGATCAAATGCCACCCAGCCTCAAAACACGCTTAGTGATCATCTCAGTCCCTTCCATTTCCCTCTTTTTCTAGAGCTCACTAGTGACAACTAAAGAGCTTAAATAGAGACTGTAATTTTTTCTTACTTTTTCAATTTTGTAATCAGTCTTAACAACATAAAAAGGCTGTATGCAAATTGCTATCTGTCTAAATTCATACTGATTGATATCTATTTTGCACTATTTCAAGAACTTAATGCAATTCAGAAAAAAAAATGATTCGTGATTGTGACCTGGTGGTCACTCAGAGAAAACCTGAACCTTGTGCTTACAAACAAGAAATTAATTTTGCCTAAAGTGGACCAAATCCTGACTTCCATCAACGTGGTCAGGATTTTCCTTCCTTCAGGACAGTGGTACCCTCTTCATCTGAAGACTGTTCTTTAAGGCCCCTTACAACCCAAGCCACTGTATGATGACTGCTATTCATATCCATCCCAGGTGACCACAAAAAAAAAGAAAAACCACCCAAAAAACCCCATTCTTGCATCTTTTAGCAAAGTAAAAAGAAATCACTAAATGGAAAACACAAAGGCTTTTATTCTTCTTCAAAGATGCAGACAGACTTTCATGACTGTAAAGGCAAATTCTGCTCTCCATCACCCCTTACTCAGTTGTCCTTTGGCAGGCTGAGTGGATAAGCTTATCTGAGAGGAAGAATCCATTCCTCTCTTTAGCTGATTTCCTGAAGGGCAGTACCAAGACGAGAAATACTATGTGATGAAAGATTGTATACTACTTTGAAGTGATTTGGTTTGAGCTTTATGAGCCATAATATGTTATGGTTGATTTTCTGACCACTGTGTGCTCAATAAATTACAGAAAATTAGCAGAGCACTAGAACAACCAGAACAGCAAGAGAAGAGTCTTTTCTGTGTTAACCATCAGCAGGTACCAAAACTCAACTCATGAACTTCCATTAAAAACAACACAAGTGAAGAAAACTTGAAGAAATTACTTGCTTTATTTCATTAACTAAGCTACAAGATAAAACAAAACCACAAGTCACATGTTTTCAACCCCAAATGAAGTACTTTGATGTATAAGGAGTTAAGCATATCCTCTCTTGCATGTCAAAAATACACCACAGGTTATCCTGGCATCTTGTTCACAATCTAATTAGCATACATCTGGAACCTGCTTAGCATTACAGTATCCCCAACATAGCAATTCATATTTGACATAGTTTGATACGTGATGTAGAAAAGTTTCTGCCATTTTGAATCCTGTCAGGGTCCCCTGTTATTGTCCAAATCCAATACTTTAAGTTAATAGAAGGAATTATCTTTTCTATGTTGAATCAGATAGTTAGCAACTTGTCTGCTGAAGTACCCTTAAATTTTACAGGGAAAAGAGAAACCAAACAAAAAAAAACTCAACAAAACCAAACCCAATTCTAAATGCTGCACTCTCAAGCAATGAAAGGTTTTGTTCAAAATACCACTTGTCACAAAAATATATATGATCAGAAAGAAAATGCTTTCTGAATTAGCAAACAGCATTATATTAGCTTGATAATGATCACATGCCAGCTTTGTCACACATTCTAAAAACACTCAATTCAACACTTCACTGCTGGAACTTCTGCCAAATTTGTCATGCCATTGAACAATCATTTATCTAAAGTCACAAACCTGAAAGTTCTTCTGAGCAATACAGTTTTACTGATTAACAGCATTAATAGTATTAGTCACACCAGTCAACAGTGTTGACATATAACACTAACAGCAAGAAACAAAACCCAGTAAACTCAAAGACAGAGAATTCAGGAATATAGTGTGGAGGCTTAGAAGTTAAGCATATCACCCCTCAAAACACATTTAAATGTTTGGGTAATTCCCAAAAAAAAACCAAAACAGAAGCAACTGAAAAAAACCCAAAACACCTCAACTCCAAACATCAGGGATCCAACTGAATAGAAAGGGAAGAGTTCAGCTGTTGCACATCTACACTCTCTTACAAGGTCTCCATCACCACTAAGAACCCAGGCTCATGTTTGTTTGGGTTTGTGAAATTTTTTGGTTTGTTTTGTTGGTTTTTTTCCATCACAGGAGCTCTGTTCCCATGGATACAAAGAAGTTCTGAATAATCTTGGGTCATTAAGGACTCTTTGTGCAGATGATGACATTTGGAGAAGAAGGAAGGCTGACAAAGTTTTTAACGGGAAAGTGACTCTGCTAAAGGAAGATCTCTGTATGGAGAACATAAAGCAAACTATCAAAATAAGGGAGTCATACATCACAGTACCAATGAGCTCATCAGCAACATTTTCTCACAAATTATTTCAGGACAGGTTTAATGTCCCACAGAGCAAGACTTATTACCAGATAGTAAATCTCAAGCTTCACAAAAAAATCTGAAGGCAGAATTGTTTTTATGAGGTTGAGATTGTTCATTTTTGGGAATTTGGTTGTGATTGGGTTTGTTTTTTTTGGGGCAGGGGACGGGGAAAGAAGGCAACCATGTCCTCATATCCTGTCCCTCCCCAGTGCTTTTTAACAGTCAATGAATTTAATTTTGGAAATCTTAACAGTCTGTATTGAGTCTCAAGCAGATAAAAACCGAGGGTATGAATGTCAAGGTTTTTAACTTGTTACTAATTTCTGAAAAACAAAGTAATCCATAGAGGCATTGAATATCAGCATTACCATTTAGAACAAACTGAAGGAATTTGACAGTTTCCTACATCAAAGGCTTCAGAAGATGACAGGGCATATTACCCTCACCTTAACTGTTAGGAATCTTATTGGTAACTTCAAGACCATAGAAACTAACCACTTGGCACACTACTGCTGGAAATGCAAACAAGCAACATCATCCTTCCTGTTACTCTACACCTTTGTCTGAAGAGAAAATGAAAAGTGAACTTGAAATCAAAGATGACTGGATAACAAAACATGGATAACAAAGCTACTGTGCGTGCTAACTCATCCCTAGATGCAGCTTACATCATCACAGCAAATAACATTGTTGCTAGAGATTTCATGGGAAATTATATAGCTATCCACCAACAGAAGAAAACAAGACAATCAAGACTCCAAGCCGGTTTTAAAAACTTCCAAATTCTCAAAGAAAGAACAAACAAAAAAAACCACCAAAACAACCTTTCCTGATATTGAACATGTCAGACTTCAATTAGTTTTATCACACCAAACAATTGTTAAACTACAACACTGTTTAGGGTTTGTTGTTTTTTTCCTTCAAAGAGCAATTAAAAAAATATCTGCTATATCCAGATGAGCATCATTGCAGGCAAAACATGTAACAAGTCCACAAACTCTATTGCAGATCAAGCCATGCTTATTTTTAGATAACATACCACACAATATCAGAATACAAACCTCACTGTATGCAATTGAGAGAAAACAGAAACTAAAAAGGAGAAAAATAACATTTTTACCATATTTAAAACAGCTACCAATTAATATTTTTTTTTAATATTTTGCATATAGGTTTATATATTAAAGAAATTCAAGAATTGCTAGAAGTTACCTGTATCTTTCCTGCACTCCTCTGATGATGCTCTGACGATCTGGAAGAGCGGGAAACTCAGCCCTCATGAAGTAGCGCAGTAACTTGTACATAGGCCAGCTCTTCAACAAGTATAAATTTATTGAAGCTGGGATTGCAAGGTCCTGATGGGGCTGTACCAGGAGAACCACACCACAGCGTCTACAGGAAACTGCAGCATGGTGGGAAATCACTCCTTCCTCGTTTAGCTGGAAAAAAAACAAAACAAAACCAAGCTGCATGTTTCTCCCATCACCTGGAAGGCGGCCGTAGTCAGCACTATCAGCCTGACTGGCTGAGGCATCATCACAGATTCTGCCCTTAATAACATACACCTGCAGGGGGAAGGAGAGCCGGGAGCAAAGGAGATCTGATGCAGCTGTGATCAGCTCCTCAGATGGTGGTTCCATGCTGCAATTATCTCTGGGTTAGTGTTTCATCATAAATGCCACATAATTCAAACTCTTGAAACTGGCAAAGATCACACAGCAATTTTTTTTTTCCCAAGGCCTTATACTCCAATAGATCTTTATCCCAGGATCAGCAAATATCTCTAACATGCTGAATCAGCTCTCATCTGCAGCATAAAGCCCAAAAGCTGTCACAAACACCTCACTGCTCACTGTGCAGGCTTCAAACCAGCAAAAGACTGAGCTTACAGGAGAAGAAATGTGCACTGCAAGATGAGTCAGCAGCAGTCACTAGCAATGAATATGGAAACATAATCCCAATTTCCTTCTATGATGTGACCAGATGTAACCATCAAACCCTGATCAGTTGGGAAACAAAGGTTATACTATGGTAGATGCTCCTTAGAGTAGTAACAACTTCTCTTCCCCGCTGCAAAATAAGTCCAGTTTCCAAACCCATCCTAAGATGACCCTGTAGTGCTGCAGTAAAGCAATGGTGTCTAAAACACAGTTAAACAGCTTTTTAACCTTTCATTGCTTGTTTTTGTCCAAGTCCTTGTCAATTAAGCACAGGTATTGAGGGCTGGAAAAAAAGATTTAATGAAACATGGTCAATCACTTTCCTCTTTCTTTGAGTATGTTCAATACACAAAATGTGGAAGATCACTCTTTGAAATTAACCTATTCCCTTGCAATCAAATGTTAGGTTACATTTAACAAATGACCCTTTTCTCCTAAGAGAGTAATCAATATTCAGTTTTCTTGCCAGCCCTCTGCAACTGCTGCCAGAAAACCATTTTATATAAAACTGAAGATACAGACATTTACTTAGAAATCCCCAATTCATACACTTTATTTGTCCCTCGCCACTGTTGTGGCTCTTTCCCCTGTGCCAGCCCGACTGCTCACCTAAGTCAAAGTAAACATTTCCAGACTTTTCTGAGGCAAAACGTGGAGCACACGCTGGTGGCTCCGCGCTCCCCTCACCCTCAGGGCCGGGGGATCCAGGCTCTGCGGAACCTCTCCTGCCCCATCCTTAAACAAACAGCTTGGCTCTGCGTGGGCAGGGGAGCGTTTGGTCACAGCCCGGGGCCGCCACTTCAGCTCGGGGTTCAGGGCAGGATCCTGCCCCAAAACCCCAAAGCCCACAGCGCGGCCTGCTATTGGCCGGGGCCTGACAGACACCCGCCAGTGCCCCCCGAGCGCTGCCCCTCAGGACACAGGCCCTGCGGCGGGCTCACCGTGGGTCCCCTCCACGTAGGCCGAGGCCCCGCACACTGAGGCAGACGGTGCCCACCAGCTGGTGGGTGCTCCATTTTGTGATGCTCCTCGCATCCTTATGCTCGTCCTCTGTCAATGTGACTCCAGCAGCCTCCGAGTCTGCCCCACTACAAAACACCAGAGAATAACAAACCTCGAGCAGCCCCCCCAGCCATTACAAAAATTGTCGCTTTCTCTCCGGGAGCGTTATGCAGTGTGGCATGCACAGCCCAAACGCCGGTGTGCCAGGGCCCTACCTGGGAACACCAGGTAGTGGTGTTCATCCTGGTTACTCACTGGATTTATCTTCTGTAAGGTCAGCCAGGCTGAACAGTGTGCTCGGCGTGCTGAGATTTATCAAGTTAGCTATTGTCGCTGGACACTTTCCATCCCCTCCATTAAGTCCATTTACAGGAGTGCATTAACATATTTCCAGGCATGCTGAGCACAAGCATCCAGCTCCTTTGCTGATTTCCATCCAATGTTTTTATACAGTTTGCCTATAAACCCCAGTTGGAAAGGCCTGTCTGTTTTTATTAAAATTCACATGTATCTCAATGGAAATGACTGCACAACCAGCACACCTCTTACAGCAAAACACAGAGCATGGAGAAGGTTGTTTTTTTCTCCTGCCATTTATAACTTGTTGCAATAAGGTTGTGTTTAGATGCTAGCCAACTGAACATCACGTTTGGAAAGTTTTAGTTTTTGAGGTTGCTCCAGGCTGCTTAACCCACAACAAAAATACAAATAAACATCTAGTAGTTTACTATAGCACAAGCACATGTTTTGCCATCACTGGTGTATCTTTGACTACTGGAAGTGAAATTGCCATGAAAAGGGTGAATAGTATTAACATGCAATTTCTGTTTACAAAATAATCGCAACAATAACAAGCAATGAAGTCAGTGCTTTTTTCTTTAAAGCACATACTGTTTATAGAGAAGCACAACAGATATGATCAATCAGTGAAAGCTATTAAAAAGTAACAGTAAACAAGTATTCTGGTTTGTGAGAAAGGCAGGAATTAGTGGAATACATACCTGGGTACAAGACTCAAACAATTCTGCCCATACAAAAATAAGAAACCACCTGCATGTGCTGTATGTGCTTTATGAATGACAAAGATACAGCTATTAGCGTGGTTTACAGGCTATGCACCACACTATTCTTTATCAAAAAATGCTAATGTAGTGTCTCAGCTAGTCCGCAGATGCTTTATTGTATCATGACCATTTAGATTCCACTTTTCTCATGCCACAGTCAGATATTGTGAAAAATCAAGTTCCATTTACAGCATCCATTGTTATATCACAAAGTAGCACTTCATGCTACTACTGATGTGTTACAGACTATTAACAGTAATTTCGTTCTAAATGCCAGTGCATGCCAAGTGTTCTGGATATGAATACTAACAGGATGAAGTTATGCAGGTGTAGAAATTTTAAAAAAAAAAAAAAAAAAGGAAAAAAACCCCACCACACACACCACAGCCCACACAGGAAATAACTGCCAGCTCTTCAAGAGAGCACACAGAGGCAGGACTTGTCTCTGCATTTTAGCTGTATAAAGTTAGTTATTCCCCCCACTCACCAGTGAAAATGCATCCCCCTTCAGGGATGTCTGAAGATAGATGCTAACAACCCAGAGGTATTTAGGCCTCTGCACTGATATACAGAGAAATTAAATAATAATTTATGGTAGTTGTTTATCTTACAGATGGAGAAGAACTGTATGGCATATTAGTGATCCCCACAGCTAGACACGGCACTTTAGAGGCTGAGACCACCCTACAACCAGTACGATGAGGTCTGCAGTATGATCAGATCTCTGCCTACCAAACTGTGAATTTTCTCATTCCTGGGACAGCTTCTTCTGTCTGTGTTTAACTGCTGCCTCTCATCTTCCGCTTAGCTTGTTGTAACTCTTCGTTAAAAATGCTTTTTGTACCCTGTTGACATCCTAGCTAAATGAGTTCATTATCCACATGTGTAAGCACATGATAATAATTAATGAACAAAAAAAAATGCAAAATCAAGTAAGTAGACTACTGGAGCTCTCTGGAGGATGAGTGGTCCCATTAAACATCTATTTTTTTTAATAAGCAGCCAACTGACTAAATACAAAGGAAGAAAGAAGTTCAGACTCTGATGAATGCTTAACTAACAACCAAATCTACTCTTCTCAGTTATTTCCTGTATGCTTGAAACTTAGATGGGCTGAGAATTGCTCTGGCTAATGTAGGCCAGTCCCAAGAATTGGACAAGAAACTGTTTCTCTTTATAAATACGTAGTAAACCTAATTAATTGATCCAGCTGGATAATAACGAACTGATAATGCCAAAAAAGACTGTCCCTTTACCACATCCTTCCCTGTTCCCTCTCCCTAGTTCTTTTTCTGTAAGAGCTGCCTCAAAGTGGGGTTTCAGACAGGCAAGGTTTACACAGTGAATCTGGAGAAGATTAAATATTTGGCCTATGTATCCCCTTTTGTACTAGAGATAAAAAAGTGAACGGTTATTTTTATTAAGCTGGGAATGCCTTTTGAGAGACTTTGGCAGCACTGAAAGGGTTACTGTACATTGAAATAGTTCTTCACCTTTTTGTTCAATGTGAAAGGCAGAAAAATGATGCAAATATGAAGCAACATGTCAGTTCTGCTAAATAAAAATGTGAACAGTAAAACTAAATCACATACATTGAAGTGTTATTTTGGTTTTATGGAAATGTAATCTGTGTTATGACATTTGCATTTCATATAACTGCTATGGATAACTAATCTTCCAATGCACTGCATACCATTTTGTCACCAAAAAAAGTAATACTGTATCATCTGTTTCCACCTGTATGCTAGAATGTTCCATGACAAATGTATCAACATCAATTGTATAAATTCACTCAAGAGCCAATGAAAAGTTTGGATACATTTAATAGAAAGATTTCTTTTTCCCTTAAATGCTACACAGCTATTAGAAGATATCATAGCTTGGTAGGAAAGAAAAAATTACAACTTCAAACAACACAATATATGGATGTTTGTATGCATTCTAAGGCTTCTGAATTTTGAGTGAAAATTAAATGCATCAATATAGTCTGCCAATATAGAACCTTAACCGGAACCTTATGAAATTGCATGTTTTTTATTCCTATACCTAAAATTCATAGTTTTCAGCTCTAAGATAGTTTGCATTATGGTACATATTACAAAAAAGTGATACTTAAATACAAGTGAAAATATAAGTCCAGTTGGAATTCATTATCTTAACACTTTTCCTCTGTGTCCCTTGCTTTTTTTTTTTTTATGTTTTCCTTTTGCTTACCTAAGCCATTACCCAACATCCCCAAAGTTTCAGTTCTGCCTTTGGTGGAAGTTTTAACAAAGGGGTCGTACATGCTTTAGTCCAGATTAAGCCCTGATTTCACAACACTAGTACAAACAAAAAGCCCCCAACTCACCTATTTTGGAAACCAGTCAATGCCAAGGGGACTCCAGAGGAATACAGAGTGCAAGAGTAAGCCTTGGGATTTATCTTCCAGCCCTTGAAATCACTTAGGTACAAGGAGTAGTAATTCATTGATTTAGCAAGACTTTTCATTGACTTTCAAATAGACTTGGACTCTAGTTATTAAGGGACATTTCAAAAAGGTGAATCTATGCCTAAAATACAGAATGGCCTAACAGTGAAAACTGCATAACTTGCTGAAAATATAAGTAGCAAATATATGGTCATTTGATTATTTCTTAGCATAATTAAAGTCAGCTTTAAATGTGTTTGTTTCTTTTCTTGGGAAACTTGTGTTTTCCTATCTGTTGCAAAAGCCAATGCAGAAAAGATGTCTGTTCACTCGAATGTAGCTTTCTGCAGTGACATAGTGATATTTGGGATTCTTTTGTGTGCTAGGTTAGGAGTAGCAGCTTTTTAAGCTCAGATGTGTAAATGTCCCCATTTACACCCTAGCTCTGCAAAAATAGGTTTTCATGCATATTGCAGTCAATATACACACACAAAAGAGAAAAGTGAAATAAAAAAAAAAAATATATAATTCTCATATTAGAAAACTGAGTACTTACCTAGTGATAGCAGCTGGAATGAAAATGGCTGAAAGCAATAAAAATCCATTTTACCATTTAGTACAGTTTGTCAGACTAGAGAAATGGGATTGAATTTCAAAGCCACAGGCAAGCTGGCAGAAATCTGTGGTTATGCAGTTGATAGGGGTTTGGGGTTTTTTTCAGGTTTTCTTTTTCTTTTTTTTTTTTCTTCTTTTTTTTTTCTTATTTACAACTCTTTTGATAAGCCTTCAGCAAGTTACATAGGTTGTTCTAGTTGTATCTCCTTTGACTGGATTAGAATACTTGATGACAGTTTGGATAAGTTTGAGGCAGATGGTTCTTGACATTTTTCATGCCATCAGTTACAAACCATGCAAGGAAACTCTTTCATCCTTTGTTTATCCTTCACTTAGAAGCCACTATAGTAGATCGTTAAACTTTCATTTTTCACAGTGCTGATTAAGGCGTACTACAAGGCAGATGTTATGCAGCACCATTTTTAACAATTTACATTTAGCACCAAAGCTGGCTTTGTACTTGTTCCAGTGGATCAATTCACATTTCAAAAACTTCAAGGTCAACCTCTAAGCATTGCTATTCTGTCGAACAACTAAATGTTTCATAAAGTTTTCCCTATGACTGTAGCATTTGAAAATATGTGCTGGCCACTCTGTTTACATGTTTCTATCTGCCAAAATGAATACAAGAACTTATTGTTCATCTCTGCCACAATTAAATGACAGATACAGTTCTATAAAATCCAAAGACTCAAACTAAATTGAACAAGAGATTACTATTTCAACACACAGTATGCCAAAAAAATTCCTCGTTTATTTTCAGTATCAGTATTTCAAAATAACAAATAATTACTATTCAAATAGCAGTTGGTCTTAATTTACATCAGGTCAGGCAATAACATTTCATGGATAAAAATGTTTACTGTTTTACTTCACATCTTTATATGCATTCTTTATTTTATGATTATGTAAATTATATACTTCTTAGCACAAATTCTAATAATAGCTATATGTAAGCAAAAATGGGTAAAGGCACCTTTAAAGAAAAGCAGAATAATGACAACAATGACAAAACACAATAATCTAGAAGTAATTCACAGCAACTTCCTTTTTAGAGGAGTTCATGTTCTATAGAAATCTTGGAGTATTTACAAATATTTGAGCTCATCTGGTGATATAAATCACCGTTTTTTTCTGAAAATTATGAAATTATCTGTCCGTTTTAAGTGGAGTTTATCTCTAGCCAATCATAGCAGTGGGGTGGAAGGTTTTGTGCTAATGAGAGTTTCACCAATGGACAGTAAAATGAAAAGGAACTTTTGGTAACTGAAGACTTCTTTTAATTCAGACTCTTCCAATAATCAACATAAAATGGAAAAAAAAAAGAGTATATATAATATTTAAAAGCATATTTTCTTGAACTGGATGACAGCCAACCAACATAAACTTTCAAGATTTTTGGCGGGGGGGGGGATTTTCTATACTTTTATGTCTGTCTATTATTTTTTTTTTAATTAAGCTGTAGCAGTATGTCTTATTAATTATTATTGTAGTGAAGTTCTGCAGCAAAGATTAGCAGATTGAATTATAATTTCATCCTCTAATACATCCTGATCCTCATCACACCCTTTTCTTATGCTCAATTTATTCTGTTTTTTTTACCCTGAATCTGTGCCATAAGGACTTTTCCATCCTAGTCCTAACTCCCTCAAGACTTCCCATCTGTTACTACTACTTCACCCTTTACATCCAAAACTATTTCATAACTGTATCTCTGCCCATTATTCTATTAAATTAATGTTCTAACTGTTTTCAAATTAAAAATGGGTTTCATCTGAGTAGTTAACTTGAGTAATGACCAGAAGTCAATGAAATCTTGTTCTTGGATAAACATCTATGCCATGGAAAAAATAATAGAAACAAATCTATAATGAAAAATATTTTCTGCTCTGATCCTATGAAATCTTAATTTCAGTAGCACCTAGGAATGCCTTCATTGTGTTTGATGAATTACAGACACTATAACTGTCAGTCATGCTAATGAAACATGGCCACAACTCTGCTGCAGAAACCATCCTGGAAATCTTATAAAGAAAAGGCTACTGAATCTCAAAAAAGGTGTGAAACAATGCTGACTTGAGTTATGTACCTGTCTTAGATTTGATACTGTTCCCACCTAAAACCATACACCAATCTATATTTACAAAACCTTGAGCAAATAAGACTCAGAATAATGATGGCTGTGTCGTTCAGGAATGTGTAATGGCCTTGCAAAAGCACTGCCACAGACATTGTCTTCCTTTTCAATAGCTGTATCAGCAAAAATAAATATAGAAGATGGATGCAAGTGGGAAAGGGTGGATTTCATCTTATATTTTTGTTATATTATTATCCTGTCTTACAACAGTATTTATCATCCTACAGTTTGATTTCCATAATATATGTTTGCCTTTTATCTTCTTAGAAGAAAAGCATATCAGTCCTCCAAGGATAATGGAGAAGCGATGTTACTTAATTATTCCGAACTATCTTGCGCTTTGGTACACAGAAGATAACAGTCAACATACTGCTACAAGTTTGCTGATATGCAAGCTGTGGTCAAGATAAAATATTTAACAGCAGAAAAATACGCTTTATAGTGCAGCTGCTAAAATGGGATTTTAAATAAGGAAAACCAATTCTGTTTGCTCTCAGTTTTGAAAATACATACAAAGCTAACTACATTCATCCATAAATTAACTTGATAACAATTGAAGATAGGTGGATAATGGAACTTGACCATTTAACATACACACATCAAGCAGGTACAGGAAAGGGAGAAAGTGCATGCAGGGAAGTGTGAGCAGCAATGCTATCAACACATATAAAAAAGAACTGATGATATCCTGGAAAACTGTGAAAGTAAAGCTTAAAGAGACTGCACTATCATAGTGCCCCAAGGTTCATTTCCAGACTCAGTATAGGTTCCTGTGTAGAGTTACATATATTTGAATGTTTAGGAATAGAAAAAGAAGTGGGGAGGGGGGGAAGGAGGGGAAGGAGGAAGGTACAAACAAAAAAACCCAACCAAACAAACTAAAATAAAATAATAACATGAGCCAGATCCTTGTAGACTGGTGTCACTCCATGGAAATAAATGCAGCAGTGCCAGCTTGTGCCAAGTGAGGTTCTGACACTGCATGGAAAAATCCCGACACACCTGCAGTTCTGTGAGGGTGAATAATTTATGAATACATGAAATGTTCTGAATAACATATTTCTGAATATTTTTCCATTATTCGCTCTATCCTAATTCTTCCACAGACCGTGTTCTTTAAACCCATTTATTACAAGCTTGCAGTAGAATTGTGACAATGACAATTATTTGGCCAATCCCCATCCATTTCAGTTTCTTTGCCTACTGCAGTTTTCTTGGGAGGTGAAGAGAGGTGACTGTTTTAGTGTATTCTTCTGACAGTTCTTAGAAAGTGATAGAAAAAGGACAGACAGGTAATCCTTCCTGATTAAGAGGACAGATACAGTCTCTGATGGCTTCTCTAATTGCTTTGGCTTGCACTATAAGTGTTATTTCAGTCTTTTTTCAAATCTACATTCCATTTTAGACCAAGCATCCATTAAATGTTAGATAAGTTTCTCAACTCTACTGAGAAGTCAGATAATGTGAAGGTAAAAGGCTAGGTATAACATGTCTCTAACTGAGCACCTCACTAAAATCCTTTTCTTAGGATGCCAAATGCAAGCCTAGAGATCAATAACCAAAAAAACAGTACCCAGCAGTACTCCAAAATTGATGGTTTTTAGAGGGAAGGTCTACCTGCTGAAGTAGCTCACTTGCTATCTGCCAGTGGGAGTATCACACTTCCAGGCTGGCCTTCATCACATAAGAAGTTCACACCCCAAGTTCATAGCTCATCAGCTACAGAATTTCTCAGCACTGGCTGGAATTCTGCAAAGCCTGGGCATTCATCCCCTCCAAGTACAACTCCTCTACAAGAATACTGCTCTAAAAAACATCCAAGAAACTCACCCCAGAACAGAAATAGCTTATTGCATTTCCAGATGCACAGAGATAAAACACAATGTGGTTCCAGACAGGAATGCATATATGCAAAACTCTACTGCAGCAAAAACATTCTGGTAGCAGCATTTTCCTACAGTTCCTACACGTCTTTGTGGATGTCTGTAACAGAGATAAAACATGATGTAAAGCTTCTTGAGACAGCATCCAAACTGATGCCTCCTGTAGTGGATTTACTATCTCTAGCCCAAACCTGAGCAGCTTGCTAGACTCCCTCTTTTCTGCTCTTCCCTAGAGCAGGAGATGCCTGCTGACGTTAGTGTGAACAGAGTTTGTGCACCCCTACCACAAACATCCTGTGTGATTTGCACATCAGGGCACATGCAAACATGTAGCAGAATTAAAAGTTTACATGGGCCTTGTGAATCCGAATCCAGCCCCTTAAGCAAAAAATCTTTATTCCTGTTGCCTCCTTTTCATCAAGAAATTCTGTGTCATATGCACACCTCTACCAACAATGCTAGAGGAGCTGTGCTCTCCTTGCATGTGTACAATTTCCCATTAGATTTCCTGAGATTTATGCATGCATCCAAAGAGGAGAATAGCCCTCTGTGAGTGTTTTAACAATCAGAACAATGAAGCATTGTGCATCAGACTGTTAAAAATGTTTCTAAACACTCTGCTCAATACACACTACTTGATTTCCAAAGCTACTCTGGACAGAAACGATTTAGAAAACAACTCACAAGTAAACTAAAGCTCTTCTAATAAAACAAATATTTCACAGTTCATTTAATCTAAGATATTGAAAAGAACTGCCAGTACTCAGGTACGTGACCTGAAGCACAGAACTTTATTGCTTTCTCCACCAGGGATTAGAAATGTTGGAATAAAACAGATGCTGTTAGGCAGGCCTTCCTTTAACCTAACAGTCATATCTCAGGACCACTGATCCTTTCCCAAGAAGTATATATAAACAGCAGGGGAATTGAGGGCAAGAAGATATCACATGTTTTTGGCTTTCATCTATCACATTAGAGAACAAGTTCAAAATTCATAATTAAATGAGCGCAATAATTTGCATTTGGTTAAATGCATTGAGCCTTATATTTTCTCATAATATTTTTATTCCTATGGGAAGTGTTTTCTTCTACAACACGCTTTGCCTTGGTGCTCTCTCCCCTTTCTTACAAAAACTTTTCCCCTCACATCATTTGTCCTCACATATCTCCCCTTCTCTTCCATTCTGTGAAATGCTTGTTTAAAAGGTGTAAAAGAGTGACATTACAGGGGTCAGGCTGCAGAGACATGCAGAGAGGAAGTTCACATCATGTGGACAGCACATGCAAGGTCCTATGCCCAGAAGACTTTGTGCTGGGTGACTGGTTATGACTATATAGAGATTACAAATGTCAGTCTAACCAGCCACGTAAATTTGCTTTCAACAAACAGATTTTTCTTGGAACAGTGTAGTTAGATGTTCTTACTGATGCTGTAATCTATTTCACATTCTAGCATTTTAATAAAAAATTAATTATATTCAAGGAACTACATCTCTTCTATATCAATCTTAACAAGCCAATGATTTATCTGAGTTCTCCAGCTCTAATCTTTAGATGAACTAACACTTTTGCAGTCTGAAATAACTAATGCATTGCCAAGGGAAAGAAAGTTAGCCCAATTAAATATCACTCAATCAAAGTCTAAACTGATTCTTATTGCCAGCATCAAAGCTCTGTTGTTCAGGTATATAAACTGCAGAAGGTCAACCCCAGCCAAACACCACACCTGTTTTCCTACCTAAAGAAGAAGCAGATCCACAGTGGTACCTTTTCAAAATTTTGATCTCCAGGAACTGCTTGGAAAGCACTTGAGGAAGGCTGGATGAAGGGTATTCTCATGGAAAATACAGCAGCATATTCCAAAATTTGTCGTAATAATGGTGAAACTTCTGAGGCTCTCACCATCCCCAAATAAAAGGTTAAGACCAAAAACATGCCTCTCCCACTATTCTTCAACAGTGCTAAGCCTGGCTACAGAATTAATTCCATTTGAAGGAGACTCAAGGCTGTTGGTGTTAACTTGTTCATTGTCTTCTAATCAAAGATAATTTGATGAGTGAAATTATATTAAAAAAAAATCCAATAAAAGCTAGTTCTCTGAACTCATGGAGAAATTAAATTCCAATTGAAATCAATAGGATTTATGGGCCTAAGTGCCTTTGGGACTCTAAACCTTAGTATATATTTTACTACCATGTAATAATCAATAGTTCTGAAGGCGAGAGGACTAGTAATGTTCCAGGTCCCTTATGAAGATGAGGGTACTTTTTAACAGGTATCTCTAAGGAGACTGAAAATGATTATTTGCTTTCTTATAGATCATCAGAAAAATATTTAAAATTAAATCAGCTTGACTTTTATTAAATACATGTGAACAAGTATCAAAGTGACAACTGTTGATTTATTTGTCTATCAGATATAGTGATTGAGCAAATCTGGCTTGCTAGAAGATTCACAGATAAACAGACATCCATTGACAGTATGTACTATCATGATATTGGCTACATTAGCTCTTGCATTGAGAAAATTCAATGGAAATTCCATAATACATTAATAATTCATGGTCCTAAGAAAAAAATCAAGTAAAAATTATTGTTTTCTTCACATTATTTTAAATAAATATTTCTAGGGATAAAAACTGGGAAAGAAAAAGGAAATATAAAATTACATTAGGCACAAATATAAAGTTTTTCTTTATGCAGACTTTGCGTATCGTTTTCTAGATTTTATTATTTGCTGTAATTGCATGACCATATGTGTAAGATACTAGGTTACTTCAGTAATTAACATAATGAACCAAAAATAATAGAAAAGCTTGAAGCTTCTAGCTCAGTAGCTTGCTTTTTGCAAACTTTGTCATGGTCCTGTATTGTCTTAGTTGAAAGAATAAAAACTATTTAATTGTGAAAAAAAAAATATATTTTTCTAGACACATGTTACCTTATTATTTGAACTGAACTCTAAGTACTAAAAAGCTCAGAGTGATTTTCAGGTACTTGGTATCAGGAGACCACTTTCTGACAAATATGGCAGCAGTAAATGAGAGATCAGCTCTTTTGAAAATCAGGTCTTAACCTCCTTAAACTTCTGATTATTTCTTTTGTTGGATTTTCCACCAAGTCATTTCAGTTTGAGTACCAGCCCACTACATTATTTTGAAAGCAGTAAGTTGGCAAATTTCTCTTTCATACACATTCACACAAACACTACATTGCCTTTGGAGATGGTGCCGGTCAATAATTAATCAGAAATTACATACATCCATTAGTAGCAGAACATCTAAACCAAAAGAGACAAAACAAAAAGAGCAGACTGTTTAGCAAAACTTTAAGAACTTAACCTGGGCTTTTTCCCTCCCTGGCTGGCAGAAGGGGTCCAGGTCAGGCATGTTCATAAATACCAGTTTTTAAAAGAAATCTGTTTTCCCTACAGTCAAATTAATTTGAAGGAAAGGTCTATCTCAAAATAAAAACCATCATCTTGGGTTTCTACTTCGCAAAAGATTTGGAGTTTATTGTATTGAGCTAAAAGTAAAAGCAACTACCACACCATAGAGTCAACTTCTGATAAAGCAGATTGCTTACAAAATAGATGCACTATGTACATAGGTCTATAATACTCACAAGTTTTTAAATAATGGATTGGTTAGACTAACTTAAAGCAAATTTGGTGAAAGAAAACCAGTAGGCCTTGGACTTCACTAAAATATACCCACCTAACATGAGTAATTCACTCCAAGTTGCTCCCCTGGTAAGGTGACGAGAAGAAAATAGCAGACACCAACATGACAGGAGTTCTTTTATAGTGTCCATTTCCAAAGAAACCAAACTAAAATTCTGTCTTCAATTAAAAAATGAAAAGGCAGGGTTCAGACTTCAAAATGTCTGGCTTTTTCTAGAAAAAGGACAGAAGAAAGCAATCATTTTTATATTAACAAAGGTAAGAAATAATGCCTTTTTTCTCTCATCTTTACATAAAGACACTGCCATTGTTGGTCCTATTGTGCATTTAACCTACATTTTGAGAGCTGGACCAGTTCCATACTGTCAAATAACCACTGCTCTTATCCCAAGAAATCTGCACCACAGTTTTCTCTCTGCATAGCTCTTGGCACGAGATGGTCATGGAAAGAAAGAGCATTACCTTACTTCTTCCCACAGTAGCCCTTATCTTTACAAAGCTATTCAGTATTTCTAAGTTACCTACCTTTTCTTCCTCCTATGCCGTAAGAGCCATGGTTACAATAGGAAGCATTATTTATACACAGCTTGCCTGATTTTCTCTTTTATTAGTTTGCAAAGAATAAAACAGAGTGGTGGTGAGAAAAATCTGTTCTTTTTCAGATACTTGCCTTCTTATACTTCATGGGGTTGTGGCTTTGCAGTATTCTTAGTGCTCAGTTTTGAGTTGGGCAGTGTTAAATGTGTGATCACATTCACCTCTCTTATGACAATATTAATTCCTTTCTGTATGATTGTTATTCCTAAGCAATTATATTTGTAAATCAATATTTTGCAGTCTTTGACTGGATGCAAGGCCCACATGAAGTTCTAGTAGTCATAGGGTAGGCTTAAGATGCTCTCATTGATAATCATTGAGATCCAGCAGTGTCTTGAAGGAAAACAGAGACAGGTCAGATATCAGTATGTTCTGATGAGACCCGAGTTCAATATGTGGATATGGCAGCTGATTTACACTGACTTCCCATACATTGAGTACTGCAACAGTTCACAGTTGAACCAAGCACTGTTCCATAAAAAGCTGTCATTTTAACTGTGATCAAGTTATCTGAATAAAATTAAATATCTGCAGATTGCCAAACTCTAGCTACATACAGACTATGATCTCCAAATAATTTCCTGATTTACTATAGTTTCTAAAACGCCGTGTTCAATGGTCACACACAGCGATTTTACACAGGTCTAAAGAATACAGACCATTTTTTAATAGTTCTAGTTTGAATGTAGTCCAATATCTTGTCTCCATCCTGTCTTGATCTTTGCCAGAAGCTGCCTTAAAAGCAGGACTCCATGATATGTCTTCCTAGGAGATGCCTATTTTAGCAGAAGATGAGAAAACAAAAGAGTGAGTCACGGTATATTGTATTTTCCAAAGTTCTGCAATAGTGAAGGTGTTTAGAAATTTGCAGGAATTAATAGTCTTTTGGTCAACCAGATGAAGCATATACACAGTGGAGGATTAGACCTGTTCATGACTTCTCACAGGAGGGAAAAAGAAAGTGGTACTAGGAGGATCCTTTGGCAACAAGGAAGAAATTTCCCTGCCATTTTTCTCTGAACTACTTCTGTATGTAGCTTTGTTAATTTGGAATAGCTGCAAATTCCAAACCTCGGTGAAACAGCAATGAATCATATTACCTACCTATTATTTAAGAACTCCAGTATTAGATATTGATAAATCCATGGTAAATAGCTAGCTTTTCTATGTATCTTACTTCTCTTTGTGAATGGATTATTAAAATAAAATAGTCAAGCTATTTAAGATGGAAATAACTATTTGTAAATTGTTTGCCCAAAACATAAGCACAATTTTTGAAATCTTGATGTTGTACACCTGGTGCTCAATATTCTGCAAATCAGTTAGGCACATATCTCATATACACATTCCATGAATCATGTTTAAGTAGCATCTCTGACCATTTCTTACCATTAGCATAAAATGCTCTAAATCGCTTGTCAGTTTGTGAAGTATTTAAAATATTCAGTAAACCACTAGCAAAGTGTTACTAATGCTATATGTCAGATTAAATTGTGCTATGAAACAGCAAAAAAATGTTATATTTAAGCTGCCAAGTGTTTCAAATATAAATATGAACTTTATCTCTTTTATTTTCCCAGAAAGAACTGTCCATTTCATACAAAAAAATTGAGAGCTTTTCTTTATTTCATTATGCTACAGCAGCTTTTGTCACTAATTTAATCATATTCTGTAAACAGTAGGGGCAATAATAGGTCAAATTAAGTTCTCAGATTAGTAGACAGGTTAGTTAGGCACTTCCCAGTTACATCTTTGGGTTAACGTTTGCTATATTGTACCAAGGGATACGACTAAGAATTATTGCATTTAATATCCATTCAAAGAAAATTACAAATTGAAATTTAAATATATTTTTCTCCTGCTAAAAACGTTTGCATTAGGAGTTCCTTCCAATTGTTCATAAAAATTTGATACATCTTTTTATAAAAAAATTAAAAGCTGGCAAATTTTCAGTAGAGTAACAGGACCAAATCTGTCTCTGATGTAAATCTGGATAAATGGGTTTACTGCAAGAACAATGGACCACAGTGGTGTTTTACTTAGCCCTATATATGCTCTGTCTCCAAATTGTATCCAACTTTCTATGGAATATTGCTAATAAAAATACCACTTTTTTATGTTTTAAAGGTCTTTGAAGGACTTCTGGAGAGAAGGGTTAGTTTTAATAGATATTAATCTTCCATTGCTACAAATGACTACATTTAGAGATATGTAATCATATGAACACACCTACTGTATGTGTACAGAGACAGGAAATATCACAAGACTCAGTAAAACCTTGCAAAGTACACTAATTAGCATAATTATGCAAAGCTGCAATATGCAGCCATTTAAGTCATGGCCAATAGTGGGAGTCAATGCTAATAAACAAGAGTTTATTAAAAAATATAGCAGGAAACTAATATGAATATGCAACTGTTATTCAAATGGAAGTAATAAAAGCTTTATTTTGAAGGATGTCTTGATATAGACATTCAGGGATTTCATGTAAAAGAGGTCTTGCCTTCTCCTTTCCTTTAATTATATCTGGGATAGAGTGAGACAGCCTTCATCTAACATCTGTTGTGAGTTTTACATTTGGTTGTGGTCACATACATTTTTTGATGTGTGTTTGCAGAATGTACTACACATTCCCCAAGTTTCAACTTGACTTAGCTCAGCCATCGACACTACTGAAGACAGTGACATCATTCTCAACATAGACTGTATAAACTCATTGCACATTGAGTATTTAACCATGTACAGACACATCAAAACAGATTTTCCAATTTTCAATTTCAAATTCATGTACTTCTCAGAGGGAAAAATGAAAACCAAACAGGAAGTTCACCAGCATATTGACTTGTGCTTAAGGTACCAGCTCCTCTTGCTACAGACTTTCTAGTGACTTAGCTTAAACAATTCCCCTGCACCTCATCCTCCACATGTAAAGAGAGAAATGTATCAGGTTTCATTCTTTTCCTGACTTACCTGTTCATTTCAGAGCAGTGAAAAACATGCATCACAACTACAGATTTCAGGCAAATTTACTCTGCCAGGTATATAAGAAAGGTTATTCATAATCAAAATATCTATAGATAGTCTGATACTTCAATATATTAGAAAGGCTTCTCAGTTCTACTGTGGTTGAAAGAAGTACAAAACAACACATAAAATTCTAATTAGAGAGTAACAGACTCTAAGAGATTTTCAGAGAAGCTTGAAGAAATATGGCACCTCTATTAAAAGATTTTATTTGTTTTTTTAAACAACACTAGCATAAAAATGGAACCAGCCTGTCCCCTACTTCCAAATAATTCTCATTTCTTTTTACAACCTACTGGCTAGTGCCATCTTGCCTTATTTACACTGCATACTGAATATTAGAAAACCATACAAAAGTGTTCACATCCCAATTTTAGTAACCTAAATTGCCTTCCAAAACCTTCTTGCATCTGTAGGTAAATTAAACTAAACTTCTGAGAAACCTGTCTCTTGAATGCTATTGTTCAGAGTATGAAGTAGATCTGAAGCAGGAGCAAGGATGGGGTATATCACATTTGCATAAGGAAGATAGCTCCTTTGTAAACGTTGATACAGAACAGCAAGCCTAGCAATGACTTTTTCCCCCTTAAACTCGCTCCCCTCTGACTTACACATCCTGGTAATATATACTGCTGTTTTGACTTGAGCTATGCACCCAAATAGACTGTTTGTGGAGTATTTGTGATGCACAGATCTATTATGCACATCTATCAGAGGTCAAACACAGAGCAATTCTATACCTCTGATGTCAGCCTGAACAGAAGCATTGTTCTTGGCAGTGACAGGAAAAAGGCACCACATCCAAATTACTGAAAGCCTTCTCATGGCAGAAGAAAAAGCTGTCAGTTTAACAGCTGAACACAGAAGGTTCAACCACTATATATCCTTCTCATTCAAGTAACATGAAACCCTGGAAAAAAAAATAAAGAAAAGGAAAAAAAAAAAAGCTGGAACTGTGTCAGATTTTTTAAGTCGGAAAAAGCTCTTGTCAATGCTGAACAAAGAAAACCAGCCGTTTGTGTTGCCAAGACAGTGCTACTGAATTACAAAATAAATGAGAAAGAGGGAGCCTTGATATAAATATATAGCATGCATGTTTGAATATGTGTGTACCGAAAGAGAAAATATTCTAAGTTTAGTATAATTTCATATTTACACTGCCTAGTAAGATGCAAACTGTGTGAATATATATTAACATACACACTCATACATAGGTATATGCTGATCTATAGGAAGTCTATAAAATTCATCCCCTATGTATATTTCCCTCTTGTGTTTCATTACTCAGTACAAAAATAGTTCTGTCTAATTACCAGACATATCTTATTCATGCTCAGGGTATGTTCCTTGAACAGCATCCCCAAACTCCACACAGTGGATGTGAAGAGCCAGAGGCTATCCTTTCCTGCTTAGGGTGAACGACTTTTTCATGCATCTTTGACAAAAGTCCTTAGCATACGCACAGCTATCTAATAATGACACGAGAAAAGAATCTTATGACTGTGAGCTATATGAAATAAAGGTGCAGTCTGCATCTATCCCTGAGGCCACAACCCTCTCACCTTTGCTCTAGAACAGGCATTGCTCAGTACAAGGGATGTTTGGATGATAAGTACCAGCTCTTCACTTTTTGTAGTTTTAAAATGTACACAGATGAACAGCAAGCATTTGTAATAGCTAAGTATGTCATCCAGCTCACAGGCTATATTTCATTTTCTAATGCATAAGTAAGAGAGATTTAAAATGCAGTAAATAGTTCTAACCCAGCTACATCACACAAGTGAAGCATTAGATGGGGAATGTGCACACATCTGTCATCTGATCTGCCACATGGTCCTTGAAGAGTTATCAGTCCTTATATGTGCTTTACTAGTTTTGGTTTCCACTACCACAGGATAAGCAGTTTAAAAAGTGATGCTAATTTTTAGCAGAAGAACCAAGAGAAGTAATAGGAGAAGACAGGTGAACACAGTCACAGGACAAATTCAGAATATTAATACATTACCCTCTGACAACACTAAAGAAAGCACTGACTTTAATTTCATTCCTGTGGATTGCTGTTGCTTTTTATTTGTTATTACAAAGCAAAAATAGATCATTTTTGCTGATTAGAAGTTCTCATGCTCTTCTTATTTATCTCACACTTGAAGTCATAACACTCAGCTTGCGACAACATAATTGTCTCCATAGAAACTAAATGAGTTTTCATGAAATAGAGCATTTGCACAATATTTGGACCCTGTTTACTGAAAACCTAGTAAATTTGTGTACTGAAAAAAATGCCACCACTGCTAGATGTCACAGAAAACTACAAATTGTTTTAGCAGGAATTTATTAGAGCAATGCTGTTTTCCACCTCTAACCAGCCAAAAATAAACCAATCATTACATTAGTAATGATTACTCAAGTAAATCCAAGTAAACTTCTCAGCTGTTCAGCACCAGGATAGTTACCTCAATGTTCTTTTACGCTCTAGTGTAGCTGTGTTCAACCTGAACTGTGCATTAGGTCTCTAATTACTATGAATTTGTGACACATGACACTGACTCACAAACCAGGGAACACTGTGAATGCTGTTTATGCTACAAAATGGATTCTGCAGTTAGAGCTCCTATTATCTTTATTTTTCTTTTGCTTCAAATTTGAGACCTTTAATCATCATTGAGGATCTCTCCAGGCTCAACTTTGCCATCAAACTAGATTGCAAAAAACTTCTATATAAATATAGAAATTTCTATAAAACGCTTTAGGAGAGGGTGGACTTTTATTCTTCCATAAAATTTGACTGCAACAAATATTACAGTGAGGCTAAGGAATCTTTGTTATATCAGTACCTGGAATTTGTTTTGTACATATCAATAAGTGGGATACATCTTGCTTAACTTCATTCTTTGGGCTCCCTTTAGAGTTAACAGGAATCAGTAGGTACTGCCAGCTTACAGCTCAACCCACACATGCAAAATTAATCTAAGAATAAGGTGTCTGGAAATGAAGTTGATGGCAAAATTCTAATTAGCCTCCAAACTCTAGGATATCCCCATGCACCACTGACCTATGTGGTCACCCTGATCATGGAGCTGTGCACCACGGTCCGTGGGTTGAAGAGGGGATGGCACTGCTCACTGGTATTTCCAGTGTTTTAGAAAGGTGAATGCAAGAAGCATCTAGCAAAAGTCCCCAAACACATTATCCAAATTTTTCATTATCTCTAATAGATAACTGCTGTACCTCTCAAAAGAAAATTTATCTTCCAGCTTTTTAGGTTGGTGGTGGGGTGTCTTTTGCTTTATCAGACTATGCAAAAGAAAGATGAACAAGGAAAAACAGCATTCTCGAGCATCTGATGATCAGCACAACCTGAGTACCTCAGGACTATCCCACTTACATGTATGATACCACCATACAATGCTTAGATATTTGCCAGAAAAGAAACAGATGGTGTCAATAAAAGGCAAAAATGAACTTCATTCTTCCATAACAAGGCAATAAAACCCAGCATAATAAAATTATTTTCCATAAGTCAGGTCTTAAACCATAGGGAATAAAAGATGAAAAAAAAAAAAGAAAAAAGAAACCTTTTTCTTTTGTTACAAAGCTTGATGTCATCACTGTTGTTTGTTGAAAAAGAGCTTGAAAAACTTTATAAATCCTTTTTAGCCATTAGGTCACTCTGCTTAGGAATTTAAAAAGGATGTCAGTGCAGGGTTACAGACCAGATTACAGTTCTCTTTGCTGCCAGTTGTATGTGGGCTGGAGGAATAAATAAGATGCACAGAGATGAAGTTTATAGTTATCTCTTTTCCCATATATTGACAGAATACATTTCACAATGCACTGACTGAGTGTTTTCCTCTTTCTCTCCTTCTTCCATCCCCAGGGTCCCTTGGGTGTGTGAATATTTTTCTTTGTCTCTCTTGTTTCCCCATTCTGGCTTGCAAGCTTATCCCACACACCTGCAAGAGCAGGAGCTTTCAGTCACAAAGGGCTGCCAAAGCTCTCATGTCAAGGAGGAGACATAATTTGGAGCATCTTTTTCAGCTTCATTAATAACAAAACACCTGTGAGCCAGGGAGTTTAAGAGATTGTGTCTTCATCATTTATGAATCTTCCTCCCTGCTGTGGCACTTATCTCTTTGCCAGCTCAACCTGGCACAATTCCTCAGCATCCAAAATTAAAAAAAAAAAAAAGAAAAAAAATATCCTTTTGTCTCCAAAAAAAGCAGTGTGGATGGAGAAGGCAGGGTGCTGGGAGAAAACAGCACCAGATGCTGAAAGGCTAAGCCTGCTAGTTCTGGTGAGAGTGACAAGCCTTGACATTGCTTCGTATTTATTTACAGTTTGTCACTGGGTAGGGGTTTTTTTTTTGTTTTTTGTTTTAAGAAAAATATAATACTAATGATTCAAGTATTGTCATTAAAGCTGCTCCTCTCCTCTACTCTCCCATTGTAAACTTACCATAGTTTATTGAATTTTTATTTTTATTGATAAATATAATAGCTGTGACAAAGGCAGACAACAGTATCTAAGCTTATCTTTCCATAATAAGTTGCTAAAGGGAAAAACTGCCATTAACACATTCTCGCCATGAAAGGCTAAACCCTATTGAAAATATTTATGTTTTAAATCATTGTCTTTACTGGGAAGCTTCAAGTAACACTCTCACAAAATGCTCCATTCTAAAGCTCTACCAAAGGAAGGCTATTTGATTTGCAACCAAACTAACAGCAGCTATACAACATGCTGTGGTTAATTTGACCTCTGAGGACACTGAAGCACTTTGCTAACTGTCCCAGACTCTCAGGCACAGAAATTGTCTTTTGATATAATCTGAGTTATTGCCATCCCCTATGAGCCTTTTGAAATTCCCTCAATACGAGTGTTGGGACCTAGGAGTCCTTTGCTAAACAGTATAAATGCAAGGCAGAGACCATCAAATAAATCAATTATTACATCTCACAGCGTCGTTCAATAGGATTAAATAGCCTGCATGTCTGATAGATATCCCTATCTAACTGTAGCAGACACAACAGCGACCACCATCGGAGAGTTTTAACTGACGCTATAGTATTAGCATCAAATCTCAAAAGAAACCATATCTTTAAATGCCAGAGAGTCACTAAGTCTCAGAAGTGAATGACCAAATCTGTCTTTCTGGCCTTTTCAAGAACAAAATAAGGCTTCTACAATAGCTTCTGCTTTTAGGAGATGTGGGGGGAGGGGAGGGGTGCATCTCTGTCCGCCTTCTTCATGATACTGATGCTTAACATCTCCTGGGCTCTTATCTTTTGTGATACGTGTGAATAAAAATCTCAGATTCTTACAATCTGAGAAATGCTTTGATTTCAGGATATACAGATTTTGTATGCAATATCTGTTTTATGTACCCCTTAGAGAAGTAATGTAGTAAAAATAACAGTCTGCAACACAAAGCCTGGGCAAGAGTTGATGTACCACAGGTTTCCCCTCAGCTCTGCTAATGTACAACTTATAGGATCTTTCTTCTTTAACAAGGCTTTGCTGCTTGAGCTCGAGTTGTGTTACAATCACGGTTCTGCAAGCAGAAAATGAGTGCACCTGCTATTCATATTCTGTGCTTCATCATATAAACAATGGTTTGAACCTGCCCCTTCAGAGCTGCCATCCTAGTTCATTAATAGAGCAATGCATGTAACCCTAAAGTGAGCAAGCGTCTCTATGGGATATGCCTGACTTAAAGTTCAAATTCAAAGATGAATAAATCCAGCTGAGGCCTTTGTTCTTTTCTCACATGGCAAACACTGAAAACCCCACTGGAAATTGAGAAGGGGAAACACATTTGTGGGGCAGACCTTAATGTTTAGTACCTATGGTTTGTGAAAGACCAGGTTTCAATAACCCCACTCACAGATTAGCTGGTAACTTTGGAAATGCATGTATTAAAATCTGACCACAATAAGAAAACAGTATGTTTAGAAACATCCTATTCAAAAATGCACATAGTTCTTACATTCTTGAACATTCCCAAGTTCAGTTTTACAGCATAACTAACTTCTAGACAGAAAATATGAATTCCTTTAAATAGTATGAGATTCCACTTCTGTACTAGTTGACAAATATAATTCAGACAGCTGAGTTCCAAGACACTCTGAGTCTAGTTTGCAAAGGAAACTGAAAAGTTTCTTAAATGTGTATTCTTTTGGAAAAATAATAATAGAAAACTTGTATAGGATAGAAACAGCAAGATCCCAGCCCAAAGGCTAAAATCAAGACATAATATTGATGAAAGAAAACAAAAAAAAGAAGGGACATCCACAGTGAACAGAGGGTATAAGAAAAACAGACTGGGTAAAAATAAGGCAATGTGAAGGAATTTTCTGCTTATTGTTATGTTGCTATTCTCTCATTCTAATTACCATATACTTTAGAAGCTAATAAGACAAAATAAGCAGATGAGAGATCAACAGGAGCAATAAGCCTCACTCACAGATTAAAAAGCAGGTGGCAAAACAAGAGAATAACAAGAATGGGGGAGGACTTCTGATCCAAAGGGGAAAAAAGACGTGGACACAGCTTGCTGAGGCTGGGCTCCCAGTGTAGCTGGGGAGCGTGGCAGCCCCCCACGGCTGTGGCACTGCCCAGGCTCACACAGCACCACTGTCCAGAGCATCTTTCTCACTCAAGTAACATGAAACCACAGAAAGAAAACTAGAACTCTCTCAGATGTTTTAAGTTACAAAAGCTTTTGACTGTGTTGAACAAAGAACACAACTAAGGCAGTGCCGTTGAATTAATAAGTAAGAGGCAGAGTTTCAACATATATTTATAACTTAAATAAATAAAGTATGCTACATATACAATGCATATATCTCTCCTTACAGAAAGATAAAAAAACACCTTCTAATATTTATATCTAACTAATGTATTTAATGTATATGCAAGCATTATGTAGAAAATAGAAATTATATAGGTACAATACAGATCACGTATGTACAAATAATCACCCATTGAGAAGAGTGTCTTTACATCACAGTCTTCTGTGCTGTCTTTCCTACACACCCATACTATGAAGGTCTTCCTAAAGACCAGGATCAGCTCTGGCAGCCCTGAAGCAGGCTGGCACTGGGTGCCTGTGTTCAGGCAAACCAAATGTTCAGAACCATGATCAACAACACATATCAAATATTTTTCTTGTAGTGGTGTTGAGTAGCTTCTAAATTTAAAAAGCTGAACATGGTAGACACTCAAAGTGGATATTTCTTTTTATTTTGATGTTAGATGTGATTTACAAGGCCAGCAAGTGAATAGCACAACCAAAAGCTAATAAATCCATAACACAGATGTGGCTCTACAGATGTCAACTCACCTGCAGTTTATCTTTCAGTATACATAGATGCCTGCACTCAGACTTTACCCAGACTCTGTTCCAGTACATAGCCCAACAGTTAAAACTTTGAGAGCAATTTCAAGAGTTTCACAGACCAGCAATGCAAATAGTCTTAGCAAACATGACAGCCCCACCTCTTTAATGAGCATTTGTCATCAACTTAAAGAACGATGAGTGGAGGAGGGGAAAAACAATTAAAAAAAAAAAAAAGAGAGAGAGAGAGAGAAAATAAAACAAAAAAAAAAAGGAATAAGAAAAAGAAAAACAAAGTACTGCATTGCCAATTGACCAGAATAGTGATTATAACACAGGAGTTCCCAGCACCCTCAGTGAGGAACTGTTTGGGCAACTGGTAAGCTAGAAGCTTGACCAAACTGTTGTCTTGAATAACTCAGAGGGTTGAAGGGAACATCTACTTAAGGGGAAGGAAAAAAAAATAAAATCCATCAGGTATCTGTCTTCAGGTCAATAATATAAACAACCGATCACTTGGCAGAGCAGGTGAACAATGAGAAGTCAAATTCTTGAGCTGTTAAATTCAGCACAGCTTAATTCAGTTTTAATTTAGCAGAATTTCATTGACTGTGGTCCAGCTGGGCTGATTTATTCCAGCTAAAGAGTTGGCCCCATTCTAGTGTAACTGGTGAAAACTATTACCCACTGAAAGCATGATCATACAGAAAAAGGCATTAAGAGACATAGTACGAAATACAGGGTGTTGATATACCGAATGCTAACAACGTTTACACCAAATACAGCTCGCTCTTTCACTGCTGTGATTACAGTTGTCTTTTGTTACTACAGAGCAAAAGAAGAACGTCTTTATTGCTTGGAAGTCCATGTGCTCCTCCTATTTATCTTCTACTTGAAATCTTTACCGTTGGTTTGTGACAACATAATTATCTCCATGGAAACTAAATTGTCGTGAAATAGAACACTCGCATAAAATTTGGATGCTGCTACATACCTAGTGAGCACACACACTGTACAAACAGCCACCGTGGACAGACTTCATATGGGCCCACTCTCCCTCTTATAAGAGTGCTAGAACGCAATGCTTTCCCCGTTTCCCTTCATCCAAGTTATACCACTTACTACATTAAGATGTCATAAACACATTAATTGTTTAATGTAATGAAGAATTACACTGATTTCATATTCAGATATATGAAACTACCTAAACTAGGCTCATGATGATTTATAGAACAGTACAACGTACAGAAGCTGTCATGAAAAACATGAACACTTTACAAAACTGAATTTCCAATTTCGTAACCTGAAAACATAAGTCTAGCAAGGAGAATATTTCCTAACATGAGTTAGAAGTTCATATCATGGAAGCTTAGCAACAATGGGAAGATTAAGTATGGGAGTTCTATTAAAGTAGTTTTTCCTTTAGTGCTTTCGAAAATCCCACTGCACACTATTAGTTGCAACTATGCTGGGCCAATCCTATTAGCTATTTCCATTAAGTGTTCACAACTTCCACTGAAAGATGTATTCTTCCATTTCAGGAGAGATTTCATAAATTAATTGCAGGCTTTTTGCAGTTAAGTTGCATTCATCTTATTTTAAATTCAGCATGCATTGATGCTTTGGATAGCATTACATAGAGACGCTGGAATACTTCACCATATTTAATAAATAAATAAATGTATATATACACAAACATTTTTCTGGGGATAGAAGAGAGGGAAGGGAATTGTGTGGTAACACACCATGCATTTGTAACATATTGCAGATATCTAAAGGCCAAATTATTTTTAGCCTGCTCTCCTAAAGAAATGAGGTTTTTGTGCCTATGCCTCTGTCTGTCCCTTTGAATCTGCTGGCCAGTTACCCTCGACAGATCAGCAGTATTATCAGAGACTGTTGTTAAAGATTTCGTGAAAGCCAGAGGCTGGTTAGAAGCCAGAGTCAAATACCATCCCCACTAAGGAGATGCTCAGAGGACTTTGTCCCTGTACCTTCTCACAGCATTGCTGCTGGTGCTGAGGACGTGCTTACCCCTAGGCTAACACTGGTATGTGCTTTAGCCCCACTGACTATGCAAGAACTTATGAGCTATTGGGGAAAGATTACAAAATACTAAATTAAACAACTTCAGCAGGAGACAAGGCTGGAACACAGGAAAGATTTTGAGGTACTGCCATGAAGAAGATGACATGAGGGGAAATAAAGTTGCTGACGTGACAGAACGCATGTGAACACGTCTGGACGTGTTCCTGTGGGATCTGCTATAGGATCCTGCCCTAGCAGGGGGGCTGGACTACATAATCTTCAGGGGTCCCTTCCAACCCCTGCCATTCTGTGATGCTGTGACTCTGTCAAATAGGACAGAAATCTGCAAGACCTCAGTAGGGAAGGTTCATAAGGGAGTTGTTTCTGGAAAAACAAGTGCTCTCTTACGATAAAACAATTAACTGGAATTCACTGTCAAAGGTATTGCAATTTTGTAAATTATTTCAAGAGAACAATCACGTAAATATACTAATGCTTTTTGTTCCAGGTGAATACATAAGGCTTCCCCCCACACACAAACTACTCATTTCTAAAGCAGTCCTGTGCTCCAACAACAGCAATTTCATCCCACATTGTATTTAGTAAATTGCACTGAAGTGCATGAAGCCTTCCCATAATCTCTGTAAACATGGCTGTATATCTAAAGGCAACTGTTACATATGGGTCATTATCTATTCTATTACTCAATTTCTTCTATTCACGACCATGTCATCTCAGTAAAAATGAAGTTGTTTTGCATTGAGATGCCAAGTAAGATGTTCTAAAATATATAAAATACAAATATTTCCATAAATATAACTTGCTATTCATATAGCAGATTATATCATTCATATAATGCCTTTAAACCAAACAAAATACACACCCAGAGATTTAAACATCTCCACAAACACCAGGTATTTTGCTTTGAATGCATTATTACCTGTATATCTATTATCTTCCCCTCAGCAGCAGTAATAGATGAATCTGAAATGTTTTGGAGGTTTTGTCATCCATCTGAAGTTTACTGTAAACAGATTCAGGAAAAAAAAAAAGAGGCCAGGCACAACAATTTTCCTGAAACTCAGGACTGTGAGTAACACAGCTTACACATATGGTGTGGCACCTGGTGCTTATTATGTGCAAATCAAATGAGCTCATCTTTCTTGTAAAGTATTTCTCCAATATGAGCCTGTTAAACCCCCTTCTCTTCTATTTCTCTCTAATTTTTAGCCATCATGGACAAAAGGTGACAACCACTAAAAGGAACATACTGGTTTGCCATCAGGGAATAGACTGCAGCTGAGTTCCCCATTTCTAAAGACTTTCATTTGGTGGTCCTTAAAGATTAGGGCACACAACCCACCCCCAACAGCTGACAGCACTTAGCAGTACCCCCTCCCTCATCTCATCCTATGTGTATGCATTGCAAAAGCTCTAGGCTGGGCTGAAAAAAACACAGAACTCCAAAGCTTCTAATGGGAGTAGCAGAAAGCCTGTGAAATCAATGCAAAAACCCACATAAAATAGAATTGTTAACATCCTGCATTTGAATCAACTTGATATAAGTCTTGCTGCAAGATCTGGGCGGTTGCAGTGGTTACCCCAGTGAACTATAACCAATGCAGAATATTCTCCAATGCCATTTAATAAAGTGTAGTCCTGTACAGTTTGCATGAGAATGGATATGTACAGTGCAACCTCTAAAGGACTTCTCATGAGGTTCTCCGAGTCATCTCCTACAACGCTTCCCATAGCCTCTTTCTTAGGTTTACAAGAGGCAGAACACATTTAATGACTTAATAGTTATCAAAGAAAAGCTTTAATTGTCTGATAATTTGATGGCTGGATTAGGGAGGGCTTGCATTATGAAACTAGGTGTCTTGCAGGAGCACCTTGGTCAAGTATAAGGAAAAGGGACTGTCCCACTTCTCTGAGCAGCGGTGTAAACCAAGAAACTCTGTAGTACAGCTTACCAATTACCCATTCAGTAGTAGCACTCTCAGAATCCACTTACCTTTCTAGAAGGAAAGAATTTTACTTTTTTAAAGTGATGCTGAAGGAAGAGGCTAGCATTGTTATGTTTTTTCCCCTCTTATTTAATAAGAAAAGGCCAGATTCTATCATTTGAAACTTGTATAACAGTTTGGATTCACTAAAACTTCTGGAATAGCTCAAAAGAAAAGTTGTAGAGTCAGGCACAGAATAGTAAAATATGATTCAAAATAAAGAAAAACAGAGATGATACATGTATCTCTATAGAAGACACTGGCATTTTAATACAAAAGATCATAATGGTGCTATTCTGTGATATTCTCAATATCTATTTTTTTTCCTCAAAGAAGAACATTTAACATTATTTGCTGTAGTACACAGCTCATTATATTTAACTGTGACATGAGGGAAAGCAGTCATACATGAGTAATACATCATCAATAACAGATGAAAAGACTATTGGTGGTAACTAGCTTTATAAAAAGATTTTGTGGGTAAGTGAACATATATTTAATCTCTGTTAACTTTTTTCCACACAATTTAGAGTAGGAGCTTCACTGTCATTGCAACACTATAGCATCATCTATCATAAGAGGAACAAAAGACCAAAGCACTATTCAAAGATCATAACATGAAAGACTTTGGGGGCCTTTCATGCTTTCAATCACATAGCTCTGAATCCTCCCTCTCTCAATTATTTCTGTATATTACTACATAAAACCGTGCATTTATCCAATGGCAGATCTCATCTGGAGGTCAGGATTTAAAATAGTACTCAGGCTAAACTGCAAATTGTTTGGATGCTTTCTCAACTTAAGACCCTTTTTCTCTCATTTTTGTAGTCCTTATACTAAACAGGTGAAGGTATCTGTCATAAAAAAATTTATCCTTAGTGTCAGTGTATTTAGGCCCCATGGCTTTATTAAACAATACTTCTTTTCATGTCTTTGGTGCCTTTCATGGAGGATCTCAAAGCAATTCGCAAATTATAATTAACAACATCCTGATCAGGCTCATATTTTTATTCTCATCTTACCAATAGAGAAAAAAAAACATAGGCAGTTTTTTGCAAGATTTTTTAGAATCTTAAAATAGCCTGTGGCAGAGTTAAGAACAGAACCCATAATCGCAGATGTCCGAGTACTGTGCTTTGAACACACAAGCATTATTTCAGAATGGGACTTGTTTAGAACTATTTTCTATGCTAGTGATTCTGTAGACAAAATGCATCAGAGCACTGAAGTCTCTCAGTGTTTTTGTCTAGCCATAGGTACATGAAGTATTTATTCACGTGTTGACATGAATTGTGTCTATGTAGCCTATGAGAATTAAGTCTTCTTTCTACAACATCTTCAATTTTTCCACCTCTCATCAATCCTCCAGAAGTACAGCACATGCATTTTAATGGAGAATACATCAAAAGGTCCACAATGATGCCTGGCTACTCAACAGAATGCCAGGCTGGTGAATCACAGCTCACAGACAAAACAAAGACCAACCTAAACACTTTACATGTTCTCAATTTTTAATCCCTGTACCCAGGAATATGCTCAACGTATTTCCTGGGCTCAACAACATTCATCTGCAATTCTACCGTTCACACGCAGTTTCTGCAGCCTTCTAGAAATATCTGCAAAATCTCTAACACCTCTATCTGTTAGAACCTTGTCTTTGCCAGCCCTCCTGAAAGTGTCTTTAAACAACATATTAAAATTCTAGCTGAAGGATTAAAGGAAAAAATGAGGTGGAAGGATTTTTGCAGAACAGTGTATGAGAGATTTAGGTTTTTGTATTTGCAAAGGAGCATGTAAAGGGAATACAATTTCTCAAGAAGAAGTAAGCTATATCTTAGATGAGGTCACCTCTGTAAAGCATTGTTTGTCTGCTGGAATTAGAGGCAGGGACAAAAGAACAAGATGGCAAGTAAGACAATTTGAGACTTTCATCCATATCCAATATGTTCCATCCATTCTGTAATAGTGCTGTTGTTGCACAGAGCCTCTCCCCTCTGTAGAATCATTTCATTTTTAATGGAATAAATACATAAATTTAAAATTTGAAAGCTTGCCTGCAGCCATTAGCTGACTGTTGACAATGTCCATATATTTTCCATGAAAAGACCCTTCCTTACATCCCTCAACATTGGCAAGTCAGAGGGCAGAATGAGTAAAATGAAACCAAAATTGAAAACCAAGTTTCTAATCCATTAAAATGTTGGGTTACCCTTATTTTGTGTTGTTTTCCTTTTTTACATGATGTCTACTATCAGAACTTCATAGTACTGAAGACAACAGTTAGCAAAATGTAAGATGACCTGTGTCTACAGGATGCAGCACCAGTGTTACACCAGCATGACTGTGGCAGCAGAAAAACAGCACTGCAAAGCTGTTGTGTTGGAGTGATGCTTCAAGTACAAAAATCTACCCTTATGGCTGACCAGAAATGCCAGGAATCCAATGGCAGGAGCCCTTCTACAGCTATTTTACCTACATCCATGTGTTTGACCAGGGATTAACACAAACACCAATCCCATGCCAGTGGTGACTGCAATCCCAGCCCTTCTCTCCTCAGCACTGCTGGGGTGTGGAATAGGAACAGGTGTGTGCCCTTGACAGACCATAGCAACAAGGATTCCCGTGGCTGGGGGACAAACCCCTCCTTCCTTATGTCTCCTGAGTGCCCCCTAATTATCTTCACTGCTGACCAGATCAGAGGAGGCTGCCAGGATCTGATGGAGAACAAACAAAGCATCTTTGCTGGACGAGCCTGCAAGACGTCACTCAGGATGCTGAGATCTCATCAGAGAAGATCTAATAAAACTGAACAATCTGACTTCATAGCAGCCTTTGTTTTTTTTAGCCAGAGTCCCAACATTATCTACAAGCCTGGCAGAGCTCTGACATTATTTGTGCATCACATGCTGCAGATTCTGTTTTGCATCAGAAGTTAAAAGATATTTCTTTCTCAAGCACATTGCTTGTCAGGAGCTATTTGGATCTGGAGGCATGAGACATCTGTAGAAAAACTAAAACATTCACATGTTTTAAAGACGTGTTTTGAGTTCAGGCAGACCCTGATCCACCCTCCCTGCTTGAAGAGAGCAAAGCAGGCTCACATTCATTCTTGTTTTTACCTCAATACATACCTAAATTAACTGGGAAGCGAGAGGTATAACCACAGCTGAGTGGAGGCTACAAAACCAAAGCTTTGGAGTAGAAAAAGTTTGTAAGAACTCATCCTCCTGAGAAGCCACTCATAAGTATGATATTGTCACAGAGAGAGCATCCAAGCAAACTAAAGTAACTAATACATTAGAAATAAGATAGAAGGGGAAAAAATGTGTGGTTTTGTTGTGTTTTTTTAAATTTAAATACTCTTGCCTAGTTTTCCTTAGCTAATTAGCATCCCTTCTTAGTGGTTTAAGTAACTGCTCATTTAGATCAGTGAATGATTGCTCTGAGATTAGGGTGTGGGAAAAATCTTTCTGTTGGGAATAATCTACTTATGCTACTGTTTATTTGAAGCAGTGATAAACATAGAGATTTTCCTTCCATATGTGCCAAGTATAAGAGAAAGCAGAATGATTAATGAACCCTTGCATTTTACCAATAAATTACTAACTTCAGACACAAATTTATAGTTTTCATTAGTACAAGACATCAGAAAAAAATCATAACTAATTTAAAGCAGTTTCATTGCAAGCTACTCTTGTTTTTTTAAGAATGTTTATATTATTTCCATTTGATCTGCTGGGAATGATATTTTGCACACCATTATTTATAATCTACAAAAATTAATTATGCTTCTAATTAACAGCACGCAAATAAATTATTGCTCAAGGAGTTATTTATGCAGTTGTAAAGCAGTAGCTTTAAAACTGTATATATACACTCCTCAGTCATGTTTCTAGGGTTTTCTATTTTTTCCTTTTCTTTTTACTAGTTTCTTCCCAGATTTCTGAGGTCTTTCTAAAGTTTGTTTTGTGGAAGTTTTCAGCTGCTCATATTTATTTGTTCTTCAGTAAACAGGTACTGGATATACAACTTCATATCCATTTCCTTTCCTATACAAAGGGTAAGAAGCCTAAAGAAAATAATAATGAGAAAAAAGTAAAACTATATTGACTGATTAATATACCCCCTTCTTATGGCCATTTAATGAAATTAGCAGTTGTGGAAAATGCCAAAGATAGCTCCAGAGACTGAAGTCTCATTATCTACAGAGCACATAAACCATACCACTGTATGAGCTACTTTCTTTTACCCTGCAATTTTATTCAGGTGCAATTAGGAGTCACCTTCTGACAAAGGTAGGACACCCTGTCCCACTCCATTCTCACATCCTTTTGTCATGTTCTCAAAAAGCTGCAATTTAGTGTCATTTCTCATTGTGGGTTTGCAGTGGACCCCAGCAGCTTGTTTCTGAGGAGCAGGTCTGACACCATCTATCTCTTTTTGGAGAGAGTCTCCCAATAGCTGTTACATGATAGACACACTCTGTTACAAAAGGGGCTGAGTGAATGCAGCCACACAGTTACTCCATTTGTGCCTGTTTTCCATACAAGTTAAGGGTAGACACAGTCATAAAAAATATTTTTAACTGATGTTGCCGAATATTCAGAGAAAATGCACTTTGCATCATAAATATTCATTTGCCCAAATTTGTAACTACTCCACATAGGGTATGAGGGAAATTGTAGGTGATGTTATGTCCAGGCAGAACACCTCCAGTTTGGAAATGCAAACAGTCAGAAAACAATTTGAAAACATTTTATGGGCTGCAGTATGCTCACAGAAATAATTTCCACCAAACAAGCAAACCCATCCTGTCTGCTCATGGGCAAACACAGGATAGAGAAAGGTGGTAACTATCAAATTCTTAATTGTTAAGTCAGAGATAGGTTAATTTTTAATTTATTTTTTTTTTTAAAAATATATAATAATTAACTACTGAAATAATTTATCTGAGTGAGTCATTCATAACCTTTAAAATAAAGATTAAGCCATCTAGGAGAGTTTTCAATAATATTCCTACTGTGTGATTTAGGCCACAGTGCGCACACACATCTGAAAAACATGTGCTCCTTTACCACGGGCTAGCTGTACCACTCCTAACTTAGGAGAGACAACTAGGTGTCTTCCAAGCTCCTAACATCAGCTGAGGTTTAGTGCATTGGCAAAGGTGAGCAAGCACTGCCTCCGTTGTCCCACAGACACTGTCACACCTACTTCTGCAGCGCTTGCTTCATGCTTTTGGAGTTCATATGCTGCAGTCAGAGTCACTGTGCAGCTGTTCCTGGTGGCTCCTCTGCTCTCTGCTGACTCAGACCGAGCCGCAGTGACCAGCTCCTCACCTCTGGCAGCCAGTCTGCACTCATCTGCCAGCTATTTTCTATGGAGCTGTTCTGGCACAGTCCACTTCAAAGGAAGCTGCAGAAGCAGCTGGATGCAGCCATGGACTAAATGAGTAAGATGACTAAAATAAAACAGATTTCTAAAAGACACAGCCCTGTATTTATAGAAGGGGGTGACCGCCGTTCAGAAAGAGTCCATCAGTGCTAGCAATGAGGGTTTTGTGCACAGCAAGCACAGTAATGGCCAATGGTGCCTGATCTGTTCCACTGAAAGATCAATCAGCTCCTACTCTGGCTACTGGTGAAGTTGAAAAGGCTTTCTCCCAAGAGAAGGGACTTGATTTCAAATATAAAGTTTTTATTGGCTGCCAGTGAGATTCTTGCTTCAGCCACTCATTAGCTACATAGCATCTGCCATGGTGACATGCCAGGGCCCTTAGCAAGAAGGGGAGTGCGGGTTGCTGAAGCATCAAAAAGAAAGCAAAGCAGGATGACAGCTGTGCAAGGGGAATCTGGTGGCAGCAAGAGGGAGAGGAGACTCAGAGTCTTCCAAGGGAAATACTTTGTGAACCTGTTGCATATAAATGTTTTACCAATCACTAGGCCTAGCACAAAGGATGCAGCCAGCAGTAGAACAAACCAGTAACCAGATTCTATTGCACACAAAAAGGTCAGTACATGGGTGATCACTGGGGGTACAAACAAGTCAAACAGATCACACATAACAGACATCAGCCCCAGTGACCCCAGGAATGATACAACATGGCCAACAACCGGTGGAACAAACAAAGCAACAGTCTCCCATGGCAGAGATGGGAGACAGCCAAGCCAGATAACATAGGAGAGAGGTAGCCACATACTGTTCTCACAGAGCCCACATTCACACTCACCAAACCTGACGAGGGCCCAGTTGCAGGGAGAGTCAGGAGGTCCTTCCTCAACAGGGAAACTCTGCAAAGTGCATCCACCTCACACACAGACACTCCACCCTTCCTGCAAGTGGTCCCAGCTTTTATCCCCAAAGCAGGACACCTGGCACTCATTTACCCAATGGGGGCACCTGGGGCTTGTTTACCCAAGGGCTTTCCCTACAGGGCCGGCCACACCTTGGAGGAAAGCCAAAAGGCAAACTCATCCCCTCCTTTTAAAGGACCATGGGAACCACCCATATGTCAACCTTAATTCAGGGCTCGGGGTTCAGACCCCAGCACTTCACTCCCTTAGGTCAGAATTATTTCAGGCTTCATGCACCTACTGCAGGCTGGACTTGTGGCAGGGAAGCTCCTGCTTCCTGAGAGGCAGAGGTGAACATCTCATGAAAACACTCACAAAGAGAAGGCAGGAAGATCCTTGTCCAGGCTGTACCACTGCTTAAGGATTGTCTGGATGAGACCAAACCCAACTATTTTAACAGAGAGGCAATATATGGACTAACCAACTGCAAAGCACTATTTGGGACCAAATACATTAAAGAAGTGTCATCTTGAACCATTGAAGGATATGGCACTGATACCATATTGATCTGAAAATGTACAATAATGGTACAACAATTTTGCTTTAAATTTGTAGCACGTATGGAAGGGGAAAACTTCCTTTTCAATACTGGTGCTTGATCATGTATTTTTCTTGGTAGTTGTCATGTGGGTCATGTTGAAAGTGTAATGAGACTATCAAAAGGTATGTTGGACAGTTTAATAGAGAAGTCTAATAAACAGATGTTGGTAATGAACAGCTACCAAATATATTAACATATCTTCTTTCTAATAAAATGTAACGTAAAGTAGATGGATTGTGATACTCAACAACCTCAGTAGTGGAGTTAAAATTGAATTATATGGAAGAAAAAACAGCTCTGTTCTGATTTCAAAATTATGATGATCTACTATTATGATCCATCACTAGCAGAGCAGTAGGTGAAACAATAATAAATCACTGTTATTTATAATGCAGCAAATCACAAGAAGTATCAAGAGGAGTTATAATTCATTTTCACTTCAGATCATAATTAGACATCTACTGCATTGTATTTTTGCATAGGTATATCAGTAGCATGGTTATTCATAATCCATCACACATAATCAAAACAAATGCAAACTGAGTTAAAATCTGTTTCTCTCCCCAGTGTATTCAATATATGCATTAAGTAACTGGAATAAGTACAGGCATGCAGTACATACAAGTGATATGCAGTATATTTTCTATTATGCTAATATATTTCAATAATTTGTGCAAAATTCCCTAATGGCTTTTCGACCTGAGAACTTATTAAAAAACTGCATGCTTTCAAACACACATTTAGTAGGATTTTTCCATATTTCTTTGGATAATATGGGTGGTGATTTGCCAG